>CM072512.1:52938532-53028532 GCA_036898135.1 Oncomelania hupensis | reverse complement strand
AACGCAGCCAAATTTCTCGACACCTCGGTTTCTAACAAGTCCAACGCAGCCGAAGCCAGTAATGCAGACTCACCCAGGTAAAAGTTATAGTGGAACATTATTTAAGTTTTAGTCACTGCAAAACAGAAACCATCACCAACGCAAGCAAAACGCCACCTCCACCACCTCCACCGCCACCAACACCACCATCAACAACAACAACAAAACTACAATGATGAGTATTAAATGGATTTGTTTTGTCCCTTTTTAACTAGACATAATGTTTTATATATTTTATTCAGCGGGGTTAAAGCGTCTAAGCAAGAATAGTAAATTACATTTGTTAATAACGTATGCCCTTAAAGTGTAGTTCAAAGCGAAGACTCATAAAAGGTCGCTTTGTTTAGAGAGAAAGATGAAGGGGAACAACTGATCAAATTCTGTGTTTAAAAACCCCACAATTACTAAGGGATAATACGTCAATGACAATTGTAGAAAGATTAGCTGAGAAAACTTCTATCGACACTGTTCACATAACAGACAAATCCGCATAAATTATCCATAAACAATAGACTCGCATATTTTTGGTAAACAATGGATTTTGAAAACAATTTCTTTTAGTCAGTTTAGAAATGATAATCAGATTTTCTTTAAACGCAACATACGCGTAAATCAACATTCTTTCGTCGTTCGAAAATATCATCGCTTGGTATTTCTAATTCAACACAGTGAATTAGAACCATCTTGCTTACAGTGCATCAAGGACAATAATTTCACCGTCGCCTTTAAGCGCATTTAAATCTAGGCCTAGCACTGTTTTTCTCTTTCAGAGCTCAGCACGTTGACCTGCGCCTTAACAATCCTCTGTCATCGAATATCTGACGTTGATTTTGCACTCTATCCCATAATATAAAACTTTTTTTTCTTTTTTGTTTGGGGGTTGGGGGTGAAGGAGTGGGAGGGGATATCTGGACAATATTGGTCACACAATCTGGCGAAATTCCGATTGCCTTCTCGTGGAAAGTACGGCAGCGGCAGAGCTGTGCCAACCCACGACGAATGAAAGTAGGACGTAGTTATTGCAGAGAGTCGAGTGAGTGGATGTTTTTTTTTTTCTGGCACCCACCTCTCTAGAAGAAGTTAGCGTCAGGATCAGTTGTGCTACAACTCGAAATTCAAACAAGCTTTTGCAAGTTACACAGAGCAGAGTTATTGCTGATTCTGCTGAAGAAAAATAACCCCAAAACAATTTGGAAAAAAAATATTGACAACAAAACTGCACGCCGAATAGATAGTTTCATGGCGGAACCCCATTCCCATTTCCCATTTCCCCCTATCTCCCCCTATCTCCGCCTCCCAACCCCTACCTCCCCCATCACTCCCGCCACATTCCCCAACCTCATTACACCCTCCCACCCTGTTTCTGAAAAAGACCTCCAAAGTAGCATCACCTGTAACATTCAACCTGTGCCGACCGACCGTTGGTAAGTACGGCTTAGGCGTTCATCGGTTTACAAATTACATGGCCGTTCCAAGCCAAAACTCACGAGCCCGTGTGCGGTCAAGCACGAGCGCTTAGCATCAAAGGACGTCAGATCAATGTTTGCTGACACGCCCTGGTACCAACACAATATAATGTATTCATCGAAGACTCCTAGGGTTATCAATTTTGAAGTTAAGCAGAGTATCCAATGCTGACCTAGTTGATTATTTACTTATTTATAACCTTTCGTTATATTTCCTATACCCAAGCACATCACCAACAACGACGTCCGACAGACCATCACACAAGCCATTGGAGAACACGATGACCTGCTCACAGTGGTGAAGAAACGGAAACTCCGATGGTATGTCCACATCACCAGATTATCAGGTCTTGCATCCTGCAAGGCACAGTGCAAGGAGGTAGAAGAAGAGGGAGACCGAAAAAGAGGTGGCAGGACAACATTCGAGAATGGGCTGTCTTGACACTGAGCGAAGTCATCAGGGTTGCTGAGGACAGAGAAAGATGGAGTACGCTGGTTAAACGATCATCTGTGGAGCCCCAGCGACCTCCGAGTTACGGGATAGGATAGGATAGGATAGACTCCTTCGATTAAAATCAGGACCAGACCTAGTCTATCAGACCTTGTGATCTACAAATAAAACAAAGGTAGGCTTAATACAAAACATTTTTTAAAGAAGCATCCCTGGTGAAAGTTGCACAATAAATACACATAATTAGAGATAAGATGGTTATATTTTTTTTAATCAGGGAGAATGGCCTGGTCGATTGACGGGGCGAAAACGCTATTCATTAAAAAGGAATTCCTTTCAAATTAAGGACCGCAGTGATCTCAAATTTGAAGTTGTTTGTCAGTTTTGATAAGTAACTGGATTGCATATTTTGACTTTAAAACGTCGTTGGTACACTCATCATCACATCTCCAAGATGGCATTAAAGGCTAAAGGGCTTACCGTCGCCTCCACAATTCTATGTTGGTTTTTGTGTAGTGCTGTCTCAGCAGATTTAAATGTGTTAGTGAATGTTACTCGAAAATTCTGAGCCGTAAATCGTATCAGAGAGGATCCGAGCTTCCATATCACACACACACACACACACACACACACACACACACACACACACACACACACACCAGCACACACGCACACACACACACACACACGCACGCGCGCGCGCAGAGATACACACTCACACTCACAAACTAATACAATTACCACATGTATGACAAAAAATGAGCATTCTATTTTTATCTCTTCCTTCTTATCATCATCATCATCATCATCATCATCATCATCATCATCATCATCATCATCAACACCACCACCACCACCGCCATCACCAGCAACAACAACTACAACAACGATAGAAACATCAGTGACCATCACCAAACAGTTTTCTATATTTTGTTTTTTAATGAAAAGAACGGTTACACCAACAGAAATGACCACTTCGAAGATTTCAGTATCGGACCGATGGTGGTAGCTAAAGTATGCACGTGGTCACCGTACCCTGCCCCGGTCTGATGGTCACCTCTAATTTTACACTGACCAGTGGTCCGAGTGACATGGCCGCTATTGCCCTTGCTCGCGAAGACGTTGGCAACTGTCACCTCCCACACTATATTACGGTAGGCCATTGTTACTGATAACTCTGCGATAAAAGAAAATGTGCTTGTTTTACAATGACCTTTAACGCTGCAATGAAAACGACAAGGAGTGGTGAGTACAAAGTAACATTACCGGTGTGGACCTTTTCGATTTCTCTATACTACAGAAGTAACATACAGGCAATGGTTAAGGCACCAAGACAGGCTGCCATGAACGCTTTGTTCAATAAACCTGTGACTATTTTCCTTCAGATTTGTCAAATTCCCGCTTTTGACACACAGAAGTAGGGATGAGGCGGTGATGAGAATCTTTTATAAGACGTAGCAGAGGAACAGACTACACCCCCCCCCCACCCCCAAACCCCTTCACACCTCCCAAGAAAGAGAAAGCATTGTCGCCTAAGTTCTCGTGTCTTGTGTTTCAAATGCAAAGAATCGCTTCGCCAAACAAAACAATAGAAAGGTGTTTGTTTTCCCGCCTTGAGTTTAGCTATCCAATAAAACTGAAATAAAACAGGGAATGTTTATAACAAGCAATTTGTCTTGGGGGGGGGGGAAGGGAAACAAAAGGCCGCTGAGTAAGAATCGAGAAATCAACGGATCTTTTGATCCGCATATGAATGTCTAGGATTTGCCTGTTTAAAAAAACACAAAACGTTGTCTCCCTTTATTCTGTCCCTATTAGATGTGTTTATTTTTTTTCCCGTTAAATCGTGGTTTATGTTTAACCACCAACTGTTCGTGCTGTAGGTGATATCCTAAACTAAACGACTGGTTGGCTTCAAAAAGAACAGTTAGAAAACCGTAATAATAAAATTATGTCGCGGTCTTTGTGTTGCACAGTTGGACACGTATAAAGAACACCCAGCCGCTCATTTATTAGCATTGCGGGACAGTGTGCGTTTTGACAGTAAATTATTTTTTTTTTGAAATCTAAAACCCAGTAAATAATATCTGTGGCACCATATGAATACAAAACGGATATGCAAATGACTTGTTTTTTTAAGTGAGTGTTTACGATTGATGTGGTCGTTATGAATTAATAATACTGTTGTTCTTGTATAATGTCATGCCCAGTCATTGTCGCAGATTAACAAACCTGATACGCATTTCCTACAAATTTCAAGGGAGGTAATTGGTCAATTTGTCAGGGGTGAAAGCGACGGCAAAGTAATTGAAGCATCGAATGCCACACGATAAAGTATTGCTAGCAGTTGCTCAAAATTACAAGGTCTACGGTCTAAAGAGCCGTAGAAGGAGAAAAGGAAAAAAAAAAGGTGGGGGTAGGCAGAAGGGGGGGGGGGGGGGGATGACACAGTTGCACAGGCAAGTGCCCCTAACTCCTTCGGACGAGAAATGGTATAAACCTGATCCAGTATGTGGATACACGCATTCCTTCTCACGGACTTTAAAGACCCTGACGCTTTTGTCCCAATAACCAGTGAGCGCCAGCTATAGAACGCGCAGCAAGCACTAATAAGGTCCTCCGCTCAATCCCCTGTCTCCCAGGATTGTGCTCAGTTGTCTGAGGCGGCACACAATCCGCCTAAAGGCCTGTCTTAATTGGAATGGTTCATGAGGGGCCGGGTAGCTCAGTTGGTAAGAGCGTCTTGCTAGTAACCGAAAGGTCGCTGGTTCGAATCCCGGATTGGTCAACGTGTGATCATATTATTTTCCCCTTTACCAACAACTGGCCCGCTGGTGTCAGTATAAATCGGTCCAGTAGTCACCTATATGCGAAAGTGTCGTGTGACTATAATCTACATACAAACAATGGTTCATGGCGGTTCACGCACCTGTTTTTTTCTGTTTGTGTGTGAGTGGATGTGTTATTATATATGCATAATAGTCCAGGCATATTATAAATAAGGTTCAACAGTTCCACTCTTGAGTAAACGCTAGCAGTAACAAAAAAAAAATGCAAGGTTGCTTCCCTTGTTTCGTAGATGGATGTGTGTTGAACTTGGATGTTTCAATAATCTTCTCTTTTCAGAAAATGCATGGTTGTGTTTAATAACGTGCATTGTTATTCTGAATAAATTCCGTAAACTGTGTGTGGATGTGTGTGTGTGTGTGTGTTTGTGAGTCCGTGTGTGTGGGGGAGGGGGGGGGAGTAGTGGAGTGGTGTGTTGGTGTGTGTGTGTGTATGTGTGTGTGTGTGTGTGTGTACCTGTAAAACGGCACGAATGAGGAACGAAATTTGCCATTTTTAGTACTAAATGAAGTAATTCTGTCGTTCCCCGTTTGTCTGCCGTTCCTCATTTGTGCTAAGTACACGGAAGTGCTCTTTTAGTGCATGGGAGTGCAGTTGTAGTGCATGGGAGTGTTTTTACTGCAAGGGAGTGCTCTATCCGGGACGGAGAACTTCCATCCCGTTTTCGAATTTGCTCTGCTATAGAGCGCGAAGTAGGTCAAGTTTTGCTAAAAAAAAGTAGGTTTTAGAGCACCGTTTTCTCAAAAAGTTTGACCTAATTCCGCGCCTATAAGAGAGGAACTAGGTCAAGTTTTGAACTTTCCTCGACGATTAGGGTAAGGCAGTGCCTCGACGATTAGGGTAAGGCACCCGTTCCACAAAAGGGTTAGGGTCAGGGCTAGTTGCAGCGCTGCAACTAGCCCTGACCCTAACCCTTTTCTTGAAGGGGTGCCTTACCCTCGAGGCACTGCCTTACCCTAATCGTCGAGGAAAATTCCTTATCCTAGCTGTGTTTTTTAACAAATTTGACCTAATTCGCCGCTTAAGGAGCGCGAAGTAGGTCAAATTACCCCATTTTACACCTCGTACACGCATGTGTGTGTGTGTGTGTGATCCGATTTCTAAACCTTTTGGACAAAATAAAAAGGTATATGAACCTAGGTTTGGGATCTGAACCTCGAAAAACAGGGTTCGTGAACCTCCACGAACCTTACAATTAAGACAGGTCTTTAGGCAGCAGGTAGGAAACTATATCGGCCAGCGCCTTAAACAGCTCTTTAGATGAAAGAACGCTCTATGCTGCTGCTGTTGCTGCTACTGCTACTACTACTACTACTACTACTACTACTACTACTACTACTATCCTATCCCGTAACTCTGAGGTTGCTGGGGCACCACAGATGATCGTTTAACCAGCATACTCCATCTTTCCCGTGACTTTTTTTTTCCCCCTCCTCCAAACTGATTTTTTTTCTCTCATTGTTTTAGATTGCTGCAGGTATTTATTTACCTTTTAATCGACAGCTACTGTTTTGTGTAAAGTTTACTCTTGGGTGCATGTATCTGTTTCTCGTTAGTTAGTTCATTCATTTATTTCTCTATTACTTTTTTTTGTTTGTTTGTTCGACGTTATTGCATTTTTTTTCCTGTTATACTATAGTTATATGTTTGTTCTCTTTTCATTGTTAAAAAGATTAATTTATGTGCTCCTGTTTTTATTTTTTTTTTTTTTATTTTTATTGCTTTGTACTTGTTCCTGTTCGCCAGACATTTCATTGTTGTCATTTGTCAAAGGGTAACACTCATTTAAGCTTTGCTTTTGTGTGCCCTTTATGTTCTCCATGCCTGGTTTACTTGTTTCGTGAATAAAATTATGTTTAAACCATGTACTAAACAACAACAACAACAACAACTACTACTACTACTACTACTACTGCTACTACTACTACTACTACTACTACTACTACTACTACTACTACTACTACTGCTACTACTACTACTACTACTACCACTACTAGCTTTCGTAAAGTGCAATACCTTATAGTAAGCTAAAAGTGTTCACTCGAATTTCAACGCAACTAAACATTACCCACATGCACAGACACCGGGGGTGAGGTATGTGTGGGTTGGAGTTTTGGGGCTGGGGATTGGGTGGAGGTGGGAGTGTGAATAGAATATTAGAATAAGGTACGATTACATGTTCATGCCGTGCCAAGATTTTCAGCGGACAAAATGTTATCGTATAACCAATTCCTGGGTTCTAATAACTTTCAATACGAAAGGATAGAAAAAAGGGAATGCCTTGCTAGCTTAAACATCGTTATTTTGGGATAATCAATTTAATTTCAGCTTACAACAGAAAACACAAAACTTAACGAGCGCCAGCTACATAAAAAAAATGTTAACGTTGTCTCCCTTTAATAAATATACGAATAATTAGTAAATGCATGTCAAGTTAATGTTTTAAACTACCAACAATTACTGTTTCTGGAATCAAAATGCTCTGTGAGACTTGTAAAACACAGAAACCAAAAAAACAAACAAACAAACAAACAAACAAAATTCCATTAATTTTGAACCTCATGTAATTTGTGTCAAATGCAATTGATCTTGTTTCAAAAGGAAAACATGCGGTTAAATTGCTCGAGAGAACAAAAGAAATAAAAACAATGTATTGAATCCATATTAGTGTCTAATGCAAATGCACACCAATACGTAAAATCTAGCAAGTTGACAAATTGTCCAACCAAATGGCTAAACAGTCAGTTTTCATTGGAAGGTTCGTGGGGGTTCAAACACACTTTTTTTTCCGAGGGAGACAAACAGTGTGTGTAACACAACTGATAAAGGTGGACCGCCTTAGAAAATGGGCTGGAGTTTATTGGTAGAATCTTAAATAAAATAAACTCCAGCCGATCTCTTTAGGCGAGCCCTCTTAATCACTTGGGCTTTGCCCAAACCTTTTGTCTCCCTTGTTACACTCGTTAGAAGTCAATTTCTAAACACAACCTTTTTCCGGGATTCTCAGATCCCGAACCTAGGATGCTGAACCTTATGGACAAAAAAAAAAGGAAACCACACGTGTGAGAGGCACGGTGGTCTAATGGTAGCGCTTTGGCTTGCGGATCTGAAGGTCCCGGGTTCGAGCCCTGTCCGGGCCATTGCGTTGTGTCCCTGGGAAAGACACTTTACTCCCGTTTCCTACTCCTTCGGGTGAGAGTATAAACCGAGGTCTAGTCTGTGTGTCGCATACATTCCATCATAACGGACTCTAAAGACCTAGAGGGGTGAGTGCCGGTAATAAGAACACACCCAGCATGCAGTTGGTACTTCTCCCCCATCCCGGGCTGGTCAGGATAGTGCTCAGTTGTCCGGGCGTCAGACCATGCGCCCAAAGGCTGCGGGTGTGCGTCTCGGGCGGTTTGACTTAGGCTAGATTCTGCATCGGCCAGCGCTTAGAGTCTGGTCAAGTACGGCGAGATAAGTGCGCTATAAAAATCCTCAATAATAATAATAATAATAATAATAATAATAATAATAATAATAATAATAATAATAACACATCTAGGTTTGTGATCTGAGAAACTCGAAAAAAAAATTTTTTTATCCTCCACGAACCTTTCAGTTAAGACAGGCCATTAATGTGTCTGCTGCTTCAGAAGAAAAGGAGCAGTCGTTAGGTCTGACATAACTTGTTCCTTTTGAGAAAATAAAAGAAAACATTACAGGGGATTGCAAGTCTATAGGGAAGTGCAGGGTCTTTACAAACTCAAACACAATGCTCGTTACACACGAACACATGCACGCATACCCACGTACAGTACACACATAGGCGCCCACATACACGGACACACACCCAGAGAGAAAGAAAGAGTGGAGGTTAATTCTTACAGTTATTATTTTGGGGGCATTTTATTGCGCGCGAGAAACTGGGTCGGCCCCGCTTGGGTAACTTGCTAAGGAAAGTGTTTGAATGGAGGAACTGTTGATGTACGAATCTTATCATTTAAGGGCCATGGAGAGTGTTGATAGAGAACCTCTATTTAATGCCATCTGTTGAAGTGCAGACGTTTTGCACGCTGACTCTCCACAAAGGTTGGGGCAATTTTCTTCAAGAAAAGGCCTAAATTTTATGGCCTCTCCTTCCGAAACTTTGCGGTTTGTGTATTAATGGTCTAGTGATAGTCTTAATACTAATTATTTAGCTTGTTGGAGGTTTAACCTTGCACCGATTTTATACCTCCCCCACTCCCCCCCCCCCACTCCCCCAGAAAAGAAAGTATGGCACAATTGTCTATTCTTTTCACAACCACTATAACGTTGAACACATAGAAACGGAAGAAAGAAGCGTGTGTTTTTAATTTAAAAGGCTTTAATTCGAAGGCTTTTCTTACTATCGGCAAAAGCGGGTTTACCCTAACATTCGCATTGGTTTTGCATTACATGATGAAAACGTTTGAATTTTTAATTTATGTTCTAACAGGGAGTTATTTCCCCTGGTTTTAACGGTACAGCCGTGTGCCCTTTGACCCTATTTGTGAGTGAACCACTCGGCTTGAAGTGTGTTCTTTGGTGTTTGGGGGGTAGCGTAGGGTCTGTTATATCAACTTAAAACGTAAAACCTCAAAAGCAATAGTGGTTTTTTTAGGCTCCGTCTCTTTCCGGCTTTAGTAGTTTCTATGTTTATGTTTAGCTCTAGAATGTTGGCTGACTTGCCAACGGCTGTTGCTATATTAATAGGCACACAAACTACCCGAATTTATTCATGAAAAAATAACTATACTTAAAGAGTTATTTTTTGTTGTTGTAAGCTTAATGTTTCAGTGGAGCAACACTCACGGTGAATGTTAAAAGGATATGTCGAGGTGGCATGGTCAAAGTGGGTCCCTTTAATGTGTTGAGTGTATTTCATTGTCCTTTTAGAGCGCTTTTTCCAGCTCAAGAGCTGCTCATGGCATTGGTCTAAAGTGGTCTAATTTAAGCGGTCCCAGACGCATACTTACAGTACCTACCCCAGGCAAAAATGCACACACAATTACACGCCCATCTAATAGCTGATTGGTTGAAAACTGTCACGCCAAACTGCTTAAACGCAAATGCACAAGCAATTGCACGCCCATCTAATAGCTGATTGGTTGAAAACTGTCACGCCAAACTGCTTAAGTGCAAATGCACACGCAATTGCACGCCCATCTAATAGCTGATTAGTTCAAAACTGTCACGCCACACTGCTTAAACGCAAATGCACACGCAAATGCACACGCAATTGCACGCCCATCTAATAGCTGATTGGTTGAAAACTATCACGCCAAACTGCTTAAGCGCAAATGCACACGCAATTGCACGCTCATCTAATAGCTGATTGGTTGAAAACTGTCACGCCAAACTGCTTAAGCGCAAATGCACACGCAATTGCACGCCCATCTAATAGCTGAATAGTTGAAAACTGTCACGCCAAACTGCTTAAACGCAAATGCACACGCAATTGCACGCCCATCTAATAGCTGATTGGTTGAAAACTGTCACGCCTAAACTGCTTAAACGCAAATGCACACGCAATTGCACACCCATCTAATAGCTGGTTGGTTGAAAACTGTCACGCCAAACTGCTTAAACGCAAATGCACACGCAATTGCACGCCCATCTAATAGCTGATTGGTTGAAAACTATCCCACCAAACTGCTTAAACGCAAATGCACACGCAATTGCACGTCCATCTAATAGCTGATTGGTTGAAAACTGTCACGCCAAACTGCTTAAATGCAAATGCACACGCAATTGCACGTCCATCTAATAGCTGATTGGTTGAAAACTGTCATGCCAAACTGCTTAAACGCAAATGCACACGCAATTGCACATGCATTTGCACCGCGCATATACCTACCGGCAACCAACTAGAAATGAGAAATGTCCGGAAATACCTTTTGCGTAGTCTACCAAAATAATATAATGTAAACTGACTATTAATTTACAATGTAATCCTCGCCACCCACGATCTCCTTTGCATCTAACTACCCCCCGCCAAACTCCGTTTTCCCTATCCCCCATCCCAATTAAACTTTATAATAATTTACTTAGGGTTCCCTGTAAATAATATGAGAAATATCTTCCATCGCGCGCATAACGGGCTTCAATATGGTCACAGTTCAAAGCTTACGATAGTTAAACTTACACGTGTTTTCCGATACCTTTTCCGTTCCTTGTGATTCTTCTTCATTAACACCCGGCGTGCAGTTTGGCGTGCAATTGTCCTTGCGCAGTATGGTTTGTAAGTTTTGACCAATCAGCTACTAAATGCGCGTACAACTGCGTGTGCATTTGCGCTTGCGCAGTTTGGCGTGTAAGTTTTGGACCAATCAGCTACTAGACGGGCGCGCAATTGCACGCGCATGTGATGCTTTCTGCTGTTGCATACAGGAGGGACATCGAGACCTTGCTTGGCGTATATGTATAGCCGACACTCACCCGTGTAGGGTTTGAGCGTCAGAATCTTTAAAGCCCGTGCCATGAAATGTGTGGGTGCACAGACTAGACCTCGATTTAAACTGTAATCCGAAGGACTATAGCAGGGTTTGCGTTAAAAGCGTACTTGAATTAAAGAACACTTTGCAATTAATCGACCTTCCTTGATTTATTAGGCGGTTCAAGAATGTTCTGTTGTAAGTTCATTTTTAAGACCTCAGGTGATGTCTTTAGCTGGAGTACAAAGTATTCATGTGTACTAGCGGAAGGAACGAACCGTTCCACAAGTACATAAAACTGTATTATAGGCCTAATAAAACGATAGGGACCACGCGCCGATTAACAGCCTTCCGTTTATATACCACAGCATCAATATGGAGGATCCCTTTCAGTTCCCAAAAACCATCTGACCCTCAGAGCAAAACGGTTGTGGTCCACTCCGCACGCGTGTTATTTTCGGTCAACTGTCCATTAAGTGTTCGACAATATCCATCTTGATGGATCACGCTTGGCTTGATTTAAGCGTGTTGGAGTGTTCAGTGTTTCTTAACAGGCTTAGCAAGGCCACTTTTCAGAAATCACGCTTCGCTTCTTCACTTTCTTTCCTATGACTTAAAAAAGAAGAGAGAGACGCGTGGTCTCAAGGCATCCTTCATTGGCTCGACCCTTTACACTGGAATCATTTAGATTTCTTTTGAACTCCGCCATCAGCTTGTTCAATGTTTTGTGTGGTCCATCAACGAAGATTTAAGACATCAAGAACCATTCCGATAGTTGGGACGACAGCAATGATAAAGAATAAGCTTAATGTGGGTTGAAAATAAATGGAAGTTAAATATGTTTTCAGGACCATTATATCCCCCCTTTTAGTCACTGTTCTTAATTCTTTTTTTTTCTATTGGTAGAATGGAATACAATACCGCAAATGGTGAATAAATTTAATTTTGCCGAATCTCCAACTTTACAGTTGGATCTTCTCTAGCTTCTTTTCATTCATCAACTGACACTTCGCCGATGTCAGAAGGGTAAGAGGAAAATATAATGTATGATTAGAGAAACTGATTATCCGCGAAACGAACCGTTCACGATGATGGCAAACATTCAAAAGCTTCTTTCAAATCAAAGACATTCAGGCATACAATAATAACTGGAAAAAAAAAACAAACTGTCGGACGTTTTTTAATTTTCTTTCACATCAATTAGCAAAACATGTTTGCATCTATATTTCTTTGTATTGTTTGCATCGTTATTAGCCCTCTGTAAAGATGGTGTCTCAGTCTGTTGATATACTGTATTGTTATTTATTATTATTATTATTAAGAGTCCGCTGGACCTTAAGCAAAAATCATGTAATGTAATTATTATTATTATTATTATTATTATTATTATTATTATTATTATTATTATTATTATTATTAGTACTATTATTATTGAGGATTTTTATAGCGCACTTATCTCGCTGTACTTGACCAGACTCTAGGCGCTGGCCGATATAGGATCTAACTCAAACTGCCCGAGACGCCCACCCGCAGTCTTGGACGCATGTTCTGACGCCCAGACATCTGAGCACTATCATGGCCAGCCAGCGATGGGGGAGAAGGACCAAGTGCACGCTGGGTGTGTTCTTGTTACCGGCACTCACCCGTCTAGGACATGAGCGTCAGGATCTTTAAAGTCCGTTATGATGGAATGTATGCGACACACAGACTAGACCTCGGTTCATACTCTCATCCGAAGGATTAGGAAAACGGTAGTAAAGTGTCTTTCCCAGGGACACAACACAATGGCCCGGACGCAAACTTGTTTTTTCCAACCTAGTTCCAGTCATTCGCCCAAAAAGGCAATCACCGAAGTCGAACGAAGCTCTCCGATGTGTTACGAAATGACGCTTGCATGACTACGACTAGCTGACAATAAAATGATCGCTGTTGCTTCTAATTCTGTTCGATTTACACAGATTTAGCATTTCGCAACGGTATACTTTGTTAATATGATCATAATATGAGCATAATTATTATTGACCATATTTAATAGTTGCGTTCCTTGATTTGCATTTTATTAGTTCTCAGCAGTAAAGGCTAATAATAGCATTGCCCATTTCCTGCCTCGAACCAAGTAGACACTGTTATACAGTATACATAGGCTTAATCTACATAGCAATAACCTTGTATTGTATTGTAATCTACATTATTACATTATAAGTCAGTCTCCGCCCAGCCAAGAAGCTCACTAGCTGAATATAATTATTAGACCTGTATTGTTTGTTTTATACGTAAATAAATGTATAAAATATATCTATTCTAATTGATAATATTTAGGCCTATACTTTATAATATTCGAATCTTGAAATTTCCGGAGAAGGACGAGTAGGCTAAGCGAATTTTTTTTAATAATTCGAGATCAGAGTTAAATTAATAGTTAGTTATTCATTGCTTACAGGGGCCAGCGGACTGCAAAGAGCCGAATCAGAACCACAAAATCAAGACAACTCGAGATCAGAGTTAAATTAAAAGCTTATTAGTTATTCATTGCTTACAGAGTCCAGCGGACTGCAAAGAGCCGAATCAGGACCACAAAATCGAGACCACAACTTCCCAAGTAGTAGTAGTAGTAGTAGTAGTAGTAGTAGTAGTAGTAGTAGTAGTAGTAGTAGTAGTAGTAGTAGTAGTAGTATAGTTATTTAGTTAAATGTTTAATTTATTTATTTGTTTTGTTTGTGTGTTATTATTATTATTATTATTATTATTATTATTATTATTATTATTATTATTATTATTATTATTATTATTATTATTATTATTATTATTATTTCTTTTTATTATTATTATTATTATTATTATTATTATTATTATTATTATTATTATTATTCCTACTTTAAAAAAAATAAAAGAATAGTGTGCTGCTGTGCGTGCTCAATGGTGTAAATATGGTCAGTGACGTTTTGTTTGTTTTTGCTGAAGTTGGGTGTAACCCGAAATATTCAGATGGTGTTACTGGTTATTTTTTCTTATAGATTTAACAAAGTTTTCAGATGATTTATAGAAAAATCCGCCCGCCACGCAACATTTTTTTAATACGTGTTTCTCATTACAATACATATAATTGAAATACATATATAACAAATTTACTGTATCAGTTAAAAAAGAATAATATTAGTTAAATAAATAATTGTTTTGGTGCTTGCAATAAAACATATTACTGTTTTTGAGACCATTAGGCCTATAAACTTGCTTTGCCTTGTTGTGCTGAAGGGACATCAACGTATCCATAGCGCTTTGAAGTTTTGTCATGGTTTTATTGTTGATATAGATGTGAAATCGTTGTATGTGTGCTTTATGTGTTATGTATTACTTTTACCCCTTATTACTAATTGTGTCAGTATATTATTCATCATAAAATAATAATAATAATAATACTAACTGCTTCAAAATGCAAATCTCGACTTGAGCTTGAAGCTGTGCAGATCGAAATAGAATTAGATCTAGCAGCGGCTATTTTTATGCACGGATGTTTCACCACAGGCTCTGAAGTCTTTTCTTTTGTCTTTGTAAACTCCTAAATACGTACGCAGTATAGTATGTAATTTAGGCCTACGAAAGACGAGACTTCCAAGCCTGTGGTTTCACGTAGTCCTGCCAGCATTCGTTCGTAAAACATCGGATAGCTTCGCTCGACTCGGAGAGCTTCGTTCGACTTCGGTAATTGCCTTTTTCGGGAAAGTGACTGGAACTAGGTTGGAAAAAACAAGTTCGCGGCCCGGACAGGGTTCGAACCCGGGACCTTCAGATCCGCAAGCCAAAGAACTACAATTAGACCACCGTGCCTCCCCTCCAACATCCCCACTCCACACTCCCAACCCCAACTCTATCCACTCGTGTACTTGTTCTCGGTGTGGATGTACGGCAGTGTGTGTGTGTGTGTGTGTGTGTGTATGTGGGGGTGTGTGGGTGTGTATTTCTCTCTCTCTCTCTCTCTCTCTCTCTCTCTCTCTCTCTCTCTCTCTCTCTCTCTCTTTTGTTTTAAAACTTCTTTGCTTTCCATATGGTATATCTTCCTTCTGGGTCTTCTTATCTTGTCTTTTTCTTTCACCTTTGCTTTCTCTTCCTTATTTTCTATTTTTCAATCGCTTGTTTTAGATTGGCACTGTCTATTCCGCAGAGCTGGTATTGATTGATTGATTGATTGTTGCTTTAGGTCCAGCGGACTCTTCCGAGCCAAATCAGGACCGGACAACCCCCAATCCGCATAAAAGATCTGCCGAAACAACCCTAGTGGGAAAATTGAATGCCCTCCACCGGCCAGTCACTTTATAATAAAGACATCCCACGCAGAGGACGGCTGAGGCTTTACCCCAACTACTCGAACCTCCGGTTACAAAAACAAAATAGAATACAAACATCATTATAAATCATCAACAAAACACATACATATAAAATGCCTATAGTGCTAAATAATAACATCATAGGAAGCCCTAGTGACCACCCGGCAGAAAGCGTCCAACACTCCCAAGCTGATCCAACAGACCCCATACACAAACAAGGAGTCTTGTCCAGGAAGAGTTTTCAAGAAAAACGGTAGGTCATTGATCTAGCGAAGAAGAAGATAGTATAGCAGAGTGATAGGACAGATCAGGAATGGGAAAGAGCAAATGAGGAAGACAGCGACAGTGGGAATTTAAAGCACTAAATTTCCAGAAAGTGGGGATACTATTTATACTGAAACCCCCGGCACTCCAACGGTGGTACTGTTGCCGCAGTGAATCAGTACAGTCATGCCTACAAAGGCAAGACAGGTTTTCAACTGGGGCTTTCACTTTTCCCTTTATAGGTTAGAACAATCTACAGTGGCAAGATTGCTCATGACCCCAAGGGGTGCCGAGCTGGTAGCGCACGATAGATTGTCGAAAGGCCTGTCGTAATTGGAAGCTTCCGTGGAGGTTAACAAACCTTTTGTTTTCCAGGTTCTCAGATAAAGAATTTCGTGGACCTTTTGGAGGAAAAAAACAACAACAACAAAACAACGACGACGACGACGAAAAGAACAAGAAGCAAAAAAAAACCAAAAAAAAAACCAAACGAACTCCGCGAACCTTCTAATTAAGACATGCCATGGAGCCAACGTTTTGTTGAACTGCACACTGCTTAGCTAAGACTAGCTGAGTCTTGGCTTGGCCTTACTAGTGGAGAGGAGAATGTAGGCCTATCTCAAGTACGCGGTGTGACTGAACTGTTGTCCCATACCTTGACTCGTGTCGGTGTTTGCGAACTAACATTGACCCGTTTCCGCTATAGTAAACTGTTTAATTGTGTTTAATCCTTGCGTCTGTTGCACCAACTTTTCGCCAATCCGTGAACTCTTTCCGAGGTTTACTTTTAAAGTGTACGAACCCGCTAATATACAGAATTTAGAGGGTGGGGAAGATGTGTGAGTGAGTGAGTGAGTGTGTGTGTGCGGGTATGGGTGTGTGTATATGTGTGTCTGTGTGTGGTATATAATGTTTGTTTGGATCCTCGTTTGTTTCTCTCGATTTGTGGTTTCCTAAAAATTTGTTACTCCCTTCTCTGAACATGGAATAACCCGAGCACGTTTGACACTTATTCAAAACTTGTTTGAATTAATAAATGAATGAATAAACAAATGATAAATACTCATAATAAAATCAATAAACAAGCACACACACACACAAAGAAAAATAAACAAACACATAAATATAAATAAATAAACAAATAACAACATGGCGAGCCATTTAAATGAATTTCCATACAACCACTCATGTTTACTAATCGTGTTAAGTCATGTCAAGTCAAGAAATCTTTATTCATAAAAATACAGTGACAATTTGGCATGTAGTCTGGTTTGTTCAAACACAAAAATAAAGGTATTAAAAAAATCAAACTCAAAATAAAATAGTTGAAGACAATAACAACAAATCTGCTTTTGACCTGAGTCAAAGCCCGGGTGAGAATCCGTAGCCTTCACCACTAGACCAACGAACCATCTACGGATAATGGGCAAACAACCATTAAAGTATCTGAGTGCATTGCCATGCAGAGCTAAGCAAGGCATGTTTAGCAAAGAATTGACTTCATGGGGTCTTGACCTTATGGCACGGAAGGCGGGCCACTATTTTCAGTTCCTACGAATTTGCGGTCAAAATATGTTCAAAGTCAGTCTTGAGATACGGTGCGCAACGGAACGACCGACTTAGACCGACAACACAGACCGACAGACAGATCGACACGTGGATCGTTCTGATTCCCACCTATTTGAAAGGATTTCCAGATACAGTCTGGAAATACAAAAAGAGGAAGAGCACTAACTACGAGGGCTGCATTCTTGCGGTCTCAAAACATCCATAAGTCACATTCATGATTACCTAATAAGTAAACCAGCTTTCAAAAATGAATTCAAGCTGCCTGTAGACCCGAAGGTCTACAGAATCTTCACTATGATGAAGGTGGTAGTCAACGAAGAGAAGAAGAACAAGAGCAAGAAGAGCAAAGCTGAGCTTGTCAGTTTGCACAGAGTCGGGCACTATACAAATGAACAATAACAGTGGAAATATATTAAATTGGAATCTAAATCTACCAGCTTATTTAGAAAGACGAAGAGGTTTGGACACGCGGTTGCGATATACCTTTAGCAAGCCTCATAATATAAGATGATCTTGTAGATGACTTGCCACAGTTCCAGTCAACTTTGATCAAAGGGCTATTATACCTTGGAAAAAATGTATAAAACGCGTTCTGCTTTTGTTTGTGGGACGGGCGAGAGAAGTCAACGCTCAGAGAATTAGAGCAGAAAATGAACTACGTTCCGCTAGTAGTTAAGGTTTACAGCTGGGGTACTTTGGAGAAAGAACGAACAACAAAAGAAGAAGGTGGGACTGATGTCCAAAAGAAAAAGCAAAGGAAGAAAGAAAGCGGAAAGAAGGAAAGAATAAAAAATCTCAATTAGTTTAAATTTGAAAAAGGCTGAAAAGAAGTTGGTTCCAAGGGCGGAGACTGAATCACACAGAATTTCAGAAGCTATCCGAGCCTCGCTGAAAATGTTAGGCACTGTACAATACGTGGGTTAAAAAAACAGTACCACTCGTACTTTTTATCCTGACTGTGTGTGCATGGGACTGTGTCGACAACCAAGCGAACAGCCAACCTTTTATGTAAACCCGCCTAGATTTCTATAATTGGCGATTGACCTGAAGTAATGCGGCATTGATTGAATCGCAGCAATTTGCTGGTTGCTGTCGTCGACGCCGCTGTTGCGTAGGTTCGCTGGTAGTAGGTCTACGGCAGTAAGCTTACACATTAGTATGAACGTCTTCGGATATCGGTGGGGAAATAAAGGAGAACAGACATATATATTACAAATACTGCATCCAGTTTTATAACTGGCGCATTGTTCCGTTTGAACTAACCCTGTTTTCGGCCGCCGTTGATTTAAGCTTGTAAGGACAACCCTTTTCAGTTCAATGTGGGGACTTTGTCCGCGTGGTTGAAATACATTGTAGACCTATTATCGTCTTTTACTAACTCTCCACGATCGGCGGAAATGTGTGCACGTAGTAGTAACTATTTCAACTGATTTCTCAACCTGCAGGGAGGATAACTAGACTCTGATAATCAGTATACCTGCACAGGTAAGGCGTCATTGACCGAGGGCGCTAAATTTGAACGTTCGAGAAAAGAGCGCGAAACAACCTATGGAAAGACAGGTTGCGGTGCCAAATGATGCGATGCCAAGCGTTGCCTGCCGCGCTGATCATAAAATGAAATTATTTCTAAAGAACTTGGAAATCCCATCAGCAGAGTCCGCCGAACAGTTGTACTGCCTAGTGCGCTCCGACGTTATATTGAGTTTTCTTTTTCTTTTAATTTTTTGGAGATTTGCGCTATATAACTTCGTCGTAGTCATCATCATCATCATCATCATCATCATCATCATCATCATCATCATCATCATCATCATCATCATCATCATATTGACAATGAGGAGGAGGAGGAAAAAATGGATGATGATGATGATGATGAAGATGACGATGATGATGCATTGTGATGATGATGATGATGATGATGATGATGATGATGATGATGATGATGATGATGATCATCATCATCATCATCATCATCATCATCATCATCATATTGACAATGAGGAAGCAGAGAAAATAATGATGATTATCATCATCGATATCCGCTCTGCATAACTTAACAAACACAAAAAATTACACTGTATATAAAAATATAAAAAAATTGTGTTACAAGTGTAACTAATAATTAGTGTTCCATGCCTTAGAAATTGTAGATCAACCGCTCATTTAGAATTGTGAGGTGTGATCAGGGTCTCAGCGCTGTCGTGCGTCGCCGACAACCTAGTGATTTTTGAACGTTAAATGAAGACAGACCTTTAGTTGATAAATATGACGGCTACTAGCGCCAAAACCTGATAATTACAAATATCATGGGATAATTACAAATACCATGGGATAATTACAATTATCAAGGGATAATTACAATTATCATTGAAAAGGTATACTGATCTTTGCGTGATCATGTTTAATTTTTCAGGATTGGTTGTAGCAATCTTTTGCCGCTGGAAATGAGAAAAAAATGAAAAGTTGTAATTATCACATAAATAATTACAATTTTTATTTTTTAATTACAATGTTTACTTGATTATGCTTAATTCTGACTAAGACGGATTATTAGCGCCAAAACGTGCATTTACGGGTATCAGTGATAATAGTAATTAACACGTGTTCTGTGTAATTCACATTATGACGGCCTACTAGCGCCGAAATCTGATAATTTCACATAATATTATCATGTGATAATTACAAATATCAACGACATATTTACAATTTACAAGTAAAAATTGTAATTATCAAGTGAAAATTACAATTTTCGGTTTTGGCCCATTTCCAGACGGATTCCTAGAGCCCAAACTGAAAATTAAACATGATCACGCGAAGATATTTGTACTTTTAAAATGATAATTGTAATTATCTTTTAATAATTGTGCTGTTCCTAAGATATTTGTAATTATCTCATGATATTTGTACTTATCAGGTTTTGGCGCCAGGAAAGCGTGGCAAACACTGATAGTTATTCATTAACATTGTGGATTACCGGTATCTCTGTACATTATACATAACACATGTTAATTTCAATTATCTCGTGATACTGGTAACTCTAGGCCGTCATAGATAAATGCACATTTTTACAGTAGATTATATTAAAATCATTGAAGAGTTTATTAATCCACATTTATTACTGATTTAAACCTTATCGATAAGCGTATAAAATAATACGCATTCATGTGAACGTTTCTTTCTGGCCGACACCGAAGTTTTACGGAAATCATCCACGGAAATACCCGAGTGTATATTGGGCATTTGTTTGCTTCTTCGTCAAAATGATAAGTTTAAAAAAAAAAAAGCAGGATCATACACAATTATGCCGTAACAAAAAACAAAAACTGCTATAAATGAATAAATTTGGGCGGTCAGAGTTCATAGCTGACCAATTGAAGAGTATATAAACGTGTTTGCCAACTGAATACAAATTTCAAAGATAATTTCCCCTATTTAAGCTAATTTTTTAGGCTATGTATTGTTCACAGTTTCGCATTGATACAATGCTTGTTTCAATGAACATTTTTCTTTGCACACGCAAACATTTTTACAGTATTTGTATTTTGCGTCATTGTAGACTGGTTGGCCGTAGTCACAGGCGCTTGTATCTGGACACGCGAGCGCCTATGCCTGTGACGCGTCTCCCTTTGGTTATCTATAATACTATAATACAGATAACCAAAGGGAGACGCGTCACAGGCATAGGCGCTCGCGTGTCCAGATACAAGCGCCTGTGGCCGTAGTATATAGGCGCTATTAGTAGATGAAAAGAGAAAATAAAAGCTGAACAAGTCGTACCAAAGTTTCAACATTGTCGCCTTTATTAAAATAGGTTTCTTCGGGGTAAAATGTCACATACATCACACAGTTTCAATAGACATTGCTTAGCGTAAACTGCTAACACGCTAATTGTCGATACTTTAAAAAATGCAGCTATAATTCTCTAGGCTAATACGGTTGTATCTAACTGCGAGTACATCCTCGATTGCAATAAGCATGACGTATGATTATATATAGAAATAAATGATTGGAAAACGGTCTTCTTCGAGAATGCTCCGACAGCAACGTTTAGATTAAAATTTCGCAAATATCAGTCACAACTGTCATAAATGTTAAACCGTATCAGCAGACAGTAATCTTTTATCATTATTTTAATTTGAATTTTGATGAAGGTTTAACACTTTATTTTCAGAAACCTGAATTTTGTTTTGTTTTCTTTACAGACGGGGCGTCATCTGGTGAGGGGAGGGGGGACGGGGGGGAATAATAAGATAAAAGAAAGAAAGAGAGAACAAGAAAAATAAAATAAAATGAAAGAATGAATGACACAAACAGAAAATGGTATTCAAAGATGTTTCAAAAGAATGAACCAAAAAAGATTCGTGTAGGGGCTAATTGCTCGTAAATTATTGTGAAAGAAAATTGAAACAAGAAAGACACAAAGAGTGGAAAAGAGAAAAAGGAAAAAATGGAAAACGGAAAATTGTTCATGCATCACCCAGAAGGAATAGCTTTGAAAATTGCCGCTCATTTCTGATTTACTATCATAATGAGTACTTAATTATATAATATCAGTTTTAAACTGAGATAACCCCTAGAACTTCTACCCATCCCAACCCCACCCCACCCCTATACAAGACTTTCGCACCGTGCTATTTTTAGAATCAACACTGATGCTATTAATAGTCACACAAACAAATGAATGTGTGTGGAATTATCGTATTTTTGAAAGGTATAGATGTTTTTTTTTTAATCTCCTTTTGTTCCGGTGGTGCTGCACTCACTTTGAATATGAAATGTGCATTATTCTACCTGACACCATTACAGTAACCCTAAAAACTATTTCTCTCACTTTTTTTTCTGCTTTCACTTGGAGATTTGCATTTACTGTCCGGTATTCGCAACTCTATAGATGCTCATCGAAGCAGACCGTCGACCGAAAGGCGTCTTTTCTAGCCTCTGAAGAAAAGAGAGCAGGGGCGGCGCACTCATGAAGTCAAAGAGCGTGTCGGGTCGAGAGTAGTCTCCCGCGGAATTTTTCGCATGAACTATGCGATACGTAGTCACAGCAATAGAGGACGTCTTCAATCCCTTCCCCATTAGATTTTTTCCCCTACATTTGACGGTCTAGAGCTTCACCATCCTCCCATCTTAACTTTAACCCCATCCGGTCAGTCAGTCAGCGTTAGCAGTGAGCAGGGGTGGCAGTCTTGCTCGAGGAGGCGTTAAGACCCACACGCGCTTTAGCGGCGGAGATGGACAGTAGCCCGATCACTTGCCATTCCTGAGGTCGATATACTGGAACCTGAAGTCGAACCTGCGACAGCGTCGTATGGGAGATCCCGATACGATTCTCCCCCTCAACCTTCAATCTTCATCTTCTCCTATATAGGACTTCTTCGACCGGGTGGCGGCTGCGGACCGGCAATAGACGTCTGGTCGCTCTGCTGCCGTCGCTCCATTCCTTGGCTGACCTGCTGCTTTCTCTATTACTGGGCGACGCGGGGACTCCTGTGGAGGGTGGCGTCCTCCGGACAACGGTTGCTACGCATCGCCAGTGTTTCCCCGCGCTTTGCCTACCTTCCTCTTTGGCCCCTCGCTTCCAGGGCCACACCTCTTAACGTCACGTCGAGAGCTTCGACCCACCTCCTCCACCTTTTGCGCGCCTGCCACATCACTTTTGCCTCCGCCCTCAGTGGACATCTCCTCATGCAACGATTAACATCTTCACTGAAACGCAAGAGCATCCCGCGACAGCCATATGGCAACATATCCTGACTTCTTACTTCATCGTGACATCTGATGTCCGTCCCCTATATGCAAAAGTGTCCGGGGACTTTAATCTAATCAAAGAAACGAAACCCCATCTCTAATCCTCCTAACCCATTCCCATTGACCTGTCGGTTATTGCTACTTTCTGCTTGGCTTCTTCTTTTTTTTTCTTCTTTATCATCATCATCATCATCATCATCATAATCATCATATCATCAGCAGCAGCAGCATTATTATTATCATCAGCAGCAGCTTAATGGAGGATGCTGTACGTGCCATATTCCTAAATCAGACTCAAAACACGGCGATCTGTAAACAACACGCTCACATTTACAAACATTCCTACATAAACAACATACACATATTCATCACACAAATATATGGTATAAAGGCAACTCTCTATTAGAAGACAGAAATCGAAGTCGAATTGTATTTTTGAAACGTTAGATAGACTGCATCTTGCTGTTCTGTACAAAAACAATCTGAAGAGCTTGCTGGCTGTGACTTATCGAACGAACAAACTCACATTTAAATCATTCCAGGTCTGTGAGGTCCGCTTACGTGTACAGGGTCAACAGTTTACGTTTCTTAACATATACAGACAACCATACAACTGAAAGAACACAATGAGGATAAAATGTTTGTTGATGATTTTAACAATATGCTTGATTTTTACATTTCTGATGATAAAGTACTCGTTGTCGGTGACTTTAATTTACTCTTTGATCAGCCTGGTGAACTGTGCGTTAAGCCTATGATGTCCACCTTGCAGAGTTTTTAATCTGGAGCAGCCACCCAAAGAAATCAGCACACCCTTGGCTTGGTCGTTAATGCGCGGCTAGCGTGTCCGACCTCAGAGTTGAAGACAAGGGCGTATTGGATCATTGTTGCGTCTCTTGTTTGTTTGTATGTAGATTATAGTCACACGACACTTTCGCATATAGGTGACTACTGGACCGATTTATACTGACACCAGCGGGCCAGTTGTTGGTAAAGGGGAAAATAATATGATCACACGTTGACCAATCCGGGATTCGAACCAGCGACCTTTCGGTTACTAGCAAGACGCTCTTACCAACTGAGCTATCCGGCCCCTGTTGCGTCTCTTTCGCGCTTGCGGCTTCAAAACCGCGTAGAACGCCTAGAATAGTCACTTTCAGAAGCTGTCGACAAATTGACTTCGCAGCTTTTAAAGCAGATGTGTCTGATGCTCTCGCAGCCCTCAGTTCTGAAGCTTAGGCGTCCCCTCAATCGTACAGCTCATCTCTTCTAGCTGTTCTTGACGAGCATGCACCACTTGTGACACGACGCGTGTCAGACCGGATATCGGTGCTATCGATAATGCCTGCCATTACACAAGCCAAGCGCGACTGCCGCCGTGCCGAACGCATTTGGGTGGAGACTGGCTTGGCTTGCATTATATAGGTTAATAATTTGTTATTTAGCAACAATGCCTTATTTATCAATATTAGGATTTATTTACGTATTAAAACAATGTATTGTTTAGGTAACATAATAAGTTATTTACTTAGAATTTGTATTATTTAGAGAATAATAAGTTATTTACGAAGAAAATATATTATTTATATAAATCTGACATTGTTGGTAAAAAATCATTATTTAGAAAATATGCTTCTATATAAAGATTATTTAGCTGAAAATGTTTTTTGTAAACACCGGAAAATTCGCAAATAAATATTTTACAAGGGGAATTCCATAAAGACAATATTCGTGCGCCAGAAAATCACGAATGCTAGCAGTTGTCGTGAGTTTGTTTAGAATCAGCGGCGAGCTGATGGGTGTGTGTCGGCAAACAAGGCGCTTCCCACCGCTAATCCGCTTGAGACTTCGCCAGAGAAGTTAGCGAGCTTTTCAGCAGCAAGAGCGCCGACATACGTAAGGCGCTTGACTCCAACCAACCTAGTAGTCACGTCTTCTCCATCGCTGTTTTTTTTTTCTTCTGGTACTTCATTTGACACCTTCCAACCAGTGACCGAGAATAAGATAAAATAATTCATCTTCGGCATGTGCAAAAAACCTTGCCAGCTTGCTCCAATCCCTACAGATCTGCTTTTGCAGTACCTGGAGGAAGTAATTCCCACTATCACAACTATCATTAACGCTTCTCTCTCTTCTGGCAATGTTTCTTCTGTCTTCAAACACGCTCTGGTCAATCCACTTCTCAGAAAGTCCAAACTTGATCCTGGACTCGTCAAAAACTATCGTCATGTTTCCAACTTACCAGTCATTTCCAATGTTCTTGAACACATTGTTCTCAAACAGCTCATGCCACACCTTGAGTCAAACAGCCTGATCGAGCCGTTACAGTCAATCTATAAAAAGTCACAGTACAGAGACTGCGTTACTACGCGTGGTCAATTGTTGACGGCTGCGGATCAGGGCAGAGTGTCAATCTTGCCATTGCTCGACCTGTCTTCTGCCTTTCATACCATTAATCATGATATCCTTTGTGTCCGGTTGGAAGAGATTTGTGGCTGTTCTGGAGCGGTTCTTGCCTGGTTCCGTTCATACCTCTCTGGCAATGCCCAGTCTGTCATAGTGAATAACTCCCAGTCCATTCCCTCACTCTTGAAGTTTGGAGTTCCACATGGCTCTGTTCTTGGTCCTATTTTATTCACTATGTACATATAACCTCTCAGCTCAATAATCAGTGCTTTCAATCATGTATACCATCTCTTTGCTGATGATAATTATCTGCACAATTCCGCTCCTCCTTCTGAAATCCAGGCCCTAGCCCAAGACATATCTGATTGCATTCGTTCTGTCGCTGACTGGGTGGGCTCAAACAAACTGAAAATGAATGAAGACAAGGCTGAGCTCATCCTGGTCGGGACAATATTGAAGCTTCATCAATCTGCTCTTCTGTCCATGAATGTGTCTGTTCAACGGATTCATTTTCAAGGTTGGTCCGCAATATTGGAGTCCACCTTGATCAAAGTTTCCAGATGGAGACACATATAAACAGTCTGTTCAAATCCCCAACTTTCATTTTCTTAGGATTATTAAAATACACCGCTATTTTTTTGTACACACTGCCAATAATCTACTGTCTCCTTTATTCTGTCCCGATTTGACTTCAGTAATTCTCTTCTGGCTGGCCTTCCTGATGAAAAAAATCTCCAAACTTCAACGTAATCAAAATAACGCTGCTTGCCTTGTTCCTCTGCAGCCGCGGCGTTTTAGTGCCACCGCTGCACTTCAAACACGCACTGGTTGCCTTTAAAGATTCGCGTTGAATACAAAATTGGTTCTATCTGTTTTCACTGTCTTCACACTGATTCCTGCCCTTCTTATCTGGCTGATCTCGTCCTGATCTACAAACTACTCGTTCCCTGCACTCTGAAGATGCCTCCTTACTCACTACCCCCAGATATTCTCTTAATTCCTTCGGGAAAAAGATATTTTTCTGTGTTTGTTCAGTCGCTGTGCAACTCTCTTCCCTCTGAACTTCGTCACACTCAGTCTATCACTACTTTCAAAAAGAATCTTAAAACAGTTCTGTTCTGCAAGCATTTGTGAGCTTGATCCCCTGTGGTTCCGTCACGTATATAGGATGGTCAATGGGTGGGTACTAACGAATCAAAACATCACAACAGCCTGCGTGTTTGTTTCCATGTGTATCCGTGTATGTGTGTCTGACGGGGCCTTGGTGTTTGTGTGGTTATGTGTGTGTGACGCGCGCCTGTGTGTGTGTGTGTGTGTGTTTACGGGTGCGACGTAAGCTTAATATGTATGGCATCGTGGTGAAGATCTCTGAATTATCATTCTTCATATCCCATCTGACCGCGCGCGCATGTTTGTGCGTGTGTGTGTGTGTGTGTGTGTGTGTGTGCGTATGCGCGCGTTTGTGTGTGTGTGTTTACGCAGACTATTTCCTATGGGGGAACATGAAGGAGAGAGTGTACTACAACAAAACACAGACCATTGGGCCTTGAAGACCAACATCCGTCAGGAAATTCGGAGAATCCCACTAGAGATGTGTGGCAATGTCATCACAAACTTCAATGTGCGTGTTGCAACTGTAATCCAAAGAAGATGAGCGTGGATTGAGCGTATCATCAATTATTAAACTGTGTACAGAACGAGTGAAAAAGTGGGAAACCTTTGGTATCAAATGATAATTTGGTGCTTCCGCGATCCGTGACATTTCATTGAAGAAATTTTTCAAAAACGTTCTCATTGTAAAAACTTATGTACAATTAAAAAGTGGTAACATTTTATTGGCCCACCCTGTATGTCTAACTGGTTTTTTTTATGATTGATGCATTCTTAGGTGAGACAGGTATATTATTCCAGTTAGTATCAACTTTGTTAGAAAAGGAAAACTTCCTTATATTATTGGGATGGTGAATAAATACTTTCCCTTCGGACATGCGTGTAATATTGCAGGGAGGCCATTCAAAGAAATCAGACCACTTTATAAATAAAACAACCAACCAACCAACTAGACCATTTTAATATAATATAGTCCATTGTAAATGTTGTATTCTTTTATGAAATCCCCTCAAATTCTACGGCCATACAATAAATGCAGTCGTAAATATTTTAATCTTTCATGATATGACCTATCCCTACACAAGTTTTGTAGCTCTCATATGCACTCTCTCAATTACAACAGACTGTCTTTTTAGCACAGGAAACAATACTGTACTGGCATACTCAAGATAATGCCTAACCATTGATTTGAACAATTTATAGAAGTGTCTTCATCTACGAAACTCAAAATCGTTATAATAACTCAAATCATTTTGTTGGCTTTATTGACACAATTCTGTATATGTGGATCAAATGAGGGGGTTTTGTCAAATGTCGCACCCAAATCTTTTTCTTCCACACATGTCATAAGTGGTCGGACAAAAATATTATGAAAATAAGGTGCAGCTGACACTATAATCCTTAGTTCAGATCTGAAATGGCCATTTTCATACTTCTTGTTACACTGTTGTTGTTTTTTAAAATCAGTATGTGGTTCAGCCCCGATGCTTGAATCCTGATAAGAGTAACTCAGATTCGTTTATCCACGCAACCTGTTCACTCAGCAACAAGGCAAGAGTCGTCGTATGAAGTTTTCCAACTTTATTCAGCGTACATCTACAACTGCATACAATCGCTCAATCGCTTTTTCCACTTTTTCTACTCTTTTCAGACAAAATGCATCAATTATATAGCTTTTCTATAATCTAGAGAACGTTCGAACATTCCAGCGTTACGCAATTACAGCCAATTACAATGAAATTCGTCATCAGAACTGTCTTACCAGAATCATCTATCAGCCACCACCAGATCTATCCACACGCTTCGATCGATAATAAACAAGCAATCCTAGAAAATTCTCCAATAATATCAACCCGCGCAAATTATGAACATTATACAAAGATTCTTCCAACTACAACGCAAAACCAAATCAAAGGTAAATACACTCTGTTATTGCAGGCTTTGCAAAACAAAACGATCGGATCTATCGTGCGCCTCTCAAACGTATCATAACCCCCTACACAAGAAGAAATTTACTTAATTTCTTTCAATAACTTTGAAAAGCAATACACAAACAAAGTCCAGAATTTAAATTTATTTCAGTTTGTCTGGATACTGTCAATGTTCTCAGTTCATCCACACTCAATGTTCTTTCATCCGCAAGGAAACGACGCCCTCGTCCGTTACGGTTGTCATCGGCCCAGGGTCAAAGACAGTGATCTAGTGGGCTTTATTGGAGTCAGCGCATCCTCTATTGCTTCCTTCTTCCATCGAATGTCCGATGAAGTCGATGTTGTCAGTTCCCAGAATGCACTTACTAATTCTCACGGTTAGGTTAGCTTCTGTTAGGCGGTGAAACAGCTCCCCCAGGGTCTGCAGATGTTCCTTCCAGGTCTGGGTATGGACTAGCAGGTCGTCCCAGTAACACACGACGTTACCCATCCCGTTGAGCATCTTCCTCATACCTCTCTTCAGGGTAACACCGCAGTTGACCATGCCAAAAGGCATCCTCAGGCATTCGTACGTCTCATCAGGAGTTGTAAAAGCAGTCTTTGGTATGTCCTGTTGACGCACGGGGACTTGCCAATAACCCTTGCTGAGGTCAATCTTTGAGAAGATTTTACTCCCCGATAATTGGCGGAAGGGGTATGCTGCAGTAGACATCGGCTCGGGGTCGAAGACGGTGATCTTGTTAACCTTTATGTAGTCGATACATACTCTGTTGCTCCCGTCCTTCTTTCTGACGACCACGACAGGGAACGCGTAGGGGGAACTTGACTCCCTGATGATGTCCATCTTCAGCATCTCATCGATGTCTTCAAGGATCCACGGGCCTTGAAAGTGATCGGGAAGGGTTTGGGTCGAACGGAAATATTTGAAGTAAGGTGGTCTTCGTGTTCGACCAAAGTTGTAGAGCCTGTGACATCATTAAATTTATGGGGAAACTCGCCCATAAGGTCCTTGAGCTCCATCTTTTGACCCTCCGTCAGGCTTGGTCTTAGCTTAACATCATCGATGCCTTCTTTGCTGTGGAAGTCTCCAAGTTCCAACAGTTCCTCGCTGTCAAAGCTTTCGTCGATAACAGCTGCTGTTGCTGCGGGTACAGTCTCTGATGGCCTTTCCAGATACAGCTTAAGGAGGTTGGCGTGATATATCTTGGAATGCTGGCCGACTTTCACCTTGTGGTCGTTGATTCCCACCACGGTCTCCACTTCGTGCGGACCTTTCCACTGCATCAGCAACTTATTGTGATCCGTAGGTAGCAGCACTAGCACTTTGTTGCCAGGTTTGAGCTTCCTGTTCACAGCCCTACGATCATAGTAGTGCTTTCCACAACCCTGTGACCTCTTCAGATTTTCTCTGGCTATCTCGAGAGTCTTCTCCAGCTTCAAAGGTAAATACACTCTGTTATTGCATGCTTTGCAAAACAAAACGATCGGATCTATGGTGCGCGTCTCAAACGTAACACTTCTCCTCTGCGGTGTGGTGTAGTGGCGACGCGCGCGCATATTTATGTATATGTGTGTGTGTGTGTGTGTGTGTGTGTGTGTGTGTGTGTGTGTGTATGTGTGTGTTAGAGAGTTATTAGTATTTTTTTTAATAACAATATAAGCTAACTGTTAATGTTGTTCTGTATTCATGTAAGCGCCTAGAGCTAAAAGTCTAGATTAGGCGCATACATAATAATAATAATAATAATAATAATAATAATAATAATAATAATAATAATAATAATAATAATAATAATAATAATAATGAAGTTGTCTATAATATATATGACTAATAACATAAAAAAATCTAGCTTCGCTAACAGCATTCTTTGCACGTCTGAACACAATGCAAACATGTGCATACAACAACACAGACTTGCATATATTTAACCCCTAATGACCTTAGGACAGAGAAAAATGGAGTATGCTGGTTAAACGATCCTCTGTGGTGACCCCAACGACCTCAGAGTTACGGGATAAGTTAGGATAGGATAGGATAATGACCTTATGGCTATCCAGATCACGCATGAGTATTCATCGTGAACACAGTTTATTTCATTGTTTACAGGACACAATGATAGCATTCGGAAGTAGCAGACTATACTACTCAAAATAATACAAGGGCCACTTGGACATATGGGTCTCTCTCATGGTTAGAAAAGAAGCAAAAGCGCTGCCATTTATACCCAGAAAAAAGCGCCGATTGTTGAACTGAACTCAGAAAATGCAAGCCTTTCGCGTGCAAATCACTTTTTAATGTTGAAAATTTTGCTTTATTAGCAAGACAACAGTAAATTAGGGTCATCTTTTTGGAAAAATTGGGTTTGTTTTTCAACTCAGTGCAGACAGTTCAAAACTCACACATGTGATTACTTGTCAGAATAAGATAGTCTTGAATGTTACTGTACAGGATAAGTTTTGAAATAAGCAATATAAGCGATATTATTGATAGCAGCAAAAAATAATTAAACTAAATGAAATATGAGAGTGGCCCTTCAATTATTTTGAGTAGTATACTAGCGGAAGAGGCAGTATCCATTGCGAACACGACAATCAGTTTAGGCATGATTCTACTATAAAGCAAAGGTAAAATGAGAAAAGGAAAATCAAACCAAATAAAAAAGAAAAGACAAAAAATTAAATATGACATCATTTTTAATTAAACAACCTGATTTGCATATATTTGGTTTGACGTTGGAGGCATAGGTAACGTTTAAGTACATACTAAATTTGAACCAAATACATTGTATCTCTAGTAGCTTGGGAGAAAATGGGATTAGAAACAAAACTTGTGTCCTCTGGTAGGGATTTTCATGCTTTAACTACGTAACAAGTTTGAAATAAATCCGTCTAGTACTTTCAGAGAAAAGTGTGCAAATGTGACAGCCGGATGCCGGACAGACCGACGTCGGATAGACGGACAGAAGGACGCCGGATGGATGGACGGACGCCGAACGGACGGACAAAACTAAAAACAATAGTTCCCCAGCTTACGCTTTGGAAACTAACAAGTCGTATAAGATTTCCCCAAATGTCGTCTTTATTTAAAAGGTTTCCTCAGGGTAAAACATTACAGCATATAAGAAAGAAAGAAAGAAAGAAAGAAAGAAAGAAAGAAAGAAAGAAAGAAAGAAAGAAAGAAAGAAAGAAAGAAAAAGAAAGAAAGAAAGAAAATGCAAGCAAAAGTCTATCTATCAAGCTCTGTTGAGTGCAAGAAAGTGTCCGGGGACGTTACTCTACATAACGAAACGAAACGTGCAAGAAACTCCGAATAAACCGACCCTAGACGATCCATCGATTTGTCCTGGCCTTGAGTTTAGATTGCGAAGCCAAAAGAGTTCAACGTTTTACATTGAATGGCCCCGCCAAGCGGACGAGAGCGTTTAAGACTCTTATTTACGAGCATTAGTTCCAAGCAAACTTCGAGCACCATTCTTTAGAAAGAGATGAAGAAGCATAAAGCATTGTCAAAACCTGTTGTCGATGTCAGCCGGTGTTCCACCTACCACGCTACCTTTTCTATTCCAGTGCAGTATATAGAAGAAAAACGTGCCTCACCACAGTATCAAACCTGAAACCATGCAAGAGAAGGTGATCTAATGGTAGTGCTTTGACTTGCGATTCTAAAGGTCCCGGGTTCGAATCCTGTCCGCGCCATTGTGTTGTGTCCCTGGGAAAGACACTATACTCCCGTTTCCAACTCCTTCGGATGAGAGTATAAACCGAGGTCTAGTCTGTGTGTCGCATACATTCCATCATAACGGACTTTACAGATCCTGACGCTCATGTCCTAGACGGGTGAGTGCCGGTAACAAGAACACACCCAGCATGCTCTTGGTCCTTCTCCCCCATCCCTGGCTGGCCAGGATAGTGCTCAGTTGTCCGGGCATCAGACCATGCGCCCAAAAGCTGCGGGTTGACGTCTCCGGCGGTTTGAGTTAGATCCTGTATCGCCAGCGCCTAGAGTCTGGTCAAGTACGGCGAGATAAGTGCGCTATAAAAATCCTCAATAATAATAATAATAATAATAATAATAATAATAATAATAATAATAATAATAATAATAATAATAATAATAATAATAATAATAATAATAATAATAAATAAAGAAGTCTAAGTGAAATGTCGGATGGAATTCTGTACCTATGACAATCGCATAAAAACAAAATGCACTCCAATAAATAAGGGCCTTGCTGCTCAATCATTCAACAGCATTTAACTAAAATGGACGAACTAGTCACATTAATACAGACCACGATAGCACATTTCATGGATCTTCTTCTTCTTCTTCTTCTTCTTCTAACTTCTCCCCTGGCCGAAATCTAATAACCTACAAATAGGAAGAAAGAGAAGAAGAAGCCGAATCCATTAACTACCATTCGGCAATTAGTGCTAAGACGAAGATTTCGATTTTCTAGTTTGCTGGCGCAGTTACTCGACGCGGTTAGATTGCGCTCTTTGTTCTTACGTCACTCTCATTGTTTCCAGATGGCGTTCTCAGCGAACTGTTTAGCTTGCACAGTTCAAGCAAAGATTCTGTGTCCTGTTATTGTTGGGACGTCATTCTTTTTAATCGCCAGATGACGTTGTGAACATTGTCGTTCGCAGGTCTCAAGCTGCAACACTAACTCCGAAGAATACCGTCATTGTCTTCGCCGACGCTATGACGTCACTGGCGAATTTTTGACTCCAGATGACGTACAGGAGGTTTGGCCTTGTACAAAAACTGGCACGCATTCTTCCGCGACGTTTCTGAAAAGTTTAACCTTTTTGCCAATAACGTTTTATGTTTATAAAATGACGTCGAAAGTAGTCTGATATCAAATTCTAGTTCAACTTTCCAGACGACGCCATCAAGTTTGATTTCTTCGTAGTTAATCTATCCAAAGAAATCATTTTTGAAACTGTCGACGCCATCGCTGCTAAAACGTCATTCGCTTCTTTGGTGCCAGCTGGCGTTGTGCGATCAATCATACTACTTCCCAGCATTTGAGTTAAAAAACCCCGTTGGGATGCCGGGGGTTTCAGTATAAATAGTATCCCCACTTTCTGGAAATTTAGTGCTTTAAATTCCCAATGTCGCTGTCTTTCTCATTTGCTCTTTCTCAGTCCTGCTCTGTTCTATCAATCTGCTATACTATCTTCTTCTTCGCTAGACCAATCACCTACCTTTTTTCTTGAAAACTCTTCCGGGACAAGACTCCTTATTTGTGTATGAGGTCTGTTGGATCAGCCTGGGAATATTGGATGCTTTCTGCCAGGTGGTCACTAGGGCTTCCTAAGATGTTATTATTTAGCAATGTAGACATTTTATATGTATATGTTTTGTTGATAATTTATAATGATGTTTGTATTCTATTTTGTTTTTGTAAACGGGGGTTCGATAAATTAGAGTGCAGCCTCAGCGTCCCCTGCGTGGGATGTCTTTATTGTAAAGTGACTGGCTGGTGGAGGGCTGTTACGTTGAAACGCGAACGAAAGTATGTCGGAAACGTGTACGATAGATCTAATCGTTTCGTTTTGCAAAGTATTCAATAATGGAGTTTATTTACCTTTGATTTGAGTTTGCATTGTTGTTAGGAGAGGCTTTGTATAACGTTGATAATTTTCGTTGGTCGATATTGTCGGAGAATACTCTGGATTTCCTTGTTTACCATCGATCGAAGGTTCGGGACGATTGTCGAAGTAAGAGAAGGTTCGGGGTATGTGTGGAGAGATGAATGACGTAAGTCAGTGATGACGATCTTTTATTCGATTGGTGGCAGTGCGTCATTTCTACGGTATTCGAAATCTTTCCGGAAAAGAGAGAGATTATAAAATTGTGTGCCGCACTGTTGTTGAGAGATAGTTGAAGTTGTTGTTAGTTGGAAAGTAAGACGATTGAGCGATTGTATGCAGTTGTTGATGTGTGCTGAATAAAAGCGGAAAACTTCATACGTCGACTTTGTGACTTGTATGCTGTTTGAGCGGGTTGCGTGAATAAACGAATCTGAGTTACACCTTATCAGGACTTCAGCATCGGGGCTGAATCAAATACTGATAAAGAAAAACACCATCATCGAACCGAGTGTAACATTTTGGGGGTCAAGCCGCGATTCACGCCATAGCCAAGGGTTCAACTGCTACAACAAGCGAGTCAACGTTACGAGAGGCAGTCATCGAGGGTAGCCGCCAACGAGTTGCGTCGAGAGGGGCCAACATACTGGGACTACATCACCGATAGGTTCGGGTTGACTGCAAGGGCGTGTAGTCGCTGAAGAGTTGCTTCGTGAGCGAACAACAGTCGGGACTACGTGGCTGCCGTAAGACTACGTCGAGGGACAGTCTCGGAGCTACATCGCCAGTATTAGAGAGAGCGACGAGCGGAGGTCGCGTCTACTTCAGCACAGGAACGTGTACATCAACACCAGCGTGGTGCAGCGTCGCATACGACGAGGACAGCGGGGCCTGCGTCAGCGAAGGCGACTAGTGACAAGCATCAGCGCTACTGCAGAAAGCGTGCTGTTCTAGAACAGTCTAGAAAGGTACAGCACAGTCAAGAACTTTCCAGAAAAAGAACTCTACAGTCAAGAACTTTCTAGAAAAAGAACTTTCCAGAAAAGAACTTTCTTGAAAAGAACTTTCCAGAAGCATCAAGATGGCTGACTTCTGGCAGAAAGGGGTTGAACTGAATCTAAAAGGCAAGCAGCTGACGGAGTACGTCAAGTCTCAGGAGAGAATACGAGAAAGAGAATTGGAAGAGAAACGTCTAGAAAAAGAAATAGAATTAGAACAGAAGCGTCTAGAATTAGAAGAGCAGCGTCGCCGTGAAGAAAGAGAATTAGAGGAGCAGCGACGCCGAGAAGAAAAGGACGAACAGCGTCGCCGAGAAGAAAGAGAAGACCGGCGTCAAGAAAGAGAATTAGAGGAACAGCGTCGGCGTGACGAGATGGAAGAGAGACGATTAGAAGCTGAGCGTCAATACCAGCTAGAGTTGGCGCGTATCCAAAACAATCAGCATGCGCCACAAGTTATCAGTGACAACACGGCTCCAAAATTGCCAGCTTTCGTCGACGGGAAGGACCAGATTGACAGTTATCTGGCGAGATTCGAAAGGTTCGCCGAAAGCTCTAACTGGCAACCTCAAGACTGGGCAATTCGACTGAGTGCACTTCTGACGGGGCAAGCTCTCGAAGTTTACACCAGACTGTCGAACGATGACGCCAAAAACTACGACGTCTTGAAAGAGGCCCTGTTGCAGTGCTACAACTTTACAGAGAAGGGCTACCGTCAACGCTTTCGTGAATGCCGGCCTAAGTCAGACGAGACGCCAAAGCAGTTTGTGGAGCGCCTGTCGTCATATCTACACAAGTGGGTGGAGTTATCAGGCGAAACGAAGTCTTACGACAGTCTCCATGACCTGATCGTGAAGGAACAATTTCTCAATGCAATAAGGACCTAGCGACCCACTTAGAAGAACAAAAGCTGCAGACGCTTAAAGATGTGACTGAGGCTGCGGAAAGATATCTTATCGCTCATGGGAAAACCCTGGGGCCACCCAGCGCGACGAAACATTTTCAGAAGACTGGAAACCATGGGAACCAGATCCAGGGGAGTCAGATGAGCCAGAGACATACTGACTCCACGCCACCTTCCAGGGAAGGGCAGTCAAGAGGCTGTTTCACCTGCAACGCTACAGACCACAGAGCAGCTAACTGTCCTCAAAACAAAAGTAGCGGACAGCGGAGCAGTACGGACAACGCAGCGGCGGGCAACCGACAGAGACGTTTCTCCAATCAACGGCAAACCAGTAGATCTGACCATCAAGTGTGCGGCGGGAGCGTCATTCTTCCGAGTGAGACCAAGCGCACAGCTACTCCTGCCGACGTGCAAGAGTGCATGACCGATGGCCAACTTCTCCTTGCCAACGGAAAATCCATCCCCGTCGTCGCCAGCGCAGCTGTGACCGTCCAGAACATGCCTGTTTCAAAGGGACGCGTCGGAAATCATGAAGTGACTGTTTTAAGAGACTCTGGCTGCAGTGGGGTCATCGTCAGAGAAGACCTAATCGCTAAAGAACAGTTCACTGGCGATTCAAAATGGACACTTATGGCCGACAGCAAATGTGTGAGAGCGCCAGTTGCGAAGATTCATGTCAACACCCCTTTCTACGTAGGCGAAGTCGAAGCGGTTTGCCTGAAGAAGCCGCTATACGATTTGATGATCGGGAATATCGACGGCGCGAGGCGACCCGACGACCCCGATTCAGAATGGAGTCCTGCCTCAACCCAACATGTCGAAGTTGCGGAGGAGGATCCATTGCCATTTCCCGATGGAGACCTTTCAGAGCTGCTACGGGACAATGTGGCTACTCCGGCTCAGCCCTGCCGACCAGAGATCGTCAGTGCTGTTACTACCAGGGCCCAGGCCAAGAGAGACGAGACGTCTACGCCACTGAAGGTCGCCGACAACTCTAAAGCTGCCATCGTGGACAGAGAAAAGCTGATCCAGCTCCAGGAAGCTGACAGCACTTTAAACAAGTACAGGAACCGCCAAGACCACGTGACCAAGGGCAGTGGCACGGTCTATTTCGAGGTGAAGGCCAAGATCCTGTACAGAATCTTCCAGCACCCGAGGGTCAACGGAGGTAGACCACTACGTCAAGTCTTGGTACCGTTACCCCTAAGGCGCCAGGTGATGGAAGTAGCGCATGACTCAATCATGGGAGGTCACCTAGGCATCAAGAAGACGTCAGACAGAATACAGGCGGTGTTCTACTGGCCAGGACTTCATGCGGACGTCAGCCGTTTCTGCCGATCATGTGACATTTGCCAGAAGACCATACCTCGAGGAAGGGTCCCTAAAGTGCCAATGCAGAGAATGCATTTGATCGACCGACCTTTCAAGAGGGTGGCCTTAGACTTAATTGGCGAAATAAGACCTCCGAGTGAAGAAGGTCATCGATGGGTACTGACTTTAGTGGACTATGCGACTCGGTACCCAGAAGCAGTGCCTCTGAAGAAGATTGACACTGAAACTGTTGCAGAGGCGCTAGTGGACATGTTCAATAGACTTGGAGTGCCTGAAGAGATCCTGACAGACCTCGGGACGCAGTTCGTCTCTGACTGCATGAAGGAGGTCAACAGACTGCTGAGCATCCGGCATTTAACTACGACACCCTACCATCCGATGTGCAACGGGCTTGTCGAAAAGTTCAATGCTACGCTGAAGTCCACCCTGAAGAAACTGTGCAGCGAGCAGCCCAGACAATGGCATCGCTACATCAACGCCTTACTTTTCGCCTACAGAGAAGTACCGCAGGAGTCCACCGGCTTTTCTCCGTTCGAGCTGCTGTACGGAAGAACCATCCGAGGGCCGATGCACATCCTAAAAGAACTGTTTGAGCTACGGGAGAAGCTGGAGCAGACTCTCGAGATAGCCAGAGAAAACCTGAAGAAGTCCCAAGACTGTGGAAAGCACTACTATGATCGTAGGGCTGTGAGCAGGAAGTTCAAACCTGGCAACAAAGTGCTGGTGCTGCTACCTACCGATCATAATAAGTTGCTGATGCAGTGGAAAGGCCCGTACGAAGTGGAGACCGTGGTGGGGATCAACGACTACAAGGTGAAGGTCGGCCAGCATTCCAAGATATACCACGCCAACCTCCTTAAGCTGTACGTGGAGAGGCCGCCAGAGACTGTACATGCAGCAACAGCAGCTGAGATCGACAACAGCTTTGACAGCGAAGAACTGTTGGAACTGGGAGACTTCCACAGCAAAGAAGGCATCGATGATGTTAAGCTAGGACCAAGCTCGACGGAAGGTCATAAGATGGAGCTCAAGGACTTTATGGGCGAATTTCCCCATAGCTTCAGTGATGTCCCAGGCTCTACGACTTTGGTCGAACATGAAGTCCACACCCAGACCTGGAAGGAGCATCTGCAGACCTTGAGGGAGCTGTTACACCGTCCCGCAGAAGCCAACCTGACCGTGAGACCCAGCGAATGCATTCTGAGAGCTGACAACGTCGACTGCGTCGGACGTTCGATGGAAGAAGGAGACAACGGAGGACGCACTGATTCCAGGGAAGCCCACGTGATCATCGTCTTTGACCCTGGGCCGATGACGACCGCAACTGACGAGGGCGTCGATTCCTTGCGAACGAAAGAACATTGACTGTTTGGACAAACTAAGAATATTGGTAATGACAGACTTGAAAATGGAAAACGTTGATTGGGTAAATGAACTGTGAACATTGACAGTATCCAGAAAGACTTGCAGATGAGAAACTTTGACTCTGTGTGAATGAACTGTGAACATTGACAATATCCAGACAGATTTGAAGATGAAAACCATTGACTCTGTGTGAATGAACTGTGAACATTGACAGTATCCAGAAAGACTTGCAGATGAGAAACTTTGACTCTGTGTGAATGAACTGTGAACAATTGACAATATCTAGGCAGATTTGAAGATGAAAACCATTGACTCTGTGTGAATGAGCTGAGAACATTGACAGTGTTCAGACAGTCTGAAATAAGTTTTAATTCTGAACTTTGTTTGTGCATTACGTTTCAACGTTGTTGAAAGAAATTGGGTAAATTTCTTCTTGAGTGGGGGGTTATGTTACGTTGAAACGCGAACGAAAGTATGTCGGAAACGTGTACGATAGATCTAATCGTTTCGTTTTGCAAAGTATTCAATAATGGAGTTTATTTACCTTTGATTTGAGTTTGCATTGTTGTTAGGAGAGGCTTTGTATAACGTTGATAATTTTCGTTGGTCGATATTGTCGGAGAATACTCTGGATTTCCTTGTTTACCATCGATCGAAGGTTCGGGACGATTGTCGAAGTAAGAGAAGGTTCGGGGTATGTGTGGAGAGATGAATGACGTAAGTCAGTGATGACGATCTTTTATTCGATTGGTGGCAGTGCGTCATTTCTACGGTATTCGAAATCTTTCCGGAAAAGAGAGAGATTATAAAATTGTGTGCCGCACTGTTGTTGAGAGATAGTTGAAGTTGTTGTTAGTTGGAAAGTAAGACGATTGAGCGATTGTATGCAGTTGTTGATGTGTGCTGAATAAAAGCGGAAAACTTCATACGTCGACTTTGTGACTTGTATGCTGTTTGAGCGGGTTGCGTGAATAAACGAATCTGAGTTACACCTTATCAGGACTTCAGCATCGGGGCTGAATCAAATACTAATAAAGAAAAACACCATCATCGAACCGAGTGTAACAAGGGCATTCAGTTTTCCCACTAGGGTTGTTTCAACAGATCTTTTATGCGGATTGGGGGTTGTCCGGTCCTGATTTGGCTCGGAAGAGTCCGCTGGACCTAAAGCAACAATTATGTAATGTAATGTAATTTGAGTTAATTTAACTCAGGATTAGAACCACTGAATGAATACGAGCAAAGCACATGAGTCTGTATAGGTTGCGTGCCAAGACCGTTTAGGACTGATTGGGTTTGATCATTTCAAAATATATGTAAGCACCTAAACCTCTCATGCACGTTCAGATTGATCTGCTGTTCTTTTTAGACACAACTGGTGGCTGGTGCTTGCGCTTGAAAACAGAAGTTGCAAAAATAAACAATAAAAATTCAATAATAACAAGTGCTGGACCCTAATGGGTGCAGAGTTCCCTCATGTGCGATATCTCTCTCTCTCTCTCATACACACACACACATACACACACTATCTATCTATCTATCTATCTATCTATCTATCTATCTATCTATCTATCTATCTATCTATCTATCTATCTATCTATCTATCTATCTATCTATCTATCTATCTATCTATCTATCTATCTATCTATCTATCTATCTATATAAATACCAAGTTTAAAAGAAATCCGTCCATTAATTTCAGTGAAAAGTGATGATGTCACTCGATATAAGTAAGTTGTGACTAAAGCTCAATGCATCTATATACTCTCATTACATAGAAAGTTTAATGGAAATGTTTTAAAAAAATAATAAAAGGTGACGTCATCATGATTACATCACTCGATTTGCATAATTCTACGTTAGAGGCATAAGTAAAGTATAATATTATACTAAATTTGAACCAAATCCCTCCAGTTGTTTGTGGGAAATTAGAATTAGAAAATAAATGTGACGTCACCATGATGACGTAAAACGATGACGTCACTCAATATATTATAGTTTCATTTCAGTCTCAGGGCATCTGTACAATCTAATTACATACGAAGTTTCTTTTAAAAATGACGCCAAGATAATTACTTCACTCGATTTACATATGTTTGGTTTTACCTTGAAGACACAGGTAAACTTGAACCAAACTCCTCCAGTAGTTTGGAAAAAAATAGGATTTGAAAACAAAACAAAAAACAAACAAACAAATTATGACATCACCACAATGATTCAACCAACATGCATAATTGTTTTGTCACTTGGTTGGGTTCACTATTTTCTAATTTTCTAATATATATATCGTTGGCCCGAGGCAGGAGGAAGACCACTGAGCGTCAACCCTGACATTCGGCTTGCAGTGGAGCATCTAGCACTGAGCTACGATAGCCCTGTAGTTTACCACCAAGGAGGAAACCCATCACCACACCTCAAACTGCAGTTAAGTGACACAGAAAGCGTGCACTGACCTAGAAGGACTGTGCGGTAGTCCACTCTCCTGAAACCAACAATAGGACAGACAGAACAAATAGCCCAATGATGTAAAATGTAGCAATTTTATTATTATTATTATTATTATTATTATTATTATTATTATTATTATTATTATTATTATTATTATTATTATTATTATTATTGAGGATTTGTATAACGCACTTATCTCGCCATACTTGACCAGACACTAGGCGCTGGCTGATACAGGATCTAACTCCAACCACTCTAACTCAAACCGCCCGAGACGCCCACCCGCAGCATTTGGGCGCATGGTCTGATGCCCGGACAACTGAGCACTATCCTGGCCAGCCAGGGTTGGGGGAGAAGGACCAAGTGTATGCTGGGTGTGTTCTTGTTACCGGCACTCACCCGTCTAGGACATGAGCGTCAGGATCTTTAAAGTCCGTTGTGATGGAATGTATGCGACACACAGACTAGACCTCGGTTTATACTCTCGTCCGAAGGAGTAGGAAACGAGAGTAAAGTGTCTTTCCCAGGGACACAACACAATGGCCCGGACAGGGCTCGAACCCGGGACCTTCAGATCCGCAAGCCAAAGCACTACCTTTAGACCACCGTGCCTCTTATCAAGAACATAATAACAAAATACAAAGAACAGAAGCAGCATAGACCCATCAAGGAACGTATTATTCGAAGTGAATTTGGACATTTAAGTTAAGAGAGTGTTTAGATAACTTTGTATAGAGTAGAGGAAATAAATGTGTGATATTTACTGTTAACAAGTGGCTGGACTATGTTTCATAGAGGTGCGAGAGCTAGTGTGTCAGTGAAGCTATTACACTTTTCTCCATATCTCTGCAACCCTATCCGCACACAGACCGAGCTAAACTTATAAATGTATTAAGATTAGTCACAGGGTGATTGTCACTGATTACACTAGCCGATCCCCGCAGACAAAGACGAGTGGGTAATAGCATTCCATTGTGCAGAGCCCAGTAACACTAGACCCACCGTCACACTTCCCCTACTTCAAAGTTTCCAGATATGTTTGAAAATTTAAAAAAGTGAAATTTGGAGGGACGGAACCGACTGACTGACCGACTCACAGACAAACGGCTTGCGACCGAATTATTGACCAAGGGTTGATGTACCTGAATCGAATACTAAATATCATCCAAAGGGGTTCAGCTGTTCTTAAGATATAGAGCAACAGGTATTTAGAAAATATTGACCCCAACGACCTTGATCTTTGCGATGCAGCAAATATGATGACAAGGGATGCTGGCCAACAACCCGTGTAATGTTCTTATGAAGTTTAGTCAAAATCTGCTCAGAAGTTCTTGAAATAACTGTGGCGTGCAAAAGACCGACCGACCGACAAACAAATAGTCAGACAGACAGACAGGACGACTTTGATTCATTCTGATTCCCGTCTATTTCAAAATGTATTAAGATTACTTTTATTATTGTTGTTATTGTTGTTATTGTTGTTATTGTTGTTATTGTTGTTGTTATTGTTGTTGTTATTGTTGTTGTTATTGTTGTTATTGTTGTTGTTATTGTTGTTATTGTTGTTGTTATTGTTGTTATTATTATTATTATTATTATTATTATTATTATTATTATTATTATTATTATTATTATTATTATTATTATTATTATTATTATTATTATTATTATTATTATTATTATATGCACCTGTTCTTACGTTATAGAGCAAAACGTATTTAGAAAATATTGACCCCAACGACCTTGATCTTTGCGATACAGCAAATATGGTGACAAGAGATGCTGGCCAACAACCCGTGGGTTGCGGAGGACAGAGAAAGATGGAGTATGCTGGTTAAACGATCATCTGTGGTGCCCCTACGACCTCCGATTTATGGGACAGGATAGGATAGGATTATTATTAAACATAACTATTTCTATTCAAAAATAAACAAAACAACGCACATTGGGTTACTCAGATACACACACACCCACTCGCGCACACACACAGACACACACACACACACACGCATGGCTGTTAACGTTGGTGTAACGCAGATATCATACCTTCATCACATAATTTGATTTGATTTGATAGGCCTGTCGAGCCAATCAGTCCTATACCCTTTTCCAAAGAGTCTCATGTTTTACGATTACGATCTCTCGGACGTGGCCAGGACTGCTAAGAAAATACACATAATGTAAAACGGTATACGCATTCCTTGTCGGGAAATCAACACCATGTCATGATTTATGTGAGTATAACAAGTCTCGTGCTACAAGCAATTGGAATTCATCATGAGAATCAGCTGCACAACCACTAAATTTATGACCCAAGGATGAATAATTATAAAAGTTTAATGTCCGCACCCACCATTTAGGATATGGCAGACCGGGATAACCATCAACACTGAACCATCAGAGCAAACATACTCCGAAGATGACCCATCCTTTTGTAAATCGTTACAGTGAGTGTAAAGTGTTTGTTTATTTTCCTTTTTAAAAATGTGTTGTTTTTTGTGTGTGTGTTTTTTATACTAGATAGTATGATCATAGAAGAGTTTTTATTACTAGCGATAATATCCAATTTATCGTCATTGTGCGTCAGTTGATGCAACAGGCACATAAACTTTTTTTCCCCTTGCTATTCCACTAAACTAAGGTGTCAGTAAATCGTCACGCTTCGCTGACTTTGTGTGTGTGCGTATAGACACAGCCATTCTAAGGGAACGCAGTATTGCTTTTTGCAGACGAAATTTAGAATGCTCGCGCACGACTTACTTTCAAAATTCGCCAAAGTTAGACACAAACACAATGTATGAATAGTATATAAGCACATTGTCCTCTTTTAGTATGAATTACACATTCAGTACATGTTTTCGCAGTATTGGTCTGGAGAAGGATTAATATGAAATTGTATATCACTCGCGAAGGCCATCATTCATGAAATTACCGAAACAAACGCTTTGTAATAAAACGCGTAACATAAAATCTAGCACACCTCGACTAGTTCATACTACAATGAACACAACTGTTACTGTTGTGTCCATTGTGACGCTTTGAATAATGCTGTGCGGAGTCGGCTTAGGTCTCACTCCAGAACATTAAGAGTTACGGCGACGACAGATAATTATGATCTTGCAATATCATCGAATTACTGTAACATTTCGCAAAGCGAGACGGTAAACAATAAAAAGATAAAGCAGAGACTTCCATAAGGAAACAAACAGGTTCTTCTTTCTAAGATTTACGACGACGCTTTGAATAATGCAGTGCGGATCACTCGGTTTATAATCCAGAACGATAACAGTATCGGGGATCTCAGGATAGAATTTGATAACTATCGAATCACCGTTGTTCGCAACGCAAGAAGGAAAACAATAATCCGACAAGGCAGAGACCTCTATAATGAGATGAACAGGTCTTTTTTTAACTGGGATTTAAGAGCTCTCTGCCTCGGTCGTAAGTGTGTTTGTAGATTCGGTAATGTTACTCTATCTGGATGTCTTCATGTATTATAGATCCGGTCGAGCATAAATTGTGTTTGTTTATAACGTGGGAGATAAGTTTGACAGATTTTGTAGAGAGATGACACAGATGCTTTAAATTAAAATCGACCACAATAAATAATGTTTAAAACGTTTTCGTTTGTTGGGATTTTTTTTTACGTTTTTTTTAACGTTTTTTTTTAACCCGGCGAACAAACAAGTATATAGTTAGTGTCACCAAAGTTTTATTTGCAATTATGAAAACGTAGCTGTGAAAACTTAGCGTACCTTGACAATGAAAAACGTAGCGAAAATGTAGCGCGTCGTAACGAAACCATCGTGGAGGAACATGTTTATAAAACCAAATTTTCAACCCACGTAAAGTGTGCATGTGGTGAACAAACAAACGAATCTTTATCATCTATTTTGTCTGTAAAATAATAGTACCTGCGCTTCCTCAAAATATAAAAGAGAAAAATATGAAGACTATTTTTTAAGACAATTCGATTGTTGTTGCTGTGGCACAATGTCTATTAACCGATAGCGGCTGTATTATGAAAACTAGCAAATAAATATTAACACGTGTTGTGAATGCAAATTAGGTGTGAAACATAATTATATGTATTCTATGTTTTCTTTAATGCATTAATTTATTATTAATATTATTTTTATGAATATTAGTAGTAGTAGTAGTAGTAGTAGTAGTAGTAGTAGTAGTAGTAGTAGTAGTAGTAGTAGTCGTAGTCGTAGTAGCAGTAGTAGGCCTAGTAGTAGTAGTAGTAGTAGTAGTAGTAGTAGTAGTAGTAGTAGTAGTAGTAGTAGTAGTTTAGTTTAGTTTAGTTTAATTTAGTTTAGTTCGTCGCTGTTCGGTGTTGTGTCATAGAAGTAGAATGGGATGTTGTTGTTGTTGTTGTTGGTGTGGTGCGGTGGGATGGAGGTGGGTAGGCGAGGGTGGGGGAAAGGGAGAAGGAATGTCCAATATCACTATGGTGAAGACAATCAAATCTGAAAGAATCAATCATGATTGAACAATCTTTTTTTTTTTTTTTTTAAATTTATTCTACCTATCGCGGCATTTGCATAAGTCAGTTTGAACAGAAGAACAATGGCGAAGAACGAAACCCGTTGCCGGCTGGTATTTGTGTTTGAATAATAGAGGAAGCGAACCATAACAAGATGGCCAGAAATTCAAATGTATTTCAAGACACTTACGCACATAGCTGAAAAATCTGCATTTTCTAAAGAAGCAAAAATGACACATGGAATAGTGAGGCACAATAACAAAACAATATATCTTTAAAATGGTTCAGTCAATTTTACAAGGCTGCCAGTGCAGTCCTCCACAACAGCGCCATCGGGAACTGGTTCAGAACAACAATCGGTGTGCGTCAAGGATGCCTACTCTCTCCAACACGCTTCAACATCTTCCTAGAGCGGATCATGTCAGATGCTCTTGCAGATCGTGAAGGCACAGTCTGCATAGGGGGTAGAGCAATCTCCAATCTTCGTTTTGCGGATGACATTGATGGATTGGCTGGAGAGGAACAAGAACTTGAACAGCTGGTACAGAGGCTTGACATGGAAATAAGTGCAGAGAAGACCAAAATGATGACCAACAACACCAATGGCATCAACACGGACATCAAAGTCCAAGGTCAATCCATGGCCCAGACCATCACACAAGCCATTGGACAACACGATGACTTGCTCACAGTGGTGAAGAAACGGAAACTCCGATGGTATGGCCACGTCACCATATCATCAGGCCTTGCAAAGACTATTCTGCAAGGCACAGTGCAAGGAGGTAGAAGAAGAGGGAGATCGAAAAAGAGGTGGGAGGACAACATTCGAGAATGGACTGGTTTGACACTGAGCGAAGCCATCAGGGCTGCTGAGGACAGAGAAAGATATGCTGGTTAAACGATCATCGGAGGTGCCCCTAAAACCTCATGGTTACGGGGCAGGATAGGATAGGATAGGATAGTCAATTTTGAGGTACAGCGCAAAACATATTTAGAAAATAATCAACCACATCGACCTTGAACTTTGAGGAAATGCAAATGTGAATGACACAAAATGCTTAGCAGTAGGTAAAATGTTTGCATTAAAAAAAAAATCAAAATCGGTCCAATCAAATTTGAAAAAGAGGCAAAACACGTGTTTTGAACGAACCGGTTAAAGTCGGAGCCACGGACCGACAGACTGACTGCTCGACAACAGGAATGCTACCGACCGAACGATTGTCCCTGAGTTGAAGTAGCCTATTTCTATACCCAAAATTATATAAACATGTTCACCTGGTTTTCAGTTATAGATTGAAACGTATTTAACTGCAAAGTGACTCCGACGACCTTCTTTCTTCTTCGTCTTCTTCTTCTTCTGCTTCTTCTTCTTCTACCGTGTTATATCTTATGTTCTTAAGAGGACCGTAGCGGGCTGTAACTTTATAATAAAGCTAGTGCACTAAATTCACGAGAGAGAGAGAGAGAGAGAGAGAGAGAGAGAGAGAGAGAGAGAGAGAGAGAGAGAATGGACTGTTTGTATGGGGGAAGGGGTGTCAAATATAAACGCAAGTTTAATTTGACACTAACCCTCTGGCCTTCGCATGAAGTGTGTGAAAAGCTGGCTGTCTTTTATTGTCTACCATTGTTGACAAGCTGCGTTGCTAGCGCTAAGGCCAAATAAGAACAATGCTTTAAAACACAAAACCCGTAGGGCCCCACTGTACTTCCAAATAGTGAACTATGTTAAATGTTTTCACAGCCAACATTTGATGATTATAAATTAAATTAATTATTTAATTATCGGTAAATTAGAAGCTATGCATTCTATAACTAGACTAAACTTTTTTTTATATATGTATATTTTGTCTCTTCAAAAACATGTTACAGTCAATTATTTGTTCTCTTCTATTATCTCAAATCCATTCTGTTCCATTATTTTATGTGCAATGATAACAACTGTGTTTAAATGTCACCCGATAGATCCCAACCTATAATAAGATTTTGGGCAGAGAAGTTGTCTATGGGAACTTCCAAACCATCAGCTCAGTCGTCTCTAAATTGTTCTGAACACGGCTGCCAGAATTATGACTTTATCAAAGAAAGGTGAGCACATCAAACCGGTCCTTAGACAGCTGCACTGGCTTCCAGTGAAGCAGAGGATAGACTTCAAAGTGCTGTCTTTGTGCTTTTAAGTGTGTAGAGAACAGGAGCGCCACTGCTTACTTTTAACAGATAGTTCCCCTCTACAGCCCACCCAGACAACGACGGTCCTCAGCTAAATCTAAGCTACGAACTCTATCAGTAGACAGCCACAAAAAAAAGAAGCGGCTTAGCTTCCGTGCTTTCTCGCACTGCGGTCCCAAGCTCTGGAACTTGTTGCCACAATATCTGAGAGATGTGGATGGCCTGTAGGTGTCTTCAAGAAGCATCTGAAGACACATCTCTTTGATTGCTGATCATGTTCTCTCTCTCTCCCCAAACCCCCCCTGCTGTGCACCAAATCCCCCAAAACTCCTACTCCTGTCCCCACCCGAGTCTGAGTTTACTTCCATCCCTCCCTTGTGCGCTTTGAGCATGCTGCTAGCTTGGACGATGCTGCACCTTATAAATTGACATTATTATCAATTGTAGTGTAATGTGGAATATGTGTTTCGACAGCATACCAGCTCATTCAAAACCATAACTTCCAGAGTATCACCCTCTTACTATACTGTTTGGGAAAAATATCTCAATTGTATTTGCATGACATCCTAACCAAACACACCAAATATTCATTCTGTTTTAGAACGTTTCTGTAATTGTTACCAGTAGGCCTACACTTTTAAAAAAAATTCGCTGGAAGAGGGGTTGAGTTGTTTTCAGTACCGAACTTAGCTTTAGCTAGCGGCAAGAATAATTTAAGAATTCCAGAAACTGCATATGGAAACGTTGATTAGCGAGCCCGACGAATTTCGTGTTTTAGAGCGCTTGGCCTTTGCACTGTAAGCTGCATGATGGCACCGTATCCCAAATGACGTGGTAATATACTCCGATGGTCTAAAATGCCCCTTTGTTTAATACTTAACCTCCAAATTCACTGTAATGCGTGGGAGGGAGAGGTGGGGACACCGGCAGACTAACTTTGCCCAGCATTTTCGTCCCAGTTCAGTCATCCTTGATAAACAGTAAGAAACAATAAGACTATTGATGAAAGCGCCTGTCTTACAACAAACAGTAAGAAACAATAGGACTATTGATGAAACGGTACTGGTCCTGATTTGGCTCGGAAGAGTCCGCTGGACCTAAAGCAATAATCGTGTAATGTAATGATGAAACAGTAAGAAACAATAAGGCTATTAATGAAAGTGTCTGTCTTACAACAAACAGTAAGAAACAATAAGACCATTGATGAGTGTCTGTCTTACAACAAACAGTAAGAAACAATAAGACCATTGATGAAAGTGTCTGTCTTACAACAAACAGTCAGAAACAATAAGACCATTGATGAAAATGTCTGTCTTACAACAAATTGTAAGAAACAATAAGGCTATTGATGAAAGTGTCTGTCTTACAACAAACAGTAAGAAACAATAAGGCTATTGATGAAACAGTAAGAAACAATAAGACTTTTGATAAAAGTGTCTGTCTTACAACAAACAGTACGAAACAATGATAGCTTACTATTGATGAAAGTGTCTGTCTTACAACAAACAGTCAGAAACAATAAGACCATTGATGAAAATGTATGTCTTACAACAAATTGTAAGAAACAATAAGGCTATTGATGAAAGTGTCTGTCTTACAACAAACAGTAAAAAACAATAAGACTATTGATGAAACAGTAAGAAACAAAAAGACTTTTGATAAAAGTATCTGTCTTACAACAAACAGTACGAAACAATGATAGCTTACTATTGATGAAAGTGTCTGTCTTACAACAAACAGTAAAAAAACCAATAAGACTATTGATGAGACAGTAAGAAACAATAAGACTATTGATGAAAGTGTCTGCCTTAAGCAAACAGTAAGAAACAATGATACTATTGACGAAAGTGTCTGTCTTACAACAAACAGTAAGAAACAATAAGACAAACGGTAAGAAACAATAAGGATACTAATACATAACTAGTCCACAGAGGGAAAACAAAATAAGGACTTAGACGACAGTTATTAACAAAATAATTTAAGTCCTTAAATTTGGCCAGATTGTTTTAAACTTCCTCTTTCGCTGAAATTAGCCTTTTCCCCAATAAAAAGTTGTTATTTATTTATTTATTTATTTATTTGTATCCTTCATCTGAATTACTATTTTATTATCAACCTTCTCGAACGCACGGAATTTTGCGATCGCGTATTACAAGGGAAGTAAATGTGAGCCGCCCTGTCTTCACACTCTGATATAAAAGCAGTTATAGCCCCTGATATGACGAGCCAGTTCGGATGCAACAGAAGAAGAATCAACCAATGAATCTCTCTCTCTCTCTCTCTCTCTCTCTCTCTCTCTCTCTCTCTCTCTCTCTCTCTCTCTCTCTCTCTCTCTCTCTCTCTCTTACACACACACACGCGCACCCTCACACACATACATAACTAGAACATCATCTGATGCACCACACTGAGGAAAGGGGACTAGCGGAGGACTACATAGGCTACTTCTCTGCACTCATGGAGCTCCTCGGCTAGTCTCAGACACCAAAGAATATCTACTACGCGTAGCCTACCTTCTTTGCAGACACGCAGTGTGCTGTTATGCAATCCTATCCTATCCTATCCTATCGCCTAACACGAAGTCGTTGGGGAACCACAGGTGATCCTTTAACCAGCGTACTCCATCTTTTTCTGTTATCAGCAACCCTCATGGCTTCGCTCAGTGTCAAGCCAGTCCATTCTCGAATGTTGTCCTCCCACCTCTTTTTCTGTCTCCATCTTCTTCTGCCTCCTTGCACCGCACCTTGCAGGATGGTCTTTGCAAGGCTTGATGTACTGGTGGACCTAAATATTTGAAGCTATGCACCATGTTAAGGGATTGGCCTTAAACTTTGATGTCCGTGTTGTTGGTATTTTAGTAGTAGTAGTAGTAGTAGTAGTAGTAGTAGTAGTAGTAGGGTTTTTTTGTGTTTTTTTGAGTAAATTTACGTCCCCGGACACAATAAGCGTATAGGGGACGGTTACGTAGTAGTAGTAGTAGTAGTAGTAGTAGTAGTAGTAGTAGTAGTAGTAGTAGTAGTAGTAGTAGTAGTAGTAGTAGTAGTAGTAGTAGTATATTCTCTGCACTTATTTCCATTCCAAAGACTCTGGAGGTGGTGTTAAGCCTCTGTAGCAGCTGATCGAGCTCTTGTTCTTCTCTAGCCAATCCATCAATCCTATCCTATCCTATCCCGTAACCCGGAGGTAGTAGGGGCACCGCCGATGATCGTTTAACCAGCGTACTCCATCTTTCCCTGTACTCAGCAACCCTGATTGTTTCGCTCAGTGTCAAACCAATCCATTCTCGAATGTTGTCCTCCCACCTCTTTTTCGGTCTCCCTCTTCTTCTACCACTTTCGCCCTGCCCTGAACCCTGATTGTTCTTCAGCTATGATTTGTTTAGCTTAGGGTTTCAACCTGTTTAGTATTATTTTCAGGAGGACCTTGCTGGGATGGCTGATGAGGCTGATGGTGCGGTAATTTTCACATTCCTGATAGTTACCTTTTTTGGGAAGAGTGATGACAAGTGATCAATCAATCCATCAATCAATCCATCAATGTCTTCCGCAAAACGGATGTTGGAGATTGCTCTACCCCCCCATGCTGACTGTGCTTTCGTGATTTTCAATGGCATCTGACATGATGCGCTCCAGAAAGATGTTGAAGAGTGTTGGAGAGATTAGGCATCCTTGACGCACGGCGATTGTTGTCCTGAAACAGTTCTCGGTGGCGCTGTTATGGAGGACTGCACTGGTAGCCTCTTCATACAGACTTTTGATGACTTCAATAATGTTAGGGCTGATATTGTACACTCTCATGGTTGCCCACAGAGCTGCATGCCAGACTCGGTCAAACGCTTTCTTGAAGTCTACAAACATATATTGTTGGTGCTGTAAGTATTTCTCGCAGATTATTCTGAGGTTCAAAATCTGTTCAGTGGTACTTCGCCCTTCCCTGGATCCTGCTTGTTCTTCAGCTATGATTTCAAGTCAAGACAAGTCAAGAAATCTTTATTCCACAAAACAAAAACATAGGAACATTTGTTGTTTCACAGTGCATGTATGGCAAAAGAAAATAATAATACAACAAGACATTAGAACACCCCTCCCTCAGTATAACAGCAAGCAAAATACAGTTTTTCTCTCCCCCTCACACACACACACACCCACACACACACACACACCCTCACACACACACACACACACACACACACACGGTACGCAAATATTTGAGAGAGAGAGAGAGAGAGAGAGAGAGAGAGAGAGAGAGAGAGAGAGAGAGAGAGAGAGAGAGAGAGAGAGATTTGTTCAGCATGGGGTTTTAACCTGCTGAGTATTATTTTCAGGAGGACCTTGCTGGGATGGCTGATGAGGCTGATTGTGCGGTAATGTTCACACTCCTGAAGGTTACTCGTTTAGGAAAGAGCGATGACAAGCGACTGGGTCCATGGCGTAGGTCACTCCCCACTCTGCCAGATCTTGTTACAGATAATGGTGAGGGCGTCATTCATCTCTTCCTGCTTGAAGCAATTCTGCCGGTATGTTGTCCACTCCCGCTGACTTCCCCTTCTTCAGCGATTGCACTGCTGCCTCAGCTTCATCTCGGAGAACTGGGAGCAAGGGTTTCTTCTTCTTCTCAGTTCTCGGGACATGCTAGAACTGATGGGTCTCCGTTTGGTGTGTGGTTGTAAAGTTCAGAGCAGTACAATGTCCATCTATTCAAGACTTCTTGTTCTTCTGTAAGGCATAGGCCAGACTTGCTTTGGAACGTGGAGACCTTGAGCTTTTTAACATTTGTCAGCCGCTTCAGTTTGGTAGATCTTCTTGCTGTTGTCTTGTTCAGACTTTCCATTATTTCCTGGCACTGATCTACTATCCAGTTCTCGCTTGCATTGTTGATTTTTCGGTAGGCATCAGCTCCCTGAGATGTGTTCATTTTCTTTTTCGTCTCTCTTCTGTTGTCACACAGGTCCAAAATTTCAGGTGTGATCCACAGTTTCTTCTTTAGTGGCCACGATCTCGTGATGATGTTTTTCCGGCTCCACTTCAAGAGAGTAAACACAGCAAAGTGCACCAAACTGAAGTCCGACCTGGACAAACTGCAAGACTCGGAGGTGGCAGAAATATTCCAAGTCACAATTGGAGGGAAATTTGCACCACTGATCATTTTGGGAGCTGTTGAAGTAGATGTCACCACCGTGACTACCACCTTCAACACGTACTTGACAGATGCCGCCACTGAGATCCTTGGCAAGCACCGCCCCAATAAAAAAAACTGTTATACAGTACGGTTCTTTAATTTAGTTAACAAACCACATGGCTCACTCGCACATTTGTTGTCGAACTAAATGCCTTTCACATGTACGCAATAGCCGCTGCACATACGTTTGCATACATACATACATACATACATATGCACGCAAGAACGCACACATACATACACACACACAATACACACACACACACAAAGGGATGGAGAATGAAGGTAGGAGCGGAGAAGATCTGATGGATCGACCGTTTGGGGCTGCAGAGAGGACCTTTAGGTATTCAGGTGATTGATTTGTGTGAACTTTGTACATAAGCATTGCTTTGTTGTAAATAAATTGCTTATCCAAAGGTAATATTTGCAAAGTTTCCAGTTTTTGTTCAGTAGTCATAGTTGGGTCAGTGTGAATAAGCTTAACTGCTCGTCGGTGAAGAGATTTTAAACTTTTTAAAGTGTGTTCACTCGCCATACACCAGATCGATGATGCATAATTTATATGGAACAAACAATGTGCGTACACACATATTTTTCTAGCTTCAAGTCCAACACATTGCTTTAGTTGCTTAAGTAGAAACAAATTTCTAGATAAAGTTTTGCTCACCTTATTTACATGGCAGTGCCAGTTTAATTCGTCATCAATAGCTACACCAAGTAGTTTATGTTCACGGACTTGAGTAATTGGTTTAGAATCAATGTCAAGGTTTAAGTTAAGAGGCTGTATTTGATGCTTCTGTCTTGTTGTTATTACCATTGATTTTGTTTTTATGGGGTTGAGCAACATGTTTTTTTCTTTGCACCAGTTTTGCACATCCAACAGACCTTGCTGAAGTGAAACTGGACTTTAAACAGATTTTTGTCAGAAGTATGTAGAGTATTGTCATCAGCAAATAATTTGCATGATATGCTTGAGTTTTCAAGAGCTAAGGGTAAATCATTGATAAATAAACAAAAGAAAATTGGACCCATAATTGAGCCTTGAGGAACGCCACATGTTACAGTTTTATAACTTGACGATTTACCATTTAAATGGACACATTGTGTTCTGCCTGAGAGGTACGATTTGAGGAACGAAGTGGTGTCATTTCTATTAACATAAAGGCTTAATTTTGTTAATAATATGTTATGGTCGACTAAATTGAAAGCCTTCTTGAAATCAAGAAAAACTGCTCCGGTAACCTTTGATCGATTGATAGCTGATAACCATGTGTCACAGAATCTGGTTAGCGCTGTGTGACAAGAATGATATTTACGAAATCCAGACTGCAACTTATGGAACAGTTTGTGGTTTTCTATATTTTGCAAAAAGATGTTTTTGCATATTTTTTTCCAAGGGTTTGGACAAAATTGATAACAAAAAAATGGGTCAATAATTATTGAGACCATTTGGGGTTTTGATTTTTGGTAGTGGGATGACTGGCAATTTTGAGTGAAGTCGGAAAAACACCTTTTTCAAGACTTAGATTAAGAACGTAAGTTATAATTTCAACAATGAATGGCAGAGATATTTTTAGGTTAAAAGAATTGTTGTTATCTGGACCCGTGGTACGCTTGTTTTGTAGATCCATTATATATTTTCCTTCTTCATTTATGACCAGCGGGGGGAATGCGAAAGAGATGTAAGATCTTTGATTACAAAAATCTTCTAGTCTACGTGGGGTGGTGTATTCATGTTTACCTTTGAGACCAATGTTGGCTATGCTTAAGAAGTGGCTGTTGTATTCTTCTTCAGAAAAGGTAGCTTTACTCACATGGTTCTGATTACGTGATTTGTGTGTGATTTCATTCATTGCTTTCCAATGTGAGGCAGTATCCCCCCCCCCCCCCCCCCCCATTTTTAATCATGTTCTGAAAATATTTTTTCTTGGACATTTTAACGAGAGTATTGACTTTGTTTCTTAGAATTTTATATTCATTAAACTGCTTATTCTTGTTGTATCTGTCTCGCTGTTTCATAGCTTAGCAAGTTTGGAAGTGTTGGACTTTTTACTCTCTTCTTACACATGGGTGCATGTTTATTTATAACAGGAAGGAAGAGTGAGTAGAAATCTTCAAGAGCTTCATTTGGATCCGTCTTGTTCAGAACATTCGCAAATGAAATTAGACTAGAAGCTCAAACAAAAATGCGTTCTTATCGAAGTTTTAAAGGACCTGTATTGTATGTAATTATGCTCTGTTTTAGTATACTTATCACGTTCACATAGCCATGTGCAAATAGTAGGACAGTGGTCACTCATGCCACTTTGAATCACGATAACTTTATTAACTCTATTCCTCTGACTGGTGTAAATATGATCCAGAAGAGTTGAGGAGTTCGGTGTTATTCGAGTTGATTCCTTTACAAGCTGATGGAGACCAAACATGGATAACGTGGATTTCCAGGAATGTTGTGGTTTATGCAAGTCAATATTAAAGTCACCGAGTAAAAGAATATCTCTATTTGTTGCACTGACATTGTCCATCATTTTAACAAAGTGATCATACCAAATAATTTTTATATGCAGACGACGGATTTCTGTACAAAATTCCTAAAAGAAACGATTGAGATTTGTCCGCTTTTCTTTTAAACCACATACACTCCACATTTTTGGATTCTAAGTCAGAACGTCTTTTGATAGAATGTAAGATGTTCTCATGGATATAGACGCCAGGTCCTGTTCGACCAGCATCTTGACGAATGAAAGAATAATTAGAAATTGATAAAATGTCATTAGATTTGTTTTCATCAAGACGAGTCTCAGTGATACCAAGCATGTGGAGGCATGGAGTTTGACTGATCAGGTTGTTTACATCATGCAATTTATTGTACAGGTGATAAATATTCACGTGCTCAAAACGAAGGCATTGCTTATGATTTAAAATTTTCGCCATAGTACATATACTTTTAAAATAAACGATTGGACGAAAATATGCGAACGACAACAACAGAAGAATACAAACAGAATACAAAACAGAAATTCTTCTTGCATCAAAATATAATGCCAAAAAGTACCTCCCTACCGAAATGCAGATTGGGGAGAATACGATAGCGTTTTCAGAGTGTGTCAGGAACTTGGGGGTGTTGTTCGATTCTTCTTTGTCAATGAAAAAACAAGTTTCTAAAGTATGTCAACTAGCTAACTATGAGCTACGTAGAATTTCAGGCATCCGCAGGTACCTCACCACTGATGCAACTAAGACTCTTGTAGTCTCTTTCGTGCTCTCGCGATTGGACTACGGAAATAGTCTACTTGCGGGAGCCCCAAGTTCCCTTACAAAGAAACTTCAAAAAGTTCAAAATTCAGCAGCACGCTTGATTTTAAGATCACAAAGACGCCAACATATTACCCCCCTTCTCAAAGAACTCCATTGGCTCAAAGTGTCTGCAAGGATACAATATAAGGTTGCATGCATGTGCTACAATGCACTATCGAACAACACCCCTCGGTATCTGTCAGACCTCCTCCAGATCTACACACCTTCAAGATCTCTCCGCTCTAGTAATGACACCATGAAACTAAAACCTCGAGCATTTACAAACAAATCATGTGGTGAGAGATCATTTTCTTTCCAAGGACCATTGATATGGAATAGCCTCCCAGCCGATGTACGCCATGCGACATCCTATAACTCCTTTAAGAAAATGTTGAAGACATACCTTTTTACTGCCACATACAATTAAAACGTTTTTTTTTGTTTGTTTTTTAGCTGCTATTTGTGTGTGTGTGTCTGTGCAGTACACATGGTGTGTGTGGGTGTATGTGTGCGCTTTGATCTCTGTGAGGGAAAGCGCCTTATAAATAAATAAATAATAATAATAATAATAATAATAATAATAATAATAATAAATCAGGAAAACTGGTAAAATTAACAATAAGTAAATAGCAAAAATCAAGCTTCAAGATAACATGGATTCACAGAAACAATTAGGAGTACGTACGTGTCTGTGCAAATAGGAGGTCGATGCAAACTGTCAAACTGCAGTAATAACCGCAAAGAAAGTTACTTCTACACTACAAACGAAATGTGTTTTTAATGATTGAATGTGCTATAGATTAGTCGATGCGCCTGTTTTACGCCCTTGTAGTTAGTGTTCAGTGTGCAAAGAACTGAAAATGCCCATCAGTGTGTAAGAGAGACTGGAGAGAGAGAGAGAGAGAGAGAGAGAGAGAGAGAGAGAGAGAGAGAGAGAGAGAGAGAGAGAGAGAGAGACAGAGAGAGAGAGAGAGAGAGAGAGAGAGACAGACAGACAGACAGACAGACAGACAGACAAGACAGACAGACAGAGACACACAGACAGACAGACAGAGACAGACAGAGACAGAGAGATTCAGATTCAATATTTTTATTACAAGAAGAAAACGATTGTAGCATTAATTTGCTAATCTTACAATCAGTCCTTCATTCAATCACTCACACATTTAGTTTAATCATATATCCGCATTCATGCAAAGACAAAAATTGATTTAAAATTAAAGGAATAAACAAGCTATGTTCGTAACAAGGAAACTTACAATAGTGAAGGAAGGGGGGGGGGAGAGGGGGAGTAAAAGAGGAAAATCAATTGATGCATGCTATAATGTATGATTTTAAATATGTGTGTGTGTGTGGGTGTGGGTGTGGGGGTGTGCGTGTGTAGGTGTGGGTGTGTGTGTGTGTGTGTGTGTGTGTGTGTGTGTGTGTATGGCGAGGGGTAGGAAAGAGTTCAAAAGAAGAGAGACAGAAAGAGAAAAAAAAATGCAGTTTATGATAATGCGGGTGAGGGTGTTAATAATATCGACAACTACGATGAAGACGGTGATGACGATGAAGTTGATGATGATAATGGCGACGCTTTATGTAAGTGGTTTATTGTCGGTTTAAGTTTATATTATAGCCTTCAGCAGGAAAATACACTAACAACATTCCTTTATAAAATCGACGCGGTGTATTCCTCCTGGCCCTGTGTCATCACAATATTAAACGAAATCCTCACATGTATGTCATTCACTTTGACGTTGGTCCGACTTAAGTGTACCACTATGCAAAAATAGACACAAAACAAAATTTCAGTCATTCATTCACTGATACAGGGTTTGGCAACTTCGGAATGCAGAAACTGAATCAGTTCCGTAGGCGTCGATTGAATGGAGAAGCATTCAAAGGTACATTCAAATAATTCCTATTTAGTTCAATACGCATGCGTTAACCTAATAGTGCTGCACACAACATTGATAGTGTGGAATTACAATGTCTTTTGATGTAAGATGACAACAGTGTTTGTTTCTTTATTTCTTTGTTTGTTTGTTTACTTCGTTTTAACGTCTATTCCCCAACGTGATTTTAGACTAAAATTGTTTAATATAATGAGATTATAGCTAGAGTTATAATCTTCTCAAACTGAGATTGGCTGATTGATTGCACTGTTTCATATAAAACTTTACCAGCTCAAATAGCTGCCCAATGTGCTGGCCGAAAATAGGATTAAAACTCAGTATTCCCAAGGCGCCAAATTGCTCCTTCGATCTTCTTCAAATGAGTTTGGCTGATTGATTGCACAGTTTCATATAACACTTTACCAGCTCAAATAGCTGCCCAATGTGCTGGCCGAAAATAGGATTTAAACTCAGTATTCCCAAGGCGCCAAATTGCTCCTTCGTGCGTACCGTCTAAAACAGCAAAAAACTTAGCAATCCTGAACACCGGCGGGAGAATATGACCTTGTACATGCTGGGAGTGCGTAAGTCCACTCACCTGTCTAGGACACGAGCGTAAAGATATTTAAAGTGCGAGCGATGGAATGCATGCGTAAACAGACTAAACTTCGGTTTATACTCTCGTCTGTCCTGATGGATGTTAAAGAAACAACCAGTTTTGTTTTTAATGTTTAAGTAGGTCTACTCAAATCTGCCCATTACTTGAGAAGGAAAGCCTCAAATAATAATTATTATTATCTTTCAAAATCTGAACACGCCTATACATTAAATAAAAGTATAGTTGTGGGGTAGTTATAACAAAAGTCCCCTATACGCTCATGTGTCCGGGGACGGTAATCTACCTAACGAAACGAAAGGAGTTATAACAAGCTAAGACGTTCTTTAACTAAGGCCCTTTTTCTGGGTCTAGCTGTGTTCGAGTTAAGTGTTTGAATCCAAACTCGACTGGCGACCAACATGTTGATACAACATTAAAACTATGCTGGATGGTGTTAATGTTTTAGTTCTACATTCAGATTATCAGGACAACTATCTGCAACTTATCAACTTAGACTAATCACAGCGAATGCTTTTAGTTTATTTTACATAAATTGTATAATTAAATGGTTTTGGAAAACCGAGTACATGTATGTGCTCCACTATGTGACGACACTGTGCGTGCCGTGCAAAATACTTCAATTTTGTCAGGTAAATTACATTACATTACATGATTATTGCTTTAGGTCCAGCGGACTCTTTTGAGCCAAATCAGGACCGGACAACCCCTGATCTGCATAAAAGATCTGCCGAAACAACCCTAGTGGTAAAACTGAAAGCTCTCCACCAGCCAGTCACTTTACAATAAAGACATCCCACGCAGGGGATGCTGAGGCTGTACTCTAATTTATCGAACCCCCGTTTACAAAATCAAAATAGAATACAAACATCATTATAAATTATCAACAAAACACATACATATAAAATGCCTACATTGCTAAATAATAACATCTTAGGAAGCCCTAGTGACCACCTGGCAGAAAGCGTCCAATATTCCCAAGCTGATCCAACAGACCTCATACACAAATAAGGAGTCTTGTCCAGGAAGAGTGTTCAAGAAAAAAGGTAGGTGACTGGTCTAGCGAAGAAGAAGATAGTATAGCAGATTGATAGAACAGAGCAGGAATGAGAAAGAGCAAATTAAAAAGACAGCGACAGTGGGAATTTAAAGCACTAAATTTCCAGAAAGTGGGGATACTATTTATACTGAAACCCCCGGCACCCCAACGGGGGTTGTCAGGTAAATGTCTTTTGGAATTTGAATAAATAATAGAAATGATAAAATACATTTAATTTTTCATATTTGGCGTTGACCAGTTGGGCCACATTAACACTAACTAGGCTTGTGACAATTTTCTGGTTTGCATATTAACTCCGTCTTGAGCAGCTAATTGACCTAGGTATCAGGTATGTGGTATGTGCGCGATATAAGAACACTTACGTATTTTAAATTATTTTACAGTGCTAAAGTGAGGCCATAATTAACTGGATTAGATAATTATATCTTCCTTGAACAGTCAAGCAGGGAAACCTATTATTGTCCTTAGTTTTGTGTCATCAAACGAGGTTTCTACCTCATTTCTTTTGATTAGGCCTAGACCTAGAGTGGAGTACCGTGACTCCGAGTGTCCATCTGCGGAGGATGAATCCAAACACAGACACAGGTGAAAACTCAGGCCAGTGGCAGTTGCTCGCAGTGGCGGTGAGGTCGCAAATGCAGTGCGACGATGGCGATCGTTGTTAGCAGCTGATGGGGAATAGCTCAGAAACCTCCATCCAACGTGTCTCTGTTGTGTGTATGTGAGATAGGTGAGGTGTGCTGTGACTTCCACTGTTCGCGTTAAGTTTCAGTGTATCTAGTTAAGGACACTTCAGAATGTGGTTAGATGGTTAGAGCAAAGAGGTTGGTTAGAGTTCGTAGTCCTCTCTCTCTCTCTCTCTCTCTCTCTCTCTCTCTCTCGCTCTCTCTCTCTCACTCACCGTTTTCAAGTTCCTCATTTTATAATATTATCGTTTAATTCTCACTCAAGTTGCTGACTCCATCACTGAAAAACAGTTTTCTTCTTAAACTCTTAAGTGATGCAAAATCAATGAGAAAACACTGCATAACTTTTTTTTTCCAAAAACCTCTAAATAATGAAGAAACAAACTAAAGCGAGAAAGCGTGTTTGAAGAAAGGGGTAAGTTTGCGGGCACGTCTGCTCTAGCTGTCTGAGCCTCAAGTTTGCGCCCGATAATTTCTTCCCCATTTTAAAACCAGGTTCAATAGCCCTCTTTGTGACCTGTCCTCTTCGTTTGGAAACCGTTGTTCATTAGGAGAACAATCTCTCTCTCTCTCTCTCTCACTCTCTCTCTCTCTCTCTTTCTCTCTCTCTCTCTCTTTAAAACAATATATTGATACTTTTTGTGTGTCTAATATTTTTAGAAAATTGAATATAAACGTCTTGTACGAACATTCATAAGGTGGCCTGTTATAGGCCCTGGGTGACTTATCGTTTCCCTTGTTATACATGTACAGCTAGGCGCTAACATTTGGAGCTAAGGGTGCGTGACCCACCGCTACAAGCAAGTGTTAGGGGGGGAGGAGGGAGACTTTGCTGTAACTGTTTCTATGCGACTGGGTCTTGTCCTGTTGTATCGGGTGACGCGTAATGACTGTAAAGAAAGAAACTCGCGAGATGAAGTCATAAAGGGACCGATTGTTTCTGTTTGAAGCTGCTCCCACGCTTATTTGAGAGCTTGCACCTCAGTAATATGGACTAATGAACTCTTATTTAGCAATGTAAGCATTTTATATGTATGTGTTTTGTTGATATTTTATAATGATGTTTTTATTCTTTTTTTATATCTTTTTTTTAATAAACGGGGGTTCGATAAATTAGAGTATAGCCTCAGCGTCCCCTGCGTGAAATGCCTTTTTTTGTAACGTAACCGGCTGGTGGAGTGCCTTCTGTGTTACCACTGGAGTTGTTTCAGCAGATCTTTTATGCGGATCAGGGGCGAGTCTTCTTTCAGCCAAGTTGTGGTCTTGATTTTGTGGTCCTGATTCGGCTCTTTGCAGTCCGCTGGATCCTGTAAGCAATGAATAACTAACTAACTCTTCTATGAATATACAATCTAGTGTAACAGTTTGGATAAATAACTCCGGGCTCACTTTAAATAAAATAACAAAGTTTAAACCGGGTCACCTTGTTGTCCAATGGCTTGTGTGATGATCTGTCGGACTTCGTCGTTGGTAATGTGCTGGGTATATCAATCAACCTTCCCTTTTCTGCTCTCAATTGTTTCTATTAGTGGGTCGCCTATGCTATCGAGGAACCATTCTTCTTAACGCGCCTGTGATTTGTGTCATAGATGCAGATGGCCATTTCGTTGTGCTCTCAGCTCGTCAGAGTATCAGCTGGGCTTGCTGAAAATCAAATGACTGGTTTTCCTAAATGAAGTCCTCTGGAGAAAAAAAACAAACATTTATGCTTAAAAAAAAGTGCCCCCAATGTTCCTGGTTGTTAACAAAAATGGAAAGGAACCTAACTTTTAAAATAGAATTCATTGCCCAAAATATTTATATCATCTAAGGTGGCAGCCTTGGTAGTCTTGAACAAGGGGTTGTAAACCATTGGCAGAGATAGATCTTTCCTATCTTCCCTCATTCAAGCATCTAATTAGGATTATATGCAAGATACTATCAGCAAACTTCAGTCCCATCTCTTAAGGCGAGATGCCTACTATTTGAATGTATTCTACACAAACGTCCTGTTCTTTTAGCGCACAAGAACCTTGGATCGTGAACAAACCTGAACTTATCGGCTACAGAGTTTTGACAAGTCACACATGCGTAAATGGCTACTTACTCGTGTAAACCTGAACTTGTTTCTTTGCTCGTCAGCGAGCTCCTCGGACGGGAGAGATCGTTTGGTGGGCGATCTTTGTTATATCTGGGGAAGTCCGTAGAAGGCTAGTCCTGTTGACATACTCAGTGGTTAGTCCATGTCGCTGTTTGGATAAGCTGTTTGTGATCTGAGAGGGAGGATAAGTTTGCTAGGGGGCCATGTAGTGAATAGCAGGCATGCCTACCCTCAATATGAAGTTTCCATATTAGCTTTTTCAAATTACAATATTACTATTACGATTTCAGTATTTACTTTTACTACCTATTGTTTTTGCACTCATCCTTTTTGATATTATGCGAAGAATCCAGTGATAGATTGATTTGCTGCCACAATTTTCTTTTTCTTCTCAAAAGCCTCGTAATTCTTGCTAAGCTGTGGGCCTTCCGCGTGCCGCTTGATGTCGTTCCGGCGGAGATGCCAAACTGGTTGGCACCAATCGTGCTTTTGAGTCAGTGCTGCCGCGAATAACGAAAGGACACTTTTCCGAATACGAGGCAAGAAATGTCTGCTCCTTGCGCGGTTTCTTTGAAGATTCAGATTCACAATCACTTTGCTTAGCCAATTGTTTGAACGCCATGTTTTGAATTCTGTCTCACGAGCAACGATCTTCACTGCGACTGTGTAAAACTGTTCCGGCAAACTTCGGTGCTTCTACCGGAAACTTCGATGCCACGAGTCTTTACTGCGACTGCGCATTGCGGCATTAAACCGGGTTCGGCTGTCTTCGGAAAAAGATCACGCGGTGCATTACCACAGGCCAACGAGTTCGATATTTTTTCCAAATTTTGTTTTTATGTTTTTCCGGACCGTGAAACAAGTATACGTATTTTCCGAAGCGCTTGCCGAGTTTTTCAAATTTTCGGAAACAATACTGAAATTCCGTAGGCTTACTACCACACCACTTGACTTTAGTGCGTAATAACCTCTTTAAAACTTGAACCACTGGTGTAAAATCGAAAACATACACTGGAGTGTACAATAAAATATCAATTGAGAGTTGTTAGTGGCGCTGAGTCTTCTCGGTTATATTATGGCAGGAATAAAACGTCTTCTATGTTGTTGATACAAAAAATTCACAATACCATTAACCTTTTCTTCTACATTTATAATGCCGTGACAAAGTGATTGTGTTTAGCTACCACTAGCCCTTGTCAGAAGTGAAGTTTTATGTAACTCATAAATTACTTTGTCGAGTGTAAAATTGTCCTTGTTCTTCTGCAAAAATAAATGTGTTATTTTATAGTACCATTCTCACAGCTCATACTTTGCACCCATATCTGGTTTAAAAGAGCTCCTGTGCAGGTAAAATCTCAACTAGAACATTGTAATCGTGTCTAAAATAATATTATCTATAGGAATAACGAAAACTTGCTAGAGTCAGCGGTGAATTTGGTCTTAGAATTGTACATATATGTTGTTCAATAATACAGAACATCATTCTAGTCTAGAACAGCGTGGCGGTGTCTACAAATTGTATCTTTACGTTTTCGAACAGCATTAAGAGGGACGTTATAGGGTAGTGGGAGGGGGAGGCGAGGTATAGTCGTATAATTTTAGGTATGTTGTTTTCATTTAATGACATACCTAAATGGTTAAATGTTTCCTATGATAAAAATATAATCGAACGTTTTCAACAAGAAACCATGATAACTTAAGAATAGCGCTCAGAAGAAAAGACAGGGAAAACAATCGCGCTTAACTCTTGGAATGGTAACTAAGCCTAAGGCAACAGGTTAAAAGAAATGAGATCGCCTATAATACTAAACGCGAACATTAACTATTGCGCTGCGATCGCGATGCGTCACCATTGACTAGACGACATCTAAGTCACTGTGTGTCAACCTGCCTTGTATAAACATTGCCTCGCCTCCTTGAATACTAAAGTGCGCGGAACGTTAGCGCCTTAAATAAATCTACTGTTCCAGGATGTTGTATGTGTACCTATATATGTATGTCTATATTACACTAGTGCGTATATTGGAGGTCTTGGTGTTCAAGCTAATGAAGTGACAGTTTGGACACAGTAAGAAGGTAGCCTACCCCGTTATTTTGATAATCTTTCAACGTACGGGGACGGTGCAAAAAGTAGATATGGTGTTCTATAACCTGAGTAGGCTACCTTACCTAGAATGTCAGGGCAGTCATAGATAGGCTACTGAACTGAGTGACACTCACTGTTTCTGTACATGTCCGGAAGAGCTTGTCACGGGACTTCTCCTTAATTTATTTTTCAAGTTCTTGATCTTTCCTACTAACTTCTTTAAAACACAAATGGTAACAGGGACATTGTTCTTCATATTTGTACCATTTGTGAGACCACTTCGAAGGTGAATTCACTGGACTGAGTTATTCAGGAGTGTCGTGGCGGGCTGTTCACCTACCTGTTTGGCAGGTAAGAAAACGCTAAATAGATCTATGTCTAAATTAAATGTGGATGTAGATCTGCATGTGCAGGAAAGTTAAATGTAACTTGACGAATGGAGGAAATGGTGCATGGAATTTTTGAAGAGAGTGGTTAAGACGATTTTGTAGTTCGATAATGAGCATCTTATGACGACAGAACGTGATGATGGTTTAATTTGCTTTTTTATGTGGGAATTGTGTTCATTTCTTTCCAAGTTGTAATTATTTTTAATTAAAAGAATGAATTACTTACACATTTAAACCCCCTTTCGATATTGTAAATGTGTTTTATTAAAAAATGGGCTGAACATTAATAACAGATTAATTTAATCAATGTCGTCTCAATTTTGATGTCAAGTAATTCTAGTATCTACTCGTAATATAGGCCTACTTCTGTTCAAAGTGAGACTGATATAATATCTACAAGAAGAAGACGAAGTAGAAGCGAAAGAGACGAAAGAGGAGGGGCGAGAAGAAGAAGAAGAAGAAGAAGAAGAAGAAGAAGAAGAAGAGAGAGAGAGAGAGAGAGAGAGAGAGAGAGAGAGAGAGAGAGAGAGAGAGAGAGAGAGAGAGAGAGAGAGAGAGAGAGAACAACAACAACAACAACAACATAAAAAAGCAACAACAACAAACAACATCAACGACAACAATGACAGCCACAACAATAACAGGAGTGGCACAAAATGTGTCATGTATTAACCGCAATAGACAATTATAAGTAATACATATGCGTAAACATGATATCATTTTCGGCAGATCGCGAAACAAAACAACAGCAACGACAACAAACAACATCAAGGACAACAATGACAGCTACAACAATAACAGGAGTGGCACAAAATGTATCATGTATTAACCGTAATAGACAATTATAAGTAATACATATGCATAAACATGGTATCAATTTCGGCAGGCCGCGAAAAAAAAAAGGCTGTGGAGGAAAGAGAATATGAAAGCTATGAGTAATTGTCCCAGGTAAAATGAAAGAAGAAATAGGAATAAAGAATAAAATTTTAAAAAAAAAGAAGTACGGAAAGGATAATTAACTAATAAATTTGAAAAAAGAGAAAGCAAGAAAATCAAGAGCGAATATAGAGAATGAAGAGAAAGAAAGCAAGTAAGAAACAAACAAGTAACGAGGATAGAAGGAATGAATGAAATGATGGAAAGAAGAAATATACCAAAAGAAAGAATGAAATGCGGGGGAAACTAGAAAAGAAGGAACAAATAATAATATACAAGATAGGAAGGACTAGAGATATATACAAATAAAGAAAAGAACCAAAGAATTGAAATTTCTTTTTAAGTCAGAAGGAAAGAAAAAAAGGTTTTATGTATCTCATTAGCCTTGCGACCGCGGTCTGTCCAGGTTGGTTACCAAATACAATTGAGAGCTATTGTAAAAAGAAGTAGAAGAGTGGCACATTGGAAGTTTTGGGTTTGAATATTGGTGTGCTAGCATTGCAGAATATCTTCTGCAACTTTACACTATATAGTTGCTCTGCCCAAATCCTCTATGTTGGTATCTATCAAATGACATTTAAACACCAGTTGTTTTCCTTTCAAGAAAGAAAGAAAAAAAGAAAACAAAGAACATAAAATAAAGAGATTTCAAAAATACTGAAAGAAATTATTTACGCAGAGAGACAGAGAAAATGAGAAAACGACAATGACAGAGAAACAGGACAAAATACAGAAAGAATCTAAGAAAGAAGGAAAGAAAGAAAACTCGGCTTTAAAACACCTAGGGAATTAGAATTGAACACTTTAAGGAATGAAGCTGGCGGCGTGAAAATGAACCGGAAGAAAAGGAAGAGGAAAGGGATTCTTTACAAACTCCTAATTAAGGTCCTCTCGCATGATTTTAAGGCTATCTTTTGGGGATTTCTTGGTGGTTTGATAATCAGTTCGTTTACATTTTATTAGGGGTTTAGTGTTTCTATCTGGAGTTTGAGATGATATATGTTTTGTTTGTATGCTAATGCGATGGTCACGTTTGACTGTTTACCACATTGTAATTTCTCCTAACGATAATAAAGTTATAAATCACCTCATCTATAGAGAAGCAACTTTAGTTAAATGATATATCTTGGACTCCTTATTAAGATGCTGTCCTTTGGGGAATATATTTTATGAATACATATAATGGTATTGTGAAATTAATTTGATGCTACTAACCTTAATCACTGTAACTGATTTCTGTATTTAACGATTTTTAGAAGATAACGATATTGGTACATAATGGTATTTTTCGTGTTCATGTGAAAGTGAGTAGATTTTTGATGGATGCTGATTATCTATAAACAATCACTGTATTTATGTGTTTGTTAATTTTGATACATTATCCTGACAATCGAAAATCGAAATATCTTCGATGTTGGATTATCTCAACAATGAATAGAACTTCCGCGAATAACTGGTTGTTGTTGCTAGTGTTGTTGTTAGTGTTGATTTTAAGCTAAAAGCATCATTAAACGATTAAAGACATAATGGCTACAGGGACTAGAAGCCATTGCATGGCACAAGAAATGTTTGGTGCTGAAATGTCAAAGAGAGAGAAAAACAGAGAGAGAGAGAGAGTAAGAGAGAGACCGACGGACGGATGGACAGACAAGCAAACGGAGAGACAGACAGTGACAGAGAGAGTGCATGAATATTAAAGTTTAACTACACCCAACAATGGCGATATGGCAGGCGGGAATAAACTTTGCATGGAAGAGGGGAAGATAGAGACCGAAATTAACACTGAACCATCAGAGCATTCATACTGCTAAGATGGACAGTGAAACATGAGCCACTTTTTTAGTCTTGCTCTCTACGAGATTCGAACCTGGGTCATCGGCGTGCCAGGCGAACGCTCGTAACATTAAACTACGCCTTTGGAGAGGAGGTGGAGAGAGAGAGAGAGAGAGAGAGAGAGAGAGAGAGAGAGAGAGAGAGAGAGAGAGAGAGAGAGAGAGGATAAGATAATATAAGGTCAGATGATACAACTTTATTATCTCTTTCAAGAAATTGCATTGTGGTGTACAAACAGTCAACACAAATACACATCACAATATTAATTGATATCGAGAATAAACCTCGTTTGTTGTTACAAATGCAACAAATCCATACGTGGATATCGGATTAAATACAAATACAAATACGACAATTTTATTATCTTTACGAGGAATTACAACGTGGTGTACATACTACAATCACAAACTGCAGGATAATAATTTGCATAGCCAAACAGTGCATATATGCACCCTCACCCCCCCCCCCACACACACACACACACACACAATAATGTACAAATGGTTGAATTTATTATCTGTTAATCAGACGTACATGTACATAATGTGGTATAAAACAGTTGTTTTAGTTCTCAAGGTACGAATCTAGGCATTCGAAAATGCCGGGCACAAGGTAGGAGCTGGAAATTGTGAGCAAACTGGAAGTGGTGAGAGAGTAGGAAGAAGATGGTGTCGAGAAGAAATGGAGATCAGACAGACGTACACAAACAAAAGGACAGAGACAGAGAATTATTGCGTGGTTTTGATTTTTTTAAAGTAAGTTTTTTTGCCTTTGGAATTATTGACACATTTTAATTTTAGATCAAACCATAGAATGGAAATTAGGTCGTTTTGTCAACAAAAGCAAGCCAGCCGCAATGCAGTGCCACCTATAAAACAAAGAGAAAGTGGACCCATCATCTACCGTTCTACTTCCACCAAATTCAGACGCGTACTCAATCCCACCCAACAATGCAACCTTAAAACAACCACTAGAGTGTACCTGTACTAAACAGTAGAGTGCAAGTGGTTTGTATGCACTTATGTGTAGCCAATCCAGGTTGAAGACTTTTGATTGAATTGTCCCTGCATAAAGACAATCACAATACATTTAAAATATGTAAACAACTAACAACCACAACAACAAAAAACCTCTCACTGCAGACGCTCGAGCTCCCAGACTAGAAACATCTGTCTGGTCAGGATGGCTAAAAGTTACAATGGAGCCGTATTTTTCAAACCGTAGTGCACACTAGTTAAGCACCGTCCAGTGCGGTTAGCACTTGGATGGGTGACCGCAAAACGTGAAGCGACAAATAACAACGCCCCCAGTTGACTCAACTGTGACTGAGTACCTACTCTCGTAAGAGTGGGGAAGGTAAAAGCAGCGAGGGAGAGAGATGGGCATCAAAGTCATTACGCTGGCCCAAGATAAGTGTGATCTCCAACTTCACGCTCCCCTACGGCCACAAGGCTATGGGACTACCTTTACATTTACCTTTACCTTGCACACTAGTAAGAGAGCGGACATCTGAACGTTATGGTCTGTTAATGCTAGTGTGCTGCATGCTGCAGAAAATCTTCATCTTTACACTACAATTGCTCTACCCAAAATCATACCCAAGGTTGAGATCTATCGGGTGACATTTAAATAACAGTTGTTATCCTTTCACTTTGTTTTGAATTAATAAACAAACAAGCAAACAAATAAATAAATAAATAAATAAATAAATAAATAAATAAATAAATAAATAAATAAATAAATAAATAAATAAATAAAGCAGTAGACGTGTTTTGAAATTAAAGGCGTGGGATAAAGTTGTGGAGATAATGATGTGAAAGTGGTCAAAAATATTTGGATTAAAATTTTTGAATGAGATGGAAGCTGCGAGCAGTTATTGCTCTCTGCGTGTCATCGAAGACAGACAAAGACCTCTTAAAGCACACACTCCAAAAAGGGAAACTATTATTATTTTTGTTTTTAAATATTGATTTATGTTTTCAAGATTTCAACCAGATCAGCACAGTGAAAAAAAACCAAATAAATATCACAGCCAGTTATGTGCCTTCTTTCATCTCTTTGTGAAAACAACCATGAAAGCGGAGATTAGAATTTTGAATCTTTATTGTGCTGCTGTTAACACGTTTTGTGATATTAATGTTCTGTCAGGGATTACAGCAGAGGGGATAGGAAAACAATATGAAAATAGAAAGAGCCCATGCCTGAACAGAAAACATTTAGAGCACAACAAGAATATGAAACATTAAATTCACTTTGGTGCTGGCCATCTGCATTTTAAAAAAAAACCTCGCTTCGGTCAAACGGCTTGGCACTGGCAATCTCACAACTGCAATCAGTTTTGGTTATTATTGTCAATCCAAAACACATTAGATTAATTGGAGGCCGTTAAGGTTAGAAGTTTTTCTTTCCCATGTGTCATGTATGGAGATTCCATGCAGCTATTATATACTTGGGTTTTCACTGACACAGCCACTCAGAATTCATCCACGTAGATAGATGTTTATACAATATTTTGTTCATCTCGTACTTTGCTCCCATGACACGACGATGCAAGCCCAATCGAGTTTCTCATCAGCACGAGACTGTGTTGCAAACTTTAGTATTTGCCTGCTTCGCCTAGTCAACCCAGAGGAGATGAACTTGATATGTGTCACCCAAAACAAAGCCTCACACCAATTTTGCCATTCCTCAAATGCCCGTAAAGTAGTCAGGGCTGATTACTGTACAGACCATTCCGTAGACGTGCAGGAGACTCGTGTCCAAGTCCAAATACTGTGAGGTGGGCGAAAACACTAAGTTATGGTCAAACAGGAAATTCTGATTTTTAGAGATCGAAGAAGCTTTTAGTACGAACTGGATATTGCGCGAAAAAGGGTGACAAAATGGGGCGAAAAGGGCAAAATCATTGCTTTTAAAACTGCGATGTTGGATTCTAAACCTCAGTCGGCTTTTAACACCCGATAAAGCATTTTAGCGATATACATGCATTGAGAACATTGTAAAAAATTCTGCTGCTTTGCATCGCCCTCTCTACTTTCTGTATTACGAGGGTCCGATGAGATTTCCGTAAAATTAATGATGCCGACGAAATGTATTTTAATTTATTTCATCATTTGCATATATATATATTGGTATTTTGGGTATTTGTATAGCGCACATATTTCGCCGTTCTTGGCGACTCAAGGCGCTGTCCGATACAGGATCTAACTCAAGCCGCCCGAGGCGCCAACTTGCAACCTTTGGGCGCATCGTAATAACGCTCCAGACAACTGAGCACAATCCTGGGCAGCCAGGGATGGGGGAGAAGGACCCAGGTGCATGCTGGTGTGTTCTTGTCACCGGCACTCACCCGTCTAGGACATGAGCGTGAGGATCTTTAAAGTCTGTTAATATGGAATGTATGCGACACAGACTAGACCTCGGTTTATACTCTCATCCGAAGGAGTAGGAAACGGGAGTAAAGTGTCTTTCCCAAGGACACAACACAATGCCTCGGTCTGGGCTCGAACCCGGGACCTTCAGATCCGCAAGCCAAAGCTCGTGTTAATAATACTTTTTTTTAATGGGATCATCGCACGACATTTAAAGTGGCCGAATTATTGTCAGATTTTTCCTAACAGGATGTAGCTTTATATATATAGGGAAAGAGAGGAGAAGGGGAGGGGAGGGACAGAAACCTCGGGCCTCTGTGTAATAGGGGACAAAATATGGAATAGAGTGTACTAGGATGTAAACTATTTCTTTCTTTGCAGTCCCTTTGAATTGTGGGAAATCATCCATGGAATTTTTCCACTCCTTTCCTTCCTTCCTCCCGTTCCTATCTCCCTCCGTGCTCTTCCCCTTGATTTTGTTTACCTCTTCTTCCTCTTTGGCTTGTGGAAAGTAAATAAAAACCACTTCCTGGCACCTTGAAAGAGGTTGCGAAAAAGTCAAACGGATTGGAGAATGGCCACAAACCTGACCGTCGCCTTCACCTGTAATGTGTCAGGCCATAAAATTGCAGCCTGTATAGGTAGTGGTTCAAAGCCCGTGGGCAGCCTGGAATTTCTTTTTAAAACTAAGACACTGCGTCCGACTCCTTCGGATGAAAGTATATAATCTGAGATCTAGTCTGTGCGAGCACGCATTTCTATAGCATGGACTTTAAAGGTCCTAGAAGGGGGAGTGCCGGCTACACACACCAAGCACGCACTAGGTCCTTTCTCTCCATCCCCTGTCGCCCATGATTGTGCTCAGTCGTCTGGGTGTCAGACTATGCACCCAAAGGTTGCAAGTGCGGGCTTCGGGCGGCTCGAGTTAGATGCTATATCGGCCAGCGCCTTGAGCAGTTCTTGAGCTGGAACGATATAAGAACGACTACAGGTGAAAACGTTTTTACCTGCCAACATCTTCCTTAGCCCATTGAATGGGTTTTCTTCAAAGGCCAGGTTTAATCTACATTCTTTAAAGCCTTTTCTACATTATTTACTTTCTTTAAGTAAAGTTTTACCCCCATTTCGGTCTTTTTATGGTCGCCTACCTGCAGTTTTTATTCTTCCTCTTTGGCCTCATGATGTGGACAAATTTACCTATGAAAAACAATATGAAAGGAACACCTTTCCGGCCTAAGCTTACTTCCTTGTCTGTAAAAGAAAGGCAATATTTGTTGTGTGTGTGTGTGTGTGTGTATGTGTGTGTGTGTGTGTGTGTGTTGGGAGGAAGGGATGAGATGAGAAAAGAGGAGAGTAGAACGGGTGGTGTTGGGGGTACCATGTAGAGGGTGTGGCTGGGGGTACCAGGTAGAGGGTGTGGGTAATTTTAGTATAGTTTATTATTTATTATCTTGTTTTTCTCCACCCAAACGCCTTTGTGCAGAAATCTGAAGGCCATGATAGTCTTGTCGCATAAATGCATAGGTCTAGTCTTTTTGCTTTTTTTTTTCGCTTATAAATTACGTGACAATTGTATGTATGGAAGTCTTTTGAAGTCATTATTTTATGATGTTAGAATTGTGTATTTGTGTTCAACACTCCTCCCCCTCCCATCTCTTTGTCTTTGCCTGCCTCTCTCTCCCTCACCCTCCCTCTCTCTCATCACCCACACACCATCGCTCTCACATTATTTATTTCAAAGTTGAAGTATATAAAAACAACCTATCAGCATTTCGTCTTTGACCTTATTCTTGTTTAAATTTGTGTCTGAACTATTTTGATGTTGTGTTTGTTTTGTTTTGTTTTAAAAGCACTTTTCCGTTTGTCAGTCTTCATTTAAAGTTTCCATGTGTATACAAAGAAACCTTAGAAAAATGACAGGAGGCCACAAGTCACTTTCATTTACTAGAGATGTCTAGAACCATACGTCAGTTAAAAAATTCTCACAACGGTTAAATATTATAGGACGTGGTGTGAGTTCTTCGGGGTAGGATAGACCGTCCACAGAGTTTTCAAGAAAAGCCAGTGGGCCTGTCTGCATGACTGCAAAAATGATAGATTTTAATTTGAAAGTAATGTTTCCTCTGTATACACATTATTGCTCACATATATAGCGCTTTATGAGCTTAAAGAGATGCTGGAAAAAGAAAAAAAGCGTGCTTTTGAATTTTTAAACTTGGTAAAGCGAGAACGTTTTGCAGTCGCTGTGCAGTGCCACTGAGGACAAAGGGCTAAATAGGGTCACACGAATTACCTACACTACATCCTCCCTTTTAACTATGCATCTAAAAGAACACCAGGCTTATAACATCAATTAGATAGCTAGAGCTTACTGCCTTAAAAGCACTGATATAACCATACATATAACATCAGCAGAAAGCTAGACAGTGCTCTTAGAAACCCAATCTAATAGCTCTTACTATAGGGTCACAGAGGTCGCTTAACCCTCCATCTCTGGAACTTAAGCTCTTCGTTGGACGTCTGCAGAGCAAATCCAGAGCCCACAACAATGCCTACTGGCCCAGAAGAAATATGACTTTCAAGGAATCCTGTCACGCTATTTGCTAAATACCGTCTTTCTGGGAGACACCGATGAGTCTAAAACCCACACTGGGGTGTATCATCTTGTTTCTGCCTGAGCAAATTCTTCGGATGTGTTTAAACACTAGGAGACAGAAAATGAAACAAAAATCGATTGTTCTTGTCTGTCGAATCAAATAAAAGTATTTTTCTTCTTCGATTTTTTTTCGAGTGTGTATGTGAGGAGTTGAACAAAAGTGGGGGAAAGAGAGAGATAGAGAGAGTGAGAGGGTGGAGGGAGGGAGAGAGAGAAGGAGGGGGAAGGAGGGAGAGAGAGGAGATAGAAAGTTATGGTCTTTTTTTCTTCATGTGGTGGGTGTGTTGGGAGGGAATAACAAAGTGGTGTGTTTGAGTGTGTGGGTGCGCGCGCGTATGTGTGTGTGCGTGTGTGATGTGTGTTTGCGTGCGTATGTGTAGACGTGGGTGTGAGTTCGTGTGGGTGTGATAATAAGTAATATTTTATTTTTAATAGCGAAAAACCAAACGTAACTTGTGTTGAATATTACAAGTTACCTTCTTCTTTTGCCACGCTCCCCGAGCCCGTCAACAATTAATATTAAGGCAAGATTAAAATTCAGTTTAAAATCAGACTGAAATTCATTCAAAACCTTAATTGGCAGAACGTTACTGTTAAAACTGTTCAGACATTAATTTGAAGACCAGACAAACATTCATTTTAAGAGTAGACAAATTCATTTTAAAAGAGGAAATCCGCTCGAATACTTGACCCAAAATGAATTTAAAACTATAAACAAAAATACGTTTTATTGAAAAAGGAATGCAGTTTAAAAGACGACAAAACATTAATAATAAGAGTATTCAGTTCAGAAATTCATTTTTGACTAGGCAGAAATTTGTTTAAAAGAATACACAAAAATTCAATGTATAGACTACACAGAAATTCAAGTTAAGACCGGAAAGATATTCATTGTAAGACTATTTCAGAAATGTGTGTTAAGACTAGGCAGAAATTATTTCTAAAGCAACACAGGCATCCACTGTAAAGACCATGGAAACAGTTCATTTATAGATGAGATTGAAATTCACATTAAGAGTAAGCAAGATTTCATTTTAAGAGCTGACGGACATTTAATTTAAGACTGCACAAAAATTAATGTTTTAGACAGATATTCATTATACATAAATTCATTTTAAGTTAAGACAAAAAATATTTTTTTATGTATTTATTTATTTATTTATTTGTGTAAGAGCAGACTGACATTTATGTTAAGACTGTACGGAAATTAATATTGTAGACAGAAATGCGTGTTAAGAATATAGACGGAAATTCATTTTAAAACTAGACCGAAAATCATTTTATTAGACAGAAATTCATTTTAAAACAAGAAAGAAATTCGTTTTTAGACCAGATTGTCATTCATTTTAAGAGGAGAGGGACTCACATTTAATAATGTTAATATTTTAGACAGAAAGTCGTGTTAAGAATGTACAAAGAAATTCATTTTGAAAACACTTAGACAGAAATTAATTTTACTACAGAAAATTAATGTTACTAAAAACAGACATTCATTTTAAAACAAGATAGAAATGCCTTTTGACTAGACATAAATTCAGTTTAAGAAAGGAAATAAAACACTCACAAAAAGACATTTAACGACATGGAATGGAAAAGAGAAGTGCTTCGAGAGTGCAGCACAATACATTTAGGATTTTTTTTGTGTGGTTTTATCGGCAACGCTGGAAAGAGACGCATTGATATTCAGGTAACTCCAGTGGGAGGCACACATGGCTGAGCGACAAGAAAGCAATTCTGTAGTTATAAAAACAATTTTAATTGCATTGCAAACGTTGTTTGCGTGAACGAATTCATAGAAACTCTGTGGGGTTTTATTTTTAATGTTAATCTTAATAATTTTATCCAGAATGGATGAAGATGAAATGGAAAACAACCCGGTGAATAGCAGTAAAAGACTGCACAGTTTGGAGGGAATTAATGTAATCTTAAATGCTTAAAAAATACAATTAATAAACACTTAGGTCAACGTTAGTCTTATGCCAATCCATTATTGACCATTTTATCAATTTTCAATACTTGCATGAATTTGTTTGACACATGTCAATATAAAGAGAACAACTTAAAAGCTACAAAAATAAATTGTAATCGTTTTATATCCTCTTGTTTGTAATTGTATGGCATTTTAATTAACGCTCTATAATTGCATTAAAAGGCCAGGATAATCAGAATGTTCGTTTTCTGTGACAATGAATTTACTTGGGTAACTTCATTGTTATTTCGTTAAAAGATGACACAATGGGTAATCGTTGCTCAAACCGTCATGCTCAGCTAGCACGGGATTCAATTCAATTCAAATAATTTATTTTAAAGTCTTTTCACATGTGATTTTAGACCATACAGCCATTCTCACGCATGTACACAAACATATAATATAACAATTTAAAGTTGAACTATAATCATACAAAATATCTAACATTACTACAGAAGTTTGCCAACTGCAGACTTGTAAATTATTCGGGCAATATTATCATTGCTGGACTATGCAACAAAATGTCAATTGATTCTTGACTATTTACATCGATATTCTTTCACGGGATTCTAGCACGGGATTTTAGGTCTCTATTCCTAAACGTAAACAAAAGAACTGAGCCTATACTATACACACTTCCGCAGCAAATCAATCTTGATGCTATTAATAGGAACATAAACGAATTAAATTATAACAATATAGATCAAAACTGTACTTTTGACAGAGGTTATTTGTTGGGTTCATTTTATGTGTTTGGCCCTGTGTGGCAATGCAACATTGATGATGATGATGTCCATTAATAACGCGCTTGTCTCCCATCCATTGTCGAATGTTCAGTGTGCGATAAGGAAAAAAAATAAGAATAACAAAAACGACAGGAAAGATAAAGTCCGGTTTGTGAGTGGGGAGGGAGGTGGAGGTGGACAGCAGAAGTGAGAGAGATGCTTGGTTCACGTAGCTATTACAATGTAAACATTTCACGAAGTTATTACAATGTAAACAAGTGAGTCTTCAGTCTTCTCCTGAACGACTCGCCACAGTCTGCCCTTTTGACTGCCTCAGGTAGCGTATTCCATAACTTGAGGACTGTATTCTGTAAGGATCGGGTGCCAGATCTTTTTTTTTTTGTCTCCTCAGTGGATGGCAGGCGAGAACGGACCTGGGATGAAGAGCTTAGCTGACGAGATGGCTCATACATAGGATCCAACTCAGGTTTTAATTGACAGGATCTTATGGTCAATACGTGTTTTTTTTACAGGGAGCTAGAGCAGAGAGTAAAGGACGGTTGTAATATGTTCTGTAGGCTTTGTGCGTGTGACTGTCCTGGCGGCCACGCTTTGGATCTGTTGTAGTTTTTTTCAACAGAATGGTAGGGAGACCCCAAAAAGTGCTGTCCACTCTGGACACGACAGTTGCTAGAGCGATTGCATTTTCGGCTGCTTGGGTCAACATCGGACGCAATTTTTCGAGAATCCTAAGCTGAAAATAATATTTTCTAACTACTTCCTTTATGTGCTTGTACATTGTCAACTCAGAAACAAGAATGAGACCCCAATCCAGACTGAGTCACTGCAGGAAATAGTAGCCTCCCCTACATGGATGCTTTTGATGCCTATCTTTTGATGGTTCTTCTTAGAGCCTAACAGCAACGCGTCTGTTTTGTCGTCATTTAATTTTAGGCAATGTTGTAGAGATCTACCATCCAAGACTTCACAGCTGCACAGCAAGAATCCAGTCTTTTAATGGCCTTTTTTACAACCATGGGCTCAGGTGAGAAACGTTTTGCCCACTGTGTGTCATCTGCAAACGATTGACCATCAATCTTGTTCTGCTCTATTACTCGACCTAACTGTGAAGTGTAGATGGAGAAGAGAAGTGGACCTAACACCGATCCCTGTGGGATACCTCAAGTTAGTGCTGCTGCACTTGAAGAAAATGAGCCAACAATAACTCTATGAGAACGATCCTTCAGCTACGATGAAAACTGCAGCGCAGTTCAATCAACGGCGGCATCTATCAACAGTTTAGTAACAGTTTGTGGTTAATAATGTCGAGAACTAACAGCGAAGTTCAAAACGATTCTGTGACGCTAAAAAGTGTTATGGTAGGGCCCATGGATCCGTTCATAGTTGTATTCAGAGTGTGATGAGGTGACTAAAGCTGGGTACCGTGCAAAGTCGTACCGGTATTACCGCGGTATTTTTAGGTCGTATCGGTATTTCGTACCGGTATACCGCGATTTTAAGTGTTACAATCAAATGGGATATGGCACTGACAGTAGTGACCGACGCAAAGAAAAGATTGTCATACACTTCAAAACAGTTTCAAAGAACCACATTTCCATAGAAACTGAAGCTTTATTTTTGCTTGAACGCCTTCAAAACAAATTATGATAAAGCACTGTTTAGAACATCAGCAATTTAAACCACAAAGTCAAAATAAAACAAAAACATTCAACGGGAAAGGTCTTTAAGAACTTTAAGAGTTCAGAAGGATTGGCGACTGGTACCATGCTCAAACATGTGGATAAGCTGCTGTTCTTATAAGTTCTTCTTCAAGAACAGCTGCCTATCCACGTGTTTGGGCCTTAGGCTCGCTCTCTGGGCGGACAAGATGTCGCCCACTGTCGCGTTATGTGTTGTCGAGATTTTCCAGTAAACCGGACCTTGGACACCAGCACCGGTATACCGTACCGTCGCGTTTCCGAACCTGAATACAGTTACGTATCCAGCCTTTTAGATGACACAAATAACGATGAATGCGCACAGCCGATGGTTGTTTGAAAATTATAATTTAAAAGTTGCAAATTAATTTTAAGCATATGCCAGGCTCTCCAGTTTAAATTATTTAGCATTGCGATAATCACTTAGAAACTTCAATCCTGGTTTTACTTCTTAATCCGTTGTTGTTGATGCTGTAATTGTTGTTTTCCTAAAGAATGCTGTGTCCTTTACATCCGCTGCGATAACAGAAAATCACAATCTTTATCAGTCTCTGTTTTTTTACGAGTGATTTAATTTACTTTATGTAGTTGTGAGCGAACTGAAGGTCACCTTAAACCTAAGAATTCCACCTTTAAAATTTCTCAGTTCTGGGTTTAAGGTTAGAGTTAATTTAATCAAATTTAATTAGATTCATTCCGTATATTTTCAGCAGCATGTTTGGGGGGTGCTGAAAATGAGGATTACCTATAATCGTTGTTACTATAATTGTTGGGGTAAGTGAACAAGATGGAGAAGTGCGAGAATGAAAAAGAGGAAGGAAATATTTATGAAGGAAAGAGAGAGAGACAGAGACAGAGAGACAGGCAAACATACAGACAGACATAGACAGACACTAACAGACAGGGACAGAGCCACAGAGAGAGAGAGAGAGAGAGAGAGAGAGAGACAGACAGACAGAGACAGACAGACAGAGACATAGACAGACACTGACAGACAAGGACAGAGCCACAGAGAGAGAGAGAGAGAGACAGACAGAGAGACAGACAAACATACAGACAGACACTGACAGAAAGGGACAGAGCCACAGAGAGAGAGAGAGAGAGAGAGAGAGAGAGAGAGAGAGAGAGAGACAGACAGAGACATAGACAGACACTGACAGACAAGGACAGAGCCACAGAGAGAGAGAGAGAGAGAGAGAGAGAGAGAGAGGGAGAGAGAGAGAGAGAGAGAGAGAGAGACAGAGACATAGACAGACACTGACAGACAAGGACAGAGCCACAGAGAGAGAGAGAGAGAGAGAGAGAGAGAGAGAGAGAGAGAGAGAGAGAGAGAGAGAGACAGAGACAGAGACATAGACAGACACTGACAGACAAGGACAGAGCCACAGAGAGAGTGAGAGAGAGAGAGAGAGAGAGAGAGAGAGAGAGAAAGACAGACAGAGACATAGACAGACACTGACAGACAAGGACAGAGCCACAGAGAGAGAGAGAGAGACAGACAGAGAGACAGACAAACATACAGACAGACACTGACAGAAAGGGACAGAGCCACAGAGAGAGAGAGAGAGAGAGAGAGGGAGAGAGAGAGAGAGAGAGAGAGAGAGAGAGGTTCATTGATGAGGGGGGGGGGGGAGAGGGGCGGAGAATGAAAATGTTGAAAATGTCAACTCTGAAGCTGAACTATTAATGTAGAAACGATCCAGGGCCCTCCTTTCAGAGGACCATCAGGCGTAGCTCAAGGCTAGAAAATAACAGAAGCTAAATACAAAATAAACATTCGACCCGGGACAACTTCCGCGTCTCCAGGCGATTCCGATGAGTCACATGCAGAAATGTGAAAAACTGTGAATGTGAAAAACTGAGCCGTGATGCTGTCATGACTTCCTTTATCACGCCAGTTCACACACATCTTTTTTCTTCTTTTTCTTCTTTTTTTTTTTGTCACTCTCCGTCATCTTCTAACCATTTTCGGGGACTCCGGGCTGTCTCTCCCTTTTCTTCTTCCTAGCTCGTGATTTTCCTCAGCTTGTCATTCTAAATTTAACTTCTCCCCCCCCTCCCTCATCCTAACTCCTCTTAAACCACCCTCCCCTTCTCTCTCTCTCTATCTCTCTCTCTCTCTCTCTCTCTCTCTCTCTCTCTCTCTCTCTCTCTCTCTCTCTTTCAGGGTGCATAATATATCTCTCCCTCTAAAGCTGTACCACTACGCCTCACCCCAACCCCCTCCTTACACACACACGCATAGACATGCACACACTATAATATTCCTCTCACTCTCACGAACTATCCGCCGCTGCCCTCTTTCACCATTCAAAACCACTTGACAGTTTTCTCATCTTTCAAAAGGGAATCAGTGCATAGCAGAAAGTGAACAACGAGATTTAAACAATCACCAAACCCACACAAATTGACTTTTTCTTGTGGTTTTTGGCGTCACTCACTGACATCCGAACGCGCCCGCGCGTGGGTGTATGTGTGTGTGCTTGTGTGTGTGTGTGTGTGGGTGTGTGTGCGTGGGTGTGTGTGTGTGTGGGTGTGTGTGGGAGTGTGTGTGTGTGCGTTTATGTGAAATAGAGTGACTTAAAAGTGATGGGCATTATATTACACTTCCTCTTCGCTCTCTCTATTGTTTCCGCCATTCTCCATCAATAACTCAAACTCTGTAAATATTGACGCGAATTCTCTGGGAAAGTTATAGAAAGTAATAATGCCGTTTTAAATGAACGCTTTATGCCAAGCGATTGCTCTCTGCTAATGCATTATTAAAGACAGCGCAAATGGATTGGATTTTTAGAACATAAATTATATTGTGTTGTTATATTCTGCGTTATGAAATACAAAATGACTTTTCTAGTTCTAATGTTCTTTGTATGTGCGACATAAATTATTTATATATGAGATAGATAAGATACGATAAGATACGATAAGATAAGATAAGATAAGATAAGATAAGATAAGATAAGATAAGATAAGATAAGATAAGATAAGATAAGATAAGATAAGATAACAATTTTATTTTGCAAGGGTAAAAGAGTAAGCGCTGGTTGCGCTTTTTTACATCTTGCCCTTGGGGCTAATAACGATAAGTATTAAATACAACAAATTAATGTTATAACATTAACATCATGGAACAATAAAAAAATAAACAAGGTAGCCTAATCATTAGATAATACCATTTTAAAAAAAAATATCGTTGTTACTATCCATTAACAACAATTATTGTTGTTTTAATTTTTTAATGTGTTTTAAGAGATGTGTTCTAAATGATGTAAATGTAGATGCTGGAGTGCGGAGGTCTTCAGAAAGGTCATTCCACAAAGTGGAAACGGAACAAGCAAGACTACTTTTTAAAGAGATCAGTTCTTGGAATTGGAACATTTTATTTTGTAGACGATATGGCAGGTTTGTTTGTTTGTTGTTGTTGTTGTTTTTTTTTAAAGAGAAGAACGATAGGAAGGTGCATTGCCAGACAGGATCTAGTGCATGAAAACCCATTTATTAAATTTTAGTCTGTCGGCAAGAGGTAGAATATTAATCCGTTTATAGTAATCCGGAGAGATTTTTTGTTTAAGAATAACTTGTTTAATTGCACGTTTGTGAATTAAGTTTGTGAGTAAAGGCTTTATTGCTTTGCCACTAGCAGAATCCCAAATAGTAGAGGAATAATCAATAAATGGTTGAATATGACCGGAAAAAACAGTTTATGAGAAAGTAAATTTAATAGATGTTTAATGCTTCATAATTAATTAATAAGTCCTTTTAGAAATAGTTTTGCTAACATTTAAAATATGTTTCATCCAGGACACATTATTGTCTAAAGTTACACCAAGAAGTTTATAACATTGTTCTTCATCAATTATTTTATTGCAGATTTTTAGTGGAGGAAGTTTTATAAATAAATTTTGTCTTTTTTGTCTTGTTGTAATTAGCATTGATTTTATTTTGTCTGGATTGAGAGCCATGTGGTTGGATTTAGTCCATTTCTGCAGTTCACTAGCCACTTTTTGTAATGAGCAGGATAGATTATTCAAGTTTGTATTCTGAGAGTGTAATGTATTGTCATCAGCGAAGAGTTTATAAAAAGTAGATATAAGAAGGGGGAGATCATTTATGTAGATAGAAAATAACAAAGGTCCTAAAATAGATCCTTGCGGTACTCCAGCTGTAATAATTTCAAATTGTGACTTTTGGTTATTTACATAAACACACTGTTCTCTGTTAGAAATAAACGATTGTAAACATTCAAGTGATTTAGAATGAATGCTAAATAATTGTAGTTGGCGTAAAAGAAGGTCATGATCTGTTACATCGAAAGCTTTTGCAAAGTCAACAAATAATGTTGCAGAAAATTTCCCTTAGTATTATTATTTATCCATTGTTTTATCATAGATGTAAAAGCTGTGTGACAAGAATGTTTAGCTCTGAAACCAGATTGATTTTCATTTAAGAGGCTGTACTGTTTTCAGTGAAACTATCAAGAATATTGTTATGTTTATATGTTTTTCAAGCATTTGAGCTCATTAAGCTTATAGAGAAGCACATGGAATTGAAAGCCAGTACGTCGCACTTTTTTCTCCATCTTTGAGAGAAGGATAATTACCTTTCTTTTGATGCTATTTATATATAGTTTTAAATTGTGATTCTTTCCTTTTGAGATAATAAAGATGCGTTGTATTGTATACTGTGTGCATTGTAAAGCAGTATATACTCTGCTGACACTCCGATACGGCCTCACGTTTACGGTATCTTGCGTGCAGAAAACACTTTTCAATATTTTATCAGTTCCCTTGAATAATGGCCCTCATTGCGAATGACTCGAAAATAAGAAACCGCTCCGTCTGACAAAAAATAAAAACACAAATAAAAACACACATACACAACAAACACACACAAAGAATATGACAGCCGGATGTGAATAGCTAATTGAAAGGCAGTTTCGTCCATTCAGATCTTTTGAGCACGCCAAGCCATAATTTTCATTTTCACTCAGAACCTGGAAACCCCTTTTTCGGTATTAGACTGCAATGGCAGACAAGAGGGGTCGGGGTCGGGGTCATGATGATGATGATGATGATGATGATGATGATGATGATGATGATGATGATGATGATGATGATGATGATGATGATTTAATGAAGAAGAAGAAGAAGAAGAAGAAGAAGAAGAAGAAGAAGAAGAAGAAGAAGAAGAAGAAGAAGAAGAAGTAGCGGCAATCTGTTTAATTGATGACGCGTGGTTAAAGTTTAATACCGTGTAAATCTCTTTAAAAGAAGAAAAAGAAGAAGCAGAAGAAAGACAGAAAGAAGAAGAAAATCAAGTTTTATGATCGGACTGTTGCCGACGTTTTTGCCTACAAAGGTTCTTTGGAGTTCCAGGTTTTAATTAAATTCTGTTAAACATTGCAGTTGGTCACGTCAGTTTAAACTTACCGCCGCCAATAGCCTACTATCCGTTATCGTTTTCTCCCCTTTTTTTCTTTCCACCACCTCCTCTCCTTCCCTCCCCCTACCTTTTCCCCCTCGATCAATTCCCTCGCCTCAGCCCCACATACGATGCATAACAGCCATATAATGTTAATTAATCAACCTTTAAACGAAGGTTTTTGAGAGTGCGGGGGATAAAAGCAACAATTTCAAATTCTACTCAGTTCTCCTCTTCTACTCTGTTGTTGTTGTTGTTCTGTTCGTAGAATTGTGCAGTATTTTAAGGTTGATAGCCATACTCCTGGACAAGTGCAATATCAAATCAGACTTCTCCCGCGCGTATTTAAGATGTATCTCTTCTTCCAATAGACAGTCATAATCCAAGTCAACCAATCTGTATTACCAGCCATGAAAAATTCAACTCATTGTGTCTTAGGAAATTGAAAAAAATATTAATATTTTGCTATGACATAATGGTGTGATAATCCAGTTATTGTATACATTTTTGATCCGTTTCTTCGTGTTTTCCATTCTTCTGCTTTCTATACATATGCTATGAGCATAAACTATTTGTGGATACAGTCGCTATACAATTTTATGTTATATTCATCATAAATAAATAAAAATATTAAAGTGGCTGTAGGATACTGTTTACTAAATGTTTTGCGTGCTTTTGGAATGTAGCATGCAAGGTAATTGTCTTTTGATTTTTTTTTACCTTGTTCCTTCGTCACACCAATCAATTTTCCACATTGTTTTTCTAATCATCAAGGACTGAAAGGCACACTCACACACACACACACACACACGCACGCACACACACACGCCCACACAAAGGAACCACCCGACAGGGTTATCTCAGCGATTAATCTGTTTTCAACCGGTACACGTCAGGAAAACGAATACCTTTTCTTCCCCTCCCCTCTCCTCCCCCTACTCCCTCCCTCCCACCTCCCTCCTCCTATCCCACCGTGGTGGTGCGCGATGCGAAATTGGACGAACGTTCATGATCAACGACAGGCGCTCGTATCTAAAAGCGGGATATGACATAAAGTCATTAGAGAGCCTTCGAAAACAAAGAAACTTGGTCCGTGGTTCTTTTTCGTATGAAAACCCCCCGTCTACGTTATAGCTTGAGCTCATTTCCATTACGCAGAAAACTTCGTTGAGTGAAAATGCAGAATTTTCATAATTTTGACGAATCATGATTCTCATGTAAGTTTTTTTTTTTTTTTTTTTTTTTTTTGGGGGGGGGGGGGGGGGGGGCATATTTCGGGTCAATTGCTATAAACGTAAGCTTGAATAAATGCTTTGATTGTATTCACTCACCATTTGTTGTTGTTGATTCATTAAAATAGGTGTACTTTGCTCCGAACAAAAAGGATGCTGTTTTTGGTCTACTTTTGCTTTCAGATGTAAAATGGCGGAGGAGTTTGTGGTTCCGATTGAGATTTTCAACATAAGTTTTGCATTATGTCTAGGTTTTAAATGTCTCCTATGAGCATGGTAAAGATGAAAAATCACTTTTCTGTTGTATTCTTATGAATGTGCACATCCTATAAACAATGAATAACTAACTAATTATGAATGAACTCGAACAGCCATTGGTTTAGATGAGCCCTATGCTACTAGGTTCGTAGGCCTAAACGGGCTTATTAGTAGGCTAGCGTAGGAAATGAACACAAGTTTTGGGGCTTTAGAAGCTCTCTAATTTGCGTTTTTGTTGTTGTTGGTTTGTGTTTTTGGTTGTTGTTTTTTTTTTAAAGAAGAAGAAAAAAACTACCAATGCTCTGTCCTAAACTTTAGCAAAACTTTCGTTGGTAAAAGTGTCTGTTTTAGCCCGTGAGGAACCAAATCTAAAGACTCGTGTGTTTTCGAGGAAAACAACCTCCGCAAATTAGAAAGTTATGATGGCATTTACCTCCCCTGGATAAAGACGAACAAACTTTCGTCTGCAACTAAAGGCGCTACCGCTTCAGAACCGTATGCACGAAGAAAAGTTTGTAAGGATATCCCGATTGCGTAACCGGAAACGAAAGGAATCACTACGAACCAAATTTGACTGGTCGATCTAAAGTTCTCTAATAGCGTCGTTGTCGGTTATATTAGTATACAATAGTGCAGAGCACGGAATTTCATATGGTGCAGATAAAAAGAGAGAATGCTTTATAGAGAGACGCTCTCACATACAGATGCGAGCGCCTGTGTCATCAACCCACTCTTCTTCCACATTAACCGTTGTGCATGATACTTTTGAAAAGAGTGGTTGATAAACGGGCGAACTTTTACGATGAAACCATTCTTCTTCTTTCTCAGTCATGCATGATACTGTTGTTGTCGTGTGTATGATGAACGGGCCAAATGTCATGGTCAAAGCATGCGGGGCACTTAAAAAAAAAAAAAAAAAAAAAAACTACCACATAACCCAACAATTTATTTTCGCACTATGTGGCTCGGACTAGCCCGGTCGATGCGGGACTGATCAAGTAGAATTTGGCGCGGAACAGGGTGATGATGCAATCCCCGATGGCCCGAGTTAAACTGCTCGGTTCAAGCGGGCAAAGACGGCGTTGTGGAAAATGAATGCAACCAATCACCAGCTGTCTGAGGGTAACTTTTTACTTCTTCGTAGAAAGAATATGTTGTCCATTTTGATGACCCGCTTTGCACTTAATTACAGATATGGTTCGATTACATGACGGCTCAGTCCGATCATGTGACGGCTTAGCCCGCAGAAATTAAAAAAAAAAGAAAAAAAAGCGCACTCATGGGCACTACTGTCGTGTACTGCTCTGTGATCAAACCATTGAGGTCACGACGTTGTGCTTGTCTGTACATGTAGAAATGTATATTGCGACCAGTACTTGATTTTTTAAGGTAATGACTAATGGGAATATTGTGTAATATGAAAGTATATAACAATTGTAACATTAGTAATTCATTTTTAAAAACTCGTCTATCAATTCTGTCTGGTCTTAAACATAAACGGATCTCCAAGACCCATGACAAACGCCAGACACACTGTTTGTATAGATGAGGACTCAACCAACGCTTATCGAGAGGAAAGGAACAAAATAAAGACCAAAAGTATGGGGGAGATTGGCATAAATGGCATGCTTGGAAGTATTGGACAAAATCTCCCTCACTTATTCCACTGAAAAACTCCATGATCAACACCCATTCAATTTAAAAAAAAAAAAAGCAGTGCCCTACAATCATTTTAAGATCACTATCAGGCCTGGTAGTGTGAAGCCTGGCGTGCAGACATATTGTTTTCCACTCCAGTGCGTTTTGTGGCGGTACTATTCTCAGTTCAGGACAGGAAAATCAATTATGTTTTACACAGGTTCGTGTACTATTTTCAGATGAGGATCCTATCATATTCTGTCCCGTAACTCGGAGGTCGTAGGGGCACCACAGATGATCGTTTAACCAGCATACTCCATCTTTCTCTGTCCTCAGCACCCCTGATGGCTTCGCTCAGTGTCAAACCAGTCCATTCTCGGATGTTGTCCTCCCACCCTTTTTTCGGTCTCCCTCTTCTACCTCCTTGCAATGTGCCTTGAAGAATGGTCTTTGCAAGGCCTGATGATCTGGTGACGTGGCCATAAAATCGGAGTTTCCGTTTCTTCACCACTTTGAGCAGGTCATCGTGTTGTCCAATGGCTTTTGTGATGGTCTGTCGGACTTCGTCGTTGGTGATGTGTTGGGTATAGGAAATGCCCAGAAGTCTTCTGTAGCACCTCATCTCCATGCTTTGTATTCTTCGTTGTAGATCTGCTGTGAGGGTCCATGCTTCGCAAGCATATAGGAAGAAGGAGATAACAAGGGAGCGCAGCAGTCTTACTTTGGAATGTAGACTGATGATCATGTCTTTCCAAATGGGCTTCAACCTTGTCAGGGCAGCAGTTGTTTGTGCGATCCTGGAGAGGACTTCCTGTCGGGACCCATTGTCTGATACAATGGCTCCTAAATATTTGAAGCTATGCACTGTGTTGAGGGATTGGCCTTGGGCTTTGATGTCCGTGTTGATGCCATTGGTGTTGTTGGTCATCATTTTGGTCTTCTCTGCACTTATTTCCATTCCATAAGCTCTGGAGGTGGTGTCAAGTCTCTGTACCAGCTGTTCAAGTTCTTGTTCCTCTCCAGCCACCCCATCAATGTCATCCACAAAACAAAGATTGGAGATTGCTCTACCCCCTATGCTGAATGTGCCTTCGTGATATGCAAGGGCATCTGACATGATGCGCTCTAGGAAAATGTTGAAGAGTGTTGGAGAGAGTAGGCATCCTTGACGCACACCGATTGTTGTTCTGAACCAGTTCCCAATAGCGCTGTTATGGAGGACTGCACTGGTAGCCTTGTTATACAGGCTTTTGATGATTTCAATAATTTTAGGGCTGATGTTGTACACTTTCATTGTTGCCCATAGAGCTGCATGCCAGACTCGGTCAAACGCCTTCTTGAAGTCTATGAACACATGATATAGATGTTGATGGTGCTGTAGGTATTTTTCACAGATTATTCTGAGGTTGAAAATCTGTTCTTGTGGTACTTCGCTTTGCCCTGAACCCTACTTGTTCTTCAGCTATGATTTGTTCAGCTTGGGGTTTTAACCTGTTGAGTATTATTTTCAGGAGGACCTTGCTGGGATGGCTGATGAGGCTGATGGTGCGGTAATTTTCACACTCCTGAAGGTTACCTTTTTTGGGAAGAGTGATGACAAGCGACTGGGGCCATGGTGTAGGCCACTCCCCACTCTGCCAGATCTTGTTACAGTTAATGATGAGGGCATCAATCATCGCTTCTCCTCCTGCTTGAAGCAGTTCCGCGGGTATGTTGTCCACTCCCGCTGACTTCCCTTTCTTCAGCGATTGCACTGCTGCCTCAACTTCTTCCCGAAGAATTTGGAGGATTTCTTCTTCTTCTCTGTTCTCAGGACATGCTAGAACTGATGGGTCTCCATTTGGTGTATGGTTGTAAAGATGAGGATACGAACATCAGTTATGTTTTACGACGCTTCCGGCTGAAGTGAAAAGTCGACACAAGCCATCCGTCTACTTTTGGCAACGTAAAAAAAACGAACTATGCGGTTGAGCATTGAAATTTTAGAGGGTGAAATCACACTGTCAGTTGTCTACACTTCGTGAGTTCAAGCAAGAACCTTTACTGTGGTTACTTGTATATCGTAAACTCTCTCTTTTCTACTTCTTCTTCTTCTTCTCCTTCTTCTTCTTCTTGTTCTTCTTCTTCTTCTTCTTCTCCCTCTCCCTCTCTCTGGATAGAGATGGGCTAGAAGATGGGTGTCGTGATGTGCTTGTGTTGTGCAGTAAACTGATTGAGATAGACATCATTGTAGAGATCAAAGGAAAGGATCATGTGGTACTTGCATGTCCATTTAGCCTGATTGCTCCAGCTAATGATGAGGACCGCCGGATGTGAACATAAAGGACGTAGAAAGAACAAACATAAATATGGACTGGTAATTGGGATGACGAAAATAATGGAACTCAATCACTCAACGGAGGTGAAACCATTTCGATTATAAAAACAACATTTCAAGACAAGTCTCTTTTGATTGCATTAATTGTTCTTCCAGCGCCCCGAGCATGTCCTCGTGAAGTGGCGTTCTGTGCTATTAAATGGACATTGGATTACATTGAATGGGAGAGGACGCTGAGGTGTGACAGCAGCAGCGATGCTGGTCCTGGAAATGGAAGGGAAAACCAGCAGAAGTATTCAAGTGGCAATCGAATTTAAATGAGTTTTGGGGCGAAGAATGCAAGACAATTTGTGCAGCAATACGAGTCGTAGCGCAACATCCTCATTCGCATTTTCATTCTCATGGAGGTATGCTTATGCTCATTCTTATGGAGGTGGCTTTGGGGATGAGCGACGCAAACAAAAATTTAAATGGTTTACATTTTGAACGAAAATGGAATTGAAAAATCACGTTCTAACAAGGAGACAGACACTCAAAAACACTCATGATTCGATTGGAAACACCGATTTAGTAGAATTGTTTGCATAAAATAACATCTTAACTCCGTCTTTGTATAGTCCCTAGACATTTCGACCCCTGATTGTGAACAAGAATGATTAACGTCTTATTGCATGAGCGTTATGGACGAATTGAATTGTCAAAACCCTGCATATATTAAACCGTCTGATTTCTAAACGTTCCTTGCGGTGACAGCATTTCAG
>CM072512.1:52896032-52933532 GCA_036898135.1 Oncomelania hupensis | reverse complement strand
GAAATGTCGGCTATAACGATTTCGCGGGTTTTGAGCGCACAGCAGGCCGATCCGCAGCGCCCAGCACCTGCCCAGATCAGCGTCCATACCGGACAAACTTCCGGCTAAGCAATTTATATATATATATATAGATTAAGATTGGAAAACACATGGAAAATGGAATAAAACCGAGGACTGCTAGCTTTCAAAAGTTACAATACTAAGAAACCATTTTTTTCTTGCACTGAATGAACTCCGGCTTTTATATCAAGCTCTAAAGTTGTTATGATGATCGTCTGATTGCAACACTATGAACAGACCCTATTCAAAATTCTGGATTCTCGCCTCGTGGTTCCTGTATCACATGGACATTGCCTGTCTTTCTCGTGTTTCGTATTGATGACGACAATGTGACCGTTCCATCAATTGCTTCATCAAACGGCCGCAGATTTAGAATCCAATTATGGATATCTTGCGCCTCAGAGCAAAGGGTCATTCTTGCATGTTTTCAGTGATAAATGATCCCCGATAACATCACAGCACAGGCACGTGACTGCTCGATATACAGGAGTTTTGTGTGGGTCGCACCCCTCTCCCCTCTCCCATCCGCACCCCCCATATTATATCTAGTCGTTATTGCTTGTAATGCTTTGTCGGCTAGATTGTAAAATTAGTTGAATTGATGGTTGGTTTGTTGGGTTGGTGATGGGGTAGCAGAGTGGCTAGCATGGAATAGGGGAGATAATGAGTTCGCAACTCGATAGTGAAGTAAGGTGTGGACTTAGTTTTTCTCCACCAACAGCAGTTGACTTTCTGTAGTGCACAGACGTGCTCAACAGTAGTTCGTCTCCTTACCGCTGTGCCACGTACCACGTAAAAAGAACCCGGTTATTTTGTCAAAAGGATAGGTGACACGATCAAGGTGGCACCCATTTGTCCGGGGCGTTGAGCAATGCTGCCGCAAGTTGGCGTCGTGGGCGCTTTGAATTAGGTCCCAATGTCCGCCAGCGCCTCGAGCAGCTCTTTGAGTTGGAAAGTGCACTATATAAGAATAAGTAATTTCGATTCATGTTTTAGTTGTGGGTCTTGATTATCTCTTCCTACGACATTCTTGTTGTTATTGTTTTTGTTTTTGTTGTTCTACTACTACTACTACTACTACTACTACTACTACTACTACTACTACTACTACTACTCCTTCTTCTTCTTCTTCTCTTCCTCCTCCTCCTCCTTCTCCTCCTTCTCCTCTTCTTCTTTCTCTCTTTTTTTCTATAGATTCTGCCTTGCTTTCTGCATGCTTCCTCTGGTCTTATACTCCTGTGTGTCGTGGTGATCAATGTGACGAACCACACCGAATATCTGAAGCGCATAATACTAAAATGAAAATCCCTTCTACAGCACTGCCTAAAATTGCATGGATGCTAAGGATGGATGAGTGTGTGTGCCTGACTCGCATGGAATAATCAGGATGTGGGGTGGAGGGAGGAGGGGTGTCAGTCTTCAAAACTGATGAAGCCAATATCGTCAGTGTCTTCTCTCACACAGGGTTGAATAGAGGAAGAGGTCATTAGGTGTCCTCCCTGGCAGTCTCTAGAATCGATGAGGCCAATCTTGCATCCTTTTTCGAACATGCTGGGACACTAAATAGTGACTAAGCCTGTTGGAAAAGGCGGTGCTTTGTGGTATCAAAGTTCATAATATGGAGCACATTTTGACCTAAACTTTTTTGTAATTGAACTTTCCTGGGTGACGCTTCTCTGCTGCTGTCATGCTTTTCCGGAAAGAAAGATGGCTGAGTTTCACTTCGCATGGGTGACTCTAAGGATGTTTTCAATAGACGACAAGAACACGCTTAGCTGGATACGAACCAGTGGTCCATGCCCTCGCGGCTGTACACTGTATCATATATATGCAGCCTGCTGAAGACTAGACTAAGACTTTAACTTTAGTAAAGGGGGAAGACATCGTCTAGTCTCTGTATGACACTGTGTAGTAACAACTTTAGGCTTATAATCAAGACTGTTGTTACATGCATCCTGTCTTTCCCAGTCACTGGGCGATCCATAAAGCGTTTAATCATGAACAGAAGCTATAATTGCAGCTTCATCTGACAGGGACTGGGCAGTAATAATCACTAGAAGATTGGACAGATTGAATCGCGTCCTTGAATTTTCGTTAAGGTTATTGAATCGTCACCTCTACCAACACGAAGGCACATGCGAAACAGACGGACAATGTGATTACTGTTCACCCTGTCATTGATTTGACAAATAAGCGCGGAAGACGCTCTTCGATGTTACTTATTATGCAAACGAAATTTGGTGAGTCATCCGTGGAGCAACCTGATCATATTATGGATTCGAAGTTCACGACATCTTGGAGTATCCTACTCTATACTTGAATAATTAAAAAAGAAAATGGATTATTGTTAGCAACAGAAGCTTCTGAACATATAGATAAAAAATATTATTCTTATTTGCAAATTTATACTGATGGTTCTGTTTTAGATACAGGCCAAACTGGGGCTGGTTATGTTATACCTGCTTTAAAAATTAGTGAATCTTTGTATTTACATGTAGGTAAAGATCGTTCAATTTATATTGCAGAACTTACCGCAATTCTTATGGCATTAAATAAAATCTTGAGTCAACAAAAGTCATTTTTAATATATTATTATGTGTAGATTCCAAATCTGTTCTTCAGAGTCTGGACTCTAATAATTATAAAAATAAAGGTGATATTATATATAAATAAAATATCTTATACATTGCTTAATTATCAATGGCACAAATGTTCATTTTTGTTGGATACCATCTCATTGTGGTTTAAATAATAATGATTGGGCAGACAGGAAAGCAAAAGAAGGGGCGAACAATCAACACAACGTTAGCCATATTGACATCCCCTTATCAACAAAAGACATTTATAGTATAATCGAAAAAAAAATTCCTTTAAAAATAATATATAATGATAATTCACAGTATTCTCGAGCAATAACCTCTTTAGCACATCGTCTTGCTTTAAATTCTTGGAGGACAAAATATTGCAAGGATATTGTTTGCATTTGCAATGAAAATTTAACTATAAATCATATCATTCATGATTGCAGGGTAATAACACAATATATTCCACAGAACATTCATAATGTTCAAAATAAAACTAGTAAATATTGGATAACCATCGCTAAATCTATAATTTATAGTCCTGTAGGACATTTGTTATAAAAATTGCAAGTTTATTCTGATTACTTCGTATATGAGAATCTCACAAAATTGACTTTTCTGTACATGAACATTTCACAAGTTTGACATGTTCCATAGTAATTTTTTATTTGTTTTAAAGAGTTTTAAAATATTGTTTGATTACTTAAATTTTATTTAATTTTATTTCATGTTATGTTACTGAACTATTTTGTTTAAATGTTATTTCCTTTCCCACATCCATGTAGCGCATATCCTTTTCCCCCACCTTCCTTTTATTTTCTTGTCTAAAATCACTTCGGTGAATAGACGTTAAATGAAACAAACAAACAAACAAACAAACATTGAATAAGCTGAATAAAGTGTTATAATGATAGGGATAAAATAATTCAATATTTTACAATATTCTCGCGTTCATTGTCTTTGCCTTCACCTCCGACTCCTCACCACTTCACCCCTTTCCCCTTTCTCAAATTCCGATTAGTTCAACCGCATTTTAAGTCACAAACAATTCGCAGAATAACTGGTAACCGGCACTGACCAAAGGGGAGTTAGAATCATTTCAAGACTAGTGTCAGTTGACTATAAATAAGCGAAAGAGTGTTGGTCTCAAAACTTTCACCAATTGAGCAATTTGAATGCACCTACTACAACATCGGATTTTATTTTCAAGACGGATTTCGAGATTGTTTACTATTGAAACCACTCCTTACACTGCGTTTTTAAAGTTCTAGTTCTGATAGTGTTACTCATGTCGTAAATGTCAAAGTCTTCTTTGAAATAAATCAGTTTTTAAGACGATAAATCCTTGCTTAATCCTTTTAACTGCCTACACTGAAATCAGTCATGCCGTTGGACAACAATTACAGCCATAAGAGACAGTGATGTGACAGGTAATGGGCATCAAATAAACGAGGATTTTTTTTAAAAGAAGAAGAAGAAGAAGAAGAAAGAGGACTTAACTTAATTCTGTAATTGGCCACGTTGCAATCCGAGTCGATTAGATCATGGCCAGACACTCACTATAGGTAACATACTACGTAGCTGAGACTAGCCGTTAGTAGTGGATAGGTGAAATTACGTCCCGGATAGTCTGAGCTACGTAGTACGTCATCTATCTTGAGTTAAGTGAATGTCCGGCCATGATCTAATCGACAGGATTAAGTGAAGTTCTCATTGTGTGAACCACAGGCGCTTGTATGTATCCAGATACAAGCGCCTGTAAGGTTAACGTTATTGTAATTTTTCAACAACAAAAAAATCGTGTAAAGAATTGACGAGCAAGATCAATTTCAGTTTATGGGGTGGCGCAGTAATATATCGATTTGGGCACACCCTAATAATGTTTCATGTTAAGCAACGCAGGGAGGAGGCTAGTACTTGGATGGGTGCCCGTATGCTTGGAAGGCAAACCAACGACACAAACAGATTCAAACAAGCGCACGACACACATCCTAGTCCACTCAGCTGTGAATAGGTACCTGGATCAGTTTAGAAAGGGAAAGGGTGAAACAGCGATGGAGGGGAGATACGCAACGCCCTCATTAAGCTGACCGAGAGAAAAGAGAAGTCCCAATGACCGAAAGTTTGCGGGAGTTACCTTTACCTTTTTATCAGTTTCTACCTGTAAACACAACTTTCTTGCTCTCTGGAAAACAAAAAGTTCAGGTTTAGAGGTAAATAGGGCAATAAACTTTTCTACGTTTAAAATGCGTCTGAGGCCGAGGTCAAACTTGCGCAAAATCTTATAAAACATACATGTTTAATTCAGGCTAAGAGACGATTATGTATTCATAGATACATTATTTATGTGTCTAATATTTGCCAAATTTGACTCTAAACTTCCGGTCCGACCGTTCAAAATATCGCCAGCTATAACGAGTACATGACTTATCCTCCCTGAGAATAGAGGCAAAGGCAGCCAAGATTAACAGGTTAAGGCAGCGGTGCGTGGCGAAAATGCTCCAAGGAGTCGTTGGGAATTAACCCAGCGGGGGTATTTGTATGCCTGTGGTATTGAATTATCTAGTAGCCCTTTGCTAGACTCGCGATATGGCGTTATCAAGGAACTGAAAGTTGTTGTTGTTGTTGTTGTTGTTGTTTTAATTAAGTTGTTTACATTGCAAGCTTATTTGACAGCTTTCACTTCAATAATGTGAATTTATGATGATGATGATGATGTCCACTTGTACCGCGCCTGTACCCATCCAATACGAATGGTCGGTGCGCATAAGGAGGATGTGAACAAATAAATCAAACGCTAGGAAAGAAAGAAAATGGGCAGGGAGTGTGGGATAGGGCAGAAAGTGCACGTGAGAGCGAGAATGGTGTTTGGCGAAGTCCATAGTTCTAAAACAAATCATTCTGAGAAGAATAAATACGTCTTCAGTCTCTTTCTGAACAATCCAACAGTCCCTGTGGTATTCAACGTCTCTGAGCGGAGGCGACGAGATGGTTCATATACTGGTATTAGTTCACACAAATACTCTGGGCAGTCTTGATCATGCAGGAAAAAGCTATTGACAGCATATTGTGCTCTATGCGGGTTTTATTACTGGCAACCAATGTAGTGAATGAAGCACAGGTGAAATGTTTGCAAAACGCTTAGTAAGTATGACGATTCTGGAAGCAGTGTTCTGGATCTTTTGCAATCTATCCAGCTGAGTGGCAGGAAGACCCCACAAGGTGCTATTGCAATAATCGACTCTAGACATAACTGTAGCAAGAGCTATAAGGGTTGCTGTTTCCTGAGTTAGCATGTGGCGACGTTTTTGCGAGATTTCGGAGGTGAAGATAGCAACTGCGAACAACTGAGCTTAGAGCTGTGTTTAGACATGGACAGCTCAGAGTCTAGGATCAGTTCTAGATCACAAAAAGAGTCCGCAAAAAAATGTGAGCATCGCCAACTTGCACACTAGTAACTTCAGCCAACTCTCGCCTCGTCATAGGTCCACATAACAAGTCTTCCATCTTGTCATCATTTATAAACTCTTCTATGATCTTGCTACCTAGTGTATAAGTTTGTAAAAATTTACCTCAGGCTCACGTTAATATGTATTCATGCGTTATGTATGCGTTTAGCGTGGCTGTGGCTCAGCTTACAAATAACCTGCTGTAAAAACAAACTGATAGGATTGTTGTCAGGAATGCTTTCAATAACAAGATTCCTCCGGTTTCCTCTCTGGCCTTCATCGCTTCGTTTGATGTTCAGGTCCCCGCGCACGTAACTGCTTCCAATAAAGTGTTATAGCCATATTGATGACTCGCCTCCCATGATCTTCTGTTTCATACTTTATCTGAATATTTGTGAGGTTCTGAGTTGTCGCAGTGCTCATTATTGATCAACGGATGCAGTTTGTTTATTAACACTCGAAGTCTTATAAGTTTGCTAAGTGCATCGGTGCAGTTTGTGTGTGTATGTGTGAGAGAGAGAGAGAGAGTGTGTGTGTGTGTGTGTGCGTGTGTGTGTGTGTAGGTGTGAACATTTTGAGTGTGGAACCTGTCCCAGCGTGCCCAATGTATGATGAGCCTTTCTGTTTAACAATAAAGAATGTGTGGAGCGTTCTCTTTAGCCTATCTCTCATCTCAGTCCTAAGTGGAAAAAAGAACTTAACTTGTGGGCACACAATCTCTCGTTCTCGGTCTTTTAGTCTACGTCCGTCAGGCTGAAACAGTGGTCAGTGTGTTACATACAGCGTTTCAGCTTGCAGCAAGAGTGCATCTTTATCCACGGAGGTTCGGTACTGATTTCAGCAACAACAACAAATTAATGTAGTGGGTATCCTAGATCTCGAATATCCAGTGCATTGAGCCGTTCTTTAAACTGGACAGAGGAAAGGAATATCCCTTGTGAAAGGATGATGTTATCTAGTATTGCCTGATCTTACTCCAATGACGAGGAACAATGACAATGATGCCCTCAGCAAGAGGACCAAGGTTTCTCGTGTTCGTTCCGTTTTCATTTGAGTCGCTTGACTTGCGTTCCCGAGACAATGCAATTACGCACATAGTTCCAATCGTCACGCGAATATAAAATAATGATATTACTTCCGACCAATAAATCCATCAGCCCAGCTCTCTCTTCCTTTTTGTCTTTCTCCTCACTGACTCTTCAGTTCCTTTCTCTATATCCCTTCCTCGTCCATCATCGCTCGACCAAACGCAGACTTATAACTTCCACCTCTTACGCTCACCTCGAAAAGAATTCAAAGACGTGTTTGTGCATTAGGTTTGGCTTACAAGGCGGAGTAACTCTATTATTATTATTATTATTATTATTATTATTATTATTATTATTATTATTATTATTATTATTATTATTATTCCTATCCTTTCCTATCCCATCCCGTAACTTGAAGGTCGTTGGGGCACAACTATAATGATCGTTTAACCAGCGTACTCCATCTTTCTCTGTTCTCAACAACCCTCATGGCTTCGTTCAGTATCAAACCAGTGGCAGTCCATTCTCGAATGTTGTCCTCCCACCTCTTTTTCTGTCTCCCTCTTCTTCTGCCTCCTGGCACCGTGCCTTGCAGGATGGATTTTGCAAGGCCTGATGCTTTGATGACGTGGCCATACCATCGTAGGTTCCGTTTCTTCACCACTGTGAGCATGTCATCATGTTGTCCAATGGCTTGTGTGATGGTCTGTCGTTGTTGGTGATGTGCTGGGTATAGGAAATGCCCAGAAGTCTTCTGTAGCACCTCATCTCCATGCACTGTATTCTTTGTTGTAGATTTGCTGTGAGAGTCTATCTTTCGCAAGCGTATAGGAAGATGGAGAAGCCAAGGGAGTGCAGCAGCTTTACTTTGGAATGTAGACTGATGGTCCTGTCTTTCCAAAGGGGCTTCAACCTTGTCAGGGCAGCAGTTGTTTGTGCGATCCTAGAGAGGACCTCCCGTCAGGACCCATTGTCTGATGCAATGGCTTCTAAATATTTGAAGCTATGCACCGTGTTGAGGGATTGGCCTTGGACTTTGATGCCCATGTTGATGCCTTTGATGTTGTTATTCGTCATTTTGGTCTTCTCTGCACTTATTTCCATTCCATAGGCTCTGGAAATGGTGTCAAGCTTTGCAGCTGTTCAAGTTCTTGTTCCTCTCCAGCCAATCCATCATTGTGATCCGCAAAACGAAGGTTGGAGATTGCTCTACCTCCTATGCTGACTGTACCTTGGTGATCTGCAAGGGCATCTGAAATGATGCGCTCCAGGATGATGTTAAAGAGGGTTAGAGAGAGTAGGCATCATTGACGCACACCGATTGTTGCTCTGAACCAGATCCCGATGGCGCTGTTTTGGAGTACTGCACTGGTAGCCCTGTCATACAGACCTTTGTTGATTTCAATAATTTTAGAGCTGATGTTGTACACTCTCGTGGTTGCCCATTATTTTTATTATTATTATTATTATTATTATTATTATTATTATTATTATTATTATTATTATTATTATTATTATTATTATTATTATTATTATTATTATTTTTATTATTATTACCCACTGACTTCCCCTTAGTCAGCGACTGCATTGGTGCCTCAACGTCTTATAGGGGAATTGGGAGGATTTATTCGTCTTCTTTATTCTGGGGACATGCTAGAACTGATGGGTCTCGTTTGGTACGTGGTTGTAAAGGTTAGAGCAGTACTTTGTCCATCTTTTAAGGCACATGCCAGAATTTATTTGGATCTTGGAGACCTCTGGCTGTTTAACACTTTCAGCTGCTTCACAGTCTGGTAGGCCTTGTACTGTTGTTCTTGTTCATGAGAGTGTTCTAAATCACACCTAACATTATTTAAGTCATCAAAATCCTGTATGACAAGGCTACCAGTAAAGTCCTCCACAACATCGTCATCGGGAACTGGTTCAGAACAACAATCGGCGTGCGTCAAGGATACCTTCTCTCTCCAACACTCTTCAACATCTTCCTGGAGCGCATCATGTCAGATGCCCTTGCAGATTACCAAGGCACAGTCAGCGTAGGGGTAGTGCAATCTCCAACCTCTGTTTTGCGGATGACATTGATGGATTGGCTGGAGAGGAACAAGAACTTAAACAGCTGGTACAGAGGCTTGACACCAACTCCAGAGCCTTTGGAATGGAAATAAGTGCAGAGAAGACCAAAATGGCATCAGCACGGACATCAAAATCCAAGGCCAATCCCTCAACACGATGTGTAGCTTCAAGTTACGGGATAGTAAAGGATAGTTATTATTATTATTATTATTATTATTTTTTTTTTTTTTTTTTTTTTTTTTTTTTAAATGGTTGTTGCAATGGAAGACAAATGGATTATGCAAAACACTGGGAGTGTTGTTGTTATGCTTGCAAATAAAGAGTTCTTTCACATTCTGCATAATTATGAGCGCCGGCCGCTTTGGGCGCATCTCAATGGCCCGTGGCGTTTTACAGTGTGCGGGCTTGCATCTTGTTAGCGTTTCGCGCATCGGTTGGTTGAATTTTGACTTTTTGCTGCTTTTATTACTTTCTAATGCATGGTCGATCTTAAAGACCTCGTAATTATTTGGGGTGTGGAAAGTTCTCACTATGAGAACAATACAGTTTTGTTTTGTGTTTTACTCTTGAGATGCGTGATCTTTTTTTTTTAAGGGATGCCCTTTTTGTCCTGCTCATGCTCTTCAATAAACTGTGAACAATACATTCTGATAACAAGGAATGTTCCTGGTTTTATAGCATATCATTTTTTAAGGCTGTTGTGCAGAATATGAACCCGATATGATGTAATTATGCAATGAGCTGAACATGTTGCATTCTTTTAAACCATTTATTGTTTGTCGTTTTGTTCATGTAATTTTTGTTGTTGTTGTGCAGTATAATCAAGAAGCATGGTGTAATCATGCAGAGCGCAATGAACAATTTGCATTCTTTGCTCTTTTAACGTTCGTCGTTTCCTTTACGGTTTACGGCTTCATTTGACGTTTTCGTGTTTTTTGATGTTTTTGTTTGTGTGTGTGTGTGTGGTTGGGGGGGGGTGGAAGGGAGTTTGAATACAGGGGTTGGGGAGAGGGTAGGGAAGGGTCTCTAATTATTCTGTTGTCGGTTTCATTATAAGCGACAAATTTAAGACTGGCGCATCTGTATTTCGACCCACGAAATTCTTGTATTTTACATTCTGCTCTTTTTTGCAATTATCTCTCCAGCTTCATCATTTCAGTGAAGGCGCTGGAATCAAGTAATGGGCCCTCATTATTATTTTTAAACAGCGACTGAATTATATAGTAATTTGATACACGTTTACCGCAGCTGTTCCTTATTTAAACTCAAGAATGTTTAAACATGTAAATTTATTAAAACAATGCCACAAAACATATAAACACATATACACACAAACACACACACAAATAATAATAATATAAATTTTAAGTTAAAAGCCGATTATTGCTATTTGTTCGAAATTCCATTACATTCTCTATCAGGTGATGTAATTTTTATTGTATTTAATCGTATTTTGGTTTGTTTTCTGCTTGGTGACGCAGGGAGCAAAATGCAATTAAATATTATGTAATGTCACGATACTGATGTCATTCTCTTCCTGAGACCTTTATATACTGATAACCTTTTTTAAAGTCATGCCCCGGCCGTCCTATTATTTGCAAGGTTTGTATGAAAACCAAATTAAAAGATTCAGAAATAGCTCGTTCCGAGATCAGCATTTTGCGCAACAAGTATTATTTTATCTGAAGTTTTGTTGTTGTTGTTGTTGTTGTTGTTGTTTTTTTCTCCATTGCATGTGATGTGTCCACTCACAATCCATTTTCAATAAATGTAATTACGTGTTCGCTTTTATTTTATACATGGTTGCTTTTTTTCGTTTGACAATGAGCGCAGCCATGAGGGTTGCTGAGGACAAAGAAAGATGGAGTACGCTGGTTAAATGATCATCTATGGTGCCCCAACGTACGACCTTCGAGTTACGGGACAGGTTAAAATAGGATAGATTCTTCGTTTGGATTAGATGCGCTTTAAACACGATAGAAAATTAATGCAGGAGTACGTAGGAGAAGAGAAGAAGAATACTAAGGATGCCTACTCTCTCCAACACTCTTCAACATCTTCCTAGAGTGCATCATGTCAGATGCTCTTGCAGACCATGAAGGCACAGTCAGCATAGGGGGTAGAGCAATCTCCAATCTTCGTTTTGCAGATGACATTGATGGATTGGCTGGAGAGGAACAAAAACTTGAACAGCTGGTACAGAGGCTTGACACCACCTCCAGAGTCTATGGAATGGAAATAAGTGCAGAAAAGACCAAAATGATGACCAACAACACCAATGGCATCAACACGGACATCAAAGTCCAAGGCCAATCCCTCAACACAATGCATAGCTTCAAATATTTAGGAGCCATTATATCAGACAATGGGTCCCGACAGGAAGTCCTCTCCAGGATCGCACAAACAACTGCTGCCCTGGCAAGGTTGAAGCCCATTTGGAAAGACAGGACCATCAGTCTACATTCCAAAGTAAGACTGCTGCGCTCCCTTGTCATCTCCATCTTTCCTATGCTTGCGAAGCATGGACCCTCACAGCAGATCTCCAACGAAGAATACAAAGCATGGAGATGAGGTGCTACAGAAGACTTCTGGGCATTTCCTATACCCAACACATCACCAACGACGAAGTCCAACAGACCATCGTACAAGCCATTGGACAACTCGATGACCTGCTCACAGTGGTGAAGAAACGGAAACTCCGATGGGATGGCCACGTCACCAGATCATCAGGCCTTGCAAAGACTATTCTGCAAGGCACAGTGCAAGGAGGTAGAAGAAGAGGGAGACCGAAAAAGAGGTGGGAGGACAACATTCGTGAATGGACTGGTTTTGACACTGAGCGAAGCCATCAGGGCTGCTGAGGACAGAGAAAGATGGAGTATGCTGGTTAAACGATCATCTGTGGTGCCCCTACGACCTTCGGGTTACGGGACAGGATAGGATAGGATAGGACCTATGTTCATGTTTTGTGTGAATAAGCAATATCACAATAACGATTATGCCTACAAAGTTTCCGGCAATTCTATCTAATATTTTATGAGTTATTGTAATTTTAGTCTTTGATGGGAGTCAAATTGCAATTTTGTTAGTCTTCAAAGGTGTTACTGTCTCACCGAAGTTTAATTTTCAATCACAAAATGTTCGAAATTTACCTATTAAGCATACTTCTACCTTGCTGTCATGCTCAAAGCTTCATTTATTTCCATGTGTGCAGCTGTTTACTATTTACTACTTTTCTCTCAAGTTTGCCGCCCCTCAAGTAATGAATTATGGTCTAACTTAAAAAGTAACCCGACGTGATGTTTTTATGTTAAAAAATTAGTTTATTTTTATTTTTTATTTTATGTAATCTGAGGATGTTTGCTATAAAATAAACCTCATTTGAAGAAATTCTATCCACTTTGATTTGAACGTACCCAACTACCTTAAGACTAAGAGGTAGATAAATGAATGCAAAGCACTATGTTTTGCGCGCACATATTTCAGCTTATACAAGGCGTGCTCACAGAGCACAAGAAGAAGAAGAAGAAGAAGAAGAAGAAGTAACAACAACAATGATGATGATGATGATGATGATGATGATGATGATGATGATGATGATGATGATGATGATGATGATGATGATGATGATGATGATGATGAGAAGAAAGAGAAGTTTGCTCGCGTGGCAGAAGATGAAGAAAAATGTTCTCATTTCGGCAATATGGAGAGGAGAAGAAGAAGAAGAAGAAGAAGAAGAAGAAGAAGAAGAAGAAAGACAATAACAACATCAACAATAATACAGAAGCATGTTCACATCGCAAAAGAAAACCAACAATTTTTATTTTATTTTTTATTTTTTTAATTTAATTTAATTTATTTTTTATTTCTTGTTGTTGGTTTTGTTTTGTTCCGAGAACAAGACAGTAGAAATGCTATAATGCTTAGTATTCACAACGCGCGATCAAGGAAACAGCTGCTTCCGGCTGCTGTGTGCATCCTCAACAATAGTGTGCGCTGAACCAGTTCACTTCCGTGCTGCGCTCACCGATGGCTGATTGCCTAGGGCAAATGTGCTGTGTTTTGTGGGTGTGGTGTATCGTTATTGGAAGCGTGAATGACTCTTAGTGCTGAATGTTCCTGAGAACCGAGCGAAGATGCACAGTCAGGCTGCTAACATATCCTTTGATATAACCATCAATGGGTGTTTCGTCTTGTTCCTATTTAAGGTTAGAGACCAGGATACAGAAACACAGGGGCCGGGTAGCTCAGTTGGTAAGAGCGTCTTGCTAGTAACCGAAAGGTCGCTGGTTCGAATCCCGGATTGGTCAACGTGTGATCATATTATTTTCCCCTTTACCAACAACTGGCCCGCTGGTGTCAGTATAAATCGGTCCAGTAGTCACCTATATGCGAAAGTGTCGTGTGACTATAATCTACATACAAACAGAAACACCATTTTGGCCTAGACTTCATTTGGTAAGACCTGCGGGTCATTTCAGGCGTAACAAATTCCAGTTGTATGCGTTGAGATACATTACGTAACTGAGACTAGTCGAGGCTACCGTTGGCCTCTTGCTTGTGAGAGGTACTCAACGAGTCTACGCTACGAGTTGTAGCATTGAGGAGGTCGGGTTTGAGGGGGCAGGGTATGGGATGGGTGGGTATTTTTTCGTTCGTGACTCCAGTAGTCTTTGACCTGGCTGATTTCAATGTTGTTTTTCAAATCCAAGATGTACGTTTTTCGAAGATTCCCAATTTTAGGACTGAACTGAAGCCTTCTTCGTCTTATATTTTAAACTTGCGCTCTTAGGGTTAAACACCTAAAATATAATTATATCTTCTTTGGCACACCGATGAATCCAGGTTCGAATGCCGTGGTGGGCAAGATAAAAAGTGGCTATTTTCACTGTCCATCTTAGCAGTGTGGTTGTTCTGATGGTTCAGTGTTGATTAGGTCCCTACCCCCTCGTCTCCGGTTTGGTTATCACCGTGTGCCATATCGCCAATGGTTGGTGTAGACGTTAAACTTCAATGTCCGGTCCTGATTTGGCTCGGAAGAGTCCGCTGGACCTAAAGCAACAATCAATCAATCAATCAATCAAACTTCAATGTTCATTCATTCACTCTTCTTCTTCTTCTTCTTCTTCTTCTTCTTCTTCTTCTTCCTTCTCCCGTCCTTCTGCTCCTCATTCTTATATCTTCTTCTCATTCATTCCCTTTTCATACTAAGTTTTTTTTTTGGGGGGGGTGGGGGGTGGGGGGTGGGGTTACATTTTGATTTTGCTTCCTTTATTTGCTCAAGCACCTCTTCAAAACCATTACGCCGTGTTACACTGGTTGTTGGTTTGTATCAGTAGTTGATTCAGCCCCGATGCTTGAATCCTGATAAGTGTAACTCAGATTTGTTTATCCACGCAACCTGTTCACTCAGCAACAAGGCAGGAGTCGTCGTATGAAGTTTTCCAACTTTATTCAGCGTACATCAACAACTGCATACAATCACTCAATCGCATTTTCCGCTTTCTCCACTTTTTATCTTTTCAGGCCAAGTGCATCAATTATATAGTTTTCTAATACTGGAGGGAGAACGTTAGAACGTTCCAGGGTGACTCAATTATAACCAGTCACAATGAAATTCGTCATCACTGTCTTACGTCATACAACTTTCTTCATCCTAAAAGAATCTCTCAGCTTCTAGTGGATCTATCTAGATGCTTCCGGTCGATAGTAAACAAGCAATCCTAGAGAATTCTTCAATAATATCGACCAACGAAAATTATCAACATTATACCAAGCTTCTTCTAACAACAATGCAAAATCAAATCAAAGGTAAATACACTCTGTTATTGAATGCTTTGCAAAACAAAACGATCGGATCTATCGTGCGCGTCGCAAACGTAACACGCCTTTACGGCACTGGCAGGGTTAACCTTCTGGACGCTTGCTTAAAACATTGATGCATAATGTCATGCAAGAGGAAATTTGATTTCTAATGTAGCGGGCGCTTTCTTTCTTAATTTAAAAAAAATATTTATATATATTTTATATTGTTTTCTGAGGTCATTACAGTCGTTACAAATGAAGTGTATTCATTGATGGAAATCAGGCATTGTATAGTTTTTTGCCAGTAGTGTTTTTCTTCTTTTTTTTGTTCGCTGTGGCTACTTTGTGCTTCCCTAACTGCATACATTCGTGCATTTTAGGAGGTACATCTCCTCCGTTTAAATCAAAATACTTTAAACTCGTGTTCTGTGTTGGGACAGTGGTAATGGGGTTAAATCATTTCTTCTTCTTCTTCTTCTTCTTCTTCTTCTTCTTCTTCTTCTTCTTCTTCTTCTTCTTCTTCTTCTTTAGCAAACACGATTTTCTCGCTTTTATATTTCTAATATTTACCTACTGCAGCTGAACAACCTGTTATTAACATTCCGATTTCGGGGGTGGCCTCGTGGCGCAGTGGATAAGTCGCCGGTTTCCTATGCCGAAGGTCGCGGGTTCGATTCCCGCAAGGGGTGAACGTATGTGACTTAGGTACGAGACTATTGAGGTCACCGAGGGTTTTCTCCGGGCACTCCGGTTTCCTCCCTCCCTTCAATAATGGTACAGGACGCAGTCAATGTAAAAATTTCAAAAATAAAAATTCGATTTTCTTTCCGTCTTCTAATAGCGATCTCCCTGCCTTTACACCACTTGTTTGAGTGATGGATGTGTATTTGGTGTGTGGGTGTGAGGGTGGATGAGACAGGTGAGCGTGTATGTTGGTATAGATCGCCGCGCTTTGAGCCTGATTGATTTGGGGAAAGGCGCGTATATAGCATCCTGTATTATTATTATTTCCCCCCCCCCCCCCGCGCCCCTCTCTTCTTCTTCTTCTTCTTCTTCTTCTTCTTCTTCCTCTCTCTCTCTCTCTCACTCACTCTCTTTCTCTCTCTGAATTAAATATTAATTTATGCTTCTTCTTTTTTTCATGTGCGGCTGTGGGAACGTCTTCTTGATTAGGTAAGATCTTTGTGCCAGCTCTTTCTTTCTCTCTCTCTCTCTCTCTCTCTCTCTCTCTCTCTCTCTCTCTCTCTCTCTCTCTCTCTTTCTCTCTCTCTCTCTCTCTCTCTCTGTCTCTCTCTCTTTCTTTCTTTTTCTCTCTCTCACTCTCCGCACCCCCCCCCCACAAACCACCCTCCACCCCGTGTATAAATAGTATCACCACTTTGTGGAAATTTAGTGCTTTAAATTACCACTGTTTCTGTCATTTTTATTTGTTTATTCTCATTCCTAATCTGTTCTTCAATCTACTATCTTCTTCGCTAGACCAGTCACCTACCTTTTTTCTTGAAAACTCTCCCAAAACTCGTATATTGTAGTCTATATGGGGTCTGCTGCGTCAGCTTTGGGACATCGGACTCTTTCTTGCCCAATGATCACTAGGGCTTTCTGTGGTATTGGTATTTAGAAATGTAGGCATTTTATATGTATTTGTTTTGTTAACATTTTATAATGTGTATATTTTATCATTTTATTATAAGCGGGGTGGGGGGTAGAAGGAGGCGATGGGGAGTGGGGGGTTGTCAATAAATTAGTGTACAGCCACAGCGTCCCATGCATGAGATTCCCCTCTCTCTCTCTCCCCCCCCCCCCCCACTCTCTCCCTCTCTTCTGCATTTCCATTTTATTCACACCAGTCCCGCCCCGCCCTTCCTTCCCCTGATGCATATAAAAAGATTGACTTCTTCTGCTTCTCTCTTTACCTTCTAAGGATGTTCGCGTGCAGAGGACTATCTTTCTTAATGTTAAGCCTAAACCCCAGAAGACTGACCTCCCAGCTCTCTGCAAGAAAACTACAATATTATAGCGGACGAAATATGCAATTTGCATGTTGTATTCGTGGTTTCCCCTCCTCTAGCCCTTCCGCGACATGTTGTGATGGGCAGAAAGTAATCATTTTGTTCCAGAAAGGTAGTGTAATATAGGTCTGTCTGCCATGTCCGTGTGACTTCCATGATTCTTGTTGCTTCGGTTGATGGAGATGTGGCTTCTTATGGTGCGTTTTTGCTTCCTTTTTTTCCCTCACCGACACCCCTTTTTTTTCTCATCATTTTTTTTGGGGGGTGAGGGTAGGGGTGGGGGAGTGTGTCATAGTCAGGTTTCTACTCATCTTCTTGTCCTTCTTCATTCATCATCATCATCATCATCATCATCATCATCATCATCTTCTTCTTCTTCTTCTTCTTCTTCTTCTTCTTCTTCTTCTTCTCCTGATACTACTACTACTACTACTACACCTCATTTTCGGTCTCCCTCTTCTTCTATCTCCTTGCACTGTGCCTTGCAGAATGGTCTTTGCAAAGCCTTATGATTTTCACCACTGTGAGCAGGTCATCGTGTTGTCCAAAAGGCTTGTGTGATGGTCTGTCGGACTTCGTCGTTGGTGATGTGCCGGGTATAGGAAATGCCCAGAAGTCTTCTGTAGCACCTCATCTCCATGCTTTGTATTCTTCGTTGTAGGTATGCTGTGAGGGTCCATGTTTCGTAGGAAGATGGAGATGACAAGGGAGCGCAGCAGTCTTACCTTGGAATGTAGGCTGATGGTCCTGTCTTTCCAAATTGGCTTCAACCTCGCCAGGGCAGCAGTTGTTTGTGCGATCCTGGAGAGGACTTCCTGTCGGGACCCATTGTCTGATACAACTGGGGTATTTTGAAAAAATTGGGAAGCAAAAATCTTTCCGAATATCATCCCCCCCCCCCCCCCCCCCACACACACATATTTTCCACTCGAAAACAGTATAGCACAACCGTAAATATCGAGAAATCACATCTTCCCAATTTTTCTAAAAATGGGATAGACAAGTGTGTAAATTATACACACCTGTGTTGTAAGCTGCGCTACAAACAAATTCAATGTTAAAGGGCAGATTACTCCTCAGTCCTGTACAATCTACTTAATTTTATCACATGCAACATTTGACTTTTAATATCACTGAGAAAAAGACCATTCCCCAATTGTACCCTGTATTGGTAGCATTCCCGATTGATCGGCTTATACACGTGTGTGTGTGTGTGGGGGGGGGGGGGTGTGGCTGTGTGTGTAGGTGTGTGTGTGTGGGTGTGTGTGTGTGTGTGTGTGTGTGTGTGTGTAATATCACATTCCGTGAAAACTATTACATAAATAAAGAGAACTGAATTAAATATCAAGTGAAAAGCATACAAATATTAAACACTTTGCTTTTTTTGTTGCTGTTGTAACACAGGATTTGAATAATATTCTGAAAACAAAATAACCCCAGACACATATGCACGATGTTGCATTGGTATCCATGAAGCTTTATTATTTTTAATAACGGCGCTGGATATTACAATCTTAAGAGAAGATAACACAAATCTTATATAACGGACCTTTCAATTTGAAGAGAAAGAAATAGAGATAACCTATACTCTTCTCTCTTTTTTTGGTGAATAATTTACATGCAAAGAATTGCGTATTTGCATTTTGTCAATTATTTTCTCGTTCCTCATTCTTGCCAATCTATTTTTTATGCAAGCATCATGCCATGGGAAAATCAATTTTACTGATTTGCATCCATCTAGCTTCGCTTCGAAAGGCCAAAAAATATTATCTGTACAAGCAATGCTGCTTATCCATAATAATCTCTTCGAAGAATAATTTTTTGTTATGAAGTGTCTGTATGAAGAAGCCGTACATATAATTGCTATTTTCCGATCCCAGGTTTGTGAATCATTTTGTTGTTATTATGTAATTAATATGTAATATATAAATTGTCGACGTAAAATGCTGTTATCTAGAAATTATTATGAAAAGATCCTATACATTTGTTTTTCACTATGTTTTTAAAAGTTATATTAAGTGCATTATATTATCGCATGGGTGTGTGGAATATCTGTTGTTGTTATATCAAGAAACAATATCTCTGTTAAAGAAAAAAAAAGTTATTATGCAATTATTATTACGAGAAGATCTCATATCTTAAATTTAAGATTTAAAACAAATTGTTCCTGAACAAATGTTTTATTAACTGTAGTGCATTTTTTTTATTCCATGGCAACACCCTATTTCTTTTATAATTGTTATAGAAACACGAAACCTCTCCTGAAAGGGTCACATACGAAACCTTCAAATATGGGAGGTCAGGTGAAAACGTGTGTATGGAGGTGAAGTAGTGCTTAGTGATGACCGGTTAATTCAACAAACGCCTTTTTTCAGTTTGATTTAAGTATAACATAATATTGTTCACCTATCGGGATAGTAATTAAACGATAATCTTTTAAATTAATAGGCTTTGTTAAAATGCATTTAGGCCTAATATCGTCACCCCTTTTTAATTCTAGCAAAATAATTGTTATTTCTTATTGATTCCTACTATTTTCAAGTACATAGGTATGAAAAATAGGATTTGAAATTAAACTGCATGTGATCTTTGCAACCTTAATATTTTCAAAACTGTAAAACGTTACAGGCTATTGCAAAATCTTAAATTACGCTGTGATAGTAGTCAGATAATAAATAGTAAGTACTGGACGATATCCCGATGACTGCAAATGGGTTCACGGGAGATGATGGGTAAGCTCATGAACAACTACGTAAACTAAACAGAAACACAAAAATAATAATTTGATAATTATACATGATTTCCTCTTATAGCCTTCACACGGGTCTGTCTTTTAATACATTCAAGAACTAAAAAGGATAAAAATATATTAAAAAAAAATAAATAAATAAACGCATCGTCTTGAAAAAAACAATTTCATGCGTTGACGAAGTAATTTTTTTTCTATAGGATACAGATCAGTCGCATGGAGAAAACTTCACAATTTCTAACTGCATTAGTGTGAGCAAAAAACAACAACAACAAAAAAAAAAACCACTTACACTATATTTAAGAAAACATAAAAAGTTATAAATAATTGTGCAAAGATTTCCTTTTTGCATAAATACACTGCATGGAACTAAAAAAAAAAGTAAGCCCCGCGAAGGACTGCATTACAAAAAAGCGGAAAACGGGTGGAAATATACCAAAAAAAAAGTAGTCCCGCGAAAGACTGCAATAAAAAGGGGGGTAAATATAAATACATTTTGTAAAAGGTTACTCCTCCTACAAGCATTAACCACACCGCATGGACCTGTCTAATCTATTGCGCGGAAGATGTCTCAGCAACACAAAAAGTAATGACGGAAAAATGGAGAACGGAGATGAAATGTCGCTAAATTTCAATAGAATCCGTGATATCGTCTTGCGTTTTCTATCGCTGAGATATGTGAATGGCGACTAATATTTGCCCTCAGCCGATCTTTTTCTCGTTTTCCTGCTAGTCTTGAGAGGGATGTCCATTCTGCATGGCACGTTCTCGACCCATGAATAAGACCAGGCTTCCTAAAAAGCAACGCAGAGCTCTTCCTTTTTGCACACTAATGCTCCCCGCCATGTTAAGGCTTCTATTTCTCTTGGATCGCATCCCTTTATAACGGAAATTCTTCCATATTATATGCGTATACTAGAGAGTGGCATTATAATAAATGAGTCGGAGGGTTTTCAAATTTGTTATACTAGATAGCATGCCTATTGAAGAGTTTATGAAACCACATTATTGATGTGAAATCTCTGAAATGAAAGCATCTACGCAGCTTAAGAAAACATTTCGTCCCTATCATCACTCTCACCTCGCAAGTTCCTTACTATGAAGTCATTACGCGTCAAAAGCTAACGTTCAAACAGACCGAAAACAAGGTCGTACAGAAACAGCCAAAGCAAAAGCAAATATGCTGAGAGTGTTATTGCGGGCAGTCACGCACATAGCACTCTAGGTTTTCCACGCCTGTACTGTGTATGTAATCAAAACTTATCTCTGAAGAATTTAATTGTAGACATTTGTTGAAAATAAATAATGAAAATTAAGATGAAACTTATTACTTAACAAATTAAATGCAATTAAAGAGATTTTGCTACAAAACTGTACTGGGCAGTTATAACGACATGTGCAAGGATACCAGTACCATATCAGCAATAAACCGTGCGAGCTGAAATGGTCAAAGCTACGAGCCACTTTACAAAGAAACTTCAATTGTACCGCTGTTGGGGGTTTCTTGTTTCTAAGGAGAAAAAAAGCAAACGTTGGGCTATGAAAACTGTCGACTACAGTCCCACAGGAGCAACAAATGTCCGCAGCCATAGTTTTATAGCCATGCTGATACAGTGCACTAGAACCTCCTCAAAGTTGGTGAGCCTTGCAATTGAAGTTGTTCCATACCTTTTCAATGACTATTCAAGCGGCCAAATGCTCGGATACGGGTAAAAAAAAACCGTTTCCAAATCGATGGATACACATTCCCTCGTGGAAATGGATCCAGCTCTTTTGGAACTCCTTGCCACGCTGATCTAACTAGGGCACTGTCTATACAGTTCTTTTATGCGAGTGTCGTATTTTCTGGATGGGAATCAATTGGACATTTAGGACAACCGAGAAGACACAAACGTGCTGAAGATTCATGCAGGGCTTTACAGGGTACGTTCTCGTATGAATAGCTCTTTTAATTGCTTCCTTAAAGTTGTGGACGCCCGTCGCAGCTTCCTCTTTTGCTTTCTTCCTCAGGTCTACTCCTCGGGACAGGAACACAACAGCAGAAATGTGCTGTCTTGAATAGAAGTTTGCCAAACCGGCAAACCTAAAGTACTTGGATGTACTGTACATAAGACTTCATTAATTAAAGTTTTTAAAAAGATAAAGAAAACGCTCAAAAAAGTAGGAGAGTAGGGGGGGAGAGGAGAAAGAGAGTGAGAGAGAGAGAGAGAGAGAGAGAGAGAGAGAGAGAGAGAGAGAGAGAGCCTTGATCTCTGACCAAGTGAAAGTAAATGAATGTACAAGTAGGATGTACATTCATCCTTCTATCCCACTTCCTCCCACCCCACAATCCCCACCTTCTCCTCATCCACCCTTATACCCACGCCACCCTACTCCCTTTTATTTTTCCAGCACACATACTTTCAACCGAAACTGGCAGACACTAGGCCGTGATGTCCTACTGTATGTCGGAGTGTAATTGTCGTTCATTCGCTATCGAGTATTCAATTCACATCAATTCGACCAATCTTTATTTACCATCACTGGAATTATGCCCAGCCATATGTGTCGCATTTGAATAAATAAAAGCTTGCAAAATTTATTTATTTATTTATTTATTTATTTATTTAATCGTTCTTATATAGCGCTTTTCCAGCTCAAGAGCTGCTCAAGGCGCTGGCCGATACAGGATCTAACTCAAGCCGCCCGAGACGCCCACCCGCAGCCTTTGGGCGCATGGTCTGACGCCCGGACAACTGAGCACAATCCTGGGCAGCCAGGGATGGGGGAGAAGGACCTAGGTGCATGCTGGGTGTTTTCTTGTCACCGGCACTCACCCGTCTAGGACATGAGCGTCAGGATCTTTAAAGTCCGTTATGATGGAATGTATGCGACACAGACTAGACCTCGGTTTATACTCTCATCCGAAGGAGTAGGAAAACAGGAGTAAAGTGTCTTTCCCAGGGACACAACACAATGGCCCGGCCAGGGCTCGAACCCGGGACCTTCCGATCCGCAAGCCGAAGCACTAACAAACTAACACTCGCATATACATTTTTTAATATATATATTTAGAGATTCATTCGTTTCTTTCTTTTTTTTCACCCACACACACTTTATAAATTCCTATGACACATGTATGACATAATAATAACATAAGAACACAATTTGTTAATAATGAATTCTTTAAAATAAATTATAAGAAATATAGTAAGTATTGCACAATAACCTATTAAGACAATAAGTAAATATGCCTAGAAGAAAAGTCAATCAATTTATTACAAAAACGGTGGGGGTGAAGAGGGGTGAGGGGGAGAATCTTTTGGTGTATTTCCTGTGGGAGTATGACTGTTGTTTGCAATCTATTTGTTACTTTACCTGAAATCTAGAGGACTGTTAGATCTGTTTGTGAAGAAGAGGAAGAAGAAGAAGAAGAAGAAGAAGAAGAAGAAGAAGAAGAAGAAGAAGAAGAATAAGAAGAAGAAGAAGAAGAAGAAGAAGAGCAGAAGAAGAAGAAGAAGAAGAAGAAGAAGAAGAAGAAGAAGAAGAAGAAGAAGAAGAAGACGAAGAAGAAGAAGAAGAAGAAGAAGAAGAAGAAGAAGAAGAAGAAGAAGAAGAAGAAGAAGAAGAAGAAGAAGAAGAAGAAGAAGAAAAAGAAGAAGAAGAAGAAGCCGTTAATAGCTTTTCCAATGCGATCTTTTTGGACGTAGAAATATTTCTTAAGTCTTATCTCTGACGTTCTTCGGCTTAACCCACCCACCACCCTTTCCTCTCTTCCCGACTCTCCTCTCTCCTCTTCACCCCTCAACCTTCCCCCTTGTTTTTCTTTTTATCGTCAACAACACACTCCATCCTCCCCTTCCCTTTTTGATTCGTCTGTCTGTCTGTCACACACATCTGTCAGTTTTCCTGTTCCTTCCTTTCTTCCTTCGTCGTTCCCTTTACCTACTCCCTTTGTCGTTCGTCTTATGTCTTACCTTCGTTTGTCGTTCTCTCTTCCTTTTCTTTTCTCGTCGTTTACATGAGACCGTCCACTTCTTCTACCTTTCCTTTTTTAAAATAATTATTTGGACTCGTCTTTCTCACACACTCGCACACACACACACACACACACGCACACACACACACAGAGAGAGAATAGATTACAGATTTTATTCAGCCAAATGACAACATACACTGCATAATTATGGAAATCGGATGTTGGTAGACAGTAGCACACACATCCACATTCCACACACCTTTTAGGACTTCAATTAAAAGATCTTGCATACACAGTTGCAACATTCAGCGCAATCACAATGGGCATATCAAGTATCAAAAATGGACATGTGTATACAGACAGGTTCTAGTCACGCTTTAATATATGTATGGTGGATTTTTTTCTGTTTGCTTTTTCCTTCCTTCCTTCGTCGCCCCCTCCCCTCTTTTTTTTTTCATTTTCTGGTCATGTCCTGTCCTTTTTCCACACACGCACGAAAAAAAAAGGAAACACACTGCGTAGCAGAGACTTGCCGAGACTTGTGAGAGGTCCTCGGCGAAACTCAACTACGCTGTGTGGACAGAGAAAGAGATGCTGCTGTTCTGTTTGAAGGAGGAATCTCGAGAGAGGAGAGTGATTTTCTCGCCAGCAAATAAAGCGGTCTGTGGTGACCCCCCCACCTTAACCCCCACAATCGATTCCCAAATCCGTGGAAATCTGCAGATGGCTACAGGAAAAGGAGAAATGGGAATACATCTGTTGTGTTTAAAAAAAGAAAAAAAAAGAATTGGATGGTCAGTATGAAGGAAGGGGGGGGGGGGCAGAACAGAAGGAGGAAGAAGAATTGGATATTTTACCATTATTCCTTTTCGCTCACGGTACTAATATTGTTCTGAAGGAGCCAGCTAGCTTATACATAGATCTTTTGGAATTGATGATTTGAGGTGAGAGAGGAGCTCATTTGCTCACTCACTCAATCTCAATCGCTAAATCCTCGTGACTTGTAGTGTCGTGGAGAGAGAGAGAGAGAGAGAGAGAGAGAGAGAGAGAGAGAGAGAGAGAGAGAGAGAGAGAGAGAGACTTGAGTTGACTTGACTTTTGACATTGTTTTCTTAGGTCTCTGACCAATACAGTTTGGGAATGGGGTTTACAATGGGGAGAAAATAACATAAATAAACACACACGCACACACACAAACACACACATTTGAAATATTAATTCAATTGCAAAATAAATAATATGCAAAAGGACTTTCTCAATTTTCATCTTTTTATCATATTTTTTTCTTTCCATAACTTTTTCTTCTTATTTCTAGAACTTGGAATAATACCTCATTGAGATTGAGAAAAAGAAGAGAGAGAGAGAGAGAGAGAGAGAGAGAGAGAGAGAGAGAGAGAGAGAGAGAGAGAGAGAGAGAGAGAGAGACAGTCTGGCAGACAGCCAGAGAAGAGTGTGTGTGTGTGTGTCCCCAGATTAGTGCGTACGTGCGTGTTTTCCATTGTCCAACAACATATAATATTCCGATTGCTGTATCTATTACATGTCAATGGGCAAAATACATTCCTGTTATCCTGTTAGGTACATCATATAGATAGTACAAAAAGGCTACTACTACGATTAGTAATAATAATTTATGTCCCCGAGGAAGAGTGGGTGTACAGAACAGAACATTGTGGCAGGTGGTGATATTTTGTGTGTTTTCAAACTTATCTGGAAATACTTTGAAATAGCCGGAATCAAAACGAGCAAAATTGTCGGTCAGTCAGTCCGTTGGAAACAATATCTCAGGAACAACTTAAATGATTTTTACCAAGCATCATAGAAATATAACTAGGTTTGTGGACTGCCTCCCGTGCTATCATATTTGCTCTACCGCAAAGGTCAAGGACACTGGCGCCATTTTATTGCCAAACACGTTTTGCTCCCTATCTCAAAAACGGCTAAAGTAATTTCGACGAGTTTTGGTATACAGGTATCATGGGCCATTCGGTTGTCGGTCAGTCGGCGGTTCTGTCTCTCAGAATGTTCCTTTTTGGTTCAGAACACACTATTAGCCTTATCTCAAGAATAATTGAACCGAAATTCATAATGCTTGCTTTGCGGATACTTCCACTACTGTTAGATTATTCATATTTGAACGTTGTCAAAGGTCAAGGTCATTGTTCTTCACCATTTTCTAAAGACGTTTTGCGCTTTATCTAAAACTTGGGTCAGCCGATTTAGATAATGTTTTGCTTGCAGATAATTCAGATGGTGACCTATTATTTGTTAGGAAAAAGCTGAGTCAAAATCCCGCCAAGAAAAGTAACACTTTTGAAAACGCTTATTTGTCGGTTATGTGTATAAATGTCTGGAAATACATCTGAATGGCCGTCAGTCTTGCTTTTGTTTGTTGTTTTTAGATTTTTTGTTTTTAATTTCTTTTGTTTGTTTTTGTCAATGCAATACATGCCTTAAAATCGCTGACAACTTCCACACAGAGATGTCTGGTCAGAATCACCCGAAACAACTGAAGACAGAAAGCGCTTTGTTAACTTATTTCAAAATTAAAATAACGCCTTTGCCGAGTAAGGGCGAGAGAGAGAGAGAGAGAGAGAGAGAGAGAGAGAGAGAGAGAGAGGGGGGGGCAGACAGACCGATACACAGCCATATCGAGAGAGACAGAGAGGGAGGGAGAGATGAGGTTGAGGGCAAGGGAAAACCTGAAGATATCAAGGAGAGAAAACAGAAGTAAAAAACAAAAAGATACTCCTCAAAGACTTCTATTTTTCCTGAGCAAAGAAACAAAATTGAAATGAATGGCTCTGCAGTCTCTAACTAGAAAAAGAAAAAGAAGAAGAAGGAGAAGAAGAAGAAGAAGAAGAAGAAGAAGAAGAAGAAGAAGAAGAAGAAGAAGAAGAAAAAGAATGTATTTTATACATTTAAGACGCATTGGGAAATTGTTGACAAAATCTGTGGTTACGTCATATTAAGGTAATGTCGCCTTAATGTAGGTTTGAATGAAGGAAGTATGGTACACAGTCTAATATTCGAAGGTAGAGAGTTCCAGATTAGAGTTTCTGAGAATGCAACACTATTCTTAAACAAGTCAATTCTTGTTCGAAGGAGGATGTATTTACTGGACCCGTAACGTTCTGTCCCAGCAATTAATAGATTGCTCAAATAAGATGGTTATAAAAAAAATGGGTCACAGTGTTGAAGGAAAACTTACGGTATAAGGACATTAAGTTTGCTGCTTTTTGTTTTTTTCCGATGATTAAAGACTGAGATCGTCAATGATAATCTTACCTGCTCTATGGTGCAAAGAGGAGAGAGAGAGGGGGGGGGGGGTGGATTCTGTTGCCAGAAGAAAATGAGAGAGAGAGAGAGAGAGAGAGAGAGGGAGGGAGAGAAAGAGCGAGAGATTTTATTACCAAAAGAAAAGTAAAGACAGAGAGAGAGAGAGAGAGAGAGAGAGAGAGAGAGAGAGAGAGAGAGAGAGAGAGAGAGAGAGAACATTTTAAAGATAATTATTGTTTGAATGGGATAGAGGGAGGAGGAAAGAGATGTGGATTACATTACATTACTATTGCTTTAATCAGGACCGGACAACCCCTGATCCGCATAAAAGATCTGCTGAAACAACCCTAGTGGTAAAACTTAAAGCTCTCCACCAGCCAGTCACTTTACAATAAAGACATCCCACGCAGGGGACGCTGAGGCTGTACTCTAAATTGTCGAACCCCCGTTTACAAAAACAAAATAGAATACAAACATCATTATAAATAATCAACAAAACACATACATATAAAATGCCTACATTGCTAAATAATAACATCATAGGAAGCCCTAGTGACCACCTGGCAGAAAGCGTCCAATATTCCCAAGCTGATCCAACAGACCTCATACACAAATAAGGAGTCTTGTCCCGGAAGAGTTTTCAAGAAAAAAGGTAGGTGACTGGTCTAGCGAAGAAGAAGATAGTATAGCAGATTGATAGAACAGAGCAGGAATGAGAAAGAGCAAATGAGAAAGACAGCGACAGTGGGAATTTAAAAGCACTAAATTTCCAGAAAGTGGGGATACTATTTATACTGAAACCCCCGGCACCCCAACGAGGGTAAGAGATGTGCATGGAGAGTTGACAAACGACAATCGACTTTCAAAGAATACACCAGACCTTACACGTAATGCTTTAAGTTAACGCTAAAAATGCAGATATTATAGCAAAAAACATTCTAAACCTAAAATAGGCGAAGACATTGATTATTTGAAGGAAAATATTTACCAGAAAATTTGAAGTACATATTCTAACCTGGAAAACTGTTGCGAATGAATCAACGTACTGATTGTTTCTGCTCAACTCAAGAAGAAGAAGAAGAAGACGAAGAAGAAGTAACTGTCTCCCAGGCTTAAAATATTTTCACCACCGATGGGAAGCATCAACCCACTGTCAAGAATGATTACTCTTGTTGACTACTCTCTCGTTCAGAAAGGTCGGGAAAGTTCGGAATAGTCAAGGCACGCTCGTATCGAAAGTCTAATCTCAGTTAATCTTCTTTAGTGCTATCAGCTCTAAGTGAATATCCACGATCATCCCAGTGAGCAAACGTACTGAACTGTAAAGCCGTAAGTATATTCCATTCACTAACAGTATGTGAGTATGAAGCCATAATCTAATTACTTGAATTCGATATAATTATGCTGATGTTGAACACTAACTTGTATTGCGCGTTTTCTTTCAGCTATGGCAGAATGCGCAGTGCGCTCAGCAAAATTAAAATAATGGAAGAAAAATAAGACCAAAGGACGAAAGAAGTAGAGCCAGTATGAGTGGTCAAACAGGAAGGTTTTCAGGGGGATTTTTGAAACCCTCCATTTCAGACAAACTCTCGCAGTGATTGTAGTCGTATTTTCGGCAGCTGTGGTGCTTTGCACGTTCAAATGATCTAGTGGCACCAATGGTCTTTTCTTGGGTCTGTCGACGCTAGCAATTTGAATGGAGTGAGGTATTACTTATATTGTGTTATTGTCTATAGCTAGTCTCAGCTAGATCCTACGCGACTTTGTTTTTTTCCTTTTTTCCCCCTAGAACAGGATTCTTTCCCACCCACCACTGTGCGGGCAGGAAAGCTTATTGTACTGAAATTTGATGCTGGGAAAAAACTGGTTTGACAACCTGTCTTGGTGATTGTATAAATAATATTTTAAAAGTTTCAGCTATAAGTCTTAAATAATAGATGCACGCCGTGTAACCTATCGTCGTTGTGTTGCAGTTGGTTAGATGTTAGTAAGTTCGTTAGTCATTGTTTATAGGGTCCAGCGGCTGAAAAGAGTTTGGTTAGAGGTGCCAATATACATTATATAGGCTAAGCTTAATGTGTGTTGAATACCGCTTCTCAAAAAGAAGTATGTATGAATAATCGTTTTCTAGTCATACGCATAAACAATGTTACTGAGCTAGGCCTACTTGCTTTATTCATTTCTGCAAAATCAAAAACCGTGATGCACAGTACAATTACGTCTGCGTTATCATTTTTCCAACGAACATTAATAAATGGCAAAATTGGAATTGGTTAAAGAGACTTGTCGAAAATCTTGAAATAAAAAACGTAAAAGTTTGTGAATAATATTATTCTTACAAATAAAGTTCTGTAGGGGTTCTTCAATGTTTTATTTTACACTGCTACTACTAGTTCACATTTTCAACGGCGGTCTAAAAGGACCAAAGAGAAAAGAGAAGAAACAAAGTGAGAAAAAAAAAGGTGGGGGGTGGAGGTGAGGTGTGTGTGGAAGATCGATAAAAATCTAGTTGAAGATTCTAAACCTTTTTTGCCTCAAGAAGTCTTCTGACATTTGTTTTTACTTATATTTCTAAAAACCAACTTTGTAAGATTTCGAATTTTTCTTAAAGTAGTCGTTTTCGATTTCAGAGTCAGAGATATTGTCTTATGTCTAAACCCATTTCTATTTTCTTTCTTTCTTTCTTTCTTTCTTTCTTTCTTTCTTTCTTTCTTTCTTTCTTTCTTTCTTTCTTTCTCTTTTTTTCTTTCTTTCTTTATTTTTTTATTTTCCACATTCTTTTAAGTCAACCTTCATTCTTTGAGACAAGGGGGAGTCGTTTCAATACGAAAGTTCACGCCTTTTGGGATATGACTTTTTTCATTCTTCTTTTTTTAGTTTTTCTTGCTTTTCATCTTCTTGGCCGTGTCCGTCTTGTTGTTCTCGTTGCTGTTGTTGTTGTTGTTGTTGTTGTTATTGTTGTTGTTTTGTTGACCTTCTTCTTCTTCTTCTTCTTTTTGTTATTTTGTTGTAGCTGTTACATCGTTGTTGTTTGTTTTTGTTGTTGTCGTGATCGTTCTTCTTTGTTTCTTTTCATTTTATTAGTGTGTTGTGGTCGTTGTTGTTGTTTGTTGTTGTTGATGTTGTTGACATTGTTGTTATTGTCCTTCTTCTTCTTCTACTTTTTATTATTTTTCTTCTTCTTTCCCAGATTTATCTTTCCTCTTTTTGTACCCTTGCTGATCCCTGCGCTTTCCAATTTTGCCGAAAGTGTTTTGTGCTCCACATACGACCCTCTTAATGTCTACAAATGGTTGCCTCTAGCACCCTTTTCTCCCCTTCTTTAATCTTCTTCTTCTTCTTCTTTTTCTTCTTCTTCTCTATTTGTGTATAATTAGAAGCGCAGACTCTGTACTTCCGCTAAAATTGGCTGGCTGTAATTAAAGCAGCTCGTTGATTTTATTTATTCATTTTTATTTTTGTTTAATTTCTAGCTGAAAATGATTTGAATTCTTATCCGTTGTGGGTGCGACTCCATATTGCAAGTTTACAAAATATAACCTACCTTTATTTAGCATCGACAAGTTCGAGTTCATTTCACACACCCGCACACCCACACACATACGCACACAATAAGAAACGTTAATGTAGATAACGCCCGAAATTTAATTATTATTCATGATTTTAAACGCTAAATTTTCGTTATTATATTGTTCCTACTAAGGCTCTCCCGTTCGTCCTGGCATTCGCCCTGTGTTGTTTTTGCATCGCACTTTACTTCAACAACGGAAGTCTAATCAGCAGGAAGCACCGCGCCGGTGCGCGTCAATGTTTTCACTTGATCAGGCATTCTGCATCTAATGCTGGACACTACCTGCTCGTTTGCTGCTGCTGCTGTTGCTATTGATGATGATAATGATGATAATGATGATGATAATGATGATGACGACGACGATGATGATGATGATGATGATGATGATGATGATGATGATGATGATGATGATGATGATGATGATGATCGAGGAGGAAGAGAAGGAGCAGGAGGTTGCTGCTGCTGCTTCTACAGCTGCTTAGGTGTTTCTGCTCAGATCTGAACCAGTGAGAGAAAGGCGATAAATATTTTTGCACTTGGAGTGTGTGATTTTCGTGGGATCGTCGTGTTTCGTAACATCAAAGGGCTTACAGTAAAGCTCTATTATGTTGTAATGATGATAATAATGCAATAACGCTCTAAACCTAATCTCAAATGGCAGCGTCTTGAGTGAAAGTTCTACACTAAGTATGTATGCGACGGGGTCTGCAATCCTTTAGTGAGAGAGAGAGAGAGAGAGAGAGAGAGAGAGAGAGAGAGGCAGACAGACAGACAGACAGACATATAGAAAGACAGAGAGAGAGAGATAAACTTTTGAAACTTTTTGAAACTTTTGAAACTGTTTATTAGGGATAAAGATTTTAGACTAATTAATAAGTCTAATCTTCCAATCTGTCCCTTAACAAATTAACATTGTAAATAACCTTTAACATTAACTTAAAAATCCGAGAAATCACACACACATGCACACACAATCGCACCAACATCTTCATCATTATCTTTAAACAGTTTTAGGCAACCACCTCCCTCCCTATCTCTCACCGTCATAATAATAATAATAAAGATAACAATAATCATAACAATAATCCATAATAATAATAATAATAATAATAATAATAATAATAATAATACATGAACAAATAAATACATAATAAATAATAAAAATAATTTCATTAAAAAATGTGTTACATAAAAATATATCACTTTTATAATTAATTTTGCAGATGTTTACATATGTTATTTTTGATAGAAACTATTGTGGTGCAATGTTTACACTCCAGAGGGAGAGAGTTCCATACAGCAGCTCCATTAAATGATAGGCTATTTTTTGTATAAATCAATGCGGGGGAGGGGTCGTTTATGATTATAAAGTATATGCCCAACAACTGGTTTAGTAAAAAATATATGAAGATATGCAGGTGTTTTTCCATTTGTGATTGTGAAAATAAGGATAGCTGTATTAAATACAAATTGTTTTTCAAGCGGTAGTATTCGGAGTTCCTTATATTTCTCAGTATTTGTAATATCTGTATATATATTATAGGACTTATAGAGTATCTTGATTGCTCTTTTATGAAGACTGTTTAGCGGTTTAATTTGCGCATCACTTGCATTACACCAAATAGTTAATGCATAATTAAAATGAGACATACAGTGGGCATAGAAAACAGATTTCAATGCACCAAGCGTAAAAAAAATGTCTAAGTTTATTTAGAAGGAAAAGGTATTTAGATTTTTTCACAGATATGGTTAATGTGTGACCGCCAGCTAAAATCATCATCAATGATTATGCCTAGCACTTTATGTTCACGAACTTGATCAATATTGTACGACCCTAAGTTTAGGTGAAGACAAAAAGATCCAATTTGACGTTTTTGTCTTGTAGTGAGAAGTATATCATATTTTTGCTTTTATTAGGATTTAATTTCATTTTATTGTTGTCACACAAGTTATCAATTTCATTTATGCTTATTTGAAGACTTTGTTCTACCTGTTGTAGATTTTTATTATGAGTATGAAGTGATGAATCATCAGCAAATAGGTCAAGGTTAACATTTTTTGTGAGAAAAGGGGGCATGTCACTAATAAATATACAAAATAAAATAGTATTAAGAATCGATCCTTGAGGAACTCCACAAGTGACATCTGCAGGAGACGAAAATGAACCATTAGTATATACTGATTGGTGCCTGTTTAATAAATATGAATTTAAAAATAATACAGATGCAGAGTTTTAAAATAGTAGTTTAGCTTATTATTTAAGATATAATGGTTAACTAGATCAAATGCCTTATTAAGGTCACGAAAAAGTGCCCCTACAATGTCTTGCTTGTTTATAGCATTAAGCCAAACATCACAAAGATGGGAGAGCGATGTTTGATAAGAGTGGTTAGGTCTGAAGCCATACTGGAAAGGATTAAAAAAGAGCATTATTTTCTAAGTATTTCATAAGGTTAATATGAATATATCTTTCCAGGGGTTTCGATAGAACAGCAGGATGGAAATTGGTCGAAAGTTGTCAAGAACTGAAGTGTCACTTGTTTTAGGTAAAGGTATTACTTTAGCCTCTTTAAATATTGAGGGAAAGTGATTTTGTTCCATGCATATATTATAGATGTAGGTTAAAGGGTTAATGATATATGGAAGAGACAATTTTATAATGAACGCATTTAAATTATAGATGTCCAGAGACTTTTTATTTTTCATTTGTAATATTAGAGAAGTTACTTCATGTTCTGTTAACAGAGGCATAATAAATGAGGCAGATTCATGAAGTTTGCTTCTGCAAAACTGGGTGATCCTATCATATATCATTGTATCTGTGTTTGTGTTAATAGATGTAATAATAGAGTCAGTCAATGAAAGGAAATATTTATTAAATTTATCATTAGTGAACATATATTGATTTGTTTTTCTTGTTTGAGATTTTTTCAAAATTCGTTCATTGCTTGCCAAATACAAGTTATATTAGTATTTTCAGTTGATAATAAAGTTTGGAGATATTTTTTCTTCGCATTTCTTGCAAGAGTAAGGACTTTATTACGTTGCTTTTTATACAGATCAAACTGTTTTTGTTTTTTAAGTCTGTCACGCAAGGACATGGCAGCCTTAATTTCAGTATTCATCCAGGTGGTTACTGACGCATGTTACTTTTACCCTCTTCCTCCTGAGTGGAGCATGTGCATTGACGACAGAAAGCAATAGTTTCAAAAACATTTCGGCTGTTTCGTTAGAGTTATTACATGCTCTTAAATTGATAAAATCAATTAAACTTAAGTCCTGTAAATATGCGGACTTTTTTTTAATTCTTAAAGATTCTATACATAATGTAGGTGTGTCCTTAGAACTGTGGCTTTGGAAGCTGGTCCGGTCCTGATTTGGCTCGGAAGAGTCCGCTGGACCTAAAGCAACAATAAATCAATCAAATCAATTGGAAGCTGGCATGAACATTTGCAAAGAATGGCATTATGAACACTGACAGAAACGTCAGACGTGAAAGCAGCAGAAATTATATTATGATTGTTACTGTATATATATGATCAAGAAAAGTTGACTTTGTTTCAATTACTCTTGTCGGTTCCTGAATAAACTGAGTTATACCAAGCAAGTTTGTTATTGTGTTCCAGTGTGATTGAGACCGTAAAAGATTAATGTTAAAGTCTCCTAATATAATAAAGTTTAAATTGCAAGCATTGACTTTGTCCATCATTTGTAAGAAATTACTGAACCAGTCGCAGTTGCTGGCAGGATTTCTGTAGATAAATCCTATAAGAATAGGCATATGTTTTATATGGCCTGACCTCCAGCCAGATGCATTCAATATATTTGAGCTCAAGGTCATTTTTCCGTTTGACAAAATTATTGAAATTATTATGACCATAGACACCAATACCAGTATGTCCAGGGAAATTAGCATCTTGTCTTATAAAAGAATAATGTGGTATCGAAATTGACTCTGAAGCATGTTTAGAGTCACATAATTTAGTTTCCGGCACGCCGAGTATATGTAGACATCCGTGACGCTGTAAAAGAGAACAAATGTCATGAAGTTTGTTGTAGAGATGGTAGACATTGACGCGTCCACATAAAATGTTAGATTCCATTGGAAAAAAACAACACCAAAACAAAACACTATCTAACAAACTTGTTAATAATTCTATGTTGCACTATTTTATAGTGTAAATAACATTTATAAAACGCAAAACATGAACGTAAGTTATTAGTCATTCAATAGAATCACTGTCTCTGTCACATATACTAGTTGAATGACAACAATATAGATTAGACTGGTTGAAAACAGGTCCGGTAAAACGTGGATAAAAATTATTGATACTGCAGTTAATGAGCCTCGGCAAGGGTATAACAGAAGTGTGTGTTCTTTCTCCATCCCCCCCTCCATAACACCCTTCCCCTATCACCACCACCACCCACAAACGCACACAACTGTCACACAGCTACTTAAACAAGTAGGCGTGACAGGTAATCAAAAAGAGTTTTCTGTTCGCTTTCACTGAGATGGATTGCTCGAGTTTGGGGCATTAAGCTCTAGCGGGTTATTTCGTTGAGCATGTTGATAATTTGATAGGCCTATGTGAGCTGGCATGGGTCTCAATACATTACTGTTTGTAGCAAAGAAATGCGACGATCCTTTGTAGGAAACACTGGTATCAAATAAGCTGGGAATGCGCATGCGCCTTCCCTTGACAACTGTGGAATACAAGGGTTGGGTCTTCAGTTGTCCTACCCTAGCGGGACTATCTTTTGGGCGTGAGATGGCGCTTGCCGATGAAAGGTTGGGCCGCTGGTTTCCTCCTTGAGTTGTAGGCCTACGGGCATCCATCTGTTGAGTGCTTCTGTTGAGTGCTGCAATGGTTTTGTGGTCCAGAAGGGCTGAAGCACTGGGGCTGTGCATGCTTCTTTGCATTCACAGCTCTAGAGTAGAAGTGTTTGATGTTAAGGGCCAAACCACTGCTACCTCTAGTGTTCAAACGAATGTCATCCCTGAACCAGCCTGATTTCACCCTGCCTGCTGTTGTATGAAACATTAAGTCGTTGTTTACAACATCAACGGCTAGCTGCTGGCAAACTTGTTTAGGGAGGAGTTGTAATTAATAATGCAGGACCTGATATGTGCATGTCCTTGCCGATGTGGGAGGATGGTGGACAGCATGATATGGGCTTTTGGAAAACAACGTTGGGCCTCTGCAATGATCTTACGCCATGTCTGACTACCCCAAAAAATGGCCACGCTTACAATCATTGGTCCCAACGTGTAAGACCAGGGTAGAGACGGAAGGATGCGCTGGGGTTCCTCTTAGGCTTTCCAATACGGATGATCTGTTAAGTCCAGAAATCGAGATGACTTGGTAGCGGGAGTCTTTGAATCGTCTGTTTAGCCTCCACTCGCTGACCCTCACTAAGGTGACTGTCCAGTGTATTAATGAGCGCCACCAGCGACCTCAGTTCCTTGCCGCGCCATTTTTGACAAGAGTTGCCTTGTGCCAGCACGGTATTGGTGGTGTAGTACACAGTGATGGTGACCACCTTCTTGCATTCATAAAACACTGTAATGGTTGTTTTGAAAAGGTGTTCTGGCAGATGAAAGGTCAACAGTCAAAGTCTGTGAACTTGTTTGGCAGTTCCATTTGCCGGAGTGGATTGTTTTCTTCATCAGACCACTGAACACTGAACTTTGGTTTGCTGTTTAAAACGACTTTATATCTTTGAAAAAGCACACATCTTGCAATTGAAATGAGTTTATCCGGAAGATCAAAAGTAGCAACAACACAGCATTTTTTCAACACCCCCCCACCCCCACCCCCCTCGAAAAAAAAATTTGTTTTGCCTAAATTTAATACAGGATAACATGTATATTGCAAAAAAATGTCATTTTTTAACATAAGTCGAAAACTTTTTTTTATAGCCATTAAAGAAACAACGTCGAATCAGCATTTCAGCTCTTTTTTCATTTTAGGTGACCGGCCGATATTGGACAAAATATTAATTTAACGCATTAATAAGTTAGTCCTTGATGTGATCTTTGTAAACAAATAAAAAAAAACTTAATGTATCATGCATGACAAATTATTTGTATTTTGAAGTGTGTAACCATAAAATAGGCCTATCACTCAGGGATAACTCTATTTGTCATCACGGACGACAACTCTTGGCATGTGTTGATGCTACGTGCAGGAACTAAAAACCACTTTTAAAAGTATTTTACGGTATAAAATTTCAATTTTTTTTTTGCTTTGACATGGAAATAGTGCATTCTATTATCTGGACACAAAGTTTTAGCGAGGATTCTTCTTATTCAATAACAATTATCACGATAAAACCCATCTTTCCACTTGCCACTTCAGCTATTAGGAAGCGGACGTCTCCGTTTGCATAAAAACCGAAGCTACAGGCTTTCCGTAATAATTATTGGTTAACATTATTTATTTCTGATAAGTTTTCGCTTAGAAATAGCCCGTAATGTAATACTGCTGTTCTGTGGGCACACTTAGGGCTAACTCTATTCGTCATCACGGACGACAACTCTTGGCATGTGTTGTTGCTATCAAAAGTGACCTGACGTTCATCGATCTTACATCTAGGCCAGGTGTCCAACTGAAGGAGGGTGGATTGAGAAGCGTCATTGAATTGCGCTATTATTAACACGAGGAAATTCTATATAGTACATTGTTTACAAATAAAAATAATAAATAAATAATAACACACTTTTGAAACACCCATCAAGGTACTGCTGACTTGAGGTCTACATGGCAATTTCGAACACCAGAAGCCTTACAAGAGACAGAATACTTCGAAGGTAGGCCTATTACGTGTTTTGTGGAAAAAGTCTCGAACTTTATTACTTCACGGAGCACACTTGACGTAATGAAGACATCACACGCTGTTCTGTTGACATCTACTTGTTCGATGCAGA
>CM072512.1:52828532-52893532 GCA_036898135.1 Oncomelania hupensis | reverse complement strand
CATTAATGTCCTCACACTTACCCATATATTCCTCCTTCACACACTCCCCACCATGCTCTACCTCCCCCTCTGTCCTCCTTCCCTTCAAGTACACACAAGTCTTCCCCCACCGGCTTTTTGATGTAATGTGAATTGTGAGTCCACACTAATATATCTTGGGACTGACTTTGGGACTGCAAATCCCAAGTCTCTCTGATAAATATCGCCCCTCTGGAACGCCAGTTCGCTCACATCTCCAAGGAACAAAATCGAAGACTTCTTAAAGACTTCTATAATGTACATTTGTTCATAGTATTTGTGGAATATATGGATTAATATATTTTAATGTGTGGCTAAAATTCGGTACCTATCAGTATAACATCTTTCTCCACTTCCCCAACATGTTTAGAGGACGTCTTTCTTTCTTTCTTACTTTCTTTCTTTCTTTCTTACTTTCTTATTTCTTTTTCTTTTTGCAGAGTGTGTGGAGGAGAGGGGGGGGGGAGGATACTCGGTTTTGACTGGTTGCGTATTGCATGTAGCTTGCCCGTTGTATGTGGGTGTGTGTGTGTGTGTGTGTGTGTGTACGTGAAAAAACGCACAAATGGGTTTCAGACCTTGTCTTTTCTGGTAACAAATGGGTTTATTTGCTTGGAACCCACTTTTTTCCAGGACCCCACTTTTTTCGAAGTGCGCGGGAGTGCTCTTTTGGTGCATTGGAGTGCAGTTGTAGTGAATGAAAGTGTTTTAAGTACACAGGAGTGCTCTATCCGGGACGGAGAAAATACAGTCAATTTTCGGAGAAATTTTGAAGAAAATTCGACCTATTTCGTCGCTTATAGTAGACGAACTAGGTCAACTTTTTAGCAAAGGGTTCGGGTAAGGGTTAGTTGCAGAGCTATCCCTAAGCCTTGCCCTAACCCTTTTCCATCAAAAAATGACTTTCCTTTTCATTTTCTTAAATGAACCCATTTGTGATGTATTGCAAATATGCGTGTGTGGGGGGGGGGGGTGAGTCTGTAAAGAGGACACAATGGGTTCCACAACCGTTTTTTTGAATACAAAGTGGGTTTATTTGCTGGGAACCCATTTTGTTTCATGAACCCATTTTGTTCTAAGTGCGCGGGAGTGCTCTTTTAGTGCTTGGGAGTGCAGTTGTAGTGCATGAGAGTGTTTTAAGTACACAGGAGTGCACTATCCGGGACGGAGAAAATACAGTCCATTTTTGGAGAAATTTGGAAGAAAGTTCGACCTATTTCGTCGCCTATAGGAGACGAAGTAGGTAAACTTTTTTTACGGAAAGAGCCAATTTTGACTTAGATTCTTACATTTCTAGAAGAAATTTGCGTTCTTTCCGTCAGAAAAGCGCTTTCCGACTCCTACATTCTAAAAGTACCCCATTTAGCCATCAATACAAGTATGTGTGTGTGTGAGTGTGTGTATGTGTGCATGTAGTTTTTTTTTTACATTATAAGCGACAAGCCACATTTACACTATATTTTTGTCAGTACAGATTAATTGACTTGACTTGGCTATTTAACTGGACTTTTTGACACTGAGACAAGGTATTAAATCAAAGCACAATGGAAAACAAATTTTAAAAACTCTATTATTTCCCTTCTTCTCAACTAAAATGGACTGAAGGCTTAAAGTCTAGTCGGCTACTTAACCTCTGTGTTCTATCGGTGATTCTTTAAAACTGCAAATAGTGAAACCCTGCACATTTTGGAGTCTGGCAGCCAGGAGTATTGAGTGGACAGGCTTTCCGTAACGCTGTCGTTGCTTCATATTCGTGGAGCTGCGTGTGTCCCTGAAGGTCCCAATACTTTCAGGGTCTCTTAAGAACAATATCACTCTTGTGTTCGTGTCGTACGTGCGCTGGTCAAAGTTCAATCCTATTGGCAATATCGGTCCATCATGTTCCATCATGATTCATTGGGCTTTGGAGCCTCGCACTTCAGTAAAATTAAGCCAGTTTGATGGGTTGATTTCCTGGGAGAGAAGGAAACTCCCTGATGTACACATAAGTGCAGAGAGAGAGAGAGAGAGAGAGAGAGAGAGAGAGAGAGAGAGAGAGAGAGAGAAAGAGAGAGAGCGTGGATGGGGAATGGGAAGTTTTAAGTGAGATGGACAGAGATGAAAAACTAAATGTTTTCAATACTTAATAGAGCACGGTATAGACTCTTATAGAATCTTACACTTTCTGGAGTGGTTCAGCAATTGCTCAGAAGCACAATAATGTATACTATTGAAGATCCATATGCAACAGAACCTGTTCTAAAACATGCTTTTCCCAACTTCCAATACTTTTTTGAAGATGTGGAAGTGGAGAGGGAAGGAGCTCTTTGTTTTCCCCCGATTGCTGTCTGCATTGTAATGAATGTAAAACGAGAATAATGTCAGACGAAGCTTGAATTTGTTTGCCTGAGGCGGTGAATCTCGCTCGGTATTCTTCGACAGTCTGGCCGAGTGGGGAACTTGGCGACGAGACCAATAGTTTACAAATGACTTATGAAAGAGGAGTTAGGTAGGAAGCATGCCGGGAGTTGGAGGAGTGTAATTTTTACCCCACCCTTATTTGTTTACCAGAGTCAAGTACAGGTCGCTCAGTTACTATTCCCGCTTCGAAAGGTGCATGTTTGCGGAGGATTTACGAAAGAGGTGTGGATTTCAACAGGTTTTGTGTTTTGAATTGCGCGGATCCCCTACACTTTAGAGGGGGAATGATAGCGTGTATGAAACAATGGATTTAGACTCCGTCGAAGGGTAGGATCAGAAACTGTTTTTTTAAAAAAGAAAGTTAAAACACACTTTCTCTCTTTCTCTTTCTCTCTCACACACACACACACGCACACACATGCGCGCGCACAAACACACACACAGCGTACACACACACATACACACATACAGTTAGACTTATTCTTTTATTTCACAAACGATTTCTTGTTATAAGGATATAATAACTTTAAACCCACAGCGTACTCTTACCGATAGTCCATGAGCGAGAGAGAGAGAGAGAGAGAGAGAGAGAGAGAGAGAGAATGGGGAACGGGATGTGTGCCCTGAGTGGTGAGAAAGGGGATGGAGAGGGTAAGCTCTGGGCCACAATATCTTGTATACACTCTTACAATTATTAGAATTCGACAAGATCAAAATGTTTAAATGTGTCTTTGAAAGTTAAATGCTCCTTGGCTGTCAACAAAAGTCAAAATTCGCGAAATTCATAAAGAGTAGTGTGTTTGATCTTGGCCTTCTCATCAGCTGCGATGACAACGACTTCCAATGACAGGTTAAAATTCTTTACAGGGATTTGATAGGGAAATGGAATTGCAGCAGAGGGATATTTACGTTGGAATCCCAGTGGAAGCAGTTTCGGACACGATCGATCAACTTGCCGGATTATCTTTGAATTGATTTCCTGATTTCACTGTCGTATTGACATCATAATGGTGTTTTTTCTTCTTTTTCTTTTCTCGAAGGTATTAAATTTCGATTTCACAACTCAGACACAATATTGGGAGGCATGTCCTTTTGCTGGGGCTGTGAGTTGTCACGGAATTTCGCCATCGTTCTTACTCACTCGCGCCTTCCTTTCTGAACTGCCAAAGTTAAAATTGCATGGAATCTCCAGGGAAAAAAACTCTTTGAAATATTGTTATAGAGGGGATTTGACAGTATAAGGGATCCTTTGCAATCCTTCTTTCTGACGTGTTTCTGTATTTTCGAAGTTAGAATGACATAAGTATTGTATACTCAGATACATTGCTTGAAATATTACAGAGGGAAGGTTTGAAGGTCTTTTTGAGATCCGTTCCACTTCTTTTCACAGGGATTTGAGAAATACATGAAAAGATTGAGACGTCCTGTGCTACAAGTGAAGAGACCTAAACTTCATGTGAAAAAATATGTGCATGTGTTGCTTAAACATACAGTTTCAATTGTCTCGTTGTGTTCGACCAGATGCTTTACATTTCCTTAGCCTGTATAAATAGAAGAAAATCGATACGAGTTCAAACGATTATGTTTACTTTTCAGATAAGTATAACATATTCCATTGTACACACTAATGAAAGTGTATAGACAATAATAGCACATGATATAAATGGAACGAAATTTATTACAACTAAACTAGTTAAGGAAAGAAACACTAAAGTCTACCCCATCCCCAGGTAAACCTACGGTAAATACAAGTGGGAGGATGGTCATTTCCGGAGTCTTCTATTCCTATGCGGGTTTTGCTTCCATAGTTATGAATCGGACACTGCCTGCCAGAGTCCAGCAAAGTCAAATCTTGAGGAAACGTGTTCTCCTAACCACAGAGACAGCTCTTGACAGGAAAACCAAACAGAATGGACAGCAGCCGTAATGAGAAACTGGACATCGTGTGGACATTGGCCACTGAATACTTGAGGACTCCGGTACAGTGGACTCTTGCAGATTTGGGAGATTCTTGAGGATAGCGCTAGTAATGATGAGAGAAGAGTAGCAATAGTTTATAGGATGTCCTGTATACTGTATTTCGTTATATCTAGACAGAATGTAGCTAAGTTTAACGCCATAGAAAAGAGAGACCAGAATGTTTCTATAACGGTGGCCATCAGTGCTAGATTAAACAAGGGAAATAAGCAAATATTTTATATTCTTTTTTGATTTGTTACAGGAGAATACAAACACTGGAACGTCTGTTTAGATAAAAACCTCAGAACTCTCCCCCACCCCCACCCCCTTTTTCCCCCTTTATTTGAATACATCAAAAAGTGACAGTACGTTATCGTGATGTTATCGATAGGAAAGGTTTTTATTATTAATGTCAGTGCATGTGTTATATCCTACTTTACATGAAGAGAAAAAGACGCAGAAGTAGATGAAGTGGAAAGAGTAGAAGAAGTAGGTGGTCGTATAAGGAGATTCCGTTTGATTATTTTTGGATTGTTTCAGTTGCTGTCATTTAGATCACTGTCACTTCTGGGAAAATATTTTCCTTAATTGTCGCTTCCAGCTTTTAGCAAACATAGAAGAAAATGTAAAGGAAGTATTTAGACAAGATAACCTCAACGATGGATTCCGGTTGGTACTTTTCTCAAATTCTGGTACGCATCTAGCTTTGAAGGAGCAGCATGGGAAGATTTAGAAGGAGAATGAAAAAGGTGGCCATGACAAAGAAGATGATTCCGTCCGTTTGGCCATTTCCGCAGCACTTTCCGTCGCTTCCAGCGGTACAGAAGGGGACACTCCAGTGTCCAGCTGGAAATGAAAAGAGTGTCCTTCAAACCCAGGGAGGGGGACATTAAGGCATGGCAGCCCCCTGACAGGAAAGCCAAACAGAGGAGACAGGAGATCAGTGTGATCAGAATACTAAAGCGCTATTGATAAGTTGCGATGGTTGGTTCATGGTTAGTCTTGTGGTCCTTTCGTAGACATTTTTGGATCCTTCAATGAACATTTCTCGTTTTGTGCATGCACTAAGGCTTCAAACTTGTGAACATGACAGTTTATTTGTGTGCGTGAAAGGGAAAGAATTATCCTGTAGATAGGACAGGAACGGCAACGAAAGGTTTGAAGAGTTTGGTCTGTATGTAATTATTAAAGATTGGGTTTGGTGTTTGGTCCTGGTACAGTACGTTTTCGTCCTTTAGTGGACAGTGTGTGGCACGTCTCAAACTGCGATGTGCGTGACCTGCAGGAATTCTCCTTTAGATATTTAACTGGGGCAATAACTGTGATGAAAATACTGAAAAGGAATGGATAACTATCGACGGTTTGTTTTTTGTTTGTTGTTGTTTTGTGTGGACGTATTGGTTCAGAATTGTGAATTTAACGACGTTGGTGAGAAAACACGGTTACTTAAGTTACGAGGTTGTTCAATTGTTTGTGGTTAGGCCTACTTTTAATGAGCAAACTTGCCACTTTGACGAAACATGTGTTTCTTTTCGGCTGTTATTACAGTACAGGTAAAGTAGTGTTAGTATTTTTCGCATTTACAAGCTCAACGAAAAACTGCTCAATCAGCTGACCGAAGTCAGAATTAAATGCATGCGCGTATTATTTTTCCTGAAGGCTCGGACGATTTGATTTTTGAAACAGCTTGGCCTCGACCATAATTATGATTATGAACCATTCAGCGTGCTCGGAATGATGCGCCCAAGAAATCAGAATGACAAGGACCCATCCGGAGGAAGTTGGCTTTTGTATGTGTGGCACTAACAAGGTCCCTCGATGTTTTGTTTAGCTGTCCAACTAGCCACACGTGGACAACGCATACAAAGTGTCCGCTGGTCAAGCTTTCCTTATTGATCTGGTCAAAAACGAGGACAATGTCTTCCTTGTGTGTTTAAGAGGATGGAGGAAAGGTGGACGGAGGAGGAAGATGGAGAGAGAGAGAGAGAGAGAGAGCACTTGGGTGGTTTGAGTTCTAGCATAGTTTCTTTCGAGTGGAACACACACACACACATCCACACACACACACACACATACACACACACACATACACACACTCACACACACACAAGCACAACATATTTCCGAATGTCACCATAGATCACGTTTTCATAGTGTTTAAGGGCAGAGCCTTTCCGAGTATGCACTAACGTGTTTCCTACTCCTTCGGATGAGAGTATAAACCGAGTGTTACACTCGTTCGATGTTGGTGTTTTTCTATCAGTAGTTGATTCAGCCCCAATGCTGAAGTCCTGATAAGGTGTAACTCAGATTCGTTTACCCACGCAGCCTGCTCACTCAACAACAATGCAAAATCTTCGTATGTAGTTTTCAAACTTTGTTCAGCGTTCATCAACAACTGCCTACAATCGCCTTTTCACTCTCTTCTCTTCTCTCACACGGAGCATCGAATATATAGTTTTTCTCTACTCCAGAACACGGTGGAACGATCGAGTATGACGCAATTATAACCAATCATAAATAAATTCGTCATCACTGTTTTACGTCATACAATTTTCCTTTCTGTCCAAGAATGTTCTCAAATATCGCGAAACTTCGATCGATAGTAAACAAGCAGATCTAGAGAATTCTCCAATAATATCGACCAACTAAAATTACCAACGTTATACAAAGCTTCTTCTAACAACAACGCAAACTCAAATCAAAGGTAAATACAGTCTATTATTGAATACTTTGCAAAGCGAAACGATTAGATCTATCGTGCGCGTTTCAGACATACTATCCTTCGCGTTTCAACGTAACACCTAGTCTGTGTCGCATGCATTCCATAATAACGGACTTTAAAGATCCAGACGCTCATGTCCTAGACGGGTGAGTGCCGGTAACAAGAATAAGTTGAGGTTGGCAGCCCCACACGAAAGAAGAAAAAGAAGAACGTGCGTGCACGCACAAACATATCTAGAGAGAAGGAGACAGATCGAGGTCGTGCGTGTTTGTGAGAGAGAGGGATGCAGATCGAGGTCGTGCGTGTTTGTGTGCAGGCTTTGTTCAATAAAACATTAAAGTTAATGCTTTATAGATGACGTTGAACTGTCACCGGTCTGTCAGCTTTCGTTTTGTGAAAGCTGATGTCATCAATAATGCACGATTTCATCCTCTTTTCGCGTTTTTTGCATTTACTTAGCGCTTGTTATTTGCCTGTGAAGTTTAAACACGCTAATGACGTCACTTTGAGCCCTCCTTGTCTCTAGTCATTGTTTTAATTAGGATGACAGGTCAGTGTGTGGCGTGTTTGTGTGTGTGTTTTGTGTTGGTGTGTGTTTTTATGTGTGGGTGTGAATGTGTGAGCATGTAGAAACGACGTTCTGATGACACGCACATGAAACTCCACATGGTTTCTTCTGACTTTTTTGGAAGGCCGTACTATTTTGACGTCAAAATAGTGCTCCGTTGAGTTAGAGCTGTTATAGCATTAGGGTTAGTTTAAGGGTTAGGGTTTGGGTTAGGTGTTAGGTGTTAGGGTTAGGGTTAGGGATAGCTTCAAAAATTGGAAAATGTCAAAATAATGTCAAAGAAATGGAAAGTGTGTCAAAATAATCCCTGTTTTTTTCCCAACAGTCATCAGAACGTCGTTTCTACAAAAAGGTGTGTGTGTGTGTACAAAGGAATCTGGTTGTTTCTCTAACGTCGTTTGTGCGTACTCCGTTGGTCTTTAATAAACAGCATTTGTTTTCACCAATGTTGTCTGCGAGGCGTTTTTCGGGGTCTTTGTTGGTTGTTTTTGTTTATTTGTTTGGTTTTAACTTGCAGTTGGTTCATTATGTTGTTTGGTTTCTCCAAAGATCAGCCAAGTCCAAGTCACAGACAACCCGACCTGCATTATTGGTTTGTTTTTGTATGTGTGCATGGGTCTGTGCCGGAGTGTGTGTGTTAGTGAGTGTATTTTGTGTGTGTGAGTGCGTGCGTGCGAGCGAGTGTGTATGCGTAGGTGTGTATGTGTGTGAGAGAGGGAGTGGAAGTATGTGTGTGCGAGTGTGTGTGTGTGTGTGTGTGTGTGTGTGTGTTGAGTGCTAAATGAGGGGTTGAAGGTTTGAATTTATGTTTTATGAAGAGAGAGAGAGAGAGACAGACAGACAGACAGACAGACAGAGCGAGATAGAGAGAGACTTGATGTTTCCTGGAGACTGAACACTATTATTCCATGCAAATGTTGCTGGTTTTAGGGTTTTTTCTTCTTTTTTAAAAAAAATAAATTATTTTCCACGAAAACACGAGAACCAGACAGAGCACGAGCTCTCAGGACGAGGGGGGGGAATTAGAACAGCGACAATCAATCTAATTATAATGATTGACCTTATCATACTCGGGGAGGGGTGGTGAATGAGTCCCTGCAAGGAGTTTTTTTTTTAATTCAATGTGGCACTCACTCAACTGAAACATGAGAGTTAGGATCCTCGCAATGGAATGTACCCGTGCACATATTATAACTATGTTTTATACTTTAAAACCATTAAAAAGATCAAAAGTGTGTAGTGTACACAAGCATTGTCAGTATTCGGCTTTTGTGGACAGTTTTTATACAATCGAAGTAAGCATAATCATTGATGGCAAATAGTTGGTGTCGCCTGGCACACCGACAATCCAGGTTCGAATCTCGTGATATTTTAATGGATGGAGGTATAGTGTACACTCTACATTTTATTATGCATTTGTTGTGCAGCCCAGTGGCAAATTTCTATGCACTGATTCCTACACTAATACAGGGTATCGGTCTCTCTTAGTTTCAGTCAGCCTCGGCCTGGGTCAGCCGTAAAAGCAAAAGTGAGTTTGTGAAATATCTGGAACCCCTCAAACTGCGTCGTCCCACAAGCAATCACCCTACAAATAACTGCTATAGTAATGCTTTAAAAGTCTCCGGTTCAACTACAGAGACCCAGCCAGTCCCTATATTACCCCTGACAACCTCCCGACCTCCCAATCGCTACCCTCTATCTCTCCCTCTCTTTCTTTCTCTCCCCCTCTTCACCACTCTCTCTCCTCCACTCTCTCTTTCCCAGCCTGACTCTCTCTCTCTCCCTCCCTCTCCCTCTCTCGCCAACACTCCTAGCGCTCCCTCGTAATCTGTCGGACCTCTCAAAGTTTACTGAGGTGTGACCAAGGTCAAGATTGATTTGATCGTAAAGTAGTCGACTCTCACGTGAAGAAAAAAACTCGCGACCACCATCATTTAGGCAGAAACTATTTTGGGTAATAGGTCAATATCACAGGTGCCCTTATCTAAATAGGTGAGCGCTATTTATTTATTAAAAAAAAAATTTAATGAAGTATCTTAACTTAGAAATTTTTTTCAGCGCAAACTGTCTCCTGGGCTGAGCCTAAAGCTAGAAATAAAGTTAGTGAAAACCATTATTTTGTACATCAACAAACAAAAGTTCTCGCGATCACTACTGTTTCAGAGGCAACGACTTGGTAATGAGCCCAAAATTGACTCAGCCATCTGTACTTAAGTGTTGTTTGTTGTTGTTGTTAGACTGTCTGTACATTGAAATTTATTCATCTTTCAACTATCTGCAGCCCCGTTATGATATAGCTGAAAGCTGAAAAAGTCCTCTGTCATTTGGGGAGGTAATACCTCTTTGGCCCTATCTTTCCTCTTGTTTTTTTTTTGCTGTTGTTGTCGTCGTTATGGTCGTTCTCCTCCTCCTTCTCTTTCTCCTCCTCCTCCTTGTTCTTGTTCTTCTTCTTCTTATAATATTGTTGTTGTCTGTTTGTTTTTTTTAACTTTACAAATAATTGTATCTAAATTGAGTTCTAAAATAATATTGTAGCCAATTTTCGTAATGATGTCGTTTTCGTTAAGACGTCGGTATTAAACCCGTCTCTTGCAACTCTTAAGAGTGTTGTTTGTAAAAGATCCGCTCAGAAGCTATTAATGTACTTTTGGGAGTGGATGTTGTCGAGAAGTTGGCGATTACATTAAACTGTCTCTGGCACTCGTATACGTGTCTTCAGAAAGTTGTTCCAGTAGATTTTTATCGTATCATTCTGTCGACGCTGTGTTGGGGAAATCAGTAATAAAATGTAATTATCCCTCCATCGAACTACCTCCTTTTTGGAACTCTTACTGATGTTTGTGTAGGATCGTTCTTGTGAAGTAAAACTGTTGTCTGGAAAGTTGGTGATAAAATTACACAGTCTCTATGTTGAAAGCTACTAATGTTTTTTGCTTGTTGTTCTTGCTATTTTAACTTTCTCGAAACTTTTCAGGTGGATCTAAAGACTTGTTTTCGCAGATTAATGTTGTGTTTATTAACTGATGATGGCCAGTGCGAAACGGGAATACACAATTTTTATGTCGATATCTACTCGTTTTTCTTGCTTGATGTAGATGCTGTTAACTCTATCGAAATCTTTCAGGTGGCTCTAAAGACTTGTTCTAGCAGATTAACATTATCTTTTCTGACTGACGCGGATTTCTGCGAAGTCTATTAAAATTACACCATAACCCATGATTTACATTGCTACAAGTCTTGTAAGTTTTGGTTGGGCTGTTACAAATCCTGAAAAATGGCTGTAAAGAGGTGGTCCAGCAGGTTAATTTACTCTTCTTTTTTTAAGGGGACTATTTTCTGAGAACTCGGTAATAATATCAAATTTTTATTTCGAGATCTGCTACAGTACTGGTCCCTTTTTGTTTGTAGGTATCTGCTTTATCGAACTCTTTCAAGCATAACTAAAAGTCTAAAGACTTGTTCTAGGAGATTAATGTCGCTTTTGTAGGGATACTATTTTTTAGAACTTGGTAGTAAAATTACACAATTTCTCGGTCGAAGTCTACTAAAGTTTTGTTGTTGTTGTAGTTGTTCTGCTGCTGCTATTGTTAGCTTTCTGAAAATCTGTCTCGAATCGTCCAAAGACTTGTCCTAACTAAATTAAATTTAGTTCGTTGTTCTTTCTGTAAGGTACTATTTTTTTTATTAGTAATCGATAGACCTAGTACAGTTGAGCTGTTTCTTCTAGATCTAATGTTCTCTTTCTTGTTGTTCCTGCTGTTCACCACTTCGCACTTTTTTGGGGGAAATCTTCCAGATGTCTCCTGAAGAACGAAGTCAACCGTCAAATAAATGTCAAACGGAGTCTGCGGTTTGACCTTAAGTCTCCGGCAATGTGATTATGGCACCGCTCCGCTTACAGAGAGAAAGGTCTTCAAAATGGAAGACCGCCTTTTCCAAAAGTTCAGGACCTAAAAGAACCCTGGAAAAAACATTCACACTGAGTATTAGAGATTGTTGAGTCTAAGCCACAAATACTGTGTCTGTAAGCAATGCGATTTATGCCACTAAGTAGACTGTTTTAAGATTTTACACAGAAGGTCTTTGAATTGGTAATCTTCCCATTCGTCATTAATCAGCAGCATCGCCAAACTTAGTTTATAAATCTTCTGTACTGAATGATTCCTTCTTTTATAATAAGTTGTTATCTAACTTGTCTAAAAGTGACATTATAAAAACAAATTTGAGGGGGAAGAAGAATGTGAAGGATGATGTTTGATCCCTTCTTTTCCCAGTAGTTTGATTGTCTTTCTATTACAATGCGTTCTACTTGTTATAATTAATTAATATGTAAAATTTGTATTAATCCGTCAATTATCACTAATGTGTACTGATGTTAAAGTTAGTTACAAAAAGAAAGGACTTAAACCACTAGCAAGTCTGCTCCTCTTTCATGAAAAAAAAAGAACGTATTCAAACATTCAGAAGATTCACACTAACTGAATATCTGAAACTGTTGAGTGTCCATGCCAAAAACCGGTTTGTTTAAATCTCTTGCAATTGCTGAGATTATAGCACTAGTTGACTTTCAGAACAAGAAGTCAACACGGAAGTTGTCCGTTTCAAAAGTTCATAATTTGAAGCCTCTTCATAGAAAAAACAAATTACATTGAGTATTTATTCGAGGCTATTCAGGTCAAAGTCTGGTGTAATGTCAAACGAAATGCTAATCAATTTCCGATATTGAGTGCGAGATAATATAGGCAATGACAAATAAGAATACATTCTATACTCTTTTAAATCTGAATTCCAATTATTGTTCTCCTGTGTTGAAAATACCATACAGTATTTGACATGATGGTTGTAGATTTTGTAGTGTGAGATCGTGCAAGTGTCTCTTTAAAGTATAATACTGTTAAATGACAAAAAGAATCAGAAATTACAACAGATTTCGGTCATTGTTTAGCAGTCACGTTTTAGCAGAGGTAATCCTTTCTATGACTTTTTTGGCCAAACTTTGTAATGACGTATTCCGCAGTTCTATTGTTAATATAGAAACTGTGGACATTTAAATAAAACAAAAGGTTAATCTTCATTTAAACAGCGTCAGTTCTTGTGTTACATAATGTTAGCTCATGGATGTATTTATTCGTTCTTTGGTGGTTTGACAGCACTCACTTTCTCTATTACAATAATAATAATAATAATAATAATAATAATAATAATAATAATAATAATAATAATAATAAAACATATCTCTGATATTCGTACACTACCAAGAAAGATAGATATAGTTCAGTTTGTATTGATTTTCTTTGAAACTGACACTGTTACACTAGTTGTTGTTTCTTATCAGTATTTGATTCAGCCCCGATGCTTGAATCCTGATAAGTGTAACTAAGATTCGTTTATCCACGCAACCTGTTCACTCAGCAACAAGGCAGGAGTCGTCGTATGAAGTTTTCCAACTTTATTCAGCGTACATCAATAACTGCATACAATCGCTCAATCGCTTTTCCCACTTTCTCACTTTTTCAGACACAGTGCATCAATTATATAGTTTTCTATACTCTAGATAACGTTGGAACATTCCAACGTGACGCAATTATAACCAATCACAATGAAATTCGTCATCACTGTCTTACGTCATACAACTTTCTTTAAGCTCTCAGTCACCAGCAAATCTATCTAGACGCCATCGATCAATAGTAAACAACCAACCCTAGAAAATTCTCCAATAATATCGACAACGAAAATTATGAACGTTATACCATGCTTCTTCTAACAACTCAAAATCAAATCAAAGGTAAATACACTCTGTTATTGAATGCTTTGCAAAACAAAACGATCGGATCTATCGTGCGCGTTTCACACGTACTATCGTGCGCGTCGCAAACGTAACAGATATAAACATGTGAAACATTTATCTTCAATGTATGAAAGAATTTAATCGTATAAAAACATAATTCAGGGATTAAAAACTGTCGTGTTTGTTTTTTTTTGAAGCTGTCCTATTTGAAATTAAATAACCAAGGAAACAGCACAGCCTGACTGTGACACTTGATTTGGAACCAATTTTCCAGACACTCCGAAAAGAGAGTCTTCTCTTTGCAAGGACTTTAATGACGAAACATCCTTTTTTTCCTCCTTTATTACACATTTCTGAGGTCAGCGTCTTTACGATCGCCGCTAATTTCTTCTTATTGTTGCGATCATTAATGGTGGTGGTTGAGGATAATGATGCTGATGATACAGGGCTTGACTTAGACTCTGTATCAGCCAGCACCCTGAGCTGATTTTGAGCCATAATAATAATAATAATAATAATAATGATAATAATAATAATAATAATAATAATAATAATAATAATAATAATAATAATAATAATAATAATTTTTTGTGCATGCTTACGTATTTCGTTGTTTGTTTCAGATGGACTATTCGTAAAATCAGTCCGTGGAGCAGCTCGATTTGAACTGGAAGACTCAACAGGTAATAGGGGAAAAAATGTTAAAAAAAATAACAACAAAAAACTGAGATTAAGAGATTTTTTAAGAAATGAAAAAAAAACTATACATGAATTACCACAAATACTTGGTCATTAGCACACTGTCTCCTACGTCGCTTCTACACCATCTATGCCGCTGGTCGTGAACAGATTGCAGGTTTTCTTGAAGTATTACGTAAAGCGCTTCCCCCGTCCCGAACTGAAAAAGAAAGGCAGACTGTAGATCCAACTACGTTACGTCACCCGGCGAAATAGGCAGGCCAGCGGTAGAGATGGTCCAGAGGCGAGGTAAGCCTCGGCCTATGACGGCCTACTAGCGCCAAAACCTGATAATTACTAATATCCTGAGATAATTACAATTATCAAGAGATAATTACAATTATCAAGATATAATTACAATTATCAAGCGATAATTACAATTATTACTGAAAATTATAAATATCAAGATGGGCATGCGCGGCCCGAAGCGCGATGCGCATGCGCGGCAGCGGCACTGTTCCCAGCACGCCTGGGGTTTTGGCCCTAGTAAAGCGTGGCCAGAACTGAAAATTAGTAATTAACACTGTGAATTTCCGGTATCCCTGTGAATTACACAGAACACGTGTTAATTACAATTATCACTGATACATGTAAGTTTTGCAGGTTTTGGCACTAGTAAGCCGCCTTACAAGAATTAAGCTTGATCACGTGAAAATTATAATTATCAAGTGAAAATTTTAATTATTATCATGTGATAATTACAATTTTCAGTTTTGGCGCATTTCCAGGCGGATTGATAGAGCCACAGCTGAAAATTAAACATGATCACGCGAACATATTTGTAATTTGTCAATGATAATTGTAATTATCTCTTGACACAAGTATATCAACTTGATATACCTGTGTCTCTTGATAATTGTAATTATCCCATGATAATTGTAATTATCAGGTTTTGGCGCTAGTAGGCCGCCATACTCGGCCGTCTGCGCTACGCTTTGTGGGTCATTAGATCTCTCTGACGCTAGCCGTGGTGACCAGGGAAAGGGAGAGAAAGAAAGGAGGAGAGAGGTAGGGTGAAGTGAAGGGGCTGAGTGCTGGGGTGGGGATGCGAGTTTGGGGAGGGAGGTAGGAAGGGTAGTTGAAATGGATGGAGTACTTTGATGTTTACACATAGGAACTGCAAAGCGTAAGTAAAGGTTATTATCTGACAATTTGGGGGAAGATGCGCAAGGCACAGACAGAGAAAAGTGTTAAGATATTCAGACAACCAACGGGAGGAGAAAAGGGCAAGACACTTTGATTATTCGTGCATGGTAAGGAAAATATTTTGCGGAGAGAGAGAGGGAGGGGGAGGGGGGAAGAGAGAGAAAGAGCGTTGGGAGGGAGAGGGGGGGGAGTTGTGGAGGAGGAAATAAAGTGTAAAACCGGTGGGAAAGAATTTTAAAGTTTCAGAAACACATACAAAATACATGTAATTATTGTCGATAATCTTTCTTCTAACATGCCCGAGCGCGCTTGCAAAAAGAGAATGAAAGCCCAACAGAGAGACAGAAAAACTGAGACGTAATGGAAACTAGAACAAACCAAAGGGACTTTTTTGCTGAGTGGGGTGAGGACGAAGGGGTGGGGGTTCGAGGAAGGTGGGAGAAACCTAATAGACAGTTCACCGTTTGCAAGACAGCTGGAATGGTGCTAAGTTGGGCATTCGAGGTTCAAAATATTGAAGGGTCATAGGGGTGGGGGAGTTGGAGATGGTTACAGAAAGGTGGCGAAAACTTGGGTTTGGGGGAGGAATGGATGGGCGGAGGGTGAGGGAGGGGGGGGAGGAGGAAAGGACTGTCTAAGGTACATCCCTGATGAACAAGGATCAAAGACCCCACTCAGATATAATCGAACCAGGCTGTTCCCAAAGGATATCAGGGCTTCTTGCGGATTGTCAACGTGGATCTAGGGGATAAGTGGTGGAGGTGAAACGGAAGGGCGCTGGAGAAGGGAGTGGGGGGGGGGGGGCGAGGCCAGACGATACGAACGGGCGGTTTGTGTGTGTGGGTGTGGGTGAGTGTGTGTGTGTGTGTGTGTGTGTGTGTGTGTGTGTTGGTAGTAGAGGCGGTAGGGGATAGTGTGTACGTAGAGGGTGGGGTAGTGAGGACAGAATTCCCCTCAGATCGAAACCAGCCATCGAATTTAGTCTTCCCGATCACGAGATTGCAAGACGAAGGGCCCCAACGAGGTTTCAACTTTCCAACTGTTGAGTAGACGTTGATTTTGATAAGTAAGCATGGGTTGATTGAATTTTGTGTAGCCTGTCTTGTTGACTGGTCTCTGTGTGCATCCCTCTGTCTGTCTGTCTTTCTTTCTTTGTCTGTCTTCCTGTCTGTCTATATGTCTCTCTGTCATTTCACTGGCTGGCTTTGTGGTGTTTTTTTAATAGCTTATATGTTATCAATGGCCGACGTGGTGTTTCTTGAGTCATTTACAGCTGTATTATGGTTTGTTTGTTATGTTGTTAATCGGTTAGTGTCATTGGCGCTCAGTTACCTTCCGAGTTGGTTAGTAGGTACCTTGTTAGCTTGAAACTCTATACGAAGTTTTAGCTACATACGTATATAGATACTATTTTCTCATTTGATGTGTTTTATTTTCTGTTAATCTTTTGTCTTCTCTCGTTTTCCGGTCTTCGGTCAGTGTACATGTCAGTCTGTTGAGGAGAGTAATATGAAGCTTGATTGGAATATTATTTTGATCCTGTAAACAAAAAATCGCGAAAAGTGAATAAAGGAAAGACATGAACTTTCTAGAACAACAAAAATGTAAAGGCTTACATACCAGAAACGAGAATACGCACCCAAGATTTCTCCGCTCGTGTTATTGCGGTGTGAAGAAGCGCGGGGAAGCAAAATGAACGCTTTGATTAGGCAGAAGACAGTCTCCATGGCGGCTCAACGACCAAATAAAGACCACGAGAGAGCCCAATAAGTTGGGGAGGGTTTCCATGTTAGTAACCAAAGACGCCCCTTAGCATGGGTCTCGGGGGTGTCTTCCTGGGGCTTATTTCAGGATCTATAGGCTCCGACGAACCTCTTATGGTGTATTAGATACCAGCGAGCGAAGCAGGATATGCTGAGTTTCAGAGATATATAACTTCTATAATAGTGGAACGGGGCTCAGGCTGTGGTAGGTTTACCTGGTGTGGAAAATCAAGGACCAGTACTGGAAAGCTTTTTATGTAGGCCAACAGACTTCCAACACACAGGAAACCAACCACCTATATTAAGTCTTGGTGCTGAAAATACAATAAACGTCTCGCACTGCAGGGCCTGTCCAGACCAGTCTTTCGACCAAAAGTAGACCAGCTTTTACTGTTAGTCATAATGATGAAGAGATACAATACAATTACAAATCTCGAACCACTATAAAGACCGACAGATTTTTCACACACTCGCGGTAGTCTTCTATAATAATGCTTATGTGTCGGGGACTTTTAAATTATGCAACGTCAACGTCAACACACTCGCAGAAAACTTGCCATCGAATTTAGCACTGATGTAGGGTAGCATGAATCTTTACTATTGTTACTTGTAACCAAGAAGGTTGCCAGACGAAGTGTCCAAAATTAGGTTTCAACTTTGACATTAACTTTGAATGGACTTAGATTTTTATTAACAGGGGTGGTTTGGTAAATTTTTGCTTATATTCTTGCTACGATGCTTGTTGGTCTTTTTGTACGAGTTATCTCTGCCGGTATTCGTATCTGATATTTAAATGCGACGAAACCTCTTGTACATGCTGAACTCGGTTCGTGCGTATATTCTCTGTGAAGGTGTATGGGGAAGGGGAGTGGGGAGAGGACTTAATCTATTTGGCATTGGACAGCTACGAAATTTAAATCTTGAATCTTTGGTGAAGATGTCTTTGAACGGAAACTCCGATGGTATGGCCACGTCACCAGATCATCAGGTCTTGCAAAGACCATCCTGCAAGGCACAGTGCAAGGAGGTAGAAGAAGAGGGAGACCGAAAAAGAGGTGGGAGGACAACATTCGCAAATGGACTGGTTTGACACTGAGCGAAACAATCAGGGTTGCTGAGGACAGGGAAAGATGGAGTACGCTGGTTAAACGATCATCTGTGGTGCCCCTACGACCTCCGAGTTACGGGATAGGATAGGATAGGATAGGTCTTTGAAATTACACTTAAAACGTGTTTACGCCAACAAGAACAACAAACACGCACACTTACGCACACACACACACACACACACATATATATATATATATATATATATATATATATATATATATATATATATATATATATATATATATATATATATATATATATATAAATTATATATATATATATATATATATATATATATATATATATATATATTTATATATATATATATATTATTCTGAGAGTATATGTGCCTATTGAACCGGTCAGCGCAGACTCGGCAGACGGTACATACTCAGTGTGTTTCCCTGCAGTGTGATGATCATGGTGATGTTCCTTTTCAAGAGGACCTGATATAGGACTAGCCTGTAAGAATCGCCAGTTCTTACATCTATTGGATCCCAAATAACACTCTTCAAAGGCGTCTATCTGATTCTCACAGCTTTGACAAATTACAGCCAGCTTGAAGAAACACGAGAGATGATCTCTCCTCCTCTTCCTCCTCCTTCATCACACAATCATCATCATCATCATCATCATCATCATCATCATCATCATCATCATCATCATCATCATCTTCTTCTTCTTCTTCTTCTTCTTCTTCTTCTTCTTCTTCTTCTTCTTCTTCTTCTTCTTCTTCTTCTTCTTCTTCTTCTTCTTCCTATTCTGCTGCGGCTGCTGATGCATCTTATTCTGCTTCTTTTCCTGCCTTCTTCTTCTTCTTCTTCTTCTTCTTCTTCTTCTTCTTCTTCTTCTTCTTCTTCTTCTTCTTCTTCTTCTTCTCCTGCTTCTTCTTCTTTTTCTTCTTCTATGTTTCCAAGCGGTATTTTAGTTTAATAATTACAGCCGTCTAGTCTGTATCCGTTAAAAGGAAACAAAATCGCAATTGCCTTTTGTCAAACTTTGAACTTCCTTTACCTTCCCTACCCGCCCAACCCAATCCTCTACCCCTCCTTGAACTAAGAACCAGAATTGAGTCTGGAAGACAGGATTTCCGGACTTTTCTTCTGTTGGATTTGCCAACACCACCAGGAATTCTATAGCGTAATGTAGTTCTTTAGACTTTTTCAGACTTTCTCGCTCGATTTTCACAGAAATATCTATACTAATTAAAACGGTACAGACATTGAGGTTAGAGAAAATGCCGAACTGAAAGGTGACCAGTTCTTTGGTCAGTGAGTGATAGTGATGATAATGATGATGATGATGATGATGATGATGATGATGATGATGATGATGATGATGATGATGATGATGATTGTTACACTCCGTTTGATGTTGGTGTTTTCTATCAGTATCTGATTCAGCCCCGATGCTTGAATTCCTGATAGTTGTGTAACTCAGATTCGTTTATTCACACAGCCCGTCCAAACAGCATACAAGTCACAAAGTCGACGTATGAAGTTTTCCACTTTTATTCAGCACACACCAACAACTGCATACAATTCTCAACTCAACTCAACAACTTTCACAGCAACTCTCCAAATCACTATCAACAACTTTTTTCTCAACAGCAACTCGGCACACGATTAAATAACCTCTCTCTTTTCCGGAAAGATTTCGAATACCGTAGAAATGACGTACTGCCACCAATCGAACTAAAGATCGTCATCACTGACTTACGTCATACTTCTCTCTTCCTGCCAAAAGAATGTTCTCCATTATCTACGACCATCAAGAAACTTCGATCGATAGTAAACAAACAGATCCAGAAGATTCTACAACAATATCGACCAACAAAAATTATCAACGTTATACAAAGCCTCTCCTAACAACAATGCAAACTCAAATCAAAGGTAAATAAACTCCATTATTGAATACTTTGCAAAACGAAACGATTAGATCTATCGTACACGCTTTAGACACACTTTCGTTCGTTTCAACGTAACATAACCCCCCACTCAAGAAGAAATTTACTTAATTTCTTTCAACAACGTTGGAACGTAATGCACAAACAAAGTACAGAATTAAGACTTATTTCAGATTGTCTGAATACTGTCAATGTTCTCAGTTTATATACACAAAGTCAATGTTCTTCCATCCGCAAGTCTATCTGGATATTGTCAATGTTCACAGTTCATTCACACAGAGTCAATGTTTCTCATCTGCAAATCTTTCTGGATACTGTCAATGTTCACAGATCATTTACCCAGTCAACGTTTTTCATTTTCAAGTCTGTCATTACCAATATTCTTAGTTCGTCCACACAGTCAATGTTCTTTCGTTCGCAAGGAATCGACGCCCTCGTCAGTTGCGGTCGTCATCGGCCCAGGGTCAAAGACGATGATCAGTGGGCTTCCCTGGAATCATTGCGTCCTCCGTTGTCTTTTTCTTCCGTCGGATGTCCGACGCAGTCGACGTTGTCAGCTCCCAGAATGCATTCGCTGGGTCTCACGGTCAGGTTGGCTTCTGCGGGACGGTGGAACAGCTCCCTCAAGGTCTGGGTGTAGACTTCATGTTCGACCAAAGTCGTAGAGCCTGGGACATCGCTGAAGCTATGGGGAAATTCGCCCATAAGGTCCTTGAGCTCCAACTTTTGACCTTCCGTCAAGCCTGGTCCTAGCTTAACGTCATCGATGCCTTCTTTGCTGTGGAAGTCTCCAAGTTCCAACAGTTCTTCGCTGTCAAAGCTGTCGTCGGTCACAGCTGCTGTTGCTGCATGTACAGTCTCTGGCGGCCTCTCCACGTACAGCTTAAGGAGGTTGGCGTGGTATATTTTGGAATGCTGGCCGACCTTCACCTTATAGTCGTTGATCCCCACCACGGTCTCCACTTCGTACGGGCCTCTCCACTGCATCAGCAACTTATTATGATCGGTAGGTAGCAGCACCAGCACTTTGTTGCCAGGTTTGAACTTCCTGTTCACAGCCCTACGATCATAGTAGTGCTTTCCACAGTCTTGGGACTTCTTCAGGTTTTCTCTGGCTATCTCGAGAGTCTGCTCCAGCTTCTCCCGTAGCTCAAACACGTACTGGTAGCTGTTCTTCACCTCTGGGGTGTCCACTTCCTTCGTCCACAGTTCTTTCAGGATGTGCATCGGCCCTCGGATGGTTCTTCCGTACAGCAGCTCGAACGGAGAAAAGCCGGTGGACTCCTGCGGTACTTCTCTGTAGGCGAAAAGTAAGGCGTTGATATAGCGATGCCATTGTCTGGGCTGCTCGCTGCACAGTTTCTTCAGGGTGGACTTCAGCGTAGCATTGAACTTCTCGACAAGCCCGTTGCACATTGGATGGTAGGGTGTCGTAGTCAAATGCCGGATGCTCAGCAGTCTGTTGACCTCCTTCATACAGTCAGAGACGAACTGTGTCCCGAGGTCTGTCAGAATTTCTTCAGGCACTCCAAGTCTACTGAACATGTCCACCAGTGCCTCTGCTACAGTTTCAGTGTCAATCTTCTTCAGTGGCACTGCTTCTGGGTACCGAGTCGCATAGTCTACTAAAGTCAGTACCCATCGATGACCTTCTTCACTCGGAGGTCTTATTTCGCCGATTAAGTCTAAGGCCACCCTCTTGAAAGGTCGGTCGATCAAAGGCATTCTCTGCATTGGCACTTTAGGGACCCTTCCTCGAGGTATGGTCTTCTGGCAAATGTCACATGATCGGCAGAAACGGCTGACGTCCGCATGAAGTCCTGGCCAGTAGAACACCGCCTGTATTCTGTCTGACGTCTTCTTGATGCCTAGGTGACCTCCCATGATTGAGTCATGCGCTACTTCCATCACCTGGCGCCTTAGGGGTAACGGTACCAAGACTTGACGTAGTGGTTTCCCTCCGTTGACCCTCGGGTGCTGGAAGATTCGATACAGGATCTTGGCCTTCACCTCAAAATAGACCGTACCACTGCCTTTGGTCACGTGGTCTTGGCGGTTCCTGTACTTGTTTAAAGTGCTATCAGCTTCCTGGAGCTGGATCAGCTTATCTCTGTCCACGATGGCAGCTTTGGAGTTGTCGGCGACGTTCGGTGGCGTAGACATCTTGTCTCTCTTGGCCTGGGCCCTGGTAGTAACAGCACCGATGATCTCTGGTCGGCAGGGCTGAGCCGGAGTAACCACATTGTCCCGTAGCAGCTCTGTAAGGTCTCCATCGGGAAATGGCAATGGATCCTCCTCCACAACTTCGACGTGTTGAGTTGAGGCAGGACTCCACTCTGGATCGGGGTCGTCGGGTCGTCTCGCGCCGTCGATATTCCCGATCATCAAATCATACAGCGGCTTCTTCAGGCAAACCGCTTCGACTTCGCCTATGTAGAAAGGGGTGTTGACATGAATTTTTGCAACTGGCGCTTTCACACATTTGCTGTCGGCCATAAGTGTCCATTTTGAATCGCCAGTGAACTGTTCTTTAGCGATTAGGTCTTCTCTGACGATGACCCCACTGCAGCCAGAGTCTCTTAAAACAGTCACTACATGATTTCCGACGCGTCCCTTGGAAACAGGCATGTTCTGTACGGTCACAGCTGCGCTGGCGACGACGGGGATGGATTTCCCGTTGGCAAGGAGAAGTTGGCCATCGGTTATGCACTCTTGCACGTCCGCGGGAGTAGCTGCGCGCTCGGTCTCACTCGGAAGAATGACGCTCCCGCCGCACACTTGATGGTCAGATCTACTGGTTTGCCGTAGATTGGAGAAACGTCTCTGTCGGTTGCCCGCCGCTGCATTGTCCGTACTGCTCCGCTGTCCGCTACTTTTGTTTTGAGGACAGTTAGCCGCTCTGTGGTCTGTAGCGTTGCAAGTGAAACAGCCTCTTGAATGCCCTTCCCTGGGAGGAGGCGTGGAGTCCGTCTGTCTCTGGTTCGTCTGGCTCCCCTGGATCTGGTTCACATGGTTTCCAGTCTTCTGAAAATGTTTCGTCGCGCTGGGTGGCCCCAGGGTTTTCCCATGAGCGATGAGATATCTTTCAGCAGCCTCAGTCACATCTTTAAGCGTCTGCAGCTTTTGTTCTTCTAAGTGGGTCGCTAGGTCCTTGTGACAGGCATTGAGAAATTGTTCCTTCACGATCAGGTCATGGAGACTGTCGTAAGACTTCGTTTCGCCTGATAACTCCACCCACTTGTGTAGATATGACGACAGGCGCTCCACAAACTGCTTTGGCGTCTCGTCTGACTTAGGCCGGCATTCACGGAAGCGTTTACGGTAGCCCTTCTCTGTAAAGTTGTAGCACTGCAATAGGGCCTCTTTCAAGACGTCGTAGTTTTTGGCGTCAGCGTTCGACAGTCTGGTGTAAACTTCGAGCGCTTGCCCTGTCAGAAGTGCACTTAGTCGAATCGCCCAGTCTCGAGGTTGCCAATTGGAGCTTTCGGCGAACCTTTCGAATCTCGCCAGATAGCTGTCGATCTGGTCCTTCCCGTCGACGAATGCTGGCAATTTTGGAGCTTTGTTGTCACTGATAACTTGTGGCGCATTCTGCTGTTGCTGGATACGCGCCATTTCTAGCTGGAACTCAAGACGCTTCAGCTCGAATTCTCTGTCTTTTTCTTGCCGCTGCTGTTCAATTTCTAGACGCTTCTGTTCTAATTCTCTTTCTTCACGGCGACGCTGCTCTTCTAATTCTCGTTCTTCACGGCGACGCTGCTCTTCTACTTCTAGACGCTTCTGTTCTAGTTCTATTTCTTTTTCTAGACGCTTCTCTTCCAATTCTCTTTCTTCGCGCCTTCGCTGTTCTTCTCTTTCTTCACGCAATATTCTCTCCTGGCATTTGACGTACTCCGTCAGCTGTTTGCCTTTTAGATTTAGTTCAACCCCTTTCTGCCAGAAGTCAGCCATCTTGATGCTTCTGTAAAGTTCTTTTCAAGAAAGTTCTTTTCTGGAAGGTTCTTCTTCTAGAAAGTTCTTGACTGTAGAGTTCTTTTTTTGGAAAGTTCTTGACTGTGCTGTACCTTTCTAGACTGTTCTAGAACAGCACGCTTTCTGCAGTAGCGCTGATGCTTGCCACTAGTCGCCTTCGCTGACGCAGGCCCCGCTGTCCTCGTCGTATGCGACGCTGCACCACGCTGGTGTTGATGTATACGCTCCTGTGCTGAAGTAGACTCGACGTCCGTACGTCGCTCTCTCTAATACTGGCGATGTAGCTCCGAGACTGTCCCTCGACGTAGTCCTGCGGCAGCCACGTAGTCCCGCTCTGTTGTTCGCTCACGAAGCAACTCTTCGGCGACTACACGCCCTTGCAGTCAACCCGAATCTATCGGTGATGTAGTCCCAGTATGTTGGCCCCTCTCGACGCAACTCGTTGGCGGCTACCCTCGATGACTGCCTCTCGTAACGTTGACTCGCTTGTTGTAGCAGTTGAACCCTTGGCTATGGCGTGAATCGCGGCTTGACCCCCAAAATGTTACACTCCGTTTGATGTTGGTGTTTTCTATCAGTATCTGATTCAGCCCCGATGCTTGAATTCCTGATAGTTGTGTAACTCAGATTCGTTTATTCACACAGCCCGTCCAAACAGCATACAAGTCACAAAGTCGACGTATGAAGTTTTCCACTTTTATTCAGCACACACCAACAACTGCATACAATTCTCAACTCAACTCAACAACTTTCACAGCAACTCTCCAAATCACTATCAACAACTTTTTTCTCAACAGCAACTCGGCACACGATTAAATAACCTCTCTCTTTTCCGGAAAGATTTCGAATACCGTAGAAATGACGTACTGCCACCAATCGAACTAAAGATCGTCATCACTGACTTACGTCATACTTCTCTCTTCCTGCCAAAAGAATGTTCTCCATTATCTACGACCATCAAGAAACTTCGATCGATAGTAAACAAACAGATCCAGAAGATTCTACAACAATATCGACCAACAAAAATTATCAACGTTATACAAAGCCTCTCCTAACAACAATGCAAACTCAAATCAAAGGTAAATAAACTCCATTATTGAATACTTTGCAAAACGAAACGATTAGATCTATCGTACACGCTTTAGACACACTTTCGTTCGTTTCAACGTAACAATGATGATGATGATGATAATGATCATGATGATGATGATGATGATGATGATGATGATGTTTGGGATCATATCCACGCTTATATAGTTTCTATAGCTACTGTAATTAAAAACTGTAGAATTGGAGAAAATATTGCTTAATAGTTATTTGCTTATTCAATGCACGGTCACTTGCTTATGGACACTGGACTCGGCAGTAATTAATTAACCTAGTGTATTTCATTCATTAGCTTCATATCCGCCCGTTCTCCCGTTCTTTATCTCCCTTTGATTTTTTACCGCATTTCTTAGGAAGGCTACGATAAGAGCTCTATCTCTCCCGAGATGAGATGACCTCAGCTAGTTCGAACCGATCCGATACCATCTTGGAAAAAGGAAAATAAAAAGGTTCTCTGGCTGTGACACGTAGTGAGCCAAAACAGGATAAAAGGTCATTCTGTCCCGTTTTAGGAAATAGGATCCAGATTTGGCCGAAGGCGTTGATCCTTGGATGAAGTCTAGAGACCTTTTAGCTGATAGACTAAAGATGGACCACTGGCTTGTCTGTATATTTGAATGACACTTTTAGAAACATAAATTCTTGGGAGGAGGGGGTGGTGGTGGTTATAAGTTAAGTTGTCTAAGTTTAGAAAGTTTTTGAAGAAGAGAACTCTAATTGAAGTAAAACTTTGACCAGGAGCATGACGAATAATGTGACTGTGGTTATGTTGATTCCGACACCAGAAAACATGTGTAGATTAACGGAACTAATTGCGCAAGCATTCCCACAATACAAATTCCTATCATATCTGACTAGACATATTAATGTTGATGCTATTCTTTTATGTTTGATGGTTTTGCTATATTGGTGGTCGTCTGTTAAATACTGTCAACAATTATGTACAAACTTAGTACAGAACAGCGATCAATTTTATATTTTGACGTGATGGAGCAATATCACACTACATTATTTCCTATGCTAACAGGATTATAATATAATATTGACGCATTGTGAACCAACCCTAAGGCATTTTTTTCGTTTTTTACATGTATATTTATATATCTGAGACAATAATAGACAATTTTAGAACAACATTGCACCACACTGTATAAGCTAGCGCTGGATTATAATGTAATATTGATTCGACTATTCTTTCTATATATCTGAGACAATAGTTGACTACTCTGTTCTGAAACAATATTAGGCTATTCTTCAGGGCTGATGAGATTAATTAGGTTAGTAGTACCAGGCTTTGTTCCTCCTATACTTAATAGTATTCGCTCTGCTCCCTCCTGGCTGCTATGTAATACAATCAAGTCCTAGCGTTGGCGTGGCGAACTGACTTCTCTACAGTGTGACTATATGGTATACCTAGGACTGTAAGACAGGCTGATGGTCAATAATACCTATCAAATAGTCTAACAGATAGATTTGCCTTCTACTTTAGCTACCAGCTAAATTATGACTTCGTTATAGTGTGACTAAGAAATAAGCCCTCGTCTTTGTACAAGAACTGTGAAATACCTTGATGGTCAAACATGCCTACCAACTAGTCTAATCGATGGCTTTGTCTTCAACCTTTGCTGCCAGCTAACAGGCATGACCTGTCAATATATATATAATCCTCACATTCCTGTACACGTAGTATGAATCTAAGAGTGTAATGAAGCAGAAGCTTCAAGCTATAATGAGGGAAAATTAAATATTCTATGAATTCCACAATACAAAAAGCATCCTATCAAACTCGACTGGTGTTATTTTGAAATTAGAAGGGTTTGTTGGGGGCTATCCTTTGTCGTAAGTGACGCCGCGCTGCTTCTATTGTTGCATTTTTCTGAAGAAAACAGAATCAAGTTGAAATGTATCTGCGCATAGTTAACGGGCATGATTCCTCTCCTGACCTTTCAAGCCTCTTCTCTCTCAGTTCTGTAGTTAATTGGAAGCCTCGCCAGGCTTGTGATACTCTATGGGGTCGTCCAATCAGTCTCTGCTCAGTGACTCAGGAGATTGACCGGCCATTCTGCCTCCGATCACATTCCGCACAGTGTTCTTGGCCACTTCATTAGAGAGTGCTTGCGTGAAGGGAAAGGTGGGACTTTGTGGAAAGTAAATAGGTATGGACACATGCGCAGTCCAGGTGATTATGTCCCCTATATCATCATCATCATCATCATCATCTTGATCATCATCACCATCATCAGGTGGATAGTTGAATAAAACCCAGGCCATGGTACTGTAATATAATCAAAGTCTTTGTTGTTTTGCTTCTACTTACTTCTCTACCTCATCTTCTTCCTTCGTCCTTTCCTCCTCCTTCTCATCATCACCACTTTCTCCTTCTTCTTCCTATTTTGCCTCTATCAACGCCCTCCTTTCTCAAAGGTCGACTGAAGAGGTGGGTTGTATAAAAACTCTGGCGATGATGCTATCATGTAATCACCGTCTATGTCGTTGCCCAGACGTCGCCGGTGGGGTGAACAAAACATAGATTGAAAGATCGATCTCAGTACCTATGGAACCGTCTGAGTTTGGGTTGTGCTGGATGTGGAGCTAAGAAAGATAAAGCGAAAGAGAGGGAGAGAGTAAATGAGAAACGCTGTATAGTTTTAGAGTTACTTTCAATTTCCGAATGACACGGCGAGGGTGTGGGGACATTGCCGCCGCATTGAAGATGATTAGGATGAGGAGGAGGTAGGATGGCGGAGGTGGTGAGGTGGTGGGGATGGTGGTGAAAGAGGAATAAGAAGAAGGAGCAAGATGGTGATTATGAGGAGGAAGAAGACGACGAAAATAAGGTTGAAGGGGTAGTGATCATGTTCATATTGTAATGCGGTAATGCTGATGACGACGACCACGATGGGAAACTGGTGAGAAGTAAAGTCATATAATTCACCCCCACTGTCAAATCCAGTCTCCCCAAATCTCTTGGAAATATCGGTTGTTGAGCTGAATGGAGGGAGGGAGGAGGGCACTTTATTTTAGGGTAATTTTCCTCTCAATTGCACATGATCATAAACCTCCTGGAGTGGCAGACGACTTTGACTGTTATCCTAATCGCTTCCCATTCTATGTGACAAGGCTATGAGCCACTCTGTGCACTCTGACCCCATCGCACAACCCTGGACTCCTGCCTTATCCACACCCCTACCCCATTCCCTTCCCCCACCCCCACTCCCTAGAATCCCATCCCATCATAATCCGCGCCTACCGTTGTCTCCTTTTTCGTCTCTACCGCAAACTTTAGCCCTTCAGAAGATAAAACGCAAACTGCCCCCAGGTCGCTGACGTCCGACCCCACCGCAAAATTCTAAGTCTTCTTGCCCTCCTGGTTCCTCGACGCAACCCTGGAGCCTCGTAGATTACCCTTTACACATGATGCTAAAGCTTGTTGGCTTCTGCCCTGAACGGGTCGAACTGATACTAGTAATAGATCCCTGACGCTCAGTATTTCCTAGGCTTTTATTCCTTGGGAACCTATCCCGTCACTATATCTTCATTGCTTGATCCATGCACCAGCAATATCTTTGTGTTGTTAAACCCACCCAACATCGCCCTACCATAATGAGAGTCAATCTATCAACGTAGACCACAAAAGCAATAGGTTCTGGTATATATCGTATACCCTAGTATACACTAAACTCCGGATGCCTTTCTTCGTCCCTCCATCCACCCCATCACCCCACCTTGCAATAAACTGTTTTAAACCGGTCGAACTATATTCCACTCCACTCCATTCCACCTAGCGTCTCTCGCTCATCATGGTCATATCAGTCTGTGGAGGACAGTTTACTATTACAATTTTAGCCTGGCGCCTGGTGTCTGGTCCAGTAGCGCTTGCTAAAAATAAAATGTAGCATTATTTTCAGAGTAGTTAGAGAGACAGAGACCAACACTTGGAAGGTTGTGCATGTTTATTTATTTGTGTTGTTGTTACTTTCTGCTTCGGGTCTGTGTGCTATATAGTGCAATGGACAACAGTGCACTTTTTGTGGAGGTAGGGGGTGAGGGCAAGGATATACGTTCGCATCCTGGCGTAGCCACTGGTGGTCTTTACCTAATATACCTGTAATATTCGCGTTTCTGACACTTACGACGAAATTCCAGTCACTTTCATAGTGAAAGCACGCAGTAACAATGCAGTGCCAACTTGGTTTGTTTTAACATTCTTGTTATGAAGCGGGAAGAGATGTTTAAAAAGTCCTTTTAGACAAACTCGCGTCAAACATTTTTGTTAAACGAGAAGTTCTATTGAATTGAACTGAAATATCTCAAGATCACACCTTTGAGCGTCACACACCCTTCTCAAATTCACATGCATGGTTGCCGGCATAGAAACAAATAGATTAAACCAAACATAATCTCTTTCAAACGTACGGTTGTGATATAATCCGAAACATTCATGTGTTTGTATGTCTATTAATACATGTAGCATCAAGTTTGATTTTGTTAAAAGAAACAGCGACAGTGGGTATAGTAGGCACAGTTGTTTGTTGACTAAACCAAGCGGATGCGCCTAAAATTCTAAGTTTAGCGGTTTGTTCAAGCAACGATTGCCCATTATAGAAATGTTTTGATGTGATAACAATGCAATTTCCTAAGTTAAATCACCGTCACACAAAATTAACAAACATCTTTGATGCCATGGCCTCTTAAGAAATTGTATTAAGCTCATTACCAGTTACACATTACATAATTATTGCTTTATGTCCAGCGGACTCTTCCGAGCCAAATCAGGACCGGACAACCCCTGATCCGCATAAAAGATCTGCTGAAACAACCCTAGTGGTAAAACGGAAAGCTCTCCATCAGCCAGTCACTTTACAATAAAGACATCCCACGCAGGGGACGCTGAGGCTATATTCTAATTTATCGAACCCCCGTTTACAAAAACAAAATAGAATACAAACATCATTATAAATTATCAACAAAACACATACATATAAAACGCCTACATTGCTACATAATAACATCATAGGAAGCCCTAGTGACCACCTGGCAGAAAGCGTCCAAGATTCCCAAGCTGATCCAACAGACCTCACACACAAATAAGGAGTCTTGTCCCGGAAGAGTTTTCAAGAAAAAAGGTAGGTGACTGGTCTAGCGAAGAAGAAGATAGTATAGCAGATTGATAGAACAGAGCAGGAATGAGAAAGAGCAAATGAGAAAGACAGCACAGTGGGAATTTAAAACACTAAATTTCCAGAAAGTGGGGATACTATTTATACTGAAACCCCCGGCATCCCAACGGGGGTTACCAGTTACTCACACACACACACACACACACACACGCACACATACACAAACACACAGACACGCACAGGCACGTGTGCGCGCGCTCCGAACCATTTCAAAAATGTATTCTCTGACACGAAGCATGAACATAAATTATGCACACAGAGAAGTTCATTAACATCAATAACAAAATGCAAGCACCATAACGAGCAGGCAAAATCTTGAAATAACTAACACACACAGACATTGCATTTCAACGAAGTTCAGTGAACCTCACCCCCCCCCAACTCTCTCTCTCTCTCTCTCTCTCTCTCTCTCTCTCCCTCTCAGAGAGAGAGAGAGAGAGAGAGAGAGAGGTAGGTGGAGAGAGAGTTTATGCGATAATGATGATGATGACGCTAAAGGACAATAATTAATTCAAATATTGAAGTAGACTGAGAGAGAAACAGGAATCATTAATGCAAGGTCACCAGTCAATACGAGTGGGAGTAACACAACAGACGTAGAGAAAAAAAAAGTTACAACAAAAAAATGTGACAAACACGCGTTATTCGACAGACTCTCTCAAAGAAACAGTAAAATTATTATAAGGTTACTTTTAATTAAACACCTCTTGTAGTTTTTTTCATTGCGAAATACGTAAATATCGATACTGCTTTTGTGATAATCGTATTATCACTTTGTAATAAAAACATCAATGGTGGTACGTGAACATTGAATTGTCTCAAAATGTACTTTTCACGAATATGGACAATACCACAAAAAGTGCATTTCATTTTCAACAGATGGACAAAAAGGACACGTCTTTGGAACAACACTTTTATCTTTTATTTCGATTCAATTCAATAATGCCTAGACTTAACTTAACACACATTTTTTTTAAAACTTATTTATAGTAATATCTGTCAAGTACTTCTCAGGCTGCCATAGTGTTTTAAAGGCACTATACGTTGAGAACCTTTCGCTATCCACCAATTTACCAAACCATTCCGATTTGTAGCAGTCTATCATACGTTGTCTGAAAACACGTAAAAATGCTTTCTTATTTCCTACTCCTCCATTCAGCCAAACATCAGAAAACCCAACATGTCAAAACAGTGTTTTATATTGTAAACCCAGTGTTGCACATCAGGCTGGTCTACGGATAGTTTCACAAACTTTTTTTTTTTGTCCATTTCATATGCTTGTTTTGGAAGTCTAAAGAGAAACGCCTCTTGCAACTTGAACGAGTATCTTCCTGCACTGAGAGTGGACAACGACCAAGTTCTCCATAAACCATGACATTTGGAGTCCCGGGACACTCAAGAAACACGCTTACAAGTACACAAATGGGGAGATTCAACATCATGAAAACGTGTAATACCCCATATTTCTGCTGCATACAGAAGCATAGGTTTGACCTGGGCATCGAATAGTTGCTGCCCAAACTCCACATTGCTTTTATGATCTCCAAAACCTTTCCTTTTGCTCTGCCTCCAAACCCTTGGAGCGCAATATTGATGGCTTTGTCTTCTACTTTTGCTGACCGCTAACAAGGGCATGGCCTGTCAACTTATAATCCCCACATTCCTGTACACGTAGTATGTATCTACGATGGTAATGAAGCAGAAGCAATAAAGAGGAAAAATTAAATATTCTATGAATGCCACAATACAAAAAGCATCCCATCAAATTCGACTGACGTTGTCTGGAAATTAGAAGGGTTTGTTGGGGGCTTATTCTCCTTTGTCGTAAGTGACGCCGCGCTGCCTCTATTGTTGAAGTTTTTCTGAAGGAAAACAAATCAACCTGAAATGCATCTGCATGATTCCCTTCCTGACCTCCCAAATCTCTTCTGTCTGTCCACTGCCCCTTATCCATATTAAAGCACCGAAATGCACATACGCTCCACCCCATCACTTTTTCCTCCACTCTCCTCCCACCCTCACCCAAGGGAAGGAGAGATTTAGTTAATTAGTTAGTTAGTCATTGTTTACAGGGTCCAGCGGACTGCAAAGAGCCGAATCAGGACCAAAAAATCAGGACCACAACTTGGTTGAAAGAGGACTCACATCTGACCCGTAAAAAAGATCTGCTGAAACAACCCTAGTGGTAACATTGAAGGCATTCCACCAGCCGATCACATTACAATAAAGATATTCCAGGCAGGGGACGTTGAAGCTATACTCTAATTTATCGAACCCCCGTTTACAAATACGAAAATAGAATATACACATCAATATTAAATGTCAACAAAATGCATAAATATAAAAATGCCTACATTTCTAACTAATAACATCATAGGAAGCCCCAGTGACCATTTGGCAGAAAGCGTCCAATATTCCCAAGCTGACCCAACAGACCACATACACAAATGAGGAGTTTTGGAAGGGTTTTCAAGAAAAAAAAAGGTAGGTGACTGGTCTAGCGAAGAAGATAGTATAATAGATTGATATAACAGATTAGGTAGGAGAAAGAACAAAGGAGAAAGACAGCGACAGTGGGAATTTAAAGCACTAAATTTCCAGAAAGTGGGGATACTATTAATACAGAGACCCCCGGCACTCCCACCCTCACTCCCGGCGAAGGCAGGGGGTGAGGGGTGGGTGTGAGAGAGAAAGAGAGGGAGAGAAAGAGAAGATAATTCTTTAGTTAGTTAGTTAAAATAGATTAACGTCCCCGGACACATAAGCGTATAGGGGACGATATGATAAATAATTCTTTATTTAACGAAGCTAGTACTAGTAGAATAAGCTGTGTCCTGCTCTTTTACATCTGGTCCTCACCCTAAAGAGGGACTAGTCTACTGAAACTACAAAACAGCATTCAAACAATAACGTGTTTATAGATGAACTTGAGTAAGAACACATGTATATAAATGACATGCATTGCCAGAAATAGAGGGTAAGATTGCACATCAATTGTATATTTATATTTTACATTTATAGCATTCTAAAGACTGGTTTTTAAGCAACAAACCTTAGAGGACATTATACACATTAACTAGCACATATGCTTTTTGTTTTCAAAATCAATTAAACGAAACAATCTATGCTGCATAAAATCATCAGTAGCAAAGAACATAAGTGAACTTGTAGGAATTAGTTTTTCGTTTTTTTTTTTTTATTTCTTGTACAATGAATGCAACGTTTATGTTGACTTCATAAGATGGGAACCATATTTGCTCTTCAAAATATTCATTTTGATAGTTTGTCTCAGGAAGTTTGGAAAAAAGTTCTAGAGACTGTTACCTGAATAAATTAAACTACGCTTAAACAGATTAATCCGAGGAAGAGAAGTGTTCAATTTCATGACGTGGCGTGAAGTTAGCATATGGTATGGTTTCTGGCACATATCCAGTGATAATTTTGTGCATAAATGAAACCTAAATATAAGCCAACCTTGACACAGAGAGAGAGAGAGAGAGAGAGAGAGAGAGAGAGAGAGAGAGAGAGACAGACAGAGAGACAGACAGAGAGAGAGACAGACAGAGACAGACAGACAGACAGACAGAGAAAGACAGAAAGAGAGAGAGATTGTTGTTTTGAAACTACTTTTTCAACATGTTACCAAACTGGCTGTAATTAACAGGAGCAGTAACTTCCCCTTCACCAACTGATAGAACTCCGTGCCCAAAGCAAAGATTTTGTAGATGTTATTAGCTAATTACACGTTGTTGTTGTCACAGGGGCCGGGTAGCTCAGTTGGTAAGAGCGTCTTGCTAGTAACCGAAAGGTCGCTGGTTCGAATCCCGGATTGGTCAACGTGTGATCATATTATTTTCCCCTTTACCAACAACTGGCCCGCTGGTGTCAGTATAAATCGGTCCAGTAGTCACCTATATGCGAAAGTGTCGTGTGACTATAATCTACAAACAACAACGTCATTTCTATAACAATAATTCTGCCATGTCACTATAATTGACAAGTAGCCGAAGTAAATAAAAATCATTAACGAACTTCACTGTTTTCAACTACAATGTAGGATGATGCTCTAGCCGGAATTAATAATGGAGGACAACATCGAACAACCTGTAATTCTTCTTCTTCTTCTTCTTCTTCTTCTTCTTCTTCTTCTTCTTCTCCTCTTCCTACTCCTCCTTCTTCTTCAGGACACTGAGGAGGGGAAAAAAAAGTAATAATTCCACACTTGTAAATAAGGTCTTAATACACGCGTTTGTTTCTTTTGGTTTTAGCTCTACATAGATAGCAGGTCTTCTTGGCATGGAGTTCTGCGCTATACTAAGTGGATATTGGACTGGATATGTACAATAAAATACATTGTAGACATTAAAAAAATCCCAGAAACTACAAGTTTTTGTAGCTTTCAATTCTGAACCCCTTACTTGTACCAGGCTACTGATGAATCTGTGGTGTGGCCTTGCATGGAGCTCATCAATCGGGGACAGAAGCTGACAGGGTAGTAGCAATAAATTAGCACCGGGTTAATAGAAAAGCGAAGCTGGGGTCAGGGAGGGTCACCGTAGGAGCGACAGGCAGATATATCATCGACTTTGTGAACTATCATTACTCGCTTTTACCTGTCAGCCCTATTATTTAAAATTTAAAAAAAAAACGAAGCAGAAGGGGAGGTGGGAGGAGAGCAACGGGGATGGGAAAAGGGGAGAAGGTGGGCGAAAAGAAGAAGGAAGAGGAAGATGGGAGTAGAAGGACCAAAAGAAGAAAGAAGACTCAAGAGGAGGAGGAAAAAAAGGAGGAGGAGACAACGAGGAAAAAAAGGAGATGGGGAGGAAGGAGTAAGAACGAAGACTTTTAGTCATGGATTGAAGTAACACCCGATACACATTGGCCGAAGGCTACTAGAAGCATGCTGTAATAGTCGCCTCAACAGGCCATAAAGCATGCTCTCATGCTTCAGAGCACTGCTTTCCATACGCTTCAAGCCCTAGGAGCATTGACAAATGAACTCATGAAAATAGAACATGTAAGTTTCGTCTCATCTAGGGGACGAATTAGGTCAAACTGTATTTGTTTCTAGGTCAACTGTCTTTTACGAACCGTTTGAGAATGTTTTTGCACCGTTTGTTGACGCCGGATAGTGTCCTCACTTGGTTTCATACAATGTAAGAATCCAACAAGGCACATTGGTATTTGAGACAGAAAGAGCGGGATGTTGTAGAGCAACATTCTGTATATATTTACAGTGAAATTGCGCTTTTCCCGTCACTATAGAGCTTGAAGCGTATAGGAAGCAGTGCTCTGAAGCATGAGAGCATGCTTTATGGTCTGTTGAGGCGACTACTACAGCATGCTTCTAGTAGCCTTCGACCCATGTATACCGGGTGGAAGAAAAGAAGAAGAAGAAGAAGAAGAAGAAGAAGAAGAAGAAGAAGAAGAAGAAGAAGAAGAAGAAGAAGAAGAAGAAGAAGAAGAAGAAGAAGAAGAAGAAGAAGAAGAGAGTGAGAGCGGGGGTGGAGTGGGAAGCGGATGGGTTGTTTGATCAGGATGGCTTAAAAATTCGAGATATAATTTCAAAACCATACCCTTTCTATATAGTTAGAAGCGTAGCTCGTTGGATTTTACAGATAAGATTTCAATTTTGAATGATAACTTTAATGGTGTCCATTGTAATGACATAGTTTGAATGGAATATTTAAGTGCTGAATGTTTTTCTTTCTCTAATACCAAATTGCGAGCTGCCTTGCTTATATGCCTATAAATGGGCATATTCGGTTATTCATTGTTTCTTACATACCGGTGTTTCATAATCGTTATCATGAGGTATCACGTCATAGATTCCGCTGTTACGGTCTTTCTGATTGGCGGGCGCCTCATAGAAGTTGGTGCTACGGTGCTCTTCTTTGGCCAATGGCTCATACAGATTCTGATGTTTGGTCGTACCTGATGCATAACTGCGGTTCGATGACTCATACCTGTAGCCGTTCTCTTGTCCACGATTGGTTGCAGCTGACTCCTTGGGACTCTGGATCTGGATCTGGAGTGTTATGGCCATGTTAGACGAGCCTGCAGGTGCTGAAACGCTGAACGAGGGCTGAGAAATTGGTTGGTTAGGCGCAGGGAGGTCAAGGGCTTGAACATGGTTCTGGCGTCGGGGATCGATCAGTGGCTGAAATGGTTCTTCCGATGAACGGAAGAAAGTTGGTGACATTTCACTGCAACAAAAGGAGATTCAATGTATAATACTGGATGCGATATATGTGCTTTGCTATTAAATCAGAATCAAAGAGGGGCGATCTGTCACAATATACCCGCACACATGTTACACACACTTAAACATACACAGCATACAGACACATCACTCACCCATGGATGTAAAGAAGACAGGGAGAAAGATATTAGAAGAACATTAATTATATATTTTTGAAATAAAAATTGACTGTAACCAATACCATTATTAATCAAATTGGTGAAGAAAAAAATGCTTCTGCATGTAGTCTGGCATAAAATATCCTGACCATCTGAAGCATAACAGTTCAAGAGATATTCTAGCATCTGTATTAGTAAAATGCAATAATACAAAACAAACCCCCCCCCCAAAAAAAAAAAAAAAAATTGCAAAAGTCTGTTTTGCGACTATAGAGGACAGCCTGACATATTAGTATTGTTCGTCACATTGCGTAGAGAGGCAAAAATAAGCTTAAGTCTCTGCGAGTTTCAGCAAAACGTTCCCATAATCTTTGGTCTCAGCTACGTAGTGTGATTGTCAATATGACCGTGCGATGTTGCAGGGTCAGATCAAATTAAATACAGTCCTCTGCGGTTATTGTAAATCAGGCAGTTTTACTGGCCGTTAATTGAATGTCGAGGGAGACCGAAAAAGAGGTGGGAGGACAACATTCGTCAATCGAGAATGGACTGGTTTGACACTGAGCAAAACAATCAGGGTTGCTGAGGACAGGGAAAGATGGAGTACGCTGGTTAAACGATCATCTTTGGTGCCCCTACGACCTCCGAGTTATGGGATAGGATAGGATAGGACGTGAGTGTATGTGAATGCATTCAAGTATCAGCCCAGTCTTTGATGCAATAAAGATGTGTTGAATTTGTAAAATAAGTGGTAATTTCGTTCGTCGTGTGGTGTGTGATTCCCCACAATACTTATATCAATAACAGGTAGTTAATCTCAGACAGATGCGAGGCAAAAAATTCTGTCAGTTTTATCAGTAAGACTACTTTTAAATTGCTTTCAACATTGGCCGACATTATATTCCTAATGAACTCCTCACTCAGCAATACATGATGTTGTATCCTTGTTGTCCGAGCAGATGGACACAGATCAATGCAAGTAATTGAGAGAAAATAAAATAATTCCTAGATCTATTGTAGTTCAATCTGATAAACACAATATCATCGCACAGTCATCTAGTAGCGCTACAAACCTATTCCCGTTGTAATACGCATGCAGGAAAGGTTTCTCGGGGTTCTTGGAGTTTTTGTTTCGGCAATGCTTGAGGATGATGAGGAAACTGACGAGACCCACAAAGGTGACGACGGCTATGATAATCAAGCCTATCAACGGCACGGGTCCAACGTACATTTTCTCGATCCTGCCTGTTGGCTGTTGCGTTTGAATTTCAACTGGAACACACAATTACAATAATAGTTATAACAATTATTGTTGGGACACAAAAATGCAGTAATAATTATAAGAATGATTGTATTGGTTTAGAACCAACTATGTATTAATTACTACTACTACTACTACTACTACTACTACTACTACTACTACTACTACTACTACTACTACTACTACCATCACCACCACCACTTCCACTACTACTACTTCTACTAAAAATACTACTAATCATCATTATGCAGTCGGCTTCATAAGCGCATTCATTTCTAAATTACTTCCCTTGAATTGTGCTCCATACAGATCCCTACATCTGTTTTCTAAAATGGTATTAGGCAAACGTTTACATAGTTAAGTTATTATGATGTTATAGATTAGTCCTTATTAAAGTTATTATTAAGCTAGATCTATCGTTAAGAATACCAGAGTTTACTATATTCAGATTAAGATTCAGATTAATAAGAACACTTTATTATTTCACAAGAGAAATTCTAACATTCAATTGCTGTCAGTTAAAGCAATAAAAAGGTCAAGTCGCCCCAGAGTGAAGTGTCCTATTATTATTATTATTATTATTATTATTATTATTATTATTATTATTATTATTATTATTATTATTATTATTATTATGTTAAGATGATAACGAAAAATAGGAACAAAAGAAGACAGAGCTCCTGCTGCTGTTGTTGCGATGATGATGATGATGATGATGATGATGATGATGATGATGATGATGATGATGATGATGATGATGATGATGATGATGATGATGATAATGATGATGATGATTGTTGCGATTGAGACGCGCACGATAGATCCGATCATTTTGGTTTGCAAAGCATGCAATAATAGATTGCATTTGCCTTTGATTTGATTTTGTTGCTAGAAGCTTTGTATAATGTTGATGATTTTCGTCGGTCGATATTGTTGAGAATGTTCTGGAATTACTTGTGCATTATCGACCGAAGCTTCCAGAAAGGTCTGGTAATAGCTAAGCGATTCTTCTAACCTAAAGTACGTTCTATGACGTAAGACAGTGCATAGTTCGGGTGACGAGTTTTATTTTGAGTGGGTGTTATGCGTCATGCTGGAATGTTTGAACTTTTTCTTGATTGCGGAGAGGCTATATAAGTAATGCACGGTCTGCTGTTGTCAAGGTGGCGACGTGGTGATTCGTCCTTAACGCTAACGCAATAGAAGGTTAAGCTTCGTTATTCTTTTATTTCCTTGTAGGAGTGATATATGATGAGTTTTGATGATTAATCTTTGTAGTGATTTTCGGAAAGCGATCTTGTATGCAGTTGTTGATGTTTGCTGAATAAAGTTGGAAAACTTTATACGACGACCCCTGCCTTGCTGCTGAGTGAACAGACTGCCTGGATAAACGAATTAGAGTTAAACTTATCAAGATTCAAGCATCGAGGCTGAATTGGCTATTGATAACTAACCGTGTAACAATGATGATGATGATGATGATGATGATGATGATGATGATGATGATGATGATGATGATGATGATGATTATGGTGATGATGATGTCCACGATAACGATCTCAATATATAGACGATGGCGTCGATGGGGGAAGAGGAGAAGGTGGGAAAAAAAGAAGGGGGTTTAGGAGGAAGGGAGGGAGGGGGAGAAAAATCGTACCAAATATGGATGTTTCGGTTATATCTTTAAAGGCGATTTCCGTCGTGGATTCAGTTGACGATTCTTTCTCTGCCGTCATCAATGATGATAATGGTGTCTTGGTCGAGGTTGTGGCTGATGTTGTTGACAATGATGTCGTAGTTGACCCGCTTGTTGCTGCTGTAGTTGTTGTAATCGTAGTCGACGGATTGTTCATCCTCGTCGTAATCGACGGCGTTGTTGCTTTCCTCGTTGTAGTCGATGGTATGGATGTTGTTGTAGTCGTCGTTGTCGTCGTCGTAGTAGTCGGCGTAGAGGGCGTTACTGTTGGTGCCATTGGAGGGATAAGATGAGAATCGCAGGCAAACGCATACAATTCAGCTTGTCCTTTGGTACACGATCCGTTTCCCTCTCGAAAAACTTCCCCTTCATAGGATATCTGGACAAGAGTTGTTAACACGCAATGAACAAAAAACTGGAGCTTCCTTCGCCAGCGAATGAATGATGTTTCCTATATATACTTTTTTTTCTTGTTCTTGCTTTTCTTTACCGTGATGACTGTGAGGCTGCTGTTGTTGCTACTCATGATGATGATGATGTTTGTGATGTCGACGACCACCACCACCATCATCATCATCATCATCATCATCATCATCATCATCATCATCATCATCATCATCATCATCATCATCATCATCATCAACAGCAACAACAACAACAACACAACAACAACAACATGAACGTCAACAAAATTATCATCAACATCATAGTCGGTCTTTATTACCCCCCTTGCCACCATCAATTATTATGTTGATTACCCCTAATCATAACGCTTATCGTTATCAATTACATTGATCACATCATTATCATCATCATCATCATCATCATCATCATCATCATCACCACCACCATTATCATCATCATCTCCTCTTTTACCTTCTTCTTCAACTTTATTGTGTACATGCAGGATTCCATTAGCCTAAGCCTTCAGCACCTCGACGCGCTGACAAGCGTGGCATAATTATAAGGATAGAAAGACAATCGTCTGTTTGGAAACACTTACCCGATAACGCAGACCAAGACGACAATCGAACTCAACGTTAGTCCATGGAAGAGTTAGCTCGAGTGATGTGGTCCGGAGTCTGCGTTTCGTTGTGATGTTGCCAGTCTCTTGTACTTCTTGAAAAAGAGAGAAACTGCACCCTTCAGATATTGGCATGGAGGCCTGCAAGTGAAGCTTGCAACCATGTTCTGGCTCGGAGTCTACCCAGGGACTGAAGAGTCGTCCTTTGGATCCTGACATCTTTCCAGCAAGAGTAAGCTGCGGATAGCGCTGATTCCAAGACTTTCCTGAAAACGTGCAAAATGTACATGAGTGACAGTTCATATTAGATGGTCGATACATTTCTGAGTGTAAAATCGATTGTGCGTTCATTCAACGAACAAAAGAAAGTGTGTGACTGTGTAAACGAAGCAGGGAGAAAAGAAATATAAAATAAATTACATAGATATTTTACCTCTTGTCCATAGCAAGTTGTAGCTCTCATCAGCCATGCTCTTCCAACCACAGAAAGAATTGTGGAATTCACATTTCACTGGAATTCAAAAGGAGGAAAGAGCAAAATATTACATTTGAGTTTGGATTTTAAATAAAACCAAGTATGCATGTTATTTTAAAACGTTTGTCAAAACAACAAAATATGTGTGCGGTTTTGACTTCAGAAAATACCGAACTATGCACAAAAGCGTGTCTTACTGGTATTGAAACAAGATGAGAGTGAGGGAAAGAGTGGGGGGGGTGGGGGGTGGGATGAGAGCAAACTTGTATCGTTACTGCCCTGTAAGACGCACTACAGGCAAATTAACAAAACAGAATTAGACCGTGATAAAGGACCGCAGGAGTTCAAGAGACTTTATACTACAATAACATGTTAACAATATTATAGTGGTGAATTTTAGTTGTAATTTTAAAGTAAAACTACCAAATAAAAACAAAATCACCAAATGTATATTACATTGCTATGTTAAATGCAAAATAATTTCATCCTATCCTATCCTATCCCGTAACTCGAAGGTCGTTGGGGCGCCGTACCCCAGGTGATCGTTAAACAAGAGTACTCCATCAAAGCTACATCTTTCTCTGTCCTCAGCTACCCCCATGGCTTCGATCAGTGTCAAGCCAGTCGATTCTCGAATGTGGTCCTCCCACATCTTTTTTGGTCTCCATTTTCTTCTGCCTCCTTGCACCATGCCTTGCAGGATGGTTTTTGCAAGGCCTGAAGGTGTCGTGGCCATACCATTGGAGTTTCCGTTTCTTCATCACTATGAGCATGTTATCATGTTGTCCAATGGCTTGTGTGATGGTCTGTCCGACTTCGTCTTTGGTGATGTGCTGGGTATAGGAAGCGCCCAGAAGTCTTCTGTAGCACCTCATCTCCATGCTTAGTATTCTTCTTTGTAGATCTGCTATGAGGGTTCATTTTGGCAAGCGCATAAAAAGATGGAGATGACAAGGGCCCACAGCAACTCTACCTTGGAATGTAGACTGATGGTTCAGTCTTTCCAGATGGGCTTCAACTTTGTCAGGGCAGCTGTTGTTTGTGCTATCCTGCAGAGGACTTCCTGTCGGGACCCATTGTCTGAAATATTGGAAGCGGTGCGGAGGGATTGGCCTTGGACTTTAATGCTCATGTTGCTTGTTCTTCAGCTATGATTTGTTCAGCTTGGAGTTTCAACCTGTTGAGTATTATTTTCAGGAGGGCATTGCTGGGGTGGCTGATGAGGCTGATGGTACAGTAATTTGCACACTCCTGAAGGTTACCCTTTTTGGTAAGAGTGATGAAAGGCGACTATGCCAACAGCCTGGAGAGAATTGGACCCTGCCAGGTCTTTCTTGCCCAAGTATGATGAAAAGAACCACTCAATCCATACCAGATCGGTCGTCGCGCGGGTTACCAAGGACTGTGCCTTCCGTTGGCCACCAGGACGGAGGTGATAATTGTGCTACTGATTGACAACTTAGCAAGATCCGCACGAGAGACAACATCGTCATTAGGAACCTGGAATGTCAGAACTCTAACTGCGGAGGGAAAATTAGAAGAACTGGCCCACGAGCTGAACCACTTTTGATGGAACACTTTAGATATCAGCGAACTGCGCTGGAAAGGCCTAGGTGAAACAACGACCGACAAAGGCCAAAAACTTTATTTCAGAGATAGAGATGACACGGCATTGGATTCTTGGTCCACAAAGACATTCTAGCTACTTTCATGGGTTGCCGCCCAGTCTACAGTAGACTCATTACCATCCGTCTGAGAGCAGCCCCTTTCAACATCACCATCATCCAGGCCTATGTCCCAACAACAGACTATGACGACAGCGAAGTGGAGGATTTCTATGAAAAATGTATTGGCTGTCCTTGAGCACGTGCCCAAGAAGGACATAGTCATAGTTCAAAGCGACTGGAATGCCAAGTTTGGCCAAGATGCGCACCACAACTGGGGAGACACATGTTGACCCCACTGCAAAAACGAGACAATTGACAGGGGTCTGAGACTCTTGGAGTTTGCTAGATACAACAGTCTGATACTGGCAAACACGCTTGGTCTACACAAAAACTCCAGGCGATGGCGTGGAGCATCACAATCAGATTGACTACCTCATGGTCAAGACACGCTTCAGATCAAACATCGACATTGGCAGGACACTCATTTTTTCAGGAGCAGACATCGGAAGTGACCACGATCTCGTGATGATGTCCTTCCGTCTGCACTTGAAGAGAGTAAACACAGCAAAGTGCACCCGACTGAAGTTCCACCTGGACAAACTGCAAACCCCGGAGGTGGTAGAAATATTCCAAGTCACAATTGGAGGGAAATTTGAAATTGCACCACTGCTCATTTGGGGAGCTTGTGAAGTAGATGTAAACACCAAGAGCACCGCCTTCAATTCATCTGTGACAGAGATCCTTGGCAAGGACCGCCCAAAGAAGAAATCGTGGATCTTACCTGAACTTTTGGACCTATGTGATAAATGAAGAGAGATGAAAAAGAAAAAGAACTCCTCATAGGGAGCTGATGCCTACCGAAAAATATCAACAATGACGTCCGAAAAGGCATGCGCACAGCAAAGAACTGGATAGAAGATCAATGCCAGGAAATATAGAACAGTCTGAACAAGAACAACAGCAAGAAGGCCTACCAGACTGTGAAGCGGCTGACAAGTGTTAAACAGCCCAAGGTCTCTAAGATCCAAAGCAAATCTGGCATATGCCTTACAGAAGAACAAGAAGTCTTGGATAGATAGATAGTAAAGCTGATTTTTACAACCGCACTCCAAACTAGCATGTCCCCAGAACAAATAAGAAATATAAATCCTCCCAATCCTCCGAGAAGAGGTTGAGGCAGCAGTGCAATCGCTGAAGAAGGGGACGTCAGCGGGAGTGGACAACACACCAGCCGAATTGCTTCAAGCAGGAGGAGAAGCGATGATTGACGCCCTACCATTATCTGTAACAAGATCTGGCAGAGTGGGGAGTGGCCTACACCATGGACCCAGTCGCATGTCATCACAAATAATCTCATAGAACTCATAATTAGATTCTCTCCACCCCCCCCCCTCCCACCCCTTTTCTCCGTCTTTTCTTCCCTGTCCTCTCCCCCTCCTCTACCCCCACTCACCACCCCGCGCCTCAACCACTTCACCATAGGCGTTCTCTCCCCCCACTCCCACCCGTGCCCAATTTCTCCACCTTCTTCGCCCATCCCCTCCCTTACCTCAACACACACACACACATACACACACACACATCAGAAAAATGAAACTCAACTCACTGTCTGAGCATGATTTCCCAAGAGCGTAACTGCAGAAGAAACTGCAAGGAAAGGATTTCATAACATTAATTTGGCGAATGTAAGAAATTGTACCACAGAGATATTTCTTCATTCGTGTTTTTTTTTTTCGTTTTTTTTTCTTTTCTTTTTAAGACAATGTGATAAATTAACATTGTGTATGGTCATAATCTCGCAAGCCCAAGTATTAGTTAAGCACCTGAGAAAACAACTTTCAAAATTTTAAAGTAATGCAACTGATCAGTGTATGTTTTAGAGTGTATATGTGTGTGAGTGTATTTGTTTGTTTTAAGATGAAGGAACGAACAAGCAAAGATACTAATGAATGTCAAAGAACATCAACCAGCGAACTGAATCATGCAGAATCTACATCTAAGGATCTGTTACCATTCCCTTCCGCCTTTTTTTTTAAAAACTGAAATATTTAATAAAATCTAAAACCCCATTACATTAATAAATTATCAAGAGAAGTGAAGGTTTTTACTGCTGTTTCAATAAGATTGTGTGCTTTGTCGGGTTGGTGAACGATCAAAACAAAATCTGCGATAACTAATTTCACAATCTGTATATTAAAAAAAAAAATAAATTGACTTACCTCGTACACACAGACGCCAACGTTAACAAGACAAGAAAGGACGCCATTTTGGCAGTAACCTCTTGGCTTTAATAAAAGTGTCTTCAACACCTCAACTAAAAATCGTATCGATAATGCCAATCTTGAGTTTTAGTATATGGTGTTTTATTCACACACAAAAACACAACAAAATGATTATATTATTAGACTATAACTTTTCTTCCCAAACATCCTTCCAGAGATTTTCACTTAAGTCTGCGATGGAAATGGTAAATCCACATCATCAATTTAAACTTCAAAGGCTTCGTTCAATTTTACATTATGGAAAGTTTCAGTTACCACATCTATTGCGTCTTAAACGTTTGCACGCAGGAGCTTGATTTGCTCTATCTAGATTATTAGAGCACGTTTTAATAGCCTACCGCTTGAAGTGGAAAGTCCTTCCTTCATTAAATTGAACACATCCGCTATGAATTGGAAACGCCTACAGAATTCTATGTATGTTTCATTTTCAGACATTTAGGAACTTCTTTTATTCGATAATTCAAAGGATTTGTCGACAGGATGGAGCCTATAGATGGCATGGAATAGCAAAGTATCTCGGGGGTAGGTCTCTCGAACAGAATTCGGGAGAGCTTGGTTTGCTGGGTTCGCATCTGGTCTGTAACGGAAGATTTTTCTCACATTAGACCACTTTTAGGAATTATTTTTTTACGGTCTTTCGCAAAAGGCGGTTAACAAGCTTAAATAAACGCGCCTCGATTAATTGTATGAGCCATTAACAAGAGTGCGCTTGATGAGCACTGCAAGTTGGCTTCTGACTACTTGAATGGCTTGAGTCAAGATCTTATTTTTGGTCAGCGGCTTAAGCAGCTCTTTGAGAAGGTTAATAAGTGCGCTTTACGACACAGTTCTCTTCATCTTTCATTAATAGAGAGCTATATATTATAGGCTTGATATTATCGTATGCCTCAAAAACCGTCTCTGAAGCTCAGACTGGTGGCTATGATTACTTCAATGAATAAGACTCTCCCACATTTTCAAAATCATGTCAAGATTAAATATCCATCTGACACAAAAGTATGTTATACGCTATCGCGACGAACAGTGTCATAATTGTTGTTGGCTTGCTCGTATTTGAGTCGGAGTAGTGAGCAGGAATGTGACTAGGTGATGTCAGTGGATGTAATACCTATTAATATACGCTAGGCCATGGGGTGGTTGAATGTGGAGATGGTTGTGTGAAGGGCATGGGTCGTTGAGTGTGTGGGTGTGAGAGGGATAGAACGAGGGAGGAAGAGGAGGAGGGAGAGTGGTGTCACATAATTTAAACCAAGGAGGGGAGGGAGAGAGGTAGGAAACATCTCATAAAACGTCGGCAATGAGAAAAAGAATAACTGCTTATTGTTTTTAAGAAACAAAGAGGGAAATATTACGGGGAAAAAGAAGTGTTAAAAGTTTTTTTTCAAGAAAATAATTGTCGGCATTTTTCGTTGATAGAGGTTTTGAATATAGGATCCGAATTTTCAGAAAACGTTTCTGTCTTATGCAATTTTATTTTACAACATTTCTGTGAGTCCAAGAAACTTCCAGCCTCCTCCATGAAAAAGAGTGACAGAGTCTGCATGCACTCGTGGAGGAGAAGCTATAAAAGCAAATACAAAGGACAGCAACATTGAAGGGCCGGGTAGCTCAGTTGGTAAGAGCGTCTTGCTAGTAACCGAAAGGTCGCTGGTTCGAATCCCGGATTGGTCAACGTGTGATCATATTATTTTCCCCTTTACCAACAACTGGCCCGCTGGTGTCAGTATAAATCGGTCCAGTGTCGTGTGACTATAATCTACAAACAACAACAGCAACATTGGTCAAGATGCAATATCAGCCGAATTAAACTTTGAACCCCGGGTCAAATTATTCTGACATGTTGTAAACCCATGTTAATACGCGCGCGCGCGCGCACACACACACACACACACACACACACACACACACACACACACACACACACACACACACACACCACTCTGTGATTAGCGCATTGTTTATGTAGATGAATACTTGATGTATCGTTGTATGTACTGTACTATAATGACAGTAATTATGATTTTCCGGCATGTTGAATAACAGGTCACGAGCACGCTCTTCCTTTACCAGGAACATGCTCTTGAACTCGCAACACAGACACTTCCGACCCTGTCCAAAGGTTTCAGTCAAGCACTCCTTAAAATAATAACCTCTCACGTGTATCTTTTCATAAACTATCATCAGTTCTTTCCATTTGATGTCATATCTATCTATCTATCTATCTATCTATCTATCTATCTATCTATCTATCTATCTATCTATCTATCTATCTATCTATCTATCTATCTATCTATCTATCTATCTATCTATCTATCTATCTATCTATCTATCTATCTATCTATCTATCTATCTATCTATCTATCTATCTATCTATCTATCTATCTATCTATCTATCTATCTATCTATCTATCTATCTATCTATCTATCTATACGTCAGATTTGCCTCTGATGCTATGAACCATCCTTTCCATGCCATATTTCTACCTGTCTGTTATGTCTGTCGTGTGTATTGTTGAAAAACAAAAAAAAAACGCTAATTTTCCTACAGTGTACAGTTTTTGAGAGGAAAACCTCATTGGAACATATCCATGTGAAATATTGAGCTCTATTCCACTTACACCATCTTAATAGGAAATCATCCATATTTCCATTTTAATGAGAAAATATTTATTGGGACATAATTATATTATCTACAGGTCCATGTAAAATATTGATTGCCAGTCTACCAATCCCATCACAATAGGAAGACAATCACAATTGTTGTCCAAGTCTGACGAGAAAATCTCATTGGAAGATATCTATAAGTCTAGGCAAAATACTGAGCACGGGCCCGTCCACGCCTTGATGATAAAAAGGCAAATACCCTAATTGTTCATATTTGACGAGAAACCTTCGTTTCGTTATTGATTTTTTATTTGTTTTAATGAGTAATAATGTGGTTGGGGTTTCTCTAGACAACAGCAAAGCCAGTTTACAAGTGGACAAACTTGGCCATTATTCTCAAGATGACCATATTATAGCCGTTTTCTTCCTTGGGTCTTCACTTGAATTAGTCTACAATTAGCAATTAGGTTAAATCAATGAATGGGTGATCGAGAGAAGTTCAGACTAAATTATACTAACTTTGATAATAGTTATACATTGTTTATTTATTTATTTATTTTTCTTTGTGTTGACGTTGCTGACATTAAGTATTAATAATTCTTTTAATTCATGAATCTCATCATGCCTTCCACAGGAACTACATTTGCCGTTTTCTTCATGCGGCATATGTAACAGACGTCAAGACGTCAACATCAGCTTAAATAAAAACAATGTATCCTGAAACAAGATCACCCCCCAAACGACATTTCAACATGGCGCGGGCTTGGAATACATTCGCTATGAAAAGCACGAACTGCGCATGTGGCGTGATCTTGGCGGCTCTGACCTTTGTGACCTTGATGTGTAACCTTGTGCCTGGCGTTGAAGGTCACGGTAGACTGATGGATCCTCCATCAAGGTCAAGCATGTGGAGAGTGGGGTTCAGTAACCCACCCAACTACGACGACAACCAGTTGTTCTGCGGCGGTGTTAATGTAAGTGACGCTCTCTTTTCAACAGGGGGATAACGACAGCCAGTGCACGAGTAGCTTGTACTCCTATAGATTTAGATTCAAGCAATGTCCAATAAACGTAGATTCCAGTTTCAATTGAATTTAATGGGGAGAAAATGGAGACTGTAACAGGGACTCTTGCACATTCTAAAAAGAGAAACCATTTTGAGGGGATTTCTATCATCAATATTATCATCATCATCATCATCATCAGCAGCAGCAGCAGCGGTAGAAGCAGCAATAGTATTATCATTATCAGCAGTAGCAGCAGTGAGCAGCATCTTTATCCGTCTATGCTATCTATCTATTTTATTGAAGCAATATTCAACTGAAGCAAGTAACAGAAAGTTGAAACAGTTACTAGGTAATAACGATATTGGGAAGGGAAGTGACACCGTCGTTTTCTTTGGAACATGTAGCCGTTAGTTAAGTTCACTTGCAATCAATGCTGATAGTATATTATTCTTACATCATTAATTAATTAAAATTAATGCAATTAGTTATTTTAAAGATCGTATTGGGTGCAGGTCCAATGGAATACGTACAACGGCAAATGTGGTCTGTGCGGGGATCCTTGGCCCGGCCCGCGAGACAACGAACCTGGAGGGAAATACGCCAACGGCATCATCACCAAAACGTACGAAGTTGGACAGGTCATCGAGGTTTACATCCAGCTCACTGCCAACCACAAGGTATGATGAACTCCTTGAGCTTCTTTTTAGTTAAGTCTTGTAAACATACATGTGACGGAGTGGGAGGCGGCTGGTTAGGCTTGGGAGAGACTGTCCCACTTGTGGCTATAAGAGGGAGTTTGTTGCCTTGTTGTCAGTCTGTTCTCGGGTTGCTTTTGCAGTTGTGGAGGATCCTTGGGCGACGCTTGAGTCCTTGGATTAGGTGAAACGACATAATGTTCTCCCGCCTGGCCCTTCTCATTCTGCTCTTGGGGGTGCACAAGGCTACATTGTCGGCTGACATTCTACGTAGGTTCATGGCAGTGACCTGCACAGAGTGTGGTGGCACTAGTAGCCTGCCATCTTGCGTGCTCTCAACACGCTTCTCTTCTAACAAAGCACACGTTTTTATATCCATCTAATGATGGAATAAAGAATAGTTCGGGGTTGGCTGTGTTCTCATGGGAGTGGTCGAGGCTCTGGAGTCAGATACTCCATTCGCTACATGCAGTTTCACCATACAACCGTGTTGCTCCTATTGAACTATTTTACAAGCACACACTTCTCCGGAGCAAGGCATGAGAAGGTGAAATTAATATGAAACTTCTCCCTCCAGGTAGGTCTAATTCTCCTTTAATTTCTTAAGTATAGCCTATTGTTATTAGGGTCAAGCCAACGGCTTTGGCCAATATAAGCTAGTGAAAATAAAATCACTATTCTTGTAGGGCGCACTTCCTATCCTATCCTGTCCCGTAACCCGGAGGTCGTAGGGGAACCACAGATGATCGTTTAACCAGCATACTTCATCTTACTCTGTCCTCAGCAGCCCTGATGGCTTCGCTCAGTGTCAAACCAGTAAGTTGGAATTAGTGGATAGCTTCATCATGTAGTGTGTCTTGGGCAAAAAGACCTGGCGGTGCCCAATCCTCTCCAGGCTGTTGGCCACAGCCGAAATCCACGAATACAGTGTGGCTCGCCTTGGCACTAAGCACGTGGTCCGCCCTGTCCGGTGACTTCTGTGTAGAAGACTTTCGCCCAGTGATGCCGTGCTAACATCACCCCTGTTAGTCGCCTCTTACGACACGTCGGGAAACGTTGGGTCTATTCTATTTAATACCCGAACCCACAAGGCCCGGGGGGCGCACTTACCAGACCAAAAAGCTTGTTCAAGGCGCTGATCAAAATCAGGATCTAACTCGATCCGCAAGAAACACTTGCAGCATCAAATTTACTGTCAAATAACTCGGACAACTAGTGTTCACAAGACAATGCGCTTTCTTTACAGGGAAGAAAGGCTGATATGATGCCGAGATTTAAAAAAATGCTGTTAAAGAAATGATCGAGTCCTTTGATATCATGTTACGTATTCAGTGTTTCCGAACTTCTGCACAATCACATTTCACAGTCTTATTTACTAACATTTTTCATTTCTAAGCTAACGCTTTGTCGAAACTAAGATTATTCAGCCAGAAAAACTAAAGTTGACTTCTTTTATCTACAAGTTTTATTCCAACAAAAAAGGTATGTCGTTTTGAGAGGTAAAGGAGACAGCTTCGAGGGTTTGGGCTGAGCTGGTGGGAACGCGTCAGGACAGGGGATGAGTTTCTGCCATCTATCAGATTTCAGTCGTTGGAGTCTGCATTGTCTGATAGTGCGTAGGACTGCAGGTGGAAAGGAAATGCAAAGGTGAAGGGGCCATAGATGTGTTGGATCTTTTTCTTCATTTTTTTTTGTTTGAGGGGGGAGGGGGCGGGAAAGAAAGGGTAAGACGTCGATCGGAAAGAGATTCATAGCTGCCAAAACCCAATCGAAGAGAAAGAAAAGCAGAGCGACAGATCGTGAAATGGAAAACGTCCAGAGAATTATGATGGATGGGAGGACTGGTTGGCCGCAACGCAGTGTATCGGAGACCTCTAGTCGCTCCTGTCTTTAGTCTGGTCAGAGTATCACAGGCATATGAAGAGCATGGACGTCTGTCTGTCCGAGCCGCTCCTAATTTGAACTGCCGCAGGCAGAATTACAGACCTATGCAGAGTTGGCGTGAAGACGTCTGAAACACATAGAGCGTAAAAGATGTCTAAGATGCTTGTTTATTAAATTTCTGTCTAGTCCGTTACCGGGATGATTTTTACATTAAGAAGTCTGAGACCCTATGGTGAACATTTCTATCCTATCCTATCCTGTCCCGTAACCCGAAGGTCGTAGAGGCACCACAGATGATCGTTTAACCAGCATACTCCATCTTTCTCTGTCCTCAGCAGCCCTGATGGCTTCGCTCAGTGTCAAACCAGTCCATTCTCGAATGTTGTCCTCCCACCTCTTTTTCGGTCTCCCTCTTCTTCTACCTCCTTGCACTGTGCCTTGCAGAATAGTCTTTGCAAGGCCTGATGATCTGGTGACGTGGCCATACCATCGGAGTTTCCGTTGCTTCACCACTGTTAGCAGGTCATCGTGTTGTCCAATGGCTTGTGTGATGGTCTTTCGGACTTCGTCGTTGGTGATGTGTTGGGTATAGGAAATGCCCAGAAGTCTTCTGTAGCACCTCATCTCCAGGCTGAACATTTACAGTTTTTTAATTTTTTATATCGATGTGCGGCACTCTGAACAGCATATGATATATTTGAGAGAAAACTCTGTTCGGCTCTCGGTTCTTATATTTTATCTACGTTGTGGGCAAGACAGAAACATTAATCTTATTTATGCATTCATTGATTTTGTGAGGGACTTATGACAAACTTAACAGTCTAACGCTTTCCAAAAGTTTTGTTGCTTGGCGCAAAATGTTATGTCATGTGAGAAGGGAGGCAGGAAGAATTGAACCCATGCGGACAGAAGACTATACACACTGAGATTTAAAGACTCGCAGAGGCTAACAAGGGCTCATTCATTCGATTACAAAAGTCGTGGGGGGAAGAAAAAAGCTAACTGCGTTTCCTATTCGGTGTGGTTAAGAATAGAAACATTCCTAGTCCCCACTTTGATATTCAAATCCCCGAGCCTAACGCCCAGGGGTACGTTATCTGATATTCGGTGCCCCAGTACTTGTCACAACTTGAATTATGGAGCTAAACAGACCAGGAGAAAAGAGCAACACAGCGATACAGAAGACGCAGCGAACCTCTTCGTTTTAGTCAAATAAGTTGGCAGTTAAAATAGGATGTTACTTCCCTTGATTTATCAGTACCCAAAACAGGACTACACACTGAAAAGTCATTGAACAGCCAGCATTTTCCCAACAAAAATCTTTTATAGTCTGAAAGCGTTACAGTCGGGTAAAGACACTTTAGAAGGTAACGTAAAATCAAATGAAATAAGATCGTGTTTTTATTGTCAAAGATTGTTTCACCCACAAAAATGTTGTATCCTCGTTAATCAAACGTGAAATCTAACGCCTGTCAGAAACAGCAACAGCAACAGCAACAATATGGCAGCTCCAAGATCAGACGGTGATTGTCGCTTTAAAAAAAAAAAGCCTTCCTGATCCCCAGATGATTCTCTCTGCTTGTCCAAAATAAATTAAGAGCCCCACTGAGCTCTAACTTGCGTTCACAAAGCCAATGAGGTTTCTTGCCCAGCGTCACCACTATATCCCAATTTAGCCTTGTTCGCGCACACCCAGTATCATTAACGAGTACATGTTTAAAAGAGGCCGAAGGAAATAAAACATATAAGATTAAAAGTTGATATATTAAACATTCCATTCTTACTTTGGCTACCGTTTTTTGTACTCGCCCAAAATAAAAATTTATAAATCGAGATTTTTGCAAATCTGTGCAAGATGAGTCCTAAATAGTCCAAAAATGACACCGAAAAAAAAATCCGTCCGTTCGCCTGTCTGTCCGCCGTCCGCCGTCTGTGCAAAAAACTGTAAAGGTGCTAAGTACTCAGAAGCTATTTTCACTATCACCACCATGAGACCTCATAAAATGATCAGCGAATGAATAACTTCACGTCAAGGTCAAGGTCACAGGGTCAACAAATGGTAGTCCAAAAAATTAATATTTTTCACAAAATTTCCCTTTTTCCTAGGTTATTAATATTAAACGTATGAAAACATACTTTCCCGTGTCTACAGATAAAAGTCTATAGATATATTTTGAACAAGGTTGTAGGGGCCCTTCTAGTTACAAATCCTGTAGAGGAAGCTTATTTCTACTATTTGTTAACAAAGAAATGCATTTCATACATAATCCCAGATTTGAAACAGAAACCTGTAAACATAGTATCTTCTATATCCATAGCGATTTACTGACATAGCCGGTTCGTGAATTCAGTCTTTCAGTCACGCTGGCATTTGCCATCACAGAAGCAGAGAGCAGCGCAGGGGACACCTATTGTGGCACAGCTAAACCGACCTCTACAACCTTTCTTGCAGCTGCAATTTAATATTTCACAGCAGATCTTGGATGCATCTGGAAGTGATGTCCAAACAGGCGATTAAGTTCCATCAACTTCTTCCCAACCCCAGATTGCAGGATCTGGAATCTCTGGCTGCGCAATGAGAGCTGCTTCCTTCCTGATGAGGACCTGCAGGATCATTCTTTTCGTGTGTTCAAGAAGAACAGCTGGACTGGGTGGGATGTTTTCCAGCATGCGCACTTTCTTCGTGAACAGGTGTTTTCTGGCATCATTCACCTTATCATAATCACTGGTCTTGTACATCAACGGGACAAAGCGCTCAATCTGACTGAAATCATCCTGAAACTTGTTCAGTGATGCAAACACCCTGAGGAACAGCTGTGTGAATTATTGATCAGAAATCCACACTTCCCAGCATCTCTACTTATCGACACCAAAGAAAGATTACACACTGTCGCAACCAGTCAGAGATTGAAACATCAGAGATGCTTCTGACTTCTCTGGGTCCAATGCACTGGCAAAGTCGTGAATAGACAGAAGGCGATTGTGGGATCCAGCACCAAATGCAACCCACAGTTGTTTGAGTTGGAGGGAATGGTAGTGGGCAGTTGCAAGCACCACTACATCAGTGTCTGAAGCCCTCATCATGACGTCAGTGTGATTCATTCTGGCCAGGTCAGAACAGTGTACAAGCAGTCTGGTGTCAGCCTCTTCGTGTGAACAAGGGGACAGCCTGGCCCTTTGTCCTCACTAATGTCACCAGAACTAACAAAGTCCACATTATGTGTTGCAGTTACCACTTTCCCGTCTTCCTTAATGAGCTTTAGATTTTCAGACAGTAATTGAAACAACTCTTCTTTGTTTTGACTGTAGAAACTCTGGCCAGTCACGTGGCAGAGCAACGTCTCCTGTCACTCTTCTCCTCATGCCAGAGCTTCGTTTCTTCCTCACTGATGACTTCAGACTGTTGTCAGAATCACTGTACTCTTGGAATGGTTGTGCTTGGCGTGGCTTCAAATGTGTACCAGCGTAGCACCATCAGTGAGAACAGCTGATACTTGTGGATCAGTGAGTACTGGATCATGAGTCTTCTCAAAATATTGCAGGAGATCGCTTTTGTTACCGTGGCGCAATTCTCAAGAATCTGAGATTGATGGAGGAAATGACTGGTTTTCGTGCTGAAAGAATTCATCAAGGTCTTCTCCTCCTTCTCCTAGCCTAACATCCAACATACAGTCTTGCAGACAAGCCACATTTGGTCTTGGCCGTCTTCAGCTTCAGATCCTTGGTCCTCGGGGTTGACTTGTTCTGATCTCTGAAAATGGCTGCTGTATTAAGGTGAATTGGGTCTGACAGTGGCTTTGACCCTTGTCGCAGTCTTTCATTAACAAATTCCAAATACTGTGCCTTGCCCGTTTCTTTGGCATTTACCGCTGTGTTGAAAACTTCAGTATCTGCAACATCTTTTGTAGACAGACACAGGAGTTCTGTACTTTCTTCTGCGAATGGATTACCCAGGTACGACAGGTTTTTTTTTTCAACGAGCTAAGGTCTTGTTTATATCGGTTCTCTGTGTTCTCTGTGATGCCTGTGTTCATAGATTTTTGTCGGCTGTAGTGCTTGTTCGAACTCATCCACCAGCCTCGCCATTTCAGGCCCAGCAGTCATCAATTTCTTGAATGCTGCAGCGTCCTCTGTCAGCCCGACCGCTGCACCCTCACCCTGACCATCTTGTTTATCTGCTTATGGGCTTGGTAGAGAGCGATAGACGAGAAACACGTTGTTTGTCTTCTGGACTGTAAACTTTCCGACAGAAAAAGCCAGAGCAATCTCTGCAGCACATTCATGTCTCGCCATCGGGCGTAATGGTAGTGATAGAGAAGAAAGAGGGTAACAGTTCTTCAAGCGATTGTACTTACAAAGGGAAATTGGACGTCCTGAGAGATCTCACGAACGTGAGAACTGAAAGCTTAAGGTCCTTCACAAGCGGCCAGAAGAGGAACTGGAGATGTCACTGTTTCTTCTCTTTCTTCCACTCCTAAAACGATTACCGGTTCTCTGAGTTTGGCAGCTGCATATTATACTGTTGGTACGCTTCAGCCTGAAGCAGAAACAAGGCAAGAGTCTTCATGTGTATGCCTAGCCTGGTCTTCTTCAGGTGTCCACATTTCATCAAGCTTTTGGCTGTAGCTGGTCCTACAACCTCTGCCTCTGAAATAGCTTGCGTCCACCCAATGCCTTCCAACCACGTCCCAACTGCACTCCATGCTGCTTGCTCGATGTGAAGATTTCCCAGGGCGATGACAGACTCGTCTTCCCCATACTCCTCAGGCCTTGTCCCCTGGATATTCTTTCCAATGGCAAAGAGGGGCTGATCACACATCATCACGTGGATCTGGCCTGGGTTAAGGTAAGTGACAGAATTCTTGATAACGTCCATAGCATGGTGAATCATGGTAGGAGAATGTGCCGAGTCTTCAAACAATGGTAGAAGTCCATCCCTGCACTTTGGTCTCACAAGCTAGTGCTCATTTGCGTGGAATGCAGCCCAGCTCACAGATCCTTCGTAGGAATATCAATGCAATGGGTTTGCACATACTGGATCCACTAAATTCCTTGTTGGATGACAGATCCTTCCACAGTAACATCTGGTAACAGAGACTGCGATGCAGGTGGAACTTCAGCGTCCTTAGGAGGTTTTGTGACTGGAGGCACTTTGATATAGACAAAGGTGATCAGAAGCACTCGAAAACTCTATTGGTTCCATTGCCTGTCCCTAGCCATCAAAGTATGGATGCTGGAACAAGGAGATTCCAATTCCGTGGAATGATCCCTTTGCAGTAGATGATGAGGGATTGTAATCGATGTTGTCAACAGCTCCTGTTGTAAAGTCCGAATTGCGAAAGCTTGTAGGAACAACCAAACCTTCTTTCTTCAAATGTGTACACATTGCACTGGACAGATCTTGGTACAGTTGGGTTTTTTTTTCTTTTAGAGGAGACTGAAACACCAGCATCAAAGACCTTATCAATAGGGCCTTTCTGGCAAGTGTGTGTGTAAATTAGAAGCCCTGCATACAGTGGAAAGGGGGGTTCTTTCTCACGATCATGACGGATTCTTGTTGGTTCTCCAGCTCTTGTGCGTTTCACAGCATTGTTTTTATTAGCTGTGCTATTGACAAGCATGCAGGCATCGCCTTTCTGCTAGACCTTTCTGTAATGCCCGTACCTTCCAAAATCATACTGATGAACGACTTTAAGGTGAAGGGAACTGACTTCTCTTGGCAATTGCCTTTGAAAATGCCGTCAGAAACATAGCAGTCATTGAACAGTTTTGAACGGTTGATTTTGGCAACTTGAGCCAAAATCAGAACCTCTGTGGTATGGATTCTGTCCATTACTTTTGACAAGGCGGTTCTAACTTGTGTGTCCATGATAAGCAGAACGTCTTGTCCTTTCTTATGAGCAGTGAGGTCAGGGATGCGTGCTAGTAGTTTCTCTTTCAGTCTTGTTGAGTTCTCTCGAACCTCTTTGCTGACCTAACCGTTTCTGATACAGTGATCCGGCTTCAGCAAGCTTTACAATGTGTAGCTCTCTTCCAGGTGCATGACAAGCTCTGCAAATGCTATGCCTTGATGTGTATCCAAGTCGGAGTCACTGGACGTCTGTGGTGTTTCAGCAAGCTTTGCCTTGTTGTAAAGATCTACAAATCACCCCTTATGATACATCATCTGATAACTTTGCTAGAAGCTTTGTGTCACCAATCTTCAAAGCCGCGATCCCGAATATGTGAATCAAGCTGGTATGTAGAACCTCAAGAAAGATTCCAGTTTTGCCACAGTCAAACATACAGGTCTTTTGTGAAGGAACTTGCCCACTCTCTCTGCATGATATCTTTCCTGCCCCGCCTTCATATTTTTCAGCTTTATCACGCTGCCTCTAATCAGCTCTGTCCAACATTCGTTGGCTGTAGTTAGCACGGCAGTCCAAGCTCCATATTTGGCTAACGTGGACGCAATTCCTGACCCATCATTGAATTTGTCTATTTTCCGTGATGACGGAAACCCTCCGGTTGCTTTAAAACCTTTTAAATGTCTCTCTACTATGCTGTAGCTTTTTTTGGTGGGATTTATCAGCTCTTCTGTTGTGTCCTTCTTGCAAAAGGTGCACATGCTCCAGTTCATGTCTTTACTCACGCCGCTTGCCCTGCCTTCTCTGCTTGAATCTGAAAACACACTGTTTAGCAGGGTGTTAGATATACACATTATTTAGGTCCCTGGTCACACCTGTATATCACCAAAGCTTTGGTGTGTTCCCTGGTGAATTCAGCTTACGATTTACCTTATTTTGTCTCTAATTGGGAGCACCTACAAAATATAGCCGAGCACCTACAAATATAGCCTAATCCGAGGGTTCAAAAATATGGTTTTTAGCTAATTTCTCAACCATTTATTTATTTTTTCTTCACTTAAATGCGTTATAAAGACAGCAACAACCCAGTAACATTGACTTATTATGTTATTCAGTCTCATATTATAGTTTATATATGTTAAAACGCCCGCACATGTGTTTGACATTGTTCGCAACTAGGCACTCCGTTGCTTAGCAACCAAATTTACCAGAGGACAAAAAATGCTTGCACCCCTGCCCCTGGAATTTATATTCTTTGAACGTCTTCTAACACCACACCAAATAATATGTTAGTATACCAATTTGAGCAATCGCTTCAGCTGGGGGCCCAACTATTTTGTCTACCTCAAGAATGTGCTGCAATAACTCTGCAGATCAGATCTTTATTGGACATAGCATCCTGCATGACTTCTCAATTATAGGCGAAAATTTAATATAGACGAATTTTGCTAGGAAGACTCCGTATATTCGGACAGGTAATTTTTTCCAACATACTCGCCCTCATTTGAGTAAGACTAAGTAGGACTAAGAGACCGAAAGTCGCACTGGGGGTAGGCTGGCCACCACTTGTTTTTATTTCTAGATAGCTGGAAATACTTTAAAATAGTCAGGAATAAGAACGAGGCAAATGTTGGTCGGTCGGTCGCACGCATCTCAAGACCCACTACACGGATTTTGACCAAACTTCATAGGGACTTTACCTGGGTTAGTGGCCTAGTGGCCATCCTCCCGTGCAATCACATTTGCACTCCCGTAGAGAGCAAGATCGCTGGGATATGTATTTTCTAAACACGTTTTGCTCTATATCTAAAACACGGCTGAATCCATTTTAATGATGTTTGGTTTGCAGGTACTTCAACTCATGTCCAGCCATCCTGTAACACTGTGGTTATCGGCCAGTCGTTCGGTCGATCGCTCACAGTTTCAATTCATTAATTTTTTTCCTTATCTCTAAACTAACTGAAGCAAATTTGGTTATTTTAACCATGCAGATACTTTTACTATTGCTGAGCATTTTAAATAATTCATATTTGCCCTTTCTCAAAGATCTATATCACTGAGGGACATATTTTAAATACGTTTTGCCCTGTAGCTCAGAATAGCCTAAACAGATTGTAATAATTGTTAGCTTGTAGATAATTAAAATAGTGGCCAATCGTTCATTGTTGTCATGTTACTTCTGAAGGACCAAACCGAAGCAGAACAGCTTCTCGAAGATTAACACTTTCAAAAATGCCGGTTCTCATCCATGTATATGAGTCTGGAAATATATTTGAATGGATATAAATCTTGTTGTTGTAGTTTCGTAGTGTCGTTGTTGTTTTTTTCGTGACACCTTAGTGATTATTATCATCAAAGATGCTGGGGGTACCATGGGATCTTTTTCCAATATGTTACTAAGCTACGAAGTTCTCTCCGTTCAAGAGGAATGTTCTCTTTCGACACTGAAAGTTTGCGCAGTTTGGGTCTCTTCAAAGACTACAGGAAACAGCTTGCTTTTCATTTCACATTATAAACTGTGTTATTTTCTAACCCTCAGAAGTACTTTTGATCGCTTCAGCAACATGGCCACCCACAGGTAAGACCGCCTATGACCCTCTGCCACCGTGCCATTGCCATCATTATCATTACCACCATCGCCAGCATAACCACAACGATCGTCTCTAACATAACCACAATCGCTTCATCAGCAACCGTCAACCGTCACCACCATCAAAACCAACCCCTACCCGGAAAACCGAATCTGAAACCACCCTCAAAGCCACCACCACCACCTCCACCCCGGTACACCCCCTCCCCACCACCACCACCACCACCACCATCAGCGTAGCTGTTGGAGCATGCGTCCAGTCCAGTTGAGCATAATTATGCTTCAGCAGGCTCTGGCACGCTGTATGCACCACCAACTTCACAACCACCAAAAGCACGGACCGCCAACCGCATCAGCGACGGCTTTGGGATGGCGGTGACTGGCGCGAAAACATGCCTTCACAAGTGGGTCCCCATACACACGGCAATTTCAGCGCCGCCAAAAGTCGTTACGGGGTGCTCATCGCGGGAAATGGAAGTGCCCGGAAAAAACGGCGATTTGTCATAGGCAGAACCCCTTCTCTCTCTCTCTCTCTCTCTCTCTCTCTCTCTCTCTCTCTCTCTCTCTCTCTCTCTCTCTCTCTCTCTCTCTCTCTCTCTACAGCCAATCTGAGACTCACTCGAATCTCCCACCCTAGTATATTGTTCTTTTAGCATAGCATGTAGGCCATGTCATAGCTTGACACTACGCGAAGCCATGAGGGTTGCTGAGGACAGAAAGATGGAGTACGTTGGTTAAACGATCATCTGTGGTGCCCCAACGACCATCGAGTTGCAGGACAGGATAGGATAGGATGTAGACCCTCCTACAATAGTCCTGGTCTTTGGTCCCAGAAACTATCTGATTTAGGTTTAACCGCACTTGCGCATATATATATATATATATATATATATATATAATATATATATATATATATATATATATATATATATATATATATATATATATATATATATATATATATATATATATATATATATATATATATATATATATATATATATATATATATATATATATATATATATATATATATATATATATGCGCACTATGGTAAAACCAAAATCATTATACGTGAACATGTTCAGTGAAACCACCAAACTCAAATAGTTTTTGAGACTAAAGAGCAGGACTATTGTAGAATTATATATAAAGAGTACATTAAATGGAATATATGTTATTCCAACTCGACCAAAGAGCAGGACTATTGTAGAATTATATATGAAGAATATATTAAATGGAATGTATGTTATTCCAACTCGACTGCCGTCAAGCAATGAATTGCAGGGTTGGATTATTGAGTAGTAAATACGATCTTCTTCTCACGTGGGGTTAAACCAAAATCAGATAGTTTCTGGGACCAAAGAGCAGGACTATTGTAGGAGGGCCTACATCCTATCCTATCCTATCCTATCCTGTGTTTTGTTGCTGTGGGCAACCATGAGAGTGTACAACAGCAGCCTTAAAATTATTGAAGTCATCAAAAGCCTGTATGACAAGGCTACCAGTGCAGTCCTTCACAACAGCGCCATCGGAAACTGGTTCAGAACAACAATCGGTGTGCGTCAGGGATGCCTACTCTCTCCAACACTTTTCAACATCTTCCTAGAGGGCATCATGTCAGATGCCCTAGCAGATCACGAAGGCACAGTCAGCATAGGGGGAAGGGCGGTCTCCAACTTTTGTTTTGCGGATGACATTGATGGATTGGCTGGAGAGGAACAAGAACCTGAACAGCTGGTACAGAGGCTTGACACCGCCTCCAGAGCCTATGGAATGGAGATAAGTGCAGAGAAGATCAAACTGATGACCAACAACACCAATGGCATCAACGCGGACATCAAAGTCCAAGGCCAATCCCTCAGCACAGTGCATAGCTTTAAATATTTAGGAGCCATTGTATCAGACAATGGGTCCCGACAGGAAGTCATCTTCAGGATCGCACAAACAACTACTGCCCTGGCGAGGTTGAAGCCTTTTTGCAAACACAGGACCATCAGTCTACATTCCAAGGTAAGGCTGCTGCGCTCCCTCATCTCCATCTTCCTATATGCTTGCGAACGTGGACCCTCACAGCAGATCTCCAACGAAGAATACAAAGCATGGAGATGAGGTGCTACAGAAGACTTCCGGGTATTTCCTATACCCAGCACATCACCAACGACAAAGTCCGACAGACAATCACACAAGCCATTGGACAAGACGATGACCAGCTCACAGTGGTGAAAAAACGGAAACTCCGATGGTACAGCCACGTCACCAGATCATCAGGTCTTGCAAAGACCATTCTGCAAGGCACGGTGCAAGGAGGTAGAAGAAGAGGGAGACCGAAAAAGAAGTGGGAGGACAACATTCGAGAATGGACTGGTTTGACACTGAGCGAAACAATCATGGTTGCTGAGGACAAGGAAAGATGGAGTACGCTGGTTAAACGATCATCTGTGGTGCCCCTACGCCCTCCGAGTTACGGGATAGAATAGGATAGGATAGGATGATATTGTTAATTTTCATTGTTCCATGATTTTACTGTTATAACATTAATCCGCTGTATTTAAAGGTCAACCACAGTGCTCGGTCAAAAAATTTCTGCTGAAAGAACTTTACTAAATAATACCAGATGCAAAAAATTCGGTAAGCAAAGCTCTACCGTTTAATAGATATCGATCACTGAAAGTGGGATTTCCTACCTGTAATTAAGGGTAAGGGAAGTAATAATCTAAAACGCAGCTATCGCTGATCTCCCCTCGCAGTGACGTCAGCAGCTGAATACAATGGCCGACTGCGAAGAAGTTACAAGCGAGACAAGCAGTGTTTCTTCACTCGATCTGTCGTGTTACAGCAGTGCTCTCTTCTGTTAGAAACGAATTCGACCCCCGAGTACTAATTGTAATAATAAACAAATAATTATACGTTGTATACATGTATACCCTCTTGCGTTCCCTTTTCTGAAAAGCTCCTCTGACTTTCCTGACACACGGCAAACTGATAGCAGACGATGGATGTGTAGTAGCCACTGTGACTAGTTGAAGTTGAAGCAGTACTAGTAGGCCTACTACTAGTAACTTGAATCACTGTTGCTGTTGTTGAGGCGCTTGTTGCAATGGCACACGGACTTTGGATCGTTGGAACAGAGCCAGGCTTTAATGTCTGTATTGTTTTCATCCCAAACTTGGGGGGTAGCAGTCTTCAGCGAAGTGTTTTGCGCAAATTGCTGACGACGCAGTTGGTGTCCCGTACTTCGGACCGAAGTTTACACGCTTTTCCTGCACGAATCTCACCCACTTATTTCGCACTTCTTCGTTTTTTGGAAACCTATGCAATGTTAACCCATCCGCTTGTTTGTTTGTACAACCTCCTACGGCACAATTTAGGCCACTGCTCTTCGTTTTCCTGCGTTTTGGTAGAGAAGGGGCACTATCGGACTCTATATTGTCTACAGCATTTGACGTCACGAGCCATGTGGTCACGTGAGCGGGCTTTTCGAAGGTGCAAAAGTTTATTCGAAGTAGATTTTATTAAATATTAAAAAAAGGCAGTATTTTTCGGAAAAAATTTGTTTGGCATGTGACTTCTTTTATTATGTAGATATTTTGTGCTCAGTTTTATGTTTCAATGATGTTGACCTTTAATAGTTCTTGTTACTCACCCCAAAGGGAAGATGTAAAAAAGCGCACCCAGCGTTTACTCTTTTACTCTTGCAAAATAAAATTTTTATCTTCTCTCTCTCTCTCTCTCTCTCTCTCTCCCTCCCTCCCTCTCTCTCCCTCTCCCTCCCTCTCTCTCTCTCTCTCTCTCTCTCTCTCTCTCTCCCCCCCTTCTCCCTCTCTTTTCACAGTGGTGAATTTTCACGTCGAACAAAAAGTGCATTCCGTGCTTGGCTTGGACGCTCTCTGATACTCGGTGTGGGTCTTTTGACGATCGGTGGCGACCTTTCTGCTGCAGTGCTGCTGCTTCTGATGCTGTTAAGAGTCGCAGTCAGTTGTCATTCTCACGCTGAACATTCAATGCCCCTAGAAGCGTCTGGCAACAGCTAGACATTTGCATACGAATTTCTGCTAGAAGGTCTGATTTCGGGTTGCTCACACAAGCGAGAGAAAGAATGAGAATACTCGCAAGAAAGGCAAGTCAAACGAGCACTGCGGCTTCAACCCAGGATTAGAGGGATAAATGCTTTTGCTCACCTTGCCAAATCTTGTCGATTTTGCCTTACTAGAACATATTTGCGTGACGCTCATCACTCAACTCCTAAAAGAACACAGTGTGAACTCTCGCCAGCTCTTTGATGGGTCGATCGCCGCGTTCTCCTGACAGCGGCGATAGTTTGGATCGAACATTCTTGAAGATTGCATGATGATTGTTTGTGACTACTACTACTACTACTACTACTACTACTACTACTACTACTACTACTACTACTACTACCACTACTACTACTACTACTACTACTAAGGATATTTATATAGCGCTATTAGCGCAGTTATCACACATTTATACTTGACGTTAACATAAAAATATATACGAAAAGAAGTGAAACAAAATCGAGACACTAATAAACTATGCAAAGACATAATACAAACATGAAAAAGAATATTTACAAGTAAAATATAAAAGACGAGGGAGGGAGGGGGAGAAGAAGAGCAGCTAAAGAGTGAGGGGACTTGGAGTGTGCGGTGTGACGGCGGTGGTCTGAATCAGAAAAGAAGGAATAATGCTGGTGATGGGGGGCGAGATCAGACATTTTAAAGGAAGAGATTAGTTTTTCAGTTGGTCTTGAAAGTGGCTATGTTCGGAGAGCTGCGAAGAGAGAGAGGAAGAGAGAATATAAAAGTAAGAATTGAACAGTATGCTTCTTTTGCCCACCCCTAACAATGCCCCTAGCTCTCCCCCTCCCCATCTCGCTTCCCAGCCTTGAAATGCATTTATAGTGCTTGATGTACCCTACGCTTCCATAAAATCAGCAATACAAACGTTTGTAGATAATATTTACGACGGTTGAACAATGGCTGGCATGACAGAAATGGCCAAGAATTGCCCTATCTTCAAGTCACGGCTATTCCACACCGGATTTATGTTTTCAACACCCTGGGGGTCATTTTCTTGTCGTTAGCATCGATTCTGCAATGGATGCTACTCTGGAATCTGCTTTATGTGTCCACACCTTCTCCAAACTGCAAGCCCAGTCAGTCATTGAATTGGCTTCATAAACTAATATAATATTTCATTTTTTT
>CM072512.1:52458532-52826032 GCA_036898135.1 Oncomelania hupensis | reverse complement strand
CTTTGAACTTGAAGTTCAAAAACTTTCAATAAATTCACCGTGAAGTATTTGGATATAGACTACTGCTGGTGCATTTTACACTCCTGCCATTATATTAGACTAAGCTTACTGATGTTTAGTAAAGTATGATCGTGCATGATAATAACCATCATGGGAATTTCTTAGCTCAAGGTGTCGGATATGCTCTTTAATTAGCCCCAAAGTTACACATTTAAACGACACAGATCCCTTTCAAATTCACAGCGATTGTTGCCCCACCAGAAAAGAATAAAACTAAGCAACATGTGGTTTTGATATAAATCGATTCTTTATGTGCCTATATCTTATTAAGGTTGATTCTGAAAATAGCATCGCAACGAATTAGGTGTGATGAATGACTATCCAATACTATTAATATGACAACAATACAATTTCACAAGCAAACTCGTCACACAAAAAATAAACATCCTTGGTATATCCTGGCCTCTTTTTGCTTCTACTTATATACATAGTAAGCTTACTTTGTGTTAGCAGTATTTTGTACATGAACGTGTACAAACTGTAATAAGGAGCTTTTATTTTGCGTTTGATTATAAATATTCGTCAACCGGTATTGCTATAATATTAATTGTATTACTTCAGAACAACGCTTACATGCTTATTGCTGCTGGTACATATATTTTATACTACACTCAAAGAACTCTTAGTTAATTAAGAAACAAACGTAAAAGATTCTAACCGGCGACGGCTGATTTTCGTGATCGTTCACTTAAAGTTCTGCCTGCCCTTCATCTGACTGCACATAATTGTTCTCAAAGATTTAATGCCTACAATCTAGACAAGGAATGTTTAAGACTGACTCAGCTTTATTAGTTCTGTTAGCCTATAAATCATAGAACGTTCTTAACTGCATTGAACTTGAAGCCATGATGTCAAGTTCAAATTCTGCAAGCATACACAGCTCACTCGAAGCTATCAAATGGGATTTCACCCTACATTGCGTTGCTTCCTGCTAAACTACTTTATGAGTGAGTGTGTGCAAACTTACCAATCCAGTGCTCAGTCTTCAGCCATTAAATCCAGTCACCATAGACCCTGGCTCCAAAGTTTTTCCTTACAATTCTATGTACTTTTTAGCCTACTGTTTGCTTTTGCATAGCGCATAATTTGTGGTATCTGGGGTTATATATCATGTATGAGACCTGAATCTCCACAGTTCTCAGTCTCCAGAATCCTTATCCAGCAAATCTTTTCAGATACAAATTTCGTGACTTCTTTATCAGATGAATACCGTTGAGTTAAATCTTATCAGATTGTAATTGGCTTAACTCCATTAACTTTCCCAAGCTTATCACCACGGTTTAGGTGAGATGTTGCTATAAGTTATTGATTAACCGAGGCACTGATTCTTTCAATGTCTTCTGTGCCATTAAATAAAGTAATCTTCAACTGAATCAATCATTTTCTGGACTGATCCTGCGTTGGAGCTCACACATTTTGTGTATGAAATGCGTGTATGATGAAAGAATGTGATAATTATATCAGTACAAAAGGTGGTCATTTTATTATTCTGTTTTGCTACAAACGTTTTGTTCTGTTGTGAACAAAAGTGATAGTTTTTATTTTGTATTTATTCTCTTCTGTAATACTGTAATACTATCTGTAGATTTTTTTGTTGTTCCTGTTTTTACTCCCCTGGTTTTATTGAGTACTATTCGAGTGAAACAGAATTGTGTCACTTAATTGTGAGGTTTTCATGATCTTGTAAATTTGAATATGTAATTGGTGTGAATGACCATATATATATATATATATATATATATATATATATATATATATATATATATATATATATATATATATATATATATATATATATATATATATATATATATATATATAGGTGTTTTTTGTGCTGTATATAACATGTTTAAATGTAGCTTTGTTAGGTTTGAATCATTTTAAAGAAATCCAGAAACACTCCTTTGGCGGTTTTATTGATTAACATGGCTACAATAAAAGTATTTTTGCATCCTTAAAATTAAATTTTGATCTTAATGAGAATTGTAAACGTTTAATTCTAATAATTGAAAATAATTATGTTCTAGAAACATTTCATTATTATTATTATTATTATTATTATTATTATTATTATTATTATTATTATTATTATTATTATTATTATTACCTCTTTTGGGGAATGTTTATCATTGATACAATTTATAGTCACAATACACCTGATTCAAATTCCATGAAAGTATTTAAATTCAAATGATTACTTGTGTTCAACAAATTCGTTTTTTTAACCAATGATTACTTGTGTTCAACAAATTAGTTTTTTTGACCGAAACGTATTTTCATGTCTAATAGTTGTTTTTCATCGACAAAAATGTTTACTTAATTCTTTCTATTTATTTACTACTACTACTACTAATAATAATAATTAATCTGCTCCTTGTAAATATCTATTTTATTTCTCATTTGTAAGTTAAGCCAACAGTTTTATTAAGTTTTGAGTTGTCTATAATATATATAATGAAAAAAAAATGTACTGGCTATTTCATATAATGAAAAAATGAACTGGCTATTTCATCTTCAGCGTTTCAAAGAATCATTATTTATCTGCACCATTGACATTTTCTATTAAATCTGTGCAGGGTGTCGTTATAATTTAGATCTAATTTAATTGTTCACAGCATAAATGGAAGTACAAGCAGTGTCCAAGTTACATCTGGAAGGAGTTTGCTTTACTTTTTTTTTTTTAAATTGCAAAATAGGCATTATTCGGAAATGGGAGGTAACTTGTCTTTTTGTTTTGTTTTTAGTTACCGAGAGTTATCCAGGCGGACAATTCACATCAGAACACTATGAAAGCTACCGCGAGCTGCAAGCTTTTCTTTGGGAAAGGGTGTCGGTGGTTGCAGGGCAGTGCAAGGTTGAACTAGCGGAGCTAGTAAGAATTGCAACTGAAATCAACCTTTTGGTTGATCCAGAAGGTTTGATGGAGGATAGAGCAGAGATTATAGTTGAGAAACTGTGTTCATTTGCAAAGTATGGCCGCTGAACGTTAGATAATGTGGGCTCAACATGTGGGCAATCTGGCTAAAATTGTTTCCCCTCGCATTTCCTAGCATGGTCTATAGTTAAACTTTTGTGTTTTTTCTCGAAATTGCACCGTTTCCCTTTCTGTCTTTTGTATGTAAATACAACAATAACTAAACGAAAAAGATGGTTGAAATTTTCCTTGTCAGTATCACGTTTTCCTTGTATTGACAGAACAACTAAGTTAATCAGTTCTGAAGGCCATCATCTGTTGTTGTTGTTTTTTTTTTTCATTAATAAATATTTGTGGAAAAAAAGTTGTTTTTTTTTTTTAATATGGAGAGACTGTGTATGTACCAACTGTATAAATGAACTTTTCTACCGTGTGTTTGATTGGACATTTGCTGAGAAGTATGAGGTTATGTGAATGACGAAGTCTATGGTGTATGCATGAACTTCTCTTTGCACTTGCTGTACCATTCCAATTGGAATTCTGTACGTCTGTTGAAGCTGGTAAAATCAGCTGGAGTTTCTGCCAGTTACCTTCTTGTGATTAGATCTAAAGTGTTTTGAGTTGTTAGATGCCTTCTCCTATGGTCTTTTGCCATTGTAATGTGTGCACTTTATATCGCGTTTCAGTAAGCTTTACAGCATATTTTCAGTAAAGTATAAACGTGTGTGTGTGTGAGAGAGCAAGAGCGACTGAGAGATGGAGAGAAACAGAGTTTAACAAAATACAATTTTTCTACTTTTTTAAAAAATACATTTTTATTATCAAAACTTACAGCTTAAACTTTATGGTTAAAACTATCAATATTCTACTGTAAATAATGATATTTGCAAATATAAATTTGAGACAAGGAATGCATAGTCATGTATCGCTTACGTTTTTCACTTGAACATATCACAATATCATGTTCACGCACACACTAGCATATGTACAACAAGTTATAGTAACAAGTTTAATCTATAAGGTAGATTCTTTAACTTTAACCAAATTTGAGCACCAAGCTAATAAATAATCTTGAAGAAAAAAATGTAATTAAATTATCAACAACATTTGATCAAAATATTCTATGAGAATTACAAACCCAATGGAAATCTAAAAGACAAAAGTATTACATGTACAAAATTAATTTTCACTCATATCAACTCACAGGCACAAATTCATTAACAAATCGGCAGTACATTTCTTTAAAGATATTTTTGCTCGTTCACATGAATATTTCCACATCGTTTCAACAGTCTTTGGCAGACTCTACCACAAAAAATTAAAAGCAAGCTTGATAAACACTGCAATTAGTGAAATTGCTGCACACCTCTCTCGTGTAATCTCTCTTGGGAGCACAAATCAAAATGTAAAGCACATTTTTTCTGTTCAGATTCACACAGAAGCAGTCAAAAGAATAGCATCAGGGAGGTGTTAACAATAATAAGTGAAGAATCTCTGCTAGAATGAGGTTTTTGATGGCTTTTAATTCCGCCTACAACAAATGAATACACAGAAAACTCGCACTACTGAACGAGTCAAAAATGATAATAGCCTGACAAATTTCTCAGCAGAATCTCAAGGAAGTTCAATAATAAGAGATTGGGCTTTCCTTCCTCATGTCCTCAATAACATCATCTAGTATATAATGAATGACAATGCAACAAAATCAACAATATGATTGGAGCTTCTATGTTATTTGAGGGGCCGGGTAGCTCAGTTGGTAAGAGCGTCTTGCTAGTAACCGAAAGGTCGCTGGTTCGAATCCCGGATTGGTCAACGTGTGATCATATTATTTTCCCCTTTACCAACAACTGGCCCGCTGGTGTCAGTATAAATCGGTCCAGTAGTCACCTATATGCGAAAGTGTCGTGTGACCATAATCTACATACAAACAACTATGTTATTTTCTCTTTTAATCCAGCTGTAAATAAATGTGTAGGAGAATCAGGTAAATAAAATAATGTAATAAAATGGCAAAGTTCCAAAGGTAAATGAGAAGATCTTAATAGAGCCCTAATCTAGGATAAAAAATGATAGACTGTAAAAATAAAATACTTCCCACCAAAAAAAAGTTTGTATCATTACTAACCAAAACATTTGAGTTTTCTTTTTCTCAACAGCCAACACTCATGAAAATTGATTTTTTGTGACCTAATCAAATAAGCATGATAAAAGGACCTTTCCTAGCGAAAATTCTTCACGAATAAATTGAAGATATGGCAGTAGCAACAAAAGATCACATGATGTCAGCCTCGATTCGATATTCTCGACCATCATCGGAGCGGGGAGACTGGTGAGGAGATGAGCCATCGGAGCGAACTGACCGGTTGAGAGGTGAGGCATCATCACTGTCATCATCGCCACGGAATTCAACATCGATCACATCATCAATGTCAGCAGTTGGGCCTGCAAATTAAACACAGAGGTTATTGTCCCTGCACTGAATTGTTCACCACGTCAAATGAAATGACAAAAACCAAATATAGTCATTTTTTACAGGCAAGGCATTCAATAAGGCAAGAACATCCTTACATTCATCCGAACAATATTAACTCAAACGAAAATGGTAAAAATTTAGGTCTGCTATGCTGCTACTATACAGGCTACAAGTTCAATCAATCTAAACCCGCTAACTACTAAAAAAATAGTCAAATAAAATTCTTCTTAAACACTGACGTACCTTGAAACATCGAGCTACAAGTTAGTGTATATATTTTTCGTTAAATGTTTTTATTACATCTTTCAGGCCTCTATAGTTTGGCACAAAAGATCTGTAATCCCTATAAAAAAATATTGGAGGTATAAATACCCCTAAAACGTTAGATTGGGTATGAAACCCCATTCATTGGAGGTCTGAATAACACACTTGTTTATTAAACATGTGCAACATTGAGTTGGGTCTTTCAAATCTCTAGAAACTGGTGACAGACACTAAAATCTGTGTCACAATCAAAGTTCTTCCATTGCATACATCAACTGGTGTGATAACCATGTATATAATGTTACTGTAGACTGAGAACTAATGACAGTGTCATTTATAGGTACTGGTGTTTCCAATAAAGAAAGAAGCGTACCTGGCAGCTCATCATCAGGCATCACCTCAGTTTCAATCACAGGTTCTGGGTCAAAGAAGTCATGTGGTGGGGGAGCTCTTGTCACCTGCATAAAATATGTTATATTATATTTTAGTATTACCTATAACACAAGAAGAAAAGCAACTAGAAAGTAGTATGTGAAAGTTTAAGTTTGTTTGCATTATGTGGGCATGCAATAACTGTAGTATGTTTTTGAGTGTGCTCACTGGTTGAAAAGTAGAATGAAAGCAAAAGATAAAGCAATTAAACAGTGGGCTCCTAGGAAAGAAATTAACTGATGTGCAGAAGAAAGCTATAAGTTGAATACGAATGTAACTGTGATTTTAAGTAAACGAATTGCTATAAAATGAATGTTTTTTCATAAGATTAGAAGATGCTGAGACTAGGCAGAGTAAAGGCGAGAAAAAAAAAACTTTTCTACTTATGTCTTATTCCATTCTTGTACGGGAATGAAAGGACAGCAACCACAATCATCATCACCATCAAAAACCACCTCAACTACTAACACCCACTCCATCTTCCTACGAGAAGACTATAATGATGGTGATAGTGACAAAAGCAAGAAATTTCAACTTGTCTGCCAGGCCTATAACAAAAGGAAACTCACTGGCCCACTATAGTCTCTACTCATTTTTGATGTTGTGAAATTTGAAAGGATCCTTGGAAATATAATGGATGTGTCGTAAAAGGCGACCAACAGGGGTGATGTCAGCATGGCATCACTGGGCGAAGGTCTTCTATGCAGAAGTCACCGGCCAGGACGGAGGAACCTCATGTTACTACAGGTTCAACGACCACATGCTCGGGGCCAAGGCGAGCCACACTGTATTTGTGGATATAAGCTGTGGCCAACAACCTGGAGAAGATTGGACCCTGCCAGGTCTTTTTTGCCCAAGACACACTGCATGATGAAAACAACTATTCACTCCATATCGGATCGGTCGTTGCCAAGGTCACCAAGGACCACGCCTTCCATTGGCCACCAGGACAGAGTTGATAAGTGTGCTACTGATGGACAAATTAGCAGGATCCACACGAGAAACAATATCGTCATAGGAGCCTGGAATGTCATGACCCTAACTGCGGATGGAAAATTAGAAGAACTTGCCCACAAGCTGGACCACTATAGATGGAACATTTTAGGTATCAGCGAACTGCGCTGGAAAGGTTTAGGTGAAACAACGACCGACAAAGACCACAAGCTTTATTTCAGCGGGAGAGATGACAGGCACGAACACGGCGTTGGATTCTTGGTCCACAAAGACATTCTAGCCACAGTCATGGATTGCCGCCCAGTCTCCAGTAGACTCATTACCATCAGTCTGAGAGCACCCCCTTTCAACATCACCATCATCCAGGCCCCAACATCAGACTATGACAAAAGCGAAATGGAGGATTTCTATGAAACTGTACAGGCTGTCCTTGACCAAGTGCCAAAGGAGGACATAATCATAGTGCAAGGCAACTGGAATGCCAAGGTTGGCCAAGATGTGCACCACAGCTGGGGAGACACATGTGGACCCAACTGCAACAACGTGACAAATGAGAGAGGTCTGAACCTCTTGAAGTTTACTAGATACAACAATTTGATACTGGCAAACACGCTTGGTCTCCACAAAAAATCCAGACGATGGACATGGCACAGTCCTGACGGGGAGCATCACAACCAGATCGACTACATCATGGTCAAGAAACGCTTCAGATCAAGCATCAACATTGGCAGGACACACACTTTTCCAGGAGCAAACATCGGAAGTCACCACGTTCTCGTGATGATGTCTTTCCGGCTCCATTTGAAGAAAGTAAACACAGCAAAGTGCACTAGACTGAAGTTCAACCTGGACAAACTGCAAGGCCCGGAGGTGGCAGAAATATTTCAAGCCACAACTTGAGGGAAATTTGCCACTGCTCAATTTTGGAGCTAGTGAAGTAGATGTCAACACCATGACCACCACCTTCAACTCAGCTGTGACAGATGCCGCCACTGAGATCCTTGGCATGCACTGGCCAAAGAAGAAGCCGTGGATCACACCTGAACTTTTGGACCTCTGTGATAAACGAAGAGAGATTAAAAAGAAAACACCTCACAGGGAGCTGATGCCTACCGAAAAATCAACAATGACATCTGAAAAGGCATGCGCACAGCAAAGAACTGGATAGAAGATCACTGCCAGGAAATAGAAAACAGTCTGAACAAGAACAACAGCAAGAAGGCCTACCAGACTGTGAAGCGGCTGACAAGTGTTTAACAGCCCAAGGTCTCTATGATCCAAAGCAAATCTGGCATATATATATTACAGAAGAACAAGAAGTCTTGGATAGATGGACAGAGTACAGCTCTGAACTTTACAACCGCACTCCAAACGGGGACCCATCAGTTCTAGCATGTCCCCTGAACAGAGAAGATATAGATATCCTCCCAATTCTCCGACAAGTAGTTGAGGCAGCAGTGCAAACACTGAAGAAGGGGAAGTCAGCGGGAGTGGACAACACACCAGCGGAATTGCTTCAAGCAGGAGTCGAAGCGATGATTGACGCCCTCACCATTAAATGTAACAAGATCTGGCAGAGTGGGGAGTGGCCTACACCATGGACCCAGTCGCTTGTCATCACACTTCCTAAAAAAGGTAACCTTCAGGAGTGTGAAAATTACCGCACCATCAGCCTCATCAGCCAACCCAGCAAGGTCCTCCTGAAAATAATACTCAACAGGTTGAAACCCCAAGCTGAACAAATCATAACTGAAAAACAAGCAGGAATCAGGACATGGCGAAGTACCACTGAACACATTTTCAACCTCAGAATAATCTGCGAGAAATACCTACAGCACCAACAACGTCTATAGCATGTGTTAGTAGACTTCAAGAAGGCGTTTGATCGAGTCTGGCATGCAGCTCTGTGGGCAACCATGAGAGTGTACAACATCAGCCCCCAAAATTATTGAAGTCATCAAAGCCTGTATGACAAGGCTACCAGTGCAGTCCTCCATAACAGAGCCATCGGAAAATGGTTCAGGACAACAATCGGTGTGCGTCAAGGATGCCAACTATTTCCAACCCTCTTCAACATCTTCCTAGAGCGCATCATGTCAGATGCCCTAGCAGATCACAAAGGCACAGTCAGCATAGGGGGTAGAGCAATCTCCAACCTTTGTTTTGCGGATGACATTGATGGATTGGCTGGAGAAGAACAAAAACTTAAACAGCTGGTACAGAGGCTTGACACCACCGCCAGAGCCTACGGAATGGAAATAAGTGCAGGGAAGACCAAAATGATGACCAACAACATCAATGGCATCAACACAGACATCAAAGTCCAAGGCCAATCCCTCAACACAGTGCAAAGCTTCAAATATTTAGGAGCCATTGTATCAGACAATGGGTCCTGACAGGAAGTTCTCTCCAGGATCTCACGAACAACTGCTGCCCTGGCAAGGTTGAATCCCATTTGGAAAGACAAGACCATCAGTCTACATTGCAAGGTAAGGCTGCTGCGCTACCTTGTCATCGCCATCTTCTTATACGCTTGCATTTCCTATACCCAGTGCATCACCAACGACGAAGTCCGAGAGACCATCACACAAGCCATTGGACAACATGATGACCTGCTCACAGTGGTGAAGAAACGGAAACTCCGATGGTATGGCCACGTCACCAGATCATCAGGCCTAGCAAAGACCATCCTGCAAGGCACAGTGCAAGGAGGTAGAAGAAGAGGGAGACCGAAAAATAGGTGGGAGGACAACATTCGAGAGTGGACTGGCTTGATATTGAGCGAAGCCATCAGGGTTGCTGAGGACAGAGAAAGATGGAGTATGCTGGTTAAACAACCATCTGTGGTGCCCCAACAACCTCAGAGTTACGGGATAGGATAGGACAGGATAAGACACAAAAAATAAATAAATAAATAAATAAATAAAATTAAAAAATGCAAAAAAGGTGGAAATCTATCACTCAAACATATATTCAAAATACAGCAATAATCGCAGGCTCACCGCTATTTCCTCAGTCATGATGGGCTCAGTGACAATCACGGGCCCCTGATCGTCATCATCGTCCATGGGAGGCGGCATTTCAGGCCTGTCATCATCGGGATAGGTCATGATGACGGGGACAATTGGGGCACTGACTACAGATGCTGCAGGTGGAGGCCTCTTCTGCACGACAGCATACTCATCAGAGTGCGAAGGAGAGGCAGGCTGGTAGCCCTTGTTGTCATACATGGGGTTGACGCTGGACACCACTAGTGGAACAGGAGAGGCAGGCTGGTAGCCCTTGTTGTCATACATGGGGTTGACGCTGGCCACCACTAGTGGAACAGGCTGAAAAAAATTAACATTAATTTTTGTAACTAACAACAATACATGGCAATCAACACAATCAATCATCAACCAATCATCATAATTTAGAAGACAAAGCACTTGCAGAAGAATACGTCATTAATGTAGCAAAATATTTCTGTTTTAGAGGGGAAGTGTACATACTACCCAGCATGCATACAGTATATACTTCCACCTTTGGCTTCTTGTTAGCATCTTCAAGGAACAAACTGATTATTCGTTTCTAGTATTGTTTTACTCCTCCAAACAAATTATGCGGATTTAAAAAATAATAGTGGCATTATCCTTGTACATCATTTTCAAACTGTAATAATTATATTACCACACAACAAAAGAACATGTGAAAATGATATTTGCAAAAATTTAAATACATCTTTTAGTTTCCTCACTCATTTTTCACACTTTTTTTTTTCTTACTAGAACAATACTTTGTGCTGTGCAAACTGAAACTGCAACAGTTAAGTTATCTTCATTCTGTGATGATGTGTTAAGTGTAGTGATGGATGGAGAGGTGGTGGGTGGTGTTGTTAGAGAGTGTGGAGGAGGCTGACTCAGGATGAAGAAGTCTTATTCACATATACTCTCTCTCTCGCTCTCTCCTGAACGTCAGTCTGTTGATGACCGTTGAAAGTTTGGTTTTATTTTAAAAAAAAACCATCATATTAAGGCAAGACAGCAAAAGGCAGTGCCGAAGGAAAACAGCGTAGCAGCAGTCAAGTGGTAGTATCATTGTTGGAATGTCTCCTGAGACTAACCGTGACCCTTCTTTTATGTCGGGATGCCAGCCATACCTAAAACGATGTTTGCCTCTCTGACTAATTTTGTGTTAGTTGCTAATCTTTATCTGAAGTATAATGCGTGAAGGACTAACGAATAATATACAAATTATATATCAGCGTAAATGTGAAAATACGACTTTTCTACTGATATAACAATATCAGACCTGTCGGCTATGAAATAACAATAATATGCGATTTAAGAGGGAGTTGGTTGCTACTCTTAAGGGTGTCATGACTTTAAACTCAAAATAACTCTTTAATTTAATAAAATTATGAGACTTCTTCAACTTGAGTTTATTTCCTCCACATTCTCTAGCCACCCCCTCCATCCCCCCTCCATCCATCACTACATAATGCCAACTATGTCTCTATCAACTGTGTGCTTGAACACAAACAGTTATTAACATAGATTATTGTGGTCAACCCGTCTGTTCAAAGGCTGCATGGTTGTCAATCTAAATGTACAAAAATTAACCCGGTCACCAGCACAATTTTATTGATGGGCATAAAACAGCTAAATGCATCTACCCTGATGAAAAAAACAACTAAACTAACATGCATTATTGCTTGATACTGATTAGAACAATTTGAAAGTGGTCACGACACTAACAAATTCTATTTCTACTTGTTGGAATGCGCATAGTAGACAATATATAGCACTAATGATCCAGTCTTGTCAATGGTTTATCACACTAGATCAAATTCTTTAAAAAAATATATATTTAATGAATAAAGATGACCGATTTGATTCAAGAATAATTGTAAACTTCAGGAATAAAAGTCTTTATTATCTCAGGGAAGAAAGACGTTAATGAAACAACCAACCAAACAGAAACCAATATTATTGTCCTATGCTTATTTTTAAGGCTTGCTATGTAAATGAGCTAGCAATTATTAATTTTCATCGCAATAAACATTGATTTGACCAGAATGTTAAAATGTTCATACCCAAACATAAATTGTGCATTTATTAATAGTTGTTGGTTCTTCACACACCAACAGAATCACAACAATGAGATAATGCGAATGTCACAACTGTTAACTTTTTAGTACTCGTAAAGTGTTCAGGCGACATAATGCATGATTAACTGATCCATGGTGTGAATTAATGAAATTTAATAATAGAAAATTAGGCTTGTGATATTTTGCCTACACCTTTTGGTTAATTGCACAATACGATTCTGAACAAACATTTCAGTTCTTACTACTGTGTACAACTCAACGGCGAACCCTCTGCTAGTTTGTCCCAAAAAGGCTGTTAAAAAAAAGACAAAGATAATGAATGGTTCAAAAGGTAATTAAATTGCAACGATGAAAATAAAATAAGCAAGCATTACCTCGTGTCTATGAATTTCCACATGGGTGCTGCCTTCTGTAAAATGAAATTCAGAGCTCGTCATAAAATTTAAAAAATACTAATTGTGCACATGCAGTGGGGAGGAAAACTATTCTACTCCCCACACATTAACCACAGCCCCCTCGTAACTTTTATTAGCAAGCAATACAGGCAACATTTGCACTGTTTATACAATGACAAATGCATGATTCTCATTGAAATCACAACGCACAACCATAAACTGCTTGTTACACTCGTTCGATGTTGTTTTCTCTATCAGTATTTGATTCAGCCCCGATGCTTGAAATCCTGATAGGTGTAACTCTGATTCGTTTATCCACGCAGCCTGCTCACTCGGCAACAAGGCAAAGTCTTCGTATGAAGTTTTCCACTTTTATTCAGCGTTCATCAACAACTGCATACAATCGCCTTTTCACTCTCTCTACTTTTTACTTTCAACACACTATCAACCCTCTATCAACAACAACACAACTACTCAACAAAACAGTGCGGCACATTATATAGCCTCTCTCTTATCCCGAACACCCTGGATCAATTGCATATGACGCAATTTAACCAATCGCTTCTAACTTCGTCATCACTGTCTTACATCATACATCTTTCCTTTCTGTCCAAGCATGTTCTCAAATTTTCTACGCTTTCTCGCGAAGCTTCTATTGACAGCAAACAGGTAAATCTAGAGAATTCTCCAACAATATCGACCAACTAAAACTACCAACGTCACACAAAGCCTCCTCTAACCACAACGCAAACTCAAATCAAAGGTAAATAAACTCTATTATTGAATACTTTGCAAAACGAAACGATTAGATCTATCGTGCGCGCTTCAGACATACTATCCTTCGCGTTTCAACCTAACACTGCTCATAGCAAACATATACTGTTAAGCTGCCGCATAAAGAAATTTATAACATAAATATTTAAGATTGCCTTTTTATATTTTTATCTTGACACAATCCATCAGACTATTTTAACTCATAAGACTGAGTATCTTTTAAAGTGTAAAAAGCAAAGTTAAAAATATGCCTTTTGATTAGTTTATCATGTGACCTAATTAGTTATTTTAAAGTAAAAATAAGAAAAATGTAGTAGGTCTGTTTTAATTCCAATGTTTATTCATGTGCAACCATTTTAGCACCAATTTCAGTATTTAGATAGATCACTCGCCTTGCTAACTTCGAACAGAAAGCTGCTGTTCGAAGTTTCGTTTCTGTAATGAGGTGAGATACATTTTAGAAGTCTTTTCTTATTTATTTTTATGATTAATTGATAAATTTTGTGAATATGGTGTTAATTTAATTCATTGCCTCATTTGCTTGTTTGTAGAGGTAATTAATTCACACATCTTCTGGGGTTTGAACCAGTTTGTTATTTTTTGGAGTGTTCATTTCTTTTGATTTTTGTACATTGTTTTGGCTGACCATTTTGTTCTAAGATTTATTTTTGCGTTTGTGGTGGTGGCAGCAACATATACGCTCCACAAACAACGGTTGAAGAAAATACCTTCTTCAACCAAATCAACGACACAATCAACCAGCATCAATCAGACAAACACCACCTCTTCTTCATCGCAGGAGACTTCAATACCGTTTTAGATAACGAAAAAGACATTATCACCAAAGAAAAACATAAACACGAAATTACCGCTAAAAAAACTCGTCACTTAACTTGATTTATTAGATATTAGGAGTCGCGGATACATCACAAAGATGACAGAGAGTGTTGCCGAAACCAACCATTAACTGCCAGAACAATAGACTATATCTTTTCCTCTAACACTCTAGTCCCATACGCCAAGAACAGCGAGATCATTTCAATGCCACGCACTGACCATAGAGGCTTAACATCCAACTTCACATTTCACCGTTTCAAAAGAGGCCCATCATACTGTAAATTCAACAACAAATCTCCTCACAGATCAAACTTTCGTAGTCCAAACAACCTACTAGATAAAACGCCCAAGAAACAACCAAGAATGACTCGCACTCTAAAGGAAACTATACAAAATAAAAATTAGAGAATACTGAATTTCCTATGCCCAAGAAAAAAAAGAGACAAGAATCTGACAGAAGATGGAAACTTCTCACACAGCAGACAAAACTTGAAAAAGAACTAGGTAAGCAACCTAGTGCCCACATTCTGCTTCAAGACAAAATACAGATAAAGGCCAATCTAGAACTAATATCACTGGCAGCAGCACATGGTGCCCAAATACGATCACGAGTAAAATTTATCGAAGAAGGGGAAAAAACAGCACCTATTTCTTTAGTCTTTAAAAAGCATACACCACTGCAAACACAATTACAGTCATTACAAAAGATGATGGAACACAGCTGACATTAGACATCTTCAGAAAACAAGCGCAATTCTATAAAGAACTCTCAGAGATGCCAACCTGCAGAAATTTATAAATTGTCAATAGATTTAAAATTTTGTCAGTAGACAAGAGGAAGCAAAGATCCAGGATTGAGATTTCTTATTAAAAATCATATCGGAAAAATCAAAGATGACTGAGCTCCGCAATAGAATTCTATAATAATCTGTGGTAAAACTTGACCCCGACCGAAGTCAGTATAGGAACAGCATAGGGGAATCATACTCAAACCACCTGCTATCAACACGCTGAGCACTGGCCTCGCTTTCATCAGAATAGAAGATTTGCAGCTTAACATCCCCCAGCACACATCTAACTTTTGGAATGAAGTCCTTCATGAATGGCTCGCACTAAAATCAAAATTAAAAGAGCAAACTCCATACACATCACTCATCGATCTGATATGGAGCAAATGAAATACAATACCAACATAAAAACCTCCACATCTCAGAATGGATTAATTAAGGTCTATTGCAAATCAAAGACGTCATGGACGACACACACAACCCACTCCCTCTGCAGTCACTGGAAAAAAAACTAGGACCTAGTCCAAACAGACCACTACAATACCACCCAGTTATTACAGCAGTAGAAAATGTATGCAGCCGCAACAGACTTATCCTGGACCCTTATGTACTGGAGGAACCAGTGTTTCACTCTACAGGACAAACCCCTCCACTTTTGGAAACGTAAACTAGATGTAAAACTAGATAGCAGCTTCTGGGACCTTCCTTTCTGATCGTGTCGCAAAACAAAGATGAAAGTTTTCCAGTAGAAAATATTACACAACATTTATCCAACCAATATTCTAACTACACAAGATGGGGATCACCCCAACAGAACAATGCACCGTCTGTCAAACAGGAGAGAAAGACTATACCGAACACTCCTTCTACTCTTGTCCCCAGATGAGCAATATATGGCCACTTGTTAAAAGCGAAATCTATGTTAGGACAGAATACTGGATATACATTGATCTAGCTACAGCTCTACCAGGCACATATCAACACAGACCCAACCTGAAAGAAAGTCACACCAGAACAGTCCACTCTCTACTCACTTTAGCCAAAATGTGCATCAGTAAACATCAATACTGGGAACAAATACCAATAAAGCATATTTTTGAATGAGAACTCAAACTTAGGTCACACAACACATTCTGTGCACAAAAGCCAACACATAACACTGACTAACCTCATGACTGTCTGATGACAAATAAATAGAAAACAATAAAGCATGCAATCTTGATGTCCATTCCGCAATCGAGAGATATGCAGGCCAATTCTCAGTTGAAGAATGTGAACCATGTCACAACTTATGACAAATAATTGTATATATATAAAATGACATTTATATAACTATAAATGTGCATGCCCAATTGTACATCTTTTATCATATTTTAATGTGCTATCGGTCTAATCTGATTTTGAATAGTTTTGGGTGGTCCTTATTGCTCTGTGGGTTCGGGCATTAAATAGAATAGACCCAACGTTTCCCGGCGTGTCGTAAGAGGCGACTAACAGGGGTGATGTTAGCACGGCATCACTGGGCGAAAGTCTTCTACACAGAAGTCACCGGCCAGGGCGGAGGAACCTCACGTTACTACAGGTTCAACGACCATGTGCTCAGGGCCAAGGCGAGCCACACTGTATTCGTGGATTTCGGCTGTGGCCAACAGCCTGGAGAGGATTGGGCACCGCCAGGTCTTTTTTGCCCAAGACACACTACATGATGACACAATCCACTAATTCCATACCGGATCGGTCGTCGCCCGGGCCGTCACCCGGCACAAGGACCGCGCCTTCCGTTGGCCACCAGGACGGAGGTGTTAAGTATGCTACTGATGGACAATTTAGCAAGATCCGCACGAGAAACAACATCATCATAGGAACCTGGAACGTCAGGACCCTAACTGCGGAAGGAAAATTAGAAGAACTGGCCCACGAGTTGGACCACTATCGATGGAACGTTCTAGGTATCAGCGAACTGCGATGGAAAGGCCTAGGTGAAACAACGACCGACAAAGGCCACAAGCTCTATTTCAGCGGTAGGGATGCAGGCACGAACACGGCGTTGGATTCTTGGTCCACAAGAACATTCTAGCGACTGTCATGGGTTGCCGCCCAGTCTCCAGTAGACTCATTACCATCCGTCTGAGAGCAGCCCCTTTCAACATCACCATCATCCAGGCCTACGCCCCAACATCAGACTATGACGACAGCGAAGTGGAGGATTTTTATGAAAATCTACAGGCGGTCCTTGACCAAGTGCCGAAGAAGGACATAGTCATAGTGCAAGGCGACTGGAATGCCAAGGTTGGCCAAGATGCGCACCGCAACTGGGGAGACACATGTGGACCCTACTGCAACAACGAGACAAATGACAGGGGTCTGAGACTCTTGGAGTTTGCCAGATACAACAATCTGGTACTGGCAAACACGCTTGGTCTCCACAAAAACTCCAGACGATGGACATGGCACAGTCCTGGCGGGGAGCATCACAACCAAATAGACTACATCATGGTCAAGAAACGCTTCAGATCAAGCATCAACATTGGCAGGACACGTACTTTTCCAGGAGCAGACATCGGAAGTGACCACGATCTCGTGATGATGTCTTTCCGGCTCCACTTGAAGAGAGTAAATACAGCAAAGTGCACTAGACTGAAGTTCGACCTGGACAAACTGCAAGACCCGGAGGTGGCAGAACTATTTCAGGCCACAATTGGAGGGAAATTTGCACCACTGCTCATTTTGGGGGCTGGTGAAGTAGATGTCAACACCATGACCACCACCTTCAACTCAGCTGTGACAGATGCCGCCACTGAGATCCTTGGCAAGCACCGACCAAAGAAGAAGCTGTGGATCACACCTGAACTTTTGGATCTGTGTGATAAACGAAGAGAGATGAAAAAGAAAAAGAACACCTCACAGGGAGCTGATGTCTACCAAAAAATCAACAATGACATCCGAAAAGGCATGCTCACAGCAAAGGAGAACTGGATAGAAGATCAATGCCAGGAAATAGAGAACAGTCTGAACAAGAACAACAGCAAGAAGGCCTACCAGACTGTGAAGCGACTGACAAGTGTCAAACAGCCCAAAGTCTCCACTATCCAAAGCAAGTCTGGCATATGCCTTACAGAAGAACAAGAAGTCTTGGATAGATGGACAGAGTACTGCTCTGACCTTTACAACCATACACCAAATGGAGACCCATCAGTTCTAGCATGTCCAGAGAACAGAGAAGAAGAAGAAATCCTCCCAATTCTCCGGGAAGAAGTTGAGGCAGCAGTGCAAGCGCTAAAGAAAGGGAAGTCAGCAGGAGTGGACAACATACCCGCGGAACTGCTACAAGCAGGAGGAGAAGCGATGATTGATGCCCTCACCATTGTCTGTGGCGGGATCTGGCAGAGTGGGGAGTGGCCTATGCCGTGGACCCAGTCGCTTGTCATCACTCTTCCCAGGGGGGGTGGCCTTCGGGAGTGTGAGGGTTGCCGCACCATCAGCCTCGTCGGCCATCCCAGCAAGGTCCTCCTGAAGGTGGTGCTCAACAGGTTGAGACCCCAGGCTGAACAAATCATGGCTGAGGGGCAGGCAGGATTCAGGGCAGGGCGAGGTGCCACTGAGCAGATTTTCGGCCTCAGAGTGATCTGTGAGAAATGCCTACGGCACCAACGGCATCTGTATCATGTGTTCATGGACTTCGGGAGGGCGTTTGACCGAGTCTGGCATGCAGCTCTGTGGGCAACAGTGAAAGTGTACAACATCAGCCCAAAAGTTATTGAGGTCATCGGAAGCCTGTGTGACGGGGCTACCAGTGCGGTCCTCCACGGCGGAGCCGTCGGGAATTGGTTCGGAACGGCGGTCGGTGTGCGTCGGGGATGCCTGCTCTCTCCGACACTCTTCAACATCTTCCTAGGGCGCATCGTGTCGGATGCTCTTGCAGACCATGAGGGCACGGTCGGCATAGGGGGTAGAGCGGTCTCCGGTCTTCGTTTTGCAGATGACATTGATGGATTGGCTGGAGAGGAACGGGAGCTTGGGCAGCTGGTGCGGAGGCTTGACGCCGCCTCCGGGGCCTGTGGAGTGGAAGTGGGTGCAGAGAGGGCCGGGATGGTGGCCAGCGGCGCCGGTGGCGTCGATACGGACATCGGGGTCCGGGGCCGGTCCCTCGACACGGTGCGCGGCTTCAGATATTTGGGAGCCATTGTGTCGGACAGTGGGTCCCGACAGGGGGTCCTCTCCAGGATCGCACAAACAACTGCTGCCCTGACAGGGTTGAGGCCCGTTTGGAAAGACGGGGCCGTCAGTCTGCATTCCAAGGTGGGACTGCTGCGCTCTCTGGTCGTCTCCGTCTTCCTGTGTGCTTGCGAGGCATGGGCCCTCACGGCAGATCTCCAACGAAGAGTGCAGGGCATGGAGATGAGGTGCTACAGAGGACTTCTGGGCATTTCCTATACCCAACACATCACCAACGACGAAGTCCGACAGACCATCACACAAGCTATTGGACAACATGATGACCTGCTAACAGTGGTGAAGAAACGGAAACTTCGGTGGTATGGCCACGTCACCAGATCATCAGGCCTTGCAAAGACTATTCTGCAAGGCACAGTGCAAGGAGGTAGAAGAAAAGGGAGACCGAAAAAGAGGTGGGAGGACAACATTCGAGAATGGACTGGTTTGACACTGAGCGAAGCCATCAGGGCTGCTGAGGACAGAGAAAGATGGAGTATGCTGGTTAAACGATCATCTGTGGTGCCCCTACGACCTTCGGGTTACGGGACAGGATAGGATAGGTCCTTATTGGGCTCTTAGTGGTCTGCTGGACCCTATAAACATTGATTATCTAATCTCATTCTAGAACTGCAAATGTGCATGCAACACTTCTTCATGACAATAGCCTATATTAATCCAATGTAAACTAAAACAGCATCTACATTTAAAAAAAAAAAATACCAGAGAAAACAATAAAGCAGATGAAATGTTGAGGAGGAAAAACCAATAATCAAAATCAAAAAGAAAAAAAGAAAAAGAAGAAGAAAGAAACCTCCAATGCTCCAAAGTCATAAACTAATATGACCATAGATTAACCTGATCCCTCAACAACAAACAAACAAAAAAAGAGTGCATCTGCCAAAAAAATTACAGACCGAGAGAAAGAAGGGGTAGGTTGGACAGAAGACAAAGAGGGCAATACATCAATAATATTAGTGCAATATATCAATAATATTAGTTTCTCTCAAAATTAATTTATTACTTCGCTGTAGAACATCTTTCTGGGTGTCTCCCACCTCCACCCCTCCCCATCTTTCCATACACCCCTCACCCCACTTGCCCCTTTTCTCACGCCTCTGCTCTTGGCATTTTAAAAAAATCAAACAAATATTAACAGAAGAAGAAACTTTAAACTTAGTTGCTCATAATAACCGAGACAAAATAAAATTAGAATATTGTCTTAATGATTTTTTTAAAGATATAAACTATCCTCGTGTTATTCTAATCACTCAGGTACTCATCTTCAAATCTACTTACCAGCTCTCAGCTTCTTGACTCTTCTTTTTCCTGTAGACAAATTGAACCAAAAACAATGTTTGTGACATTTGGAAGTCCTCCAACATCTTTACATTAAGAGTTAAAAATATCATAATGGTGTTCTCTGCATACTCAGAACTGCCCAAGCATGCATCACAATAACAGCATTATAATGTTACACCAGAATATTGTTAAATTAATTTGTATGGCATGAATAAACAGTCAAAATCCACAGCAGTCTCCAAGCTACTACACAATAATGCTGTTGTACCACATCATTATTATAACTTCTATGACATGGAATTAGAACACAATCTTTACTTACGAGTTCATAATGAGACAGCAGGCAAGGATGAAGAGAAGAAGGGCGAGGAAGATGAGAAGAATGGCGATGATGAAAATGGCCAGCACAGAATCTTCCTTGATCAGAGATTCAATTCCTTCATCTTGTTCACCATACTGAAAAATATACATCCAAAGAAATGAAAATTAAAAAAAAATAGTAAGCAGCACCTAAACTTACTTCTTGCAGAAGGTGCTGAAATTCTCAACTGTATTAAAACATGTAAATGTATTAAAACATGTAAATTTGTTATGTGAATATATGTGTGTGTTATTAGTAAGAAAGAACTGGAAGAGTTTGTGTGTGATAATGATTTTATGTATTATTCTATTTGTTTTAAGAGGTTTTTTTTTCTTCTTCTTTTCTTATTCACCGAGATGCAATGTGTTTTTGAATTCTCCATTGTAGGTAATACGGCTTTGTTGACTTGACTTGAGTTGACTTGTTGATGTCCGCAGCGCTTTCATGTGCGTCTGAGGTCGAGATCAAAATTGTGGTAAAACTTATAAAATGTCTAATTCACCTAAACTTGAGTCTGAAATCTGTAAGCAATGAACAAAATGATTAGAATGGAAGTGGGACAGGAAGACAAGAGGGTGGGAGATGGGGTAGGAGATAGAAAAATACACAGAAAAGAATTGTAGCTAGTGAAACAAAAATAAATAAAAAAGAACTAAAAGGCAAAGCTTACATGACTCACATGCTCCTTATGGAACTTTGCCATATTTAACATGAAAATGAGTGCCCAGAAAAAAAAAAACAAAAAAAAAAAAACAACGGTGGCATTACCAAGAAAAGTAATACCGACTTTGATCTTTCTATGCTCTTGACCTTAAGATTACCTTGACCTCTAACCCCAAATTCCCTAATGTACGATCAAAAAAACTACAGCAAAAGTTGTATTATGCAAAATTAACAAAAACAGTGACCTTGGGATGACCTTGACTATCACATGACCTCTCATGCTCATGTATGATCAAATAACCCAATGTTGTTGCATCATATCCTATCCTATCCTGTAACTCAAAGGTCGTTGGGGCACCACAGATGATTGTTTAACCAGCATATTCCATCTTTCTCTATCCTCAGCAACCCTCGTGGCTTCGCTCAGTGTCAAGCCAGTCCATTCTCGATTGTTGTCCTCCCACCTCTTTTTTGTCTCCCTCTTCTTCTGCCTCCTTGAACCGCGCTTTGCAGGATGGCCTTTTGCAAGGCCTGATGTTCTAGTGACATGGCCATACCATCGGAGTTTCAGTTTCTTCACCACTGTTTCATCATGTTCTCCAAAGGCTTGTGTGATTGTCGGACTTCGTTGTTGGTGATGTGCTATATATAGAAAATGCCCAGAAGTCTTCTGTAGCACCTCATCTCCATGCTTTGTATTCTTCGTTGTAGATCTGCTGTAAGGGTCCATGTTTTGCAAGCCTATAGGAAGATGGAGATGACAAGAGAGTGCAGCAGCCTTACCTTGGAATGCAGACTGATGGTTCTGTCTTTCCAAATGGGCTTTCAACCTTGTCAGGACTGCATTTGGTTGTGCGATCCTGGAGAGGACTTCCTGTCTGGACCCATTGTCTGATACAATGGCTCCTAAATATTTGAAGCTATGGAATGTGTTGAGGGACTGGCCTTGGACTTTGATGCCCATGTTGATGCCATTGGTGTTGTTGGTCATCATTTTGGTCTTCTCTGCACTTATTTCCATTCCACAGGCTCTTTAGGTGGTTTCAAGCCACCGTTACCAGCTGTTCTTGTTCCTTTTCAGACAATCCATCAATGTCATCCGCAAAACGGAGGTTGGAGATCGCTCATGTTAGTCAAAAACCATTCAACACATTACATATCAGATTGTGTAATTTTTTTTTGAAAGTTCTGGAACATTTGTCCCATGTTTACCTCAACAGAGCTGACGTACAGACGTCTGTAAGCAAGACCTGTCTGGTCATTGTGGATCTGCATATCAAGGATATTCTGCAGAATATTTCCAGGGTAGATTAAATATGTCCCATTCTGTGGTCCAATGGCAGCCACATACACTTTAGACCTGTGATAAAAGATCAACAAAATGTACTAATAAAAATACATATCTTTCTGATCTATTCTTCTGACCAAAGTGACCAAACAATAAAATATCATCTAAACAAAAATATTTTAATCAGCCTCTAGTTTCGTGCATTGTTATTCTTTCATATCAATTATTTATTTTTTCATCACTGAAGAAGGGCGTAGCCCGAAAGTCTTTGATTTTATATTTTTCTTGGTGTTTTTTGTGTATTTTGTTTCTCATTTCTATATATTAATTGCAGCCGTAATGTTCATGACCTATCACTGGAAACTGAAAGAACAAAGTCCTAAAATATGGTTCAGCTAACATTCTCCTCTCTAATCCAAACCAAAGATCTGAAACAGTGTCACTGTCATTTACCACATGCTAGATTCTATAATCCCCAAAGATAAAGCTATGAGCAGGGGTAATGATGTAAAAATCAAGAATATACAAGGGACATTCCTAATGCAAAACATCTGCACATATTCACATACAGTTTTCCTACAAGTCTGTATATATGCAAACAAACCAAAAAGTGCTAGCACAACCCTTTTAAAAAAAAAAAAAAAAAAATTTAAGTTAATCGTTTTTCAATAAACTTACGATGAGTAAGATTGTTGGCCATCGTCATTAATGCCATTGCGAATATCCCGGATGCAGACATAGGAGATGGGATAGGCAGTGGAAGATGAATTCACGATGACTCTGAAAAATATGATAATTAACAATAAGCATACTACTTTGCAATCCCCGTAACTGAGCAGATCAACACGGAAGTAGTATTTTATGCTTACTCTAAAAACAAAAACTATAGATCTTAAGATTCGATTTTTAATTGAAACAAAACAAATTCAAACAAGAAAAATGTAAAAATGGTAAACATCAGACTTGGTAACACTCTAAAAGTAACAAATAATAATAGAATATTGATCAAATATTGACCAGAACACTGATCGTCAGTTTATCAAATGTCACTCTCTCATCTTCCCTACCCAAACTCTCCACACTCTTTCTTTTCTATACATGATTTTCTCCCCTAACAACCAAGCATGCAAATTTAGAATGAAAAAGAATAAGAGAAAGCAATCAACAGATAGAATAAAAAGAAAAGAAAATCACAGAAAGAAATAACTCGTATAAACAACCAAGCAAATAAACAAACCTTTTCAGCTGGTCTTGATAGAAACGTACGTCTGCTGACGGTTGGTCCACCGTAAGAACAGCTTCGTTAGAACTGCTTGTGACAAAAATCTGGAACCACAAAAAAAGCCAAAAATTATACGAGACAAGATAACAAATAAATAAATAAAAATACAATACATTTGAAAGAGATAGAACAGGGCCAGGATAAAAGATTCCCTATCCATGCATTTACTGAAAGTTTTGTTAAAGTGTTATAGATACTAGTACACCATTTATGTGGCTAAGGTGTTGGTAATACGCTATATTTAATGCTTTTGTTATGATTGGACTATCTGTGAAACTAAAGTGATTATTGAAATGTTTGAGGTGTACAATATGAGAGAATAAAGAAATAATGTTTAGAGCTAAAAAAGGCAATGCCTATATGACTCACATACTCCTTATGGAACGTGCAATATTTAACATGAAAATTAGTGCTAGTAAAAAACAAATGAGATAGTGGCATTAAAATGCAAGGTAATACTGGCTTTGATTTGTTAAAGCTCTTGACCTTGAGACCACCTTGATTTCCAGCTTTAAAAAACACGCATATACAATCAAATATCCTACAGCCAAAAAAACAGTGACCTTGAGATGACCTTGATCTTCAGTGACCTTGATCTTCATGTGATCTCTGATGCTCATGTATGATCAAATAACCCAAAGTTGTTGCATACTATGGATCAACTATAAAGCCATTCACCGTATAATGAGACATTTTAAATATTTTTGTAAAATGACCTTGACCTTCAAGATTAACGCTAAAACTGAACACAGATGAAAGACCAATCTAGTATCTCTAAATACAACAAATTTTGACTTTTTAATCTCTCATAGTTAAGGGTCAAGGTCACAAGATAATTTATTGCCAAGGGAATAATACACAAGGAATGCATTTCGTCAACACTGCAGCACCACACAAAAAAGCACACATAAAACATAGTAAACAAATTGACAGCAAATTGCAATAAAAGAATAAGAAGATTAAAATTATAAAACAGATGAACTGTACAAGTACAAAAGGGCAAATATATAGTTGCTAGTCAACACACACACACAAACACATTGCTAATCCTAACCATCCAGTTTTCACACTCCCTCCATTCGACCTTGTGTTACTTTTACATTAGCACGCCTGTGCGCAGAGAGTAGGTCTACTTGTACGAAACTAGCCCTGAGGCTGACACAAAGATACTGGATCTCACTACAAAATATGGCGTCAACATGCGCTTGAGGCAATGGTCAGAGACCTGGATATATGTAATAAAGTTGATAAACTATGATTCGGAGGGAAGAAAGACTACACTGTTCGCGTGCATTGACACTGGATACACTGAAATTGGATACAGAAAAGGAAGAAGAGGCGGCGTAGCATAGGAGATAAGGGAATGTTCTGCATCTAGTTTTAGCCTAGAGCAGAGGGAGAAGCTGTCTGCAATAAACACGAGTCCCAATTGAAACACACCGCAGCATCCATCACCCGCCACAGCAACACACACGTAGCATGTAGACACAAAAATAATGTTACATAATCACAGCTTTAAAAACTACAGAATCACAGTAGCAGGTATCACCTTTGCCAAAAACCACAGTACACAAATATCACAAATACAAACACATCAGTACTATCACAAACACTTAACCATCTGCATCAATAAGAGTAATGTAAGTGTCTTTATAAAATATGCATAAAATATACCACCAATAAAACAACAAGATACAGCAATAAAACCTAATTCAACAGAAACAACTAGGAATTGTCCAACAACCCATCAGATGAAGTACAGCATGAGTGATGGCTCTAATACTAGCTGCCTGAGCACCATTGTAAACAGGGTAAGCAGGTGGAGTTTGTCTTTATATATATATTCTGAGCTCTGCAGTTGACTCGGAGCAGATACAGTGAATTGAAGGGAGAACTCTCCCAACGACATTTGATGCCTGTCGTACAACACGATCAAGTCTGTCCCTGTCCTGACTGCTCGCACTAGAGTGCCATACGACGACCCGAGAAAGTGAGAACGCTCTTTACTATGGACCGGTAGAATGGTGACAGGACATTCTAACTGACTCTGAACTTTTTGAGCTGACGAAGAAAATACAACCTTTGGTGGGCTTTCTTAATGGCGCTTGAGATGTGGAGGTCAGATGAAATTGTAGTACCTAAAAACCGGAAACTTTCAACTTGTTTGACCGCTTCTCCATTAATGAGGAGATGATGGATCGGAGTTTTCTTCCACCAAAGTCAACAATTATTTCTTATGATTTTGAGACATTCAAGTACAGATTATTATTGCTACACCAGCCAACAAGATAATCCATTGCATCGCAATATGCTATTTCATCAGCATCCGAGATCAAACCCTCAATAGTGGTGTCGTCCGAGAATTTCAGGATGTGTACTGACATGCTTTGACACACAGTCATTTGTGAACAGAGTGAATAGCAGCGGAGACAGCACACAACCTTGAGGCGCACCAATATTGAGAATGATCTGACTGGAAAGTATGTCACCTAATCTGGCTGACTGCGGACGCTCCAGGAGAAAGTCGAGGACCCAACGACAGATTGGCAACCCCACACCCATGTCAACTAGCTTCTGTACAGCTTATGGGGAATAATAGTGTTGAAGGCAGGTGAGTAGTCTACAAACAGAATCCTAGCATAAGTTTTGGAATGATCAAGATGCTGAAGGATGTAGTGCAGTGCCAGTGCAACTGCATCATCGACAGACCTATTTCAGCTGGTGTGGCTCCATCTGATCCTGAGTGACCGACTGCATATATTTTAGCACCAGGCGCTCCATCACTTTTATCACAACTGATGTGAGAGCGACTGGGCGAAAATCATTCAACCCTGTGATGATTGCTTTTTTAGGGACAGGGACAATGGTGGAAGTTTTAAAGCACCGTGGGACAGTGCACTACTGCAGTGACTTATCAAAAACATCTGTAAACACAGGAGCTAATTGGTCTGCACATATCTTGAGCACTGCAGGGGATACCCCATCCAGGCCCACCACCTTCCTGATGTTTTGCTTTTTGAACAAGGCCCTAATTCTTCAATTACAAAAGAAGCCTCCGCAGCAGAATCAAGTGGGTCAAAGCACCCATAAAAGTGGTTCAGCTGATCAGGGAAAGTTGGTTAAGGGGGAGGGTTGGTTAAGGGGCAAGGTTGATAGACAGTGATAGAGAAAGTTTTTAAGCTAGGGGTATTTATACCCTCAACCAAAACATGTGGGGGTTTTCATACCCTCATTGCAAACATAAGGGTTTTTTTTATACCCCCTTTCAGTTTTTTAGGGGGTACACCAACATACGTAATAAACACTTTGCGTGGAAAGTCTTTTCATCAGTTTGAGTTTCTTCAGCCAGGCCCGGTTGCGGCTCACCTTTTTCTTCTCTTACCGAGCACTCAAAGCCAAAGGCTGACAAAAAAAGTTTGTTTTTCTTTTCCTCAAAGACCTTGATATATATCAAGGTCTTTGTTTTCCTTCATCTTGTTTTAATTTTTATGAGCAATTAGTTTTGTCTACTTTATTTTTCATTTTCTTTGGCTTCCCCTCAGATCGCTGCTTGTCGGCCATGTTTAATGTTGTTGTTGTTGTTGTTTGTAGATTATAGTCACACGACACTTTCGCATATAGGTGACTACTGGACCGATTTATACTGACACCAGCGGGCCAGTTGTTGGTAAAGGGGAAAATAATATTATCACACGTTGACCAATCCGGGATTCGATAAAGCGACCTTTCGGTTACTAGCAAGACGCTCTTACCCGGCCCCACGATTTAATGTTGGATTGTTGTCAGTCTTATATAGCCAATCAAAAGCGTCGAGAAAAAATAGTGAATATTATCGTGCATATGATTGGTTGTTTCTCGGAAGCGACAGAATGAATAGGAGGGGGAGAGAGGGTGGTAGGCGGTCGCGCAGGACGCACAGGCACACGATCCAAATCGAGCGAAAGCTGTACGCACGACCAAAATAGTTGTACCTGATGATACCTCCCAGCAACTTAGCTTTACGTTTTCATACCCCTTTGGCACTGACTTTGTGCGTGTTTATACCCTTTCATTACATTTTCGTTACATGATTTCCCAACTCAGTACGTGAAACACGTACGATTGTACGTGATCTCCATCACTGATAGACTTCATTTCTTTGTACTGAGTGGCCTTCTGAGAACCCTGACAGTCTGTTCTAGGATAACTGGAGGAAAATTCATCCTCAAGCTTATGCCCAAACTCAGCTTTCGTCTTGCGAACAGTTTTCTTAAAATCATCCTTGGCCGCCTTGAAACGGTCAGCATCCCCACTCCCAAAGGCAGCCTGGCAAGCAATTTACCCTTAATCTCCCTAGTAAACCATGGTTTATTGTAGTGATACACAATGAATGTTCTGGTAGGGATAAACTTGTCAGTGCAGAAACTTATATATGAGGTGACAATGTCAGTATATTCATCAAGAGTTGGACAGGCACTTTTGAACATGTCCCAGTCTGTGCAATCCAAACAACCTTGCAGTGGCTGAATCACAGGACAATTTTTTAACACTTTTTACAATGGGTTTTGCAGTTTTAAGTTTTTGTTTAAAGGTTGATATGAGGAGAATAACTATGTGGTCTGACTCCTCTAGGTTAGGTCTAGCAACCTTTCGGTATGAGTTTGGAAAAACAGTGTAGCATTGATCCAGTGAGTTATCATGACGAGTGGGAATGTCAACCTGTGGGTGATACCTAGGGTGTGCTTTTCTCAGGTTGATTTGATTGAAATCACCAGAAATAATGATGGAACTGTTAGGGAAAGTGCTTTCGGCACTATAGACAACATCAGATAATTGAGACAAAATCTGTGAAGGATCGGCAATGGGGTCAGCATACACACCAATTAAAACAACAGAGGCAAATTCACGCAAATTAATAAAAAGGTCTACAATTAAAAGCAAGAGTCTCAACTTCAGGATGTGATTGTTGATACTCCATTTGTTGTTGATCAAGAAGCAGACTCCACCGCCGCCCTCTTTTCCCCGACATGCCTGGGGATCTGGATCTGTCTGCCCTGAACATAGTAAAGCCAGGAGGGGTGACATCGTGATCGGCCGTGACAGGCTGCAGCCACTTTCCATCAGACGGACAACAGAAGCGTGGCAGTACTCGCGTTTCGTCGTCATCAACTGCAAAAATTCTTCTTTCTTGTTGTTCAATGAACGGACGTTCGAAAGTACGACTGCAGGCAGGGGTGGGCGAGCACAAAAACGATGAAACATAACAAGGGCGCCACTCCGCCTACCCCATTTGCGAGTTGAGCGTGACAAGCAGGACTTCGTCGGACTGCTGCAATCATGGCGGTCTGGCGAAGGGTCGACTGCAGCAGCAGGAAGATCGTATTTAATGAACATCAGGAAGACCCAATGCACGGAGATTCAGCAGCACTTCACGTTCATACTTCAGGATGCGTTCATTCGATCCACACATGAGGATAACGACGATTAACAACAGAAATAGCCGCCAGCATACCTTGTCGACATAGTTCGGCGCCATCTTCTGTGGAACAGACCACTTCAAAGTACCTATATAAACCGACTTTGGAAAGCTCCAGTGACCTTGACCTTGGAGCGAGGTCAACCAAATTTGTATAGTATATGTGTCTCATTGATATCTACCATGCATCAAAGAACCACAAGTTTGATAATAATAACTTGGGAAAAAGTGGAATTTTGTGAAAAATTGAAATTTTTTTACTAAAACTTTTTAACCTGTGATCTTGACCTTGAAGTTAAGCCATTCACTCAATGAAAATTTGTTCGAGGTCTCATGGATACACACCATTTTACCAAGTTTGGTTGCAATACATAAAATAGGTTCCAAGCACTTAGCCACTTTAAAGTCTGGCACAGACTGGCAGCTGGTGGTGGACAGACAGACGGACATAAACAATGTTTTAAAAAAAATTTAAGTTGTAATTTTTGGACTGTTTAGGACTCAATTTGCATAGATTTGCAAAAATCTGGAAAAAACAAATTGGGGGGAGGAAAGGGGGAGAGAGTGGGGAGGGGGTGGTGCAAGTACATACTCATATTGCTATGCATGCAAGTCAAAAAGGAGGAAAAAATGTCAATATCACCTGCACAGTAGTCTGAGCAGTAGAAGCAGTGAAATTGTTAGTCTCGTTGCCGTTGTCATCAGCTTCAATGGTGACCAGCGGATAGAGGGAAGGAATATTCTGAAGTAACCTCTTGTTCCTCAACACTCCTGACAGCAGATCACAGCCAAAGTAGTCACCTGTGCTCTCACTGATTTTGGTGTACCACATGAAATCGCCTCGTAGAATGTCAGAGTCCACTGCCTCTACTGTCACGATGCTTTGTCCAAAGCGAGCGTCTTGTGAAATGCCTGAGAAAGAATAAAGGATTGCGGTTATTGTTTTGAAATTGTTAGTATTGATTAAATCTCTAAAATCTTTCAACCTCAGAATAATCTACAGCACCAACAGCATCTATATCATGTGTTTGTAGACATCAAGAAAGCTTTTGACCGAGTCTGGCATGCAGCTCTGTGGGCAACTATGAGAGTGCACAACGTCAGCCCTAACATTATTGAAGTCATCAAAAGCTTGTATGACAAGGCTACCAGTGCAGTCCTCCACCACAGAGCCATCTGGAACTGGTTCAGAACAACAATCAGGCCTTGCAAAAACCATCCTGCAAGGCACGGTACAAGGAGGCAGAAGAAGAGGGAGACAGAAAAAGAAGCGGGAGGACAACATTCGAGAATGGACTGGCTTGACACTGAGTGAAGCCTTGAGGGTTGCTCTAGACAGGTGGAATATGCTGGTTAAACGAACATCTATGGTGCCCCAACGACTTTTTTGTACGGGATAAGATAGGATAGATAGGATAGTTTTGATTAGCATGCATATTTGCAGCCCAAGGGAGAAAATGCAAGCAATATTTTAAACATATTCTCAGTGAAAGCACTGTAGTTACACCCCTTCTACAAAACATATTAGGGACCTTTTCGGAAGCGAGTGATTTCGTTGTGTACTTTCTCATTTCACGGTTTCATATGCCACACAATTACGAACTTGACTTACTTCCAGTACCTCGCTACAAATTACGTTCCAAGTCTCAAAACACATGCAGATTCACATTTTGACATCTAAAATGTTTGAGCAAGGTCCCTTTCACAAAATCACATTTTGGATGCCATACAAGTGATGCAATAAACAAAATATACCCACAAAATCCACTTTGTGGGAAAGTCCTTTTCCACGAAAAAAAATGAGAAAGATTTCATGAACATTCACCTTTGCATACTAATGAAAGTGGCCCTCCCTGGGCCTTGGCTTCAAATGTCAAGAGAAGAAATGTTTAATTTCAGCTATCACAATGCCTTTTCTGTTCTCCCATCAGACATCTCTGTGCACCGTTTCCAGCTGGAAACTTGCCGGGGAATGTGACAACACCATCTTTGTTCTGCACCTCAAACCTCAAGCTGAAACTGCCACAATATTGGGCATGTCCTCGACCTATGGTATAATACCAATTCAAACCATCAAGCCAGGTATGACATGATCAAGAGAGAGCCAGGAACCGCTATGGTGAATCAAGTTATGAAATTGGGCAGCAGACTAAGGCACGTGATAATACCGTCAACCGTAATATGAATTTGTTTGATGATAATAAAGATTTTCAAATGATAACTGAAACTACATTAGAAACTAGATCTTTATTATAGTTATCACACTTACAAGCTCATAGAGCTCCTCAAGGCATGGCCACAAATATCCAGCATGCATACAATAGTTTGCTGAAATCAGGATTCGAACCCACTTCGCCCAAGACACATGTACATAAGGTGTGCGTCCTGACCACCGAGCTATCCCTGTCGCCTGCAAACAACATCTACTTCAGCGTCTGCACCAAGCATAAAATCACGGATGTTGACAGTAACTCTGACCATGATGGAATTCATAACTTATTTCTGATCTTGTTTATAATCGAATGTGAATGGAATGCTGTGTGATAAATAATAATGCCAGCACATTGTGCACTGTTTCTGACAGTAGGCCCACAAAAGACCCATGCATTGTCAACTACTGAGCTGCAGGCAGGAGTTCTGAGCTCATCAGAGACTATATATCTAAAATAATGGACAGAGGGGTTCAGAGATGACCGAGAAGTCACATCTAGAACCAAAGCTTCAAGAAAGTGATGAAGGGCACCAACAACTTCAACGATCCTTTGATGTTCGAATCAGACGATCTGGTGCTAGAGTATGTCTATGATTGATGCCAATCTGCAGACCTGCACACAGAATTACTGGTTCATGAAGCAACAGAAATAAAATCTACTGGAAGAGAAGTTAGAGAGAATTAACAACCTGTCCACATGGAAGCCCATTGGTGATGCGTGATGTCATCATGTTCTACACCATGACCTATTTCTGCTACACAGGTTTTGGCGACAGTGACAACTACCTTTCCATTGTGAAAAGTGCAGAGATGGCTTACACACATTTCAAAATCTGACTGATGATTCCAAAAGGACTCTAAACATTGACTGCTATGGATGTCCATGTCCAGGAGTCCAGCAACACATTCCTTGTTACATTTATTTGTATCGGCTTTTCAACTCGGGACTCCTTCTCTCCACCATCCCTTTTGCTTTGTGACAAATAAAACAGGCGTTCATTGTTCATTCATTGTTCACTACTTTGGGGCATCATCACAGTAATTAAATGTGACACATACATACATCTTTAATAAAATACAGCACAATAAAATCTTCAATCTCCATAGGTATACATATATTCCACAAAGAAGAAGAAACTTGCAATTACATTAAAGCAACTGAAACTACCACCACTGAAGACACTTCACCATAAAAAACAAAACTTACAAAAAAGCACTTAAGCAGCCAAGAACACCAGAACAATGCATCTCCAGTTTGATATGCAGCACAGAAAAGTGACCAGCGTTAGCCGAACGGCGAGACGGACAATATGGCAAAGGTTCAGCAAGAAAGGTGCTAGGCCATGCAGACTTCGGTAACAAAGCATCACAACTTTGAATTCAACATGAGCTCATACTGGCAGCCAATGGAGTTCCAGAACTAGTGGTTTCACACTCAAATTGGCGCTTCTTGAGCACGATGTCGAACAAAGCGGGAGCATGAGTCATCATTTACTCTCTTATGCTAGATCTATCTTTGTCCGCTGTGCAATTTATGCTTGTAAAAGTCACGTAATATATTACAATGCAATACATCTTTATTCTAAAAAAGAAAAAGAACACCTCACAGGGAGCTGATGTCTACCGAAAAATCAACAATGACATCCGAAAAGGCATGCGCACAGCAAAGGAGGACTGGATAGAAGATCAATGCCAGGAAATAGAGCACAGTCTGAACAAGAACAACAGCAAGAAGGCCTACCAGACTGTAAAGCGGCTGACATGTGTCAAACAGCCCAAAGTCTCCACAATCCAAAGCAAGTCTGGCATATGCCTTACAGAAGAACAAGAAGTCTTGGACAGATGGACAGAGTACTGCTCTGACCTTTACAACCATACACCAAATGGATACCCATCAGTTCTAGCATGTCCTGAGAACAGAGAAGACAAGGTTGAAGCCCATTTGGAAAGACAGGACCATCAGTCTACATTCCAAAGTAAGACTGCTGCGCTCCCTTGTCATCTCCATCTTCCTATATGCTTGCGAAGCTTGGACCCTCACAGCAGATCTCCAACGAAGAATACAAAGCATGGAGATGAGGTGCTACAGAATACTTCTGGGCATTTCCTATACCCAACACATCACCAACGACGAAGTCCGACAGACCATCACACAAGCCATTGGACAACACGATGACCTGCTGACAGTGGTGAAGAAACGGAAACTCCGATGGTATGGCCACGTCACCAGATCATCAGGCCTTGCAAAGACTATTCTGCAAGGTACAGTGCAAGGAGGTAGATGAAGAGGGAGACCGAAAAAGAGGTGGGAGGACAACATTCGAGAATGGACTGGTTTGACACTGAGCGAAGCCATCAGGGCTGCTGAGGACAGAGAAAGATGGAGTATGCTGGTTAAACGATCATCTGTGGTGCCCCTAAGACCTCAGGGTTACGGGACAGGATAGGATAGGACATCTTTATTGTCCAACTTTTACATATGCATGCATAAAAGTGGAAAATTGCCTTTGGCAGAGGTGCAAAACTTTAAATAAAATGAATACAAGAAAAATAAAAATTAAAAATTTAAATTAACATTTAATGTGTATATATTATGCGCACCTATGTGTGAGTGAGTGCGTGCACGTGCGTATTTGTGTGATGTATGTGTGTAGGCGAGTGTGAGAATGTGTGTAAACATGCCCGCAAGTGTTCATGCGTTCTTGCCTGCATACACTGCATACAGCTCTCAATGTAAAATTGTTTTGACAAAGAAAAGTAAAAATTGAACCCACATCCATAATAACTGGATTTTGTGAAACGAGGTGGAGTGTCGTTGACGTCTTCCACCATAATGTTGACTGTCACAATGGATGGGTTGGCGGACCTCTTGCGGCGATTGCGGATGACAGAATCGTCATTCACTTCATTGTAGGCCAGCACATCCATTGAGTACGAGCCTTTAGTCTCACGATCAAGGCCAGTTTTAGCTCGTACTGGATCCAGGCTAAACTCCCCAGTTTTACGGTTGAGCACAAACAGTCCATCATCATTACCGGCTGGAATGAAAATAAAATAATGACAATGCCACCTATGTCAATTATAAAGCTTGAATGAAATGAAAATAACTATAATAATTATTAACTATAAAATAATGACAATATCACCTATGTGAAAGCGGAAAATTTAACACGTAGACAAGTTAATCCTGTGATTTACACAACTGTTTGCCTCCTGATAAAGTTGAAACGTGACAAATACAAAAAAATGCTCATTCAAAGTACATGAGTTTAAATTCCCAAAAATGTTTATATACCAACGGTTAAAACAAGAATGTTTATTACAAAAGATTTCTTTTCAAACGTTCAACTGAAATAGCTGAGTGGGCAGCAACTGTGGTTATGAACAGAACTTTAGTTACCAGAGTAAACAGAGAGGACAAGACTGATGACAGGCTTTGGATTTTGTTTACAGATGTCCGTTATTCAGCCCTTTTTCTTCTGAGACCCACACCATTGAATCACTCACCCAGAATCTTATAGAAGACTTCGTTGTTGGGATGAGTAGAATCTTTGTCTGTAGCTGACACCCTCCCAAGAATACCATTATTTAATGGACCGGCCGTTGCAAAGTCCTTTCCCTCCTTCACATTAAAGTTGTACGGGATTGTCTCGCCATTCTGAATGTGAATAAATATTTGTTTATACGAGTAAAAAAACATTACTGATATTATTACACTATTACACAGCTACAATAAAATGATTTTGGATTTTTGTTAACACTGAAATCAGGCATGCAGTACAGAAGTACACACACACACATACCCACACCCACACACACACACATATATATATATATATGTATATTCTATCCCATAACTCGGAGATGTTGAAGGCACAACAGTTGATAGTTTAACCTGCGTACTCCATCTTTCTCTGTCCTCAGGAGTCCTCATGGCTTCAATTAGTGTCAAACCAGTCCATTCTCGAATGTTGTCCTCCCACCTCTTTTTCAGTCTCCCTCTTCTTCTACCTCCTTGCACTGTGCCTTGCAGGATGGTCTTTGCAAGACCTGATGATCTGGTGATGTGACCATACCATCGGAGTTTCCGTTTTTTCAACACTGTGAACAGGTCATCGTGTTGTCCAATGGCTTGTGTAAGGGTCTTTCGGACTTCGCAGTTGGTGATGTGTTGGGTATAGGAAATGACCAGAAGTCTTCGGTAGCATCTCATCTCTATGCTTTGTATTTTTCATTGTAGATCTGCTGTGAGGGTCCATGTTTCACAAACATATTCACACTTTTCTGCTATCCTATGCACCAACGGGAATCCCCTCTATGAAAAATACTTCCGTTTTTTTTTCTTCGCGTGTTTTAGTGAGTTATTTACAAATATTCAAGAATAATAACATGTGTCACTGGCCACCTGTATCGTACCCTCACATATTTTTATTTTTTTTTGCTGCAGTTTATTATCCCTTTCTATCGCCAGTGGCGTGCCTAAACCCTACCTACCTAACATTATTTGTGAATTTTTGAAAAATATTCGGAAAAACATAACGCCCAGATGCTGGCTCGAACCCACACCTGTCAGGCGCCATTGGTTTCTGGCTTGTGGACAAGGCAAGTTAGTCCCGCCTTAGCCCACTTGGCCACAACGCTAGCCTAACATAGTCAGTTACTTCGTGTTTTGTGAAGGTTGCGACGGCGAAGCTATGGAAAACTACAAGAGTTTTCAGGTCCTGTTTCACTTTCTGTCGATGATCGACGCACCTCCGAAGTCGCCACAAATACAGGCCTCTACGATTGTTTTTTGCATTCTTTCACTGAGCATGTACTTCCTCCACCGTTTTTATACTTGTCCCACTCGTTTTCTGGCTCTAACAATCGTCGTTTTTGGCAATTTGCCATATTTAAAAGTCACGCATCAAGCTTTGATAAAAGCAAAACAAGCCAATTCGGAACTTGGTTTCATATAACCTCGTTTTAATTTATAATGGCGATACCCACGAGTTTTTATGAGAGGTGCCGGAAAGTTGTGAATAGGAAGATGGAGATGACAAGGGAGCGCAGCAGCCTTACCTTGGAATGTAGACTTATGGTCCTGTCTTTCCAAATTGGCTTCAACCTCACCAGGGCAGCAGTTGTTTGTGCGATCCTGGAGAGGACTTCCTGTCGGGACCCATTGTCTGATACAATGGCTCCAAAATATTTGAAGCTATGCACTGTGTTGAGGGATTGGCCTTGGACTTTGATGTCCGTGTTGATGCCATTGGTGTTGTTTGTCATCATTTTGGTCTTCTCTGCACTTATTTCCATTCCATAGGCTCTGGAGGTGGTGTCAAGCCTCTGTACCAGCTGTTAAAGTTCTTGTTCCTCTCCAGCCAATCCATCAATGTCATCTGCAAAACGAAGGTTGGAGATTGCTCTTCCCCCTATGTGCCTTCGTGATCTGCAAGGGCATCTTACATGATGTGCTCTAGGAAGATGTTGAAGATTGTTGGAGAGAGTAGGCATCCCTGACGCACAACGATCGTTGTTCTGAACCAGTTTCCGATGGTGCTGTTGTGGAGGACTGCACTGGTAGCCTTGTCATGCAGGTTTTTGATGACTTCAATAATTTTAGGGCTGATGTTGTGCACTCTCATGGTTGCCCACAGAGCTGCACGCCAGACTCAGTCAAACGCCTTTTTGAAGTCTACGTACACATGATATAGATGTTGGTGCTGTAAGTATTTCTCGCAGATTATTCCGAGGTTGAAAATCTGTTCAGTGGTACTTCACCTTGCCAGAATCCTGCTTGTTCTTCAGCAATGATTTGTTCAGCTTGGGGTTTCAATCTGTTGAGTATTATTTTCAGGGGGACCTTGCTGGGATGGCTGATCAGGCTGATGGTGCGGTAATTTTCACATTCCTGAAGGTTACCTTTCGTGAGAAGAGTGATGACAAGCGACTGGGTTCATGGTGCAGGCCACTCCCCACTCTGCCAGATCTTGTTACAGATAATGGTGAGTGTGTCAATCATCGCTTCTCCTCCTGCTTGAAGCAGTTCCACGGGTATGTTGTCCACTCCCGCTGACTTCTCCTTCTTCGGCGATTGCACTGCTGCCTCAACTTCTTCTCGGAGAATTGGGAGGATTTCTTCTTCTTCTCTGTTCTCAGGACATGCTAGAACTGATGGTTCTCCGTTTGGTGTGTGGTTGTAAAGGTCAGAGCAGTACTCTGTCCATCCCTGTGAGGTGTTCTTTTTCTTTTTCATCTCTCTTCGTTTATCACACAGGTCCAAAAGTTCAGGTGTGATCCACAGCTTCTTCTCTGGCCGGTGCTTTCCAAGGATCTCCGTGGCAGCATCTGTCACAGCTGAGTTGAAGGTGGTGGTCATGGTGTTGACATCTACTTCACCAGCTCCTAAAATGAGCAGTGGTGCAAATTTCTCTCCAATTGGGGCCAGAAATATTTCTGCCAACTCCGGGTCTTGCAGTTTGTCCAGGTCGAACTTCAGGCTGTTGCACTTTGCTGTGTTTACGCTCTTCAAGTGGAGCCGGAAAGACATCATCACAAGATCGTGGTCACTTCTGATGTCTGCTCCTGGAAAAGTGCGCGTCCTTCCAATGTTGATGTTTGTTCTGAAGCGTTTCTTGACCATGATGTAGTCGATCTGGTTGTGATGCTCCCCGCCAGGACTGTGCTATGCCCATCGTCTGGATTTTTTGTGGAGACCAAGCGTGTTTGCCAGTATCAGATTATTGTATGTGGCAAAATCCAAGAGTCTCAGAACCCTGTCATTTGTCTCGTTGTTGCATTGGGGTCCACATGTGTCTCCCCAGTTGTGGTGCGCATCTTGGCCAACCTTGGCATTTCAATCGCCTTCCACTATGACTATGTCCTTCTTCGGCACTTGGTCAAGGACAGCCTGTAGATTTTCATAGAAATCCTCCACTTCGCTGTCGTCAGAGTCTGATGTTGGGGCATAGGCCTGGATGATGGTGATGTTGAAAGGGGTTGCTCTCAGACGGATGGTAATGATTCTACTGGAGACTCACGGTAGCTCGGCGACTATATGAACGCAGCTTGTAGGTTGTGAGCGCCTCAGCCTAAATTAGCTGCTTGTACACATACGTAAGCCCAATTCCCCTTCTTTTGCTGCCTGAGGCCATCTGTGCAGAGACTGCAGGCAGACAAAGAAAAATAGCTTGGCGCGAATTGTTACAGACCGGTCTAAGTGCTGTTCTGAACTGCCAGCGTGTACATTTTGTTGCACAGTCTATGTGTGTTATTTGCTACAGAAATTATATTAACAAGAGATGCTTGGATACATTTGGTGAAGTTTGCAGCTATTGTTTTCAGCTACATTGTGGAGAAGTTTAATGGGTGTAGTGGAAGTAGTTTATTTTTGGTGAATATTATTTACCTTTCCTAGACTTGCAGTGATCGCAAATTGCACTGTAGTTCATGTATTTTGAACACGTGGTTTATTCTGTTTTCGATTTGGGATAGTCAAGGTATTAGGGCCTCTGTGTGTGTGGCTTTTTGTGTGAAGAAACTTTAATATGTGTACTTCAAGTTGACGTGATTTTTGAAATGTATCCCATGCTGGAACTGTGTTTTTAGTGAGTTTTTCGACTGGTGCGTTACTGTTAAATTGTGTGCAACAGGCGCCCAATTCCTTAGATTTTACTGCAGTGTCGTCTTTAATTCAATTTAAGTTGCACTGAAAAGTTTCAGTTAGCTTTTAGTTTATTGCATATATACGGAAGAGGTGGTAGGTAACAAATATCACATTAAAATGGATACTGAATCTCAAATAGCTCATACAGAACAGTATCACAGAGATAAGTTAAACTCATTATGCAGATTGTGTGGAGAAAGATCGAAAAGGCCGAGAGAAAACGTACCAAATCATAGATTCTGTAAAACCGTGGCATCTGAACTTTTGGACATCTATGGTATACAATATTCTGTTGAGACTGATGGTATAGTCTATCCGAGTACATTATGCTTCACATGTCGACATCGCACACGAAAAATCAAATCACGGTCTGATTCGAGTTTGTTGCGTCATATAGCTGCAAAGCGTATTGAGGGATCACAGCATCTGTGGTCAGTGTATAATCCAAATATACAGGTCAGCGACTGTGCAGTTTGTAATCAGTATAAACAGGTCAACAGGAGCGCATGTGGAAGACGCATAAAGAAGAAACCTGAGAAATATGGATGCGCTCAAATTAAAACGGCTACGCATAACTCGACTGTCACTTCCACTAACACCTCCACCTCCACCTCCACCTCCACTAGCACTGTCACTAGTTTTCAGCCAACAGTCACATCTACTCCCATACGAGTCAAGGTAAAAAGGCGACTTCTAGACTTCTTGGAAAAGAAGGGAGTGACATCTGATAGAGAAAGACAAGAAACCGATAGAGACACATCCAACTCATCTGTCACGACCACACAGCAGTGTCCGACACCTGAGCAACACACAAGCACATGCACAGCAGACTCGGCATCACAAACGGACAGTGAGCAAACACAAGCAAACTCAATCCGACCTCTTAAGCATCTAGCAGCACCACTCACAAGAGAAGAAGAGGCCTATTTAACATGTTTGGTTCAGATCAAAATGAGTCAATCAGATGACAGACGAACCGTTATTTGTAAAACCAAAGGAACGTCCATTGTTTTGAAGAAGATAGTAAAAGCTAAAAAGACATCTTCATTAGCAAGCAGCCCTTTAAGAAAAAAAAGGGCAGCTGAGATCAATAAACTCAGAAAAGACATTTCAGGATCCACACATGAAGACTTGGAGAAACAACAGGGGACAGAACTGAAAGTTCAAGCCACACAGAGAAAGACACAAATTCTTACACACGCCAAATGTATTGCACCAATTATCTCTGCAAAACAAGCAGCACGTATGAGGTCACAACTTAATTTGCCATGGAATAAGCAGAAAAAACTTAGGCAGTTGAACAGATCACATGGGATTTCAATGGCAAGTGAGCACAGAGAAAGAGAGTTTCAAAAGGGGGCAATGTGTGGTGAGATCGTTGTAGAAGATAAACAAATCAAAAGTACCAATAAATCAGGGAAGTGTGAAGAAAAGGAAGAGCCTGTGGCGTTGATCACAGACATAACCCAATTCGTGTTAAATTTGCTGGAAAAGTATCATGAAAAGAAAATGCTAGACTGGCATGATGGCAACATCCCAACAGATGAAGTATGGATAAAACTAGGTGGAGACCACGGGGGGGAAAGCTTCAAGATGTTTTTGCAAGTTCTTAATGTAGAAAGCCCCAATGCTAAAGACAATGCACACATGATTGTTTTGGCTGAATGTAAAGACACCAATGAAAATCTTGCATCCATTCTAGGCCCATTAAAAGGAGAAATTGAGAGGCTGAAATTGGGAGTTTGGAGGGACAAACAGCTTAGGGTCTTTATGTTTGGTGATCTGGACTTTTTGCTTAAGATGTATGGTATTTCAGGGCCATCAAGCACACATTGTTGTTTATGGTGTAAATCGTCAAGAGAACAAATGCAGTCATATCCAGGAAATGAAGCGATGCCAGAAAGACACATAGGCAGTTTGAAGAGAGATTACAGAAACTATGAAAAACAAGGCTGCCACAAATCAGATGCAAAGCTATACTTTAATGTAACACGAGACCCCATTTGGAACATAGAAATAGACCATGTATGTCCACCCTACCTGCACATTCTTCTGGGTGTAGTCAAGAAACATCATGACGCACTTCTAGTTCAGTGTCACAGTCTAGACAAGCAACTTGCAGATGAACTATCAAAACAGAAACCAGCAGATCTTCCAGATAAAATGGTTAACACAAGCAGCGAATTTCAAAGTTGTGTCAAAAACATGCATACGATGCGAAACCGAGGTGATAAAATAAACTATAGTCAATTAGAATTTGAATCATATGAAGGACCAGTTGCTGCTGCTGTTGAAGCTGTCCTACAGAAACACAATATCAGGAGACAGGCCTACCACAGCGGCGCCATGATTGGCAATCACTGTAACAAGTATATGCAGAAGGAGGTCATCAATGATATTGTCGACAGCATCCCAAATGCAGCAGTGCCACTGTCATCGGTGGCAGATATCCATACCAAAGCATGGCAAATTCGTACAGATTTTTTAAGACTCAACATGCAATATTCAATAGTACAAGAGCTGGTTGCACATAACAATTCAATCCAAGAAACTGAAATCCCTGAAATTGAGGAAGCTATTGAGCTGTACATGTCTACATTCCGAGACAAGTTTAGCTGTGAAAAAAGGTGTAAATGTCACACTCAAGCAACACATCTTAGAAACGCACATCACAGAGTGGGTAAGGAGGTGGGGAATGGGAATGGCGTTCCATGGCGAACAAGCTGGCGAGCAAGTCCATGCTGTTGTTAATTTGCTGAAAAGACGAGCATGGAGCATAAAAAATAAAAAAGAAAGACTGCATCATCTTATGCAAGAGCAGCTGACACAAACAGCCCCAGACATCATTGTCACACCAGAAAAGAAGGCAAAATAAATCTTCTCACTTGAACTGTAACGAAAAGTTACGGTTTCAAACTTGACAAAATAATAATAATAATAATAATACAGGATGCTATATACGCGCCTTTCCCCAATTCAATCAGGCTCAAAGCGCGGCGATCTATACCAACATACACGCTCACCTGTCTCATCCACCCTCACACACACCAAATACACAAATAGCATCAGTCATCATTTTATTTAACGGCAGTACATGTGGTGGCGGTAGTTTCACAAATGAGATAACAGAAAACTAATTGTAGGCGTTCCGTGACTAACAGACATTATCATGGGTTCATCAGCAACAACAGCCGGAGTTGTAGTACTACTAGCAATTCGCAATTAGCACCTTTTGCTTGTAGTGAGGTATGTGTGCATTATATAAATTCTCGTATTAGTAGTAATAGTAGATGGGGGTAGTAGTAGTGGTAATAGTTGTAGTGAATGTTGTAGCAGAAGTTGTTTGTCGTAGTGAGGTATGGAATATGAAAATGGATAAAACATCTGTATCTGCATTCTGATGGAGAAATTCGCCATATGTTTTGGAATGTCCTCAACCATGCTTACTGCACTGTCTTGTATCTATCAAAACAATTAGAAAACACAGACAACTGCATTTCTGAACTGCCTGACCTGGCTGGAACACTAGCTGCTTTGAATGAATGTCAGTCGTCAATTGATCAACTGGCTTCAGTAAGTCTCTCAAGACATTTTTCTACCTGCATAATTATAGTAGCGTGTATACATTCGAACTTTTTAAACATATGATGGCCACTCTCTCATTCCTTCTCAAGCGCAATGGATACCTGCACTAGCACTTCATCATCACCGGCACCACCAGCGTAATTGTGAGTACTATTTATTTATTCACACAAACAAGACACGAGCAAAACACCTTCTTAGAAACACTTTTTGTCTGTCTGTGTATTTGTTCGTATTTTTCTCACATGCACATAAAATGCTAATGCATGATCGATTTTGCTTATTATTGGTCTTTGTCCTGCATGGATCGTGAAGTGATTGTAAACTTTGTATGTGTTTTGTTTTCAATAGGCCTAATCAGTATTTCTTTAATTTCTTTATCATCTTTGTGGCGTTTGTGAATTCCTCATTATTATATTTTATCCGTTTTCTGATTTATTCTACTTGTAACTTTATGTGTTTATCATGTTCAAGCGTGCCTTGTATCATCCGCAGGCTTGTTTTTTCTTCTTTAAAAAAAAATTGTGATAAAAACGAACACCAAAACACCTAAACTAGAATATTTCGTGTAAATTGTTACACTTCATCAGCTACACGTACACACAAACAAAACGAAAAGAACACGATGGGAAAAATGACGTAAAAGAACCGATGACACATATGATGACGCAAAACAAGTCACACATCTCTCTCTCTCTCTCTCTCTCTCTCTCTCTCTCTCTCTCTCTCTCTCGCTCTCTCTCTCACCACTTTATACACATACATTACTAACATCAGGAGTGAAGTTAACACCACAAACATATCAAGGTTCACAGCTATCAACAGAAGCAAGCCGCTAGCAAGAGTTAGTTAGTCATTGTTTATAGGGTCCAGCGGACTGTAAAGAGCCGAATCAGGACCACAGCGTTATCAAGAAGAGCACGTAAAACCAGCTATGCAGTCAGTCAGTCAAAAACATTTAGTCCGTCGGGAAAGTTCGTCTGTAACTGTTGTCGCCAGAATTTCTCTCTACTACTTCTTTAAAAAAAAGAAAAAGAAAACTGCATGTGTGCCTGCTTGCAAGAGTTTACTTTTGTCTAGTTATTTGTCAAGGATTCTGTATTATTTTTTCTGGCCTTTCCGTACTTTTTCCATCGTTTCTCCATATCCCTCTTTCTTCCTTTCTCTCCCTCTCTTCATTCCGTTCCCTTCCTCTCCTTCCAACTTCCTTACCTTTCTTTCTTCCTTTCTCTCCCTTCCTCTCTCTCCCTCTTTATTCCCTTGTCTTCCCCTCTTTCTTCCTTTCTCTCCCTCTTTTTCTTTCTTTCCCCTCCCCTTCTTTTTCTTATCGTACTTGTTGCTAGCTAGGCCTCGCGCTAGCGAGAAAGCTATATGCGCGTGCCTGTACTTTTGGGAAGGGAGGGATCGGGATATCGCTATGCTTAGGACATTTCAACAGCGAATATATTTATAGCTGGGAACCTAGATGCTTCCTCCGAGCTGCCGTGGACTGGGCAGCAACCCATGACAGTGGCTAGAATGTTCTTGTGGACCAAGAATCCAACGCCGTGTTCATTCCTGTCATCTCTACCACTGAAATAAAGCTTGTGGCCTTTGTAGGTCTTTGTTTCGCCTATGCCTTTCCAGCGCAGTTCGCTGATCCCTAAAACGTTCCATCGATACTAGTCCATCTCGTTGGCCAGTTCTTCTCCGCATTTAGGGTCCTGACATTCCAGGTTCCTATGACAATGTTATTTATTACATTGAAATTTGCAGACGACACAGCACTCTCTGGTCTTATTACTAACAACATGGACAACATGTACAGAGATGAAATAGATAGTTTTGTCAACTGGTGTGATTCAAATTTTCTAGATCTTAATGTAAGCAAAACAACAGAAATGATAATTGATTTTAGGAGGGGAAACAAGTTTGATTTTAATCCTATCTTTATCAAAGGAGAAGAAGTAGAGAGAGTGCATGCATATAAGTATTTAGGTGTGGTTATCGATGATAGATTCACTTGGAAAGATAACACAAAATACATTTACAAGCGGCTGCAAAGTAGGATGTTTTGTTTAAGAAAACTGAGATCTTTTAATGTAAAACAGGAAATTTTACAAATGTTTTATACAGCTGTAATAGGAAGCATCATTTCTTTTGGAATCTCATGTTGGGGAGGAAACGTATCACAAACAGAAAAACGAAGATTGGACAAACAGATAAAAAGGGCTAGTGGGGTGGTGGGGAGGGAACAGGATGACATAGCGACGATACATAGCAGACAACCATCCACTTTTCTTGGAATTTGAATCTCGACGGATAGACAGGAGTGGACGTTTTAGGGCACCAGCGGGAACATCAAATAGGTACAGGAACTCATTCATACCACTTGCCATTCAAGCACATAACAAACAAGTTGGTAGGTCTTACTAAACACACTCTACAACTCTCATGCAGCTTGGTTAGTTTAATTATTGTTTTTACTGTTTTTGTATAAATAGTTCATATGTTTATACACTAATAAGTTTTAAATACTCATATTTATCTGTTTTTACGTTAACCCGTGCTACTGTTTAATTTAAATATCTGCATTATGAAAATATGCCCATGTGTTTGAAGATTATTAATAATGTATAAATATTTTAATTCTTTTGTTTCAATACTTTTATTTTTATTTATCACCTGTGAGAAACATGCGTCTTTATATGTGCGTAGAACTTAGAACTCTAATGCAACTTAGTTTAATTCATGTTTACACACTAATAAGTTTTAAATATTTATATGTATCTGTTCTTACGTTAACCCGTTTTACTGCTTAGTTAAAATATTTGCATTATGAAAATAGTCCACATGTTTGAAGGAATGTGTATATATATTTTAATTCCTTTGTTTTAATACTTTTCTTTTTATTTATTACTTGTGAGAAACATGCGTCTTTATGTGTGTGTAAAAGAAGAATGAATGGATATGTTTAATTGACAGACAATGTAATTTCCATGCTTTTGGATTAATAAAGTAATATCTTATCTTATCTTATCTTATTTCTGGTGTGGATCTTGCTAAGTTGTCCATCAGTAGCACACTTATCACCTCCGTCCTGGTGGCCAACGGAAGGCGCAGTCCTTGTTGACCCGGGTGACGACCAATCCGGTATGGAGTAAATGGTTTTATTCATCATGCAGTGTGTCTTGGGCAAGAAAGACCTGGCAGGGCCCAATCCTCTCCAGGCTGTTGGCCACAGCCGATATCCACGAATACAGTGTGGCACACCTTGGCCCCAAGCACTTGGTCGTTGAACCTGTAGTAACATGAGGTTCCTCCGTCCTGGCCGGTGACTTCTGTGTAGAAGACTTTCGCCCAGTGATGCCGTGCAGACATCACCCCTGTTAGTCGCCTCTTAACACACGTCGGAAAACGTTGGGTCTATTCTAATCAAAGCCCGAACCCACAAGGTGTAATATATAGATATAGATCTATATAGATATATAGATATAGATCTTTATAGATATATAGATAGATAGATATAGATCTATATAAATATAATTATACATATAAACAAAGTCTGCGATATACTAATATTGCTCAGTATCAGTACATAAATGAAGTAGCAATGTAACAAAATATATTACTTACACTCATGGGGAACTCAGGGTCGTTATCGTTGACATCCAACACTTTGATGACAAGTACAGTTTCTGAGGAGGCTGGTGGATCTCCTCTGTCTTTGGCTACCAGCGTCAGCTGAAAAAAAAAAGTAGAAAAAGAATGTGAGATCAATACTGATTATTGCACTAACTAAACTAAACTAAACTAAAGAATGTGGGATCAATACTTGATTAAATCTCTAAACTAGCTGAAGAGGCACAAAAACATATGCATGTAACAAAAATACACAATCACACAGATATACGAGGGTGGTCCAATAAGTACTTAGCCTACAAAAGAAAAACGAAAATTTTGAAAAAGTGGCAATTTATTTTTCAATATAGTCTTCTTTTAGTTCGATACACTTGACCCAGTGATGCTCCAACTTCTTTAACCCATCTGAAAAATACGTTTTCTCTAGGTCGGCAAAGTAGACCCCCGTGGCGGCGATGACCTCCTCATTTGACTCAAATTTCTGCCCGGCGAGGGACTTTTTCAAGTTTGGAAACAAAAAGAAATCGCACGGGTCCAAATCTGGAGAATACAGTGGATGCGGCAGCAGTTCGTAGCCCAATTCGACCAATTTGGCCGTGGCGAGGGCGGAGGTGTGAGCCGGTGCGTTATCATGGTGGAAGAGCACTTTTTTCTTCACCAAATGGGGCCGTTTTTTTCTTCAATTCGGCGTCGAATCGGCCCAATAATTCGGCATAGTACAGCCCTGTGACAGTTTTGCCCTTCTCCAGGTAGTCGATGTAGATCACACCTTGTGAATCCCACAAAACGGTGGCCATCACCTTTCCGGCCGATAGGACAGTCTTCACCTTCTTCGGAGAACGGTCGCCGGGTGAAGTCCACTGTTTCGACTGTTCCTTGTTCTCTGGTGTATACCAGTGGATCCATGTTTTGTCGACGCAGAAACTCCTTTGGATTGTGCTTAAACAGCGTCAAACACTGCTCTGAAGTGGTCTCACGGTTGCGCTTGTTGTCCGGAGTGAGCAAACGCAGCACCAATCACGCCGACAGCTTTCTCATGGCCAAAATTTAATGCAGGATATGACCCACGCAATCTTTTCAAATGCCTACTGTCTCAGCTATCTCGTGCACCTTCAATCCGCGGTCTGCCAATACGAGATTGTGGATTTTTATCACGTTAGCCTCCATGGTAGCCGTTTTCGGGGCACCTGGACGTGGCTCATCAAAAACCGACATGCGACCACGTTGAAACTCGTTAAACCAATTTTTGACAGTCGCCAACGAAGGAGAAGAGTCACCGTACACAGCATCCAAACGCTCTTTGATTTCGATGCGCGATTTCCCTTCCAAAAACAAGAATCGAATCACATGACTGATATTGCTCTTTTACCATTTTTCTACAATCCGCGGACACGCCCGCTTCCACACGCGGTCAAAATAAAAATACAAGTTCGATCCGGCTGAAATTTCGACAGCAGCCGTCTACAAGAATGTACTACATGATAGTAAATTGCTCTTGCGATACTGGCACCATCGTGGGGTGAGGCTAAGTACTTATCGGACTGCCCTCATACAGTCAGTGTGGGGCAAATCAAATAAACCCGTTTCAAAGTTTTAAACATACAACCAAGAGTTTATGTTGTATCCTTCATACAGCGCATGTAATGTGAATGAATGGATAGACATAAATAATATTGCTGCCATATTCTACATACTTCAGCTGGTCTCAGTTCTTATTCTCAAAAGATCAAATACTGGAAAATCATCATCTTCATCAGCAGCAGCAACAGCATACTACTACTACTGCTACTACTAATAATAGTAATAGCAGCCATTCTACATTTTAAAAAACTGTGGCAGTATAAATATGAAAATAAAATCATCATCATCATCATCATCATCATCATCATCATCATCATCATCATCATCATCATCATCATCATCATCATCATCATATTCATTCTATTTGCAAGGGTATTTATAATTTTTCCAGACAAAAATGATGTCCAAAGTACTTCCCTGAACATTCCCACAAACAATAAAACATAAACAAACATAGCTATACTTAATAATATTCATTGTTACCTGTTAAAAGGTGGTGATCAAATAATCAATAAAGTATAATAAATCAACCACCATTTTTTAAATGAATGACACAATCTGTCAATAAAGCATTTGTAGCAAGGTTGACATGTGTGGCATGTGTCTCATTGATATCTATCATAATATCAACAACTTAGGAAAAAATATACATTTTGTGAACAATTGTAATTATTTACTAACATTTGCTGACCTCGTGACCCGACTTTGGAGTGAAGTCATTCATTCACTGATCATTTTCGAGATCTCATGGAAAAACACCATCCTGCTAGTTTGTTTGTGATACATGAAACAGGTTTTGGGAAATTAAGCCACTTGCAAGTTTTAAACGTACGGAGGGATGGCGGACAGACGGACAAACAGACAGACGGACAGAAAGAAATCGTCACACATGCCAATCAAATTTTAAATAACAACACTTACCACGTATGAATCGACTTGCTCCCTGTCGTATACTATCTCAGCTCTGATGATACAGGTGACATTGTTGACGCGGAACTCCTTGGTGTTCTGAACCAGCCTCTGCTCTACGTTGAAGGAGTAATCAATGATGCCTGCCTCTCCAGGATCGAGGTCCATGGCTTTGCAGTTGTACACCAACATGCCCTTATATTGGCTCTATCCCAGTAAAAAAACACAAAGAAGCATGACAAAGCTGTGACAGATAAATATAAACAATGCATATAGCTTACGAAGAATTGTATACAGAAGTTGCTCGCAGTACTAGGGTACACAACCAAGCCCTTGTTCAGACACTGTCTGACGTTGCTCAACATAAACCTGATTAAATGACAAAGATATGACCGATGATAACAAGAATGACTGTACTAATCTGATTAAATTATATACATACTAAAACAGCTGGTTGCCTATTTAACAAACAGTAAATAAATAAACGCGTAGAAGGAAGAAATACAGTTTTAAAAACAAACAAACAAAATAAAGAAAACAAGAAAGAAAGCCCTCCCCAAAAAAATTAAAAGAAAGAAAGAAGAAGAAAACAAATTAATATTAAATTTGTACCATTCTGAACTTAACAGCAAATTGGCCAAAATCTGGCAAACCAAACTTTGGGGCGAGAACATAGACTCACACAGCAGAATCCTCATAAGTCAAACATTTTCCTTTACATTTGTTGTTTGTAGTTTATTGATCCTATCCTATCCTATTCCGTAACTCAAAAGTTGTTGGGGCACCAAAGATGATCATTTGTTTAACCAGCGTATTCTATCTTTCACTGTCCTCAGAAGTCCCCATGGCTCCAATTAGTGTCAAACCAGTCCACTCTCGAATGTTGTCTTCCCACCTCTTTTTCGGTCTCCCTCTTCTTCTGCCTCCTTGCATCGCACCTTGCATGATGGTCTTTGCAAGAACTGATGCTCTGGTGACATGGCCATACTATTGGAGTTTCTGTTTCTTCACCACTGTCAGCATGTCAACAAGTCCAATGGATTGTGTGATGGTCCGTCGGACTTCATTGATGGTGAGGTGCTGGGTATAAGAAAAGCCCAGAAGTCTTCTGTAGCACCTCATCTCCATGCTTTATATTCTTCGTTGCAGGTCTGCTGTGAGGATCCATATTTCGCAAGAGTACAGAAAGATGAAGATGAAAATGGAGCACAGCATCCTTACCTTTGAGTGTTAACACTGGAGAGTTTGTGTTAATGGTTGTTTTTCTGATATTGCTGTTACATATATAGGGAGTCCTCAGGGATGTGTGTTATCTCCCCTGCTTTTTATTTTGTACACCGACAGCTGCAGAAGTACCCAAGGTAAAGTAAAAAAGGTAAAGGTAGTCCCATAGCCTTGTGGCCGTAGGGGAGCGTGATGTTGGAGATCACACTTATCTTGGGCCAGCGTAATGAGGGTGATGCCCAACTCTCTCCCTTGCTGCTTTACCTTCCCCACCCTCAAGAGAGTAGGTACTCAATCACAGTTGAGTCAACTGGGGGCGTTGTTGTTTGTCGCTTCACACCTTAGCGGTCACCCATCCAAGTGCTAACCGCACCGGACGGTGCTTCACTTTCGACACAGTAGCGAGTGCTCCAACCACTGCACTATCCGACACCCCATGAAGTACCCAAGAGTGTAGGTTTTTAGTTAAATTTTCAGATGACTCTGCCTTGTTGTCTCTTTTTCAGGGCCCGGAAAATGATCATGGTCTTGCCCTTTCTGATTTTGTTAACTGGTGCGATAATAATTTTTTGGAAATGAACGTGTCTAAAACAAAAGAAATGCTTTTTGATTTTAGGAGAGTGAAGGATGATGTCCGTCCATGTGTTATTCATGGTGAAGATGTGGAAGTTGTTGATACATATAATTATTTGGGTACAGTTTTTGATAGTCAGCTGAAATTTGATGTCAACACCCACAGTCTTGTCAAACGTGGTCAGCAAAGAATGTATCTTCTTAGGAAACTAAAATCCTTCTCTGTAAACACAAAGATCCTCAGTTTGTTTTACCAGTCTTTTATAGAAAGTTTGCTGACTTTTTCTTTTATCTGTTGGTTTCACGGTTTGACTGTGAAGGATAGGAACAGTCTGTATAGCATAGTCAATGTCTGCTCAAAGATTATTGGAGTTAGGCAGAGAGATCTTTCTTCTTTCTGTATCAGCAGATCTTACGGAAAACCGAGAGCATCCTTAATAGTCATCAGGAACATTGTTTGAAACCCGAGTTCACACTGTTGCCGTCCACACGCCAATATGCTATGCCCATCTGTAAGGGAAATCGGCGTTCCAAATCTTTTATTCCCAGTGCAATCCGACTTCTTAATAGTACTAACCGCTTTTAGTTTTCGGCACTTTGGGGGTCTTATTTGTTATATAGTGAGAGTCTCCCTTTAGTGTCTATGTGTACAGGCTGCACTTTTTAATCAACTTGTTGAATTTTGTTGACTTCTGTGATATCACTTGTGATCTTGATTTGCGTGTGTGTGCTTGTGTGATGTTTTTTAAATTTATGTATTTATTGTTTTGTTTTGTTTTTTGTATTTTACAAAAAATGGTTTATGATACATTTTTTGAGTATCTTTTATGCTGCCTCATAAACATAATAATGTAATTGCCCTTTGGGATGAATAAAGTTGTATTGTATTGTATTGTATTGTATTGTATAACAAACGGTCCTGTCTTTCCAAATAGGCTTCGACCTTGTCAGGGCCTCAGTAGTTTGATCTATCCTGGAGAGGACTTCCTGTCGGGACCTATTTTCTGATACAATGGCTACTAAATATTTGATGCTGTGCACCGTATTGAGAGATTGGCCTTGGACTTTGATGCCTGTGTTGATGCCCTACATGTTATTGGTCATCATTTTGATCTTCTCTGCACTTATTTTCATTCCAAAGGTTCTGGAGGTGGTTTCACGCCTCTGTACCAGCTGTTCGTTCTTGCTCCTCTCCACCCAATCCATCAATGTCATCCGCAAAACGGAGGTTGGAGATTGCTCAACCTCCTGAACTGTGCCTTCATGATCTGCAAGTGCATCTGACATGATGCGCTCCAGAAAGATGTTGAAGAGTGTTGGAGAGAGTAGGCATCCTTGATGCACTCCGATGGTTGTTCTGAACCAGTTCCCGATTGTGCTGTTGTGGAGGACTGCACTGGTAGCCTTGTCATACAGACTTTTGAAGACTTCAATAACGTTGGGGCTGATGTTGTGCACTCTCATGGTTGCTCACAGAGCTGCATGCCAGATTCGCTCAAACGCTTCCTTAAAGTCTACAAACACATGATTTAGATGTTGTTGGTGCTGTAGGTATTTCTCGCAGATTATTCTGAGATTGAAAATCTGCCCAGTACTCCCCACTCTGCCAGATCTTGTTACAGATAATGGCGAGAGCTTCAGTTGTTTTTTTGGAAAGAGGTAAAAACACAACTAAGAAGGTTGTGTACTTTGAAATCTAAGTGGATATAATTTGCTGAAATAAGTTTTATTTTAAAACCTGATAATACATAAACTGCAAAAATAAATGTAGGTTATGCCAAATAAAGTAGGTAATGCCTAGTTACTTTAGAAGTTAGAGCCTAAGGGTGACAAAGTTGATGGAAAAGTAGCATAAAAGCCTCACAGATGGAAAGAAATGAAGATGTGAGCATAACAAAAGGCATGCCTACCCCCAAAAAATGTGAGTTTTGCATAAGAAAAGTACCTTGTATTTAGACTATGTACATGCTGAAATTTCTTCGGTTACTGTTGTTTCTGAAGTGACCTATAGTAGGCACTCTTCAGATCTCTGTAATTCTGTAATCGTGCACCGAGCATTTGACAATGGATGGAGATACGCGTGTTATAAATGGACATCAACATATTCTCTTCTTTCCCTCGAAAGACATCTCCTGGTCTGGACTTGACAATGAGTAGAGCGCTTCGTATGTGGTGAAAAACCAAAAGGTTTCCCCTTTTTTGCCCACCACAAGACGTGGCCACTTTTCTGGGTAGGCCTTTTGAATCCTTCGCTTGTTTTTCTACATCACTTTTGGTGGTGTTTGTTCTTTGTCTCTGTCCTCTTCTTCTACAGACACATGCCGTCTGGTAGCCGCTATCTTCGCTACTAGTAGGCCTACTCTAGAAGTTTCCAGAAGCCGATCTGCACATGCGCATCAATTCTGAATTAGAACGTGCATGCGCACTAACTCGGAATAACTTCAACGGAGGTGGTGAACTACTCCTCGCAAACCGGGAGGGGAAATGTGCTGTCTGTGCTCTGACTGACATGCAAAATCAACGACTTTCGTTTTTGTTTTGGGAAGGAAATTTGTGGACCGAAACAGGCGAAAAGAATCCGTATTTCTGGAACGTTCTGTTTATTTTATTGATTTTCCGTACTAAATACTGCTGTACCATAGGGGTAGGCATGTCTTAACAACCATCGGCAAGGTAGAAGGTTTGCAAACAAATTTTAAACATCCTCGTCACTAAAAATTATATTTCAATGAGGCTGTAATACTTTTCAGACTAAGAAAATTGTCAATTTTAATTCTTGTCGGACTAAAATGATAACAAATAATGAAATAGTAGACAGAATCACCTTAAACATTATAGGCACACTCACACACAAAAATGAACATAGGTCGCCAAGCTAAATTCTTACACCCCCCTCCTACAACACCCCACCCCTTACCCCCTCACGAAACACATTTTTTCCTCCACACCCATGTAATCATGATCGTGAAACACATTATTTGAGGCCACAACAATGCATTTGCAATATCAACATCAAGAATCTACTTGCTTTTCACTTTCTCTTTCCTGCCAGCAAGTCAACTCTCTTTTCAGAGATCATTTTTCCTTAAAAGTACCTTTATTTCACATTTTTAAAGTTGTTTTCATCAAATAAACACACATGAGAGCCCAATGATAGACACACTGAGTCTACAGTAACGCCGGTTTACTTAATATTGTCATCGTGAGTTTTCGTGTTTATACAGATATAACACAGCGGCTTTACTGAAGCTTTTCAGATTTTGAGGTCAAGTCAGCAAGGCTAGCTATAAATAGCTTCGCCGATGCTTCCTTTCTCTGAAAGGGAGGTGCCAGCAAGCTATAAATAGCCTGCAGCATGCGAAACGCGTAGGCACTGAACAGGACTGTTCACATAGGAATTGAGATGGTGTGATAAATACTAATAAATACATCTCAAACAAAAAAGTTTAGTGCACGAACTCTTCGTGTTCAAAAGATTTCCTCATAACTTTTTCAGATTTTGACATGATATTGAAATCTTTTGGATAATAATAAATGTGACATGACAAACACTTGGATATAATTATAAATGCACAGAACGATGAGCAAATTAAAGTACTCTACCAACTTAATGCAACCTGAATCTTGTTCTACACTAGACAGATATGATAAGGAGCTTACCTCCAAAACATCAATGGAGTAGTTGGAGCTTGGCGGGCGGATCCATTGTGGGGCATTATTAATGGCTTCTTGTACCATGACTGTTACATTCACCCTTCTAGAACAAGAGATGTTGGATTGCTCTCCATTTCTGTCTGTAGCCACGACTGTGAAGTTATATCGTCCCGGCCTGTCACGCAGTGACCTGGCTACCAGAATGCGGCCTGACTTGGTCATCTCATTCCCTGGCGTAACATTGACCTCAACTGCCCAAAAAGACAAGACAGAAAGTAATAACTTTGAATTCCTTTTCCATTTATTTTGTTAATTCCTGGTGATGAGGAATGTCTTGTACACTTGGTCAGGGTGGAGAACAACTGAATCAAGAAATCTCTGAAATCCGGCCAGGGCCCAGGCCCCGGTATTCGCCCCATGGAAGAAAATGAATTTATGCTATTTTGAAAGTAATTTAGGGCCTCTCCTGAAAGCAAAAAGCACAAAGTAAACATGAATAGAAACAACAACAACCAAAAAAAAAAGAATGTTTTATGCACATGTCTTTCAAAAAAGTTAAGAATCTTGATTTGTAGGCCTAACAAAGTTTGAGGTCCACCACTGTTACACACAAACTCCACATTTCAAATTTTACTGGGCACACGTTTGTCTATTTTTTAGCTGTAAACAGGCAAGAATTTTTATAATTTTTAGAGATATTTAGGGGTACGTTAGTAAAAACACTACATCTTTGGTATTAGTGACTAGTGTATAGATTTAAATGAAATAAAATGCAAAATTAACAGAAATAAATCTCTTTTGATTATCTACCTTTTTATACTTCTCTTGTCATGTCTTGTTTTTGATTACTCCATGTGTATACAATAAAAAAGTTTTAAAAAGTCCAAACAAGCCCCCTCCTCTTCTTCACTTTCATGCCAGTCTGAAAGATCGTTTGCATGCACACTACTGACACTAATTATCTAATGTCAGTACCGATCTCTTCCTCCGACTCCAAGTCCATTTCTCTCACTTTAATGTCTGATAAATGGAAGCCTGTAAACTCTTCTTCATCAGTCGAAGAATCCAAACCATCCATTTTAGACACACACACAAGAAAATTTGGAAAAAAAATCGAAAAAACGAACGCATCACAGAGAAAACTTGTGGAAATGCAGTCGAATGTTTTCACAACAGAATTTAACCGGAAGTCAATTGCCGGAAGTCTCGCAATCTTTCAAACAACGCGAAAATATAACCACATGGTTGATACGGACGCTTTTGGACGTTTTGCCTGTTTAGACCTTCGGCCGCTATGCCCAGTAAAGGGTAGCCCTCAGCTTCTCACACTCGGAACTCAATATTTTTTTCTCGGAAATGCAAATGCTTTCCGCGGAAATCCGCGGATTCGCGGAGAATTCTCCACCCTGACTTGGTGAAAAAACAACAACCAACAATTACTCACAGAGTGGGGAGCCATCATTAGATTTAGGAGCATTTTCGAGGCGGAATGCGATCGAGGCATTTTCCCTGTAGTCTCTGTCTGATGCATACATCTCCAGAACCTGATCTCCCACATCTGCTGTTTCAATCACGTTGCCACTGTAGGAAGTCCCTTCCTGGAACTCTGGGCAGTTGTCATTCACATCACCTAAGTTAATATAGACCTAAAAGAGACAAAAAAACACACAAAAAAAACAAAACAGATATGCAGACTGACTAGGTAATGCTTCTTTGGTACAGTGTTTCTTGAGATAGTTTTTTAAAATAGTTGGAAATCCTATTCCTATCTTATCCTACCCCATAACTTAGAAGTCGTTGGGACACCCCAGATGATCGTTCAACCAGCTTATTCCATCTTTCTCTCTTTCTCTGTCCTCAGCAACCCTCATGGCTTTGTCCATGGTCAAGCCAGTCCATTCTCGAATGTTGTCCTCCCATCTCTTCTTCTGCCTCCTTGCACTGTGCCTTGCAAGACGGTCTTTGCAAGGCTTGGTGCTCTGGTGATGTGGCCATACCATAGGAGTTTCCGTTTCTTCACCACTGTGAGCATGTCATTGTGTCGCCTAATGGCTTGTGTTATGGTCTGTTAGACTTCGTTGTTGGTGAAGTGCTGGGTATAGGAAATGCTCAGAAGTCTTCTGTAGCACCTCATCTCCATGCTTTGTATTTTTCATTATAGGTCTGCTGTGAAGGTCTATGTTTCATAAGCGTAAATGAAGATCAAAATTACAAGGGAGCTCAGTAGCTTTACCTTGGAGCGTAGACTGATGGTTTTGTCTTTCCAAATTGGCTTCAATCTCGTCAGGGCAGCAGTTGTTTGTGTGACCCTGGAGAGGACTTCTTGTCGGGATCCATTGTCTGATACAATTGCTACTAAATTTTTGAAGCTATGCATTGTTGAGGGATTGACCTTAGACTGTGATGTACGTGTCACGCCTGTCCAGCCCTGAGTAAAATTTGACCTCTCTGGCAACCTGTGCAAGCTATTTTTAGCGAAGCTTGCAGGCTCGCGCGCGGGAATCCAGATGCAAACGCCAAGGCACGCTTTTCTGCAGAGTACACAGCTATGAGGAAACGTATGGCTCATCATCCTATATTTGTGTACTAAAAGTGATCGTTTTATGTGAAATATCGTTTGTATTGTGATAATGGTTTGCATGTAGTTACTTCCATATCTGTGTTTTGTGGTAGCATAATCTATAACCCTGAAATCGATTTGGTTTGTGTTATATTTAAGTCGATTTGACGGCACTAGCTGTCCGATCCTGCACTGTAAGCTTACTAGACTAGCAGTGGACCGGTTTTACGTTTTCGGGTGTGTGTATACGTGTACATTGTAATTACACATTTGAATCCCTACAATGTTCACCATTTGAAGCACACTTAGTAAAAAGTTTGAACTTTCTGGTGATGTGGTCGACATTAAAAAAGCTTGTTTTGTTTGTGATTGCTGGCCGTTGTAAGTGCAGCGAATTTACGAAAGTCTCGCGCGGGTTGCTAATGTTAATGGTGCAATAGGCACACAATCGCAGCCAGCCGGCCGGCATCTTCACTGTGCATATGTGTGATGTGTTACTATACCGTGTATAGTGGTGATTTATTAAGGATATATCCCCATCAGCAAGATGGAAGAGGGATCGTGGAAGCGAGGGTGAGTACAATAAATTTTTCATGTGATGTTTCCTACACGCACTAGGCTTGTTATATCGAAAAACACTCAACCATTGTAAATTCACTGCATAGGCATGCCTAATTAAGATATGTTATTAAATGTTGCATCTCTTCCCTCTCTCTCTCTCTCTCTCTCTCTCTCTCTCTCGCTCTCTCTCAAGTGAATGCATGTCTCCATAGAAAAAAAAAACCATGAACACATCACATTTCTGTTATTTTCCCCTAGTCTTGTAAATTGTTGTACTTTGAACTTTGCTTAAATGTCTCGTTTGTTGCTTTGTTTTGTGAAGTCCTTTTAAACTTGACTGTATTTACTCTTTGTTTGATTGTGTGTTTACATTCAGTTTGTTTGTATCACTGTATGTGTCTACTGTGTGTATCATATCGATTGTGTGTGCATGTATTATCTCTCTCTCTCTCTCTCTCTCTCTCTCGTTTTTAAAATACATTCAGTTTCAGCAGGAATTTTTGTTAGGCATAAAATACTTGTGCACAGCGAGCAAAAGTAGTTTCTAATAGCGTGCACGCGTGTCTGGCTACATGTACAGCACTAGCACTGCAATAGGCTTGGTTACTATAAGCTCTACAGCTTAGAGCTAGCACTAAATGCTTGGGCCAGTAGTCGACGCTACGCCAAGGCCACATACCGTCTCTGACCTGGCTACGGGCGGTTCAGCCAGCGTGCAGGGATCATGGGATCCTGAACAAGGGCTGTAAATAGCTGCCGTCTGAAAAGACCGCTTATAGACAGGCGTGGTGTTGATGCCATTGGTGTTGTTGGTCATCATTTTGGTATTCTCTGCACTTATTTCCATTCCAAAGGTTCTGGAGGTGGTATCAAGCCTCTGTACAAGCTGTTCGTTCTTGTTCCTCTCCATCCAACACATCAATATCATCCGCAAAATGAAGGTTGGAGATTGCTCAACCCTCTGTGCTGACAGTGCCTTCATGATCTGCAAGGGCATCTGACATGATGCGTTCTAGGAAGATGATGAAGAAGAGTGTTGGAGAGAGTAGGCATCCCACGTTGACTATTGTTCTGAACCAGTTCCCGATGGCGCTGTTGTAAAGGACTGTATTGGTAGCCTTGTAATACAGGGTTTTGATGACATCAATAATGTTAGATCTGATGTTGCACAATTTCATGATTGCCCACAGAGCTGCATGCCAGACTTGGTCAAACACCTTCTTGAAGTCTACAAACACATGATATAGATGTTGTTGGTGCTGTAGATATTTCATGCCGATTATTCTGAGTTTGAAAATGTGCTCAGTGGTACTTCTCCCTGCCCTGAATCCTGCTTTTTCTTTAGCTATGATTTGTTCAGCTTGAGGCTTCAATCTGTTGAGTATTATTTTCAGGAGGACCTTGCTGGGATGGCTGATGTGGCTGATGTGCGGTAATTTTCACACTCCTCAAGGTTACCTTTTTTGGGAAGAGTGATGACAAACACTGGGTCCATGGTATAGGCCACCCCCCACTCTGCCAGATCTTGTTACAGATAATGATGAGGGCATCAATCATCGATTCTCCTCCTGCTTGTAGCAATTCTGTGGGTATGTTGTCCACTTCCGGTGACTTCCCCTTCTTCAGCGATTGCTTCTTCACGAAAATTGGGAGAATGGGGAGGATTTATTCTTTTTCTCTGATCTGGGGACATGATAGAACTGATGGGTCTCCATTTGGTGTGTGGTTGTAAAGGTCCGAGCAGTGCTCTGTCCATCTATTCAAGACTTCTTGTTCTTCTGGCACATGCCAGACTTGTTTTGGATCGTGGAGATCTTATACTGTTTATCAACTTGACAGCCACTTCACAGTCTGTAGGTCTTCTTGCTGTTGTTCTTGTGCAGACTGTTCTCTATTTCTTGACACTGATCTTCTATTCAGTTCTCCTTTGCTGTGCGCATGCCTTTTCGGATGTCACTGTTTCATTTTTCGGTAGGCATCAACTCCATGTGAGGTGTTCTTTTTCTTTATTATCTCTCTTTGTTTGTCACACAGGTCCAAAAGTTCAGGTGTGATCCATGGTTTCTCTTTTTGGGGTGGTGCTTGCCAAGAATCTTAGTGGCGGCATTTGTCACAGTTGAGTTGAAGGTGGTGGTCATGGTGTTGACATCTACTTCACCAGCTCCCAAAATGAGCAGTGGTGCAAATTTCTCTGCAATTGTGGCTTGGGATATTTCTGCCACCTCCAGGTCTTGCAGTTTGTCCACGTCCAACTTCAGTCTGGTGCACTTTGTTGTGTTTACTCTCTTCAAGTAGAGCCGAAAAGACACCTCAAGATTGTGGTCACTTCTGATGTCTGCTCCTGGAAAAGTGCATGTCCTGCCAATGTTGACTCTTGATCTGAAGCATTTCTTGACGACGATACAGTCAATCTGGTTGTGATACTCCCAGCTGGGACTGTGCCAGGTCAATCGTCTGGATTCTTTGTGGGGACCAAGCATGTTTGCCAGTATCAAATGGTTGCATCTGGCAAAATCCAAGAGTCTCAGACCTCTGTCAATTGTCTCGTTGTTGCAGTGTGGTCCACATGTTTCTCCCAAGTTATGGTACGCATCTTGGCCATGCTTGGCATTCCTGTCACCTTGCACAATGACTATGTCCTTCCTCGGCACTTGGTCAAGGACAGTCTGCAGATGTTCATAGAAATCCTCGACTTTGGGGCAAAGGCCTGTCTGATGGTGGTGATGTTGAAAGGGGCTACTCTCAGACGGATGGTAATGAGTCTACTGGAGACTGGGCAGCAACCCATGACAGTGGCTAGAATGTCTTTGTGGACCAAGAATCCAACATCGTGATCGTGCCTGTCATCTCTCCTGCTGAAATTAAGCTTGTTGCCTTTGTCAGTCATTGTTTCACCTAGGCCTTTCCAGCGCAGTTCGCTGATACCTAAAATGTTCAATCTTTAGTGGTCCATCTTGTGGGCCAGTTCTTCTAATTTTCCCTCCACAGTTAGGGTCCTGGCATTCCAGGTTCCTATGATGATATTGTCTCTCTTGCGGATCGTGCTAAGTGGTGAATCAGTAACCCACTTATCACCTCCGTCCTGGTGACCAACGAAAGGCGCGATCCTTGGTGACCGGGCAACGATTGACCCGGTTTGGAGAGTGGTTCTTTTCATCATAAGGTGTGTCTTTGGCATGAAAGACCTGGCGGTGCCCAATCCTCTCCAGGTTGTTAACTATGGCCGAAATCCATGAGTACAGGGTGGCTCGCCTTGTCCCTGAACACGTGGTCATTGAACCTAAGTAACATGAGGTTCCTCCGCCCTGGCCGGTGACTTCTGTGTAGAAGACTTTCGCCCAATGATGCCGTGCCGACATCATCCCTGTTAGTCGCCTCTTACGAAACGCCGGGGAACATTGGGTCCATTCTATTCAGTGCCTGAACTCATAGGACAAAGTTGGGAATCAGAACGAGCCAAATGTTGGTTTGATAGGTTCAAAAAACAGCTATTTTGTGCCGAATAGGAAATTAGTTTCAAATGCATTCAACATGGCTGAAGAGCAAATGGAGGCGTCGACATAAAAAGAAAAAGTATTGGACGCAAACATCACTACAAATGGGTTTGGATTAACTAAAAATAGACCAATTAGGGAACAGAGTGCAGTTCGTCTGATTGTCAAAACCTTAGAAAGCTTCAGCAAGCTTAGTTATAGTCTATACTTTGCAGAAAAAAAGAGCGAGAAGAAACCACTAAAAAACAAATAAAAGAGTGAAAAGAAAAAGGATGCCTAAAAAGAAAGATAAAAATTCAATCACTAACTACCAGTACATAAGGGAAATCGTATAAAACTTACAGGAACAGTAGTCATGAGCCTCTCGTTAGGATGGTTAGGGCTGTCATAGGCTCTCACTTGAAAAGTGCGAGTTGTTGAGACCTCTCTATCTAGATCTGTGCTGTTTGGAAACATGTATATTTCACCCTGCAAAAACATGCACATTATTTGTTTGCAGTTTTTTCATAACCTGTTCAGGAATAGTCTAGAATACCGATTCATCAATATGCACCAAAGGCACACACACCAACTTAAAAAGAATATTAAAATTTTTTCTCTAAATTTATTATTAATAAACATACTTACCATGACTCACTTTTATGTCCCTCCCACCTCCCCGCTTTTCCAAAAAAGGATTGAAATATTCGGTCCGTTATCGTGAGCGCTGGGACTAGCGTTGTATCACGAGACTCTCGGGGAAGTGGTTCATGGGAAGCAACTCTATGACTGTTTCATCTTTTGTTTACTTCCGTTAGAGAGGCACTCTCTCCTAGCAACGCCATAAACATTGCACGTGTGAGTCATGGTAAGTATGTTTATTAATAATAAATTTAGAGAAAAAATTTTAATATTAATTGCACATATTGACCATGACTCACACGTGCAGATTAGCACGAAAAGAACAGAGGGAAGCAACTCTATTGAAACAACTTTACCGTGAACAGGCTGAAGAAGAGGACCAAGATTGAAGGGCCGCGACCACAGAATCGAAACCAAGAAGCCATCCTCTCGAGAATGGCAAGGAAACAGGACGCAGGCTGGGACCTTCCGAGGCCTCCTGAAGCTCAGAAACCTCTGATAGAAGGCCGGACAACAGCCAAGCGAGAAGACGGAGAACGCCTGGGTCGCCGTGTGGACACCCGGATCGAGGCTGCAGAAGCGATCTCGCCCCGAGAACGAGAGGAAAGCACCGCCCCTGGGAAAGACGAGGAAAACGGGGAACCAGGGCTGAGCTGGCCAAAAGGGAGCCACGAGAATGAAAGAAATGAATAACGCGTCCACCGCCCAAGCCAAGTAGGCGGTGACCGGCGACACAAACAGGGGAGCCTGGAAGAGTAACGAGTGGCAAAAGGAGCGAACAGAGGTTAAACCACTCCGCCCAAACCGGATGAAGAACGAAGTGGGACAGGGTCCATACCGTGTGGACCATACAATGAAGGCGACTCAGAAGAACGGCTAAGACATGACAGAGCCGCTGCAAGCTAGGCTACAAGCGAACAAACGAAAACAGCTAACCACAAAAGGAGGAAAACGATGAAGAGCCGGGCAAACGGCTTCCATCTGCAAACTGAAAGGCTGCCGATACGCGCACCCCAACCGACCAAAGCCGCATCCGTGAAGATGACGGCCACCAAAAACGGAGGGGAGATAGGAGCCCCCGACGAAAGCCACTCAACATTCCTCCAAGGAAGCAGAGAAAGGCGAAGGCCCTCCGTGGCCAGAAAAAGAGCGTCCCAGGAATCGCCGGACAGACTCCAACGGGAAGAAAGCCAACGTTGAATCGGCCGCTAGTGAACTCCCGCGAGGAGAACCAGAAGAACATATACTCAAAACGACCCCAAAAGAGAGGCCATAAAACTGGCTGAAACGACATCCTGACTCTCCAAAGGGAGCAGAAGGGATTGAAGCCTCTGCATCCGACGAGCGAAAGGGCGGACCGACCAATCACGAGTGACGAACGACATCCCCAGGCAGGTGAAAACCGGAGATGGAGACAACACGGACTTGAGAGGGTACACAGAGAACCCCAAGCGCCGTGTCCAAAGGAGAACGAGCCTTGACCAAACGGGCATCAAGATAAGTAGAGAACCGCACTATGAGTCCGCAAACTACAGCAGCGAGTTCTAAGACAATCCGAGGGAAAACCCAAGGACTACGAGACAAACCAAAAGGAAGGGCTTACTATGACAAACCTGAACACCACAGACGAAGCGCATCCAATGCCTGGGAAGGATGCATAGACACAAGGAAATAGGCGTCAGAAAGATCGGTAGAGGTAGCCCAACCTAGGACCGGGTGCCAGCCACCGGAAACCCACGGAACAACGAAGAGGCGACCATAGAAACCCCGGGGAGCGAGGGCAAAGGACCTCTTCAAGAACACCCTTCTGGAGAAGGGCTATGACCTCCGGGCCCAGAAACGTCTGAGCCCCAGGAGGAGACAGGGGGCGAAACAAAGGCGGGGAGCGACGAAGAGGGGGCCGAGAGGAACCCCACTAAAGACCGAACCCCGACCGAATCACCTCTTGTACCCAACCGCTTGCGGAGGGGAGGCCGAGCCAAGCATGGAACTGGCGAGCCAAGCCACTCGCCTGGAGGGGTAGAACACCTAGGAATGCAGGCAGGGACAGGACTGGTGGAAAACGCGCCACTGCGTAAAACGCCTACGACTCACCTCAACCCTGCCGCGGGAAGAGGGAATACCACCCCGCACCCCCGGAGAAGAGCGATCGCGGACCGAGCGACCTTAACCCCTGTCAGGGAAGAAAGGCGGGGCCGAAGGCATGGCCCGAACCCAGAAGGCGAAATCATCCGACATGGACCGCTCCGACTCCTCACAAACAGCCGTGCGAACGTAAGGACCCAAAAAGAGAGTCGGGTACTAAGGGTGCCACCCGAAGCGAGGAGGACAAGAGCGGAGGTAAAAGGGACGCTGACTGAAGAAAGCGGCACAACGCACAAACAGCAGGTTGACATAGGCAAAAAGCCTGAGATTCGCAACCCCGAACGAAGGAGGTATAGTGGGCCTGCAATAAAGCCTCACCGAAAGAACAAAACGTCGTCCCAGAAGACTTGCCCAGCCGAAGACAGCGCAGTATTCAGCGCGTCAGCGAGAGAAGTATACACAAGGGACCTAACAATAGACCCCTCTGTCTGTGCCAGACCTCTGACCGAGAGAGGAACTTCCCGGCAACACCGGGCAATGAGGACGAACGCAAACAAAGAGCCCACAGAGGAAGCTCTAGGGAAACGAGGCACCCCTCAAACTAAGAGGAAGAGGCCTCGCCCTCTATAAGTCCTCTAGCCGTAGCAGAGGTCCATTCCCCCAAAAAGTAACGCTAGAAGACTCCCTGAACACAAGGCAAGCCTCATCAGACTCGGCAGAAGCAAGAGTCCCTCCCACGAAGGAATGGAGGAGCGGTAGGGGCACCGAAACCTCCTCCACCACCTGAGGACAAAGCCGCAGCGCGCAGAACGGCCTCTTTAAACATAGCATCAGGTGAAAGGGCCTGATATAACAACACCCCAATACCCTTGAAAACAGGAACTAGGGTAGAAGGAACCAAGTGAGCCCCACCCCAAACAGAAGCTGGCGCACACAAAGGCAAAATGGCTTTGCATGTGATCCGGAAAAACCCGTATCATCAGAACCGGACACCAGTACCCCCTAACCACCACCGAACCCGGATGTGGCAGAGACCGAAGGGTGAACAGGAAATGCTTGACCCAAACCAGAAACTGAAGGGGCCACGGGTGAACCGTAACCCCCGATCCGGATACCAGAGCCCCCGCCCCACGACCGCAAACGGGAGTGGAGCACAAAGGAGGATGGGAGGGAGAAGCCAAACCGGGAACGGGAGAAGGTAACAAGTGACCCGTACCCCCGTACCGGAAACCAGAGGCCCCGCCCACGACCGCCAGCGGGAGTGGAGTGTAATAGGGGCTGGAAAGGGGAGGTAAGGAACAAACCGGCGAACCGGAAGCCACACCCCTGTCGAAGCCGGACGTAACACTGCGAGCAGTGCGTCATATGTCTCAAGCTCGACGGCCCCGCCCCACAACCGCAAGCGGAAGGGGAGTGCAATGGGGACTGGACTGGGGAGGTGAGGGAACAACCGGCGAACCGGAAGCCACACCCCCTGTCGCAGCCGGACGCAACACTGCGAACAGTGCTTTATATGTCCTAAGCTCGACATTAGCCAGAAGTTCCGACCCGCACTGAATCCCGCAGGAAACAGCTGGGAAGGCTTCAGCAGGTAGCTTGTCCGGCCTAGCCGGTGCGTCCCCGCTGGAAAAATTTATGTGGTCCTAAACTAGGGCGACCACTTATATGAGCCAGAAGTCCCGACCCGGTCTGAATCCCGTAGGAAACAGAAGGGAAGGCTTCAGCAAGTAGCTGGCCCGGCCCTGCCGGAGCGTCCCTGCTGGAAAAATTATGTGGTCCTAAACTAGGGCGACCACTTATGTGTTTCTGGTCGTAACCGTGACCAGAAACGGCTTCAAGGACACTTCTGGCAAGACCAAGGAGCCACCCCTCACCTCACTACCGCCACTCCCCACCTCACTACCACCACACTACAAACCTGAAGGGTAGAAGACAAAGGAGGAGGCGCAGGAGCGGAAACGCAACGTAGCAAAACAGATGTAATGTCGGCAGAAGAGGAAACCGACATAGAGAAGCGAACGGCCGTCGAAGTAGAAGAGACGCGCATAGACGGGGTAGAAGCCGACGCACAGCCACGTTGAGACAAGGAAACCCAAAACTCCGCCGGCGGTAGTAACGGCAAACTACAGGGCGAACGCAAAAAGTCAGCAGAAGAGAGTTAGAGTAGACACAACCTCACTCAGCAAGTGCCAAAAAAGGAATGAAATATTCGGTCCGTTATCGTGAGCGCTGGGACTAGCGTTGTATCACGAGACTCTCGGGGAAGTGGTTCAGGGGAAGCAACTCTATGACTGTTTCATCTTTTGTTTACTTCCGTTAGAGAGGCACTCTCTCCTAGCAATGCCATAAACATTGCACGTGTGAGTCATGGTCAGTATGTGCAATTAATCATCAATTTTGTCAGAATGTGGCTTTGCCCAGTTGTGAAGTTTTCATGACTGAATTAATTGTTCATAAATAAATGTGCCCACAATAAAACAAGAGTATACATGCATCATATTTGAATACAAGGAATTAACCGGAATCAAAGACATCAAAGTTCACAAACACAGTCAATTTTTCTCTCACAAACAAATGTTTTCTACACACACACATCCTCATAAACAAACACGTACACACAGAGTAGCTGTCAGAGCCAGCAAAAGAGCATACACACACATTCACAAAAGCATACAAACAAAAAACACATACCACACCACGCACACAAACTAACCGTGATGTTATCGATGTAGAAGTAGTCGTTGTCGAGGCTGTAGCGGACAACACCATAGTCCTCCTCATCCCGATCAGTAGCACTGACTTTCAGCACCACACCAGACACATAATGTTGCTCTTGTATGGAAATCTCGTATGACAGCTAGCATGCAACAACAACAAAATCACAATATGAGAAGTAACTGGGTCAATTCATTCCTGAAAGAGCCCGCTTTATGTAATATGTCATCTTGGACTGTCCTACTTTCCCCTTTGTAATGTCGTAAATAGAATAATATGAGTGATAGTCGCTAAGTATCAGTAACAGGCTAATACAAACTTGTATAATAATAAGAAATTAATAAAGTATAAATTATAATAGTAACAGGCATGCCTACCCTCAATTTGAAGTTTCAGTATTAGTTTTTTCAAATTTCAGTATTACTCTTACGATTTCCGTATTTATTTTTACTATCTATTGTTTTCGCTCTCATCCTTGTTGATATTATGCAAAGAATTCAGTGATAAATTGATTTGCTGCCACAATTTCTTTTTCTTCTCCTTAAAGCCTCGTAATTCTTGATATGCTGTGGGTCTTCCACGTTCCATTTGATGTCGTTCATACCACCGGCGGAGATGCCAAACTGGTTGGAATAAATCGTACTTTTGAGTCAGTGCTGCCGCGAATAACGAAAGGACACTTTTTCAAATACGAGGCAATATATGTCTGCCCTTTGTGCCGTTTCTTTGAAGATTCAGATTCACAATCACTTTGCATAGCCATTTGTTTGGATGCCATGTTTTGAATTCTGTTTCACGAGCACCGATCTTCACTGCGACTGCGCAAAAAACTGGTTCGGCAAACTTCTGTGCCTCTACCGGAAACTTCGATGCCACGTGTCTCTACTGCAACTGCGCATTGCGGCATTAAACCAGTTTCGGCAGTCTCCGAAAAAACGTCATGCGGTGCATTACCACAGTCCAACGAGTTTGATTTTTTTTCCCAATGTTGTTTTTATTTATTTCCGGACTGTGAAACAAGTATCCGTATTTTCCGTAGCGCTTGCCGAGTTTTTTCAAATTCCCGGAAAAAATACGGAAATTCCGTACAGGTAGGCATGCCTGTAGTAAGTAAATAATATTAGGCAGAGTAGCAACCAATATTGCCTAAAATATGCCATTGTTTTCATAATTGAATGGCATGAAATAACATATAAAACAGCAGTTCTGTAAATGTATTCGCAACTGCCCTATGCCGCTTATGATTCAATACATTTGCTAATATGATTTACAGGCATGCACTGGTAACAGATGTGTCCCAACCTACCTGTTTAAAGACAGGTGGATTGTCATTGATGTTGATGATATTGATAAAAACCACAGTTGTGTTCGACAGAGATGGTGAGCCAGTGTCCCAAGCTTGAGCTACCAGCGTGACATTGTGTTGGGTCTCATAGTCCAGACGGCCATTCACACGCAGCACACCTGAAATTAAAAGCACATAAATACAAGTATGCTAATAAATAAAATGCGTTTACTAAGTAATATAATCACTCAAAATACCAATTATAGCTTACACAATCTCAACATGTTTCAGTGGAAATAATCTTTAAAAGCTAGGGAATAAGAAATGTGATTCCACCCTTGAAGGTTTCCATCCTCTGTTAATAAACCCTCAATACCACATCATTTAGACTCACCATAGACCTTTTTTTTATAACACAAACAAACAAATGCATGCATTCAAGCATACTCACATACAACAGAAGTCAGACCAAACCATGCAGAATGTAACAATAATAATAAAAATTATTACAACTGTTCTTATTTAGCGCCAGTTCAAGAGCTGCTCAAGCACACCATACAGGTCACACTTAATTTGAGGCATTTCAGCAAGCTGCCTGATTCCTAAAAGTAGCCTGCTTTGATGTCGAGTAACCAGCTCGTTGGGCCGTTGGTTCCAGCTTGCTTCAACGGCATCGTGATAACCGAGAAGAAAACATGCACTTTTCTCATCATTTTTGCTTTGTGTAGCAGCATTTCTGAACTGCTCGATTCAGTTTGTGCGTTTATTTAGCTAGATAATCAATCTCCGAGTTGTGATTTTTTAAATAATAATTTGCTTCATACTATTCATACATAGGGAGGAGATAAATACCTGAACTGAGGTCAATAGCAATCAGTTCTCCAGGGTTAGATATTAGCTGATAGCTGGCTATCAGGTCATCTGCATCCGAAGCCACCAGGGAGCCAACAAAGGATGCCAAAGGCCGCTCCTCAAGCACGGACAGATTGTAGTAAGGCCGCTCAAACTGCGGGGCCTGGTCGTTGACCTCCAAGATACGACAGAACAATATGCCTGTGGATTGGACAGAAAAACAACATGTTTGCAACAACAACAAAACAGTGAAATTTTCGTATTTTCGTCCTCTTGGTTTGATATAAATATCACGACCTAATACGAGAAAAACTAAAAAGATTTAAGTTACAAAGTTTAAAATGCATGTGTTAGGGGGTGATAATATCTACACACCCCAGTCAGCACAGCTGTAAATGTATACTTAACATTGACAACAGGGAAGGTAATGCAGCAAGAGAGAGGAGATGAAAACCATCCTAATGAATCTGGCCCATAGAAAAGGGAGACCACAAACATCTCTCTCCCCAAGACAAAAAGTTACAGGGACACCTTTACAGTGACCTTGTTTCACTATACTACTGGTTTATCATGAAAAATAGATTCTTTGATAAATAAGACAAGAAGTTTGTGACTTTTAAAGTTGTTTTGATGTTATTTCAACAATAAAATATGCATTGTTTATATTCCGCTGTCAAATTCTTGAAACGCAATTGTAAAATTACCCACTTGATCTAAATTTATGTATAATATGAATGTAACAGAGATGAGAATCCTAAAATGACAAAAAGGAGGAAAAATTCCAAAGTCTGTCTAGTGGCGAATCCATGATGCTAGGGGGGTCCAAGGGCATGCTCCCCCGGAAAAAGTTTTGAAAAGATGGTTAAAATCTATGCATTTTGAGCCTTATTTTATGGGGTCAGATCAGTTGTTTTTGTGGTACTAAAATGCTGTTGTTAGCTCTCCACAGTTCAACACATAATGAATTCATTTCAAACATCAGTTGAGCCTTGTATTAATCAAACATTCCTTTTGACAGCAAATAAGAATGGTTTAAATACCAATGACAAGAAAAGGCTTTACCAATGCATATAATTATTGTGCAAAACAGGGTCATAGCTGCCAACTTTCTGGGAATGAAAACAGGGATCTATTGAGGGCGCGCTCCGAAACAGCTAGAGGAGTCCGGGGGCATGCGCCCCTGTTTTTTTTGTTTTTTTTTAATGAAGCAAAATGGTGCAATCTGGCGCTATTGAAGCATAAAATTTCACACTGTTTTATGTTCAATTTTACTCTCAATCTTTCACTATTTTAGGATGGTGGACACACTGAAGACAGAAAATACATGGTAGAGTCAGATAAAAAGTTCAGTAGCATTTTGAGCATGTGTTTAGTTACAAAAAAGGCAGGCATGACATGTTCATACAAAAGCAAATGATAAAGAAGCGTGTTTCTAGGATAGTGCCTTTATTTAAGAAGCTACATAAAATAATAAAGTGAAGCATTTTCATTAAATTTAGCTGTAATAATATTTTAAAGCTAGTACCTTAAAGAGTCCACACTGTAGTAATATTAATAATGTCATTTGAAGCTAATATACCCTTATAGTCTCTCTCTATATTAAGACATAATAAAGAAATACTGTAAATTTATGTCAATCTTTTAAAAAGAAAAGTTTAGCTGTAATAATGTCTGTTTTGAAGCTAGTACCTCACATAGAATACACTTTTTGCAATGTTAGTCTAGATCTAGTTCGCAGTTGTAAGCCGTTGGTTTTTCTTATGTTTCTCAGTCTTCTCGTGACAAACAATTGCTAATCGGCCTTCATAGTCGACGTTTATGGTGCATCGGCACACTTTGCAAAATGCACTATATGGATCATCTGTACAACTTTCGATAAAATCAAAGTCTTTTCTGTATAATTCAGAAAACGTGGTTTCCAATTTTGGCTTTTTCGGCCGGTCTTATATTTTTTTCAGAAGCCATCACACCGATAGGTCTAGGCCTAATCGCACAACACAAAGCTAGTAGGCTAACAAAAAGCAGGAAAAAAAAGGTTAGTCCCGCACAGAATGCATCAACAATGACTTCCGGTTTCAAAACGATACTTTCAGTTTCGTTCGGCTTTGCTTTTAAGAATCTCGTCTAGGAGAGAAAGAGAGGGGAAAAAAACTCAAAAATCGAAAAAAATTAAAAACGGGATTTTCAAATGCGTTCCGGGATAAACGGGAGTAGCAGCTAAAAACGGGATATTCCCGGATTTTCCGGGATGGTTGGCAGGTATGCAGAGTTGTACATTTATACATAGAATCAGTATGAAGCCTCAGTACATTTATACATAGAATCAGTATGAAGCCTCACTGACACTTTTATAGTCACACCAAACAATAAAATCATAAATACCTCGATTGACTGTTCAAACAAGGTTTACAATTTCAAGATAATGTCTTCGAAAAACCACAACAAGGAAAGCAGAAATACGGATGGTTTCAGGCAGTAGTTCCTTCAAGTGCCTATTTGAGTGACGTCACTGTCTCACTATAATCAGCGGGAGTGTCTGGGAACAGCCAGCAAACGGAAGAAAGATAAATCGGGTTATCTCGGCTTTTTACGGCAGCTTGGTGGATCGACGGAAACGAGATGAGAGCGAACCAAATGACAACAATCCGCATGGGAATAACGAGTGGGAATAAGTTGCGAGATCGAAAATCAACAACTCACCCTAGTCATATACTGTACACTAAAATTTTTCTCACCGGATTTAAACCGATCTCAAAAATGACCCTGGGACATTCCGAAAGAGCGGATTTCCGCTAAAAGGCGGATGATTCTCATCTCTGATGTAAGGAAAACAGAGAGGTTTGTCAGAATACACTACAGTGGAACCTCAGGTATAAGACCGTCCAAAATCTGAGAAAAAAAACGGTCTTACAATAGAGGTGGTCTTATACCGGAAATAAGGAGGGGTGGGGGGGGTTTTATTGCGGGTCTTGGGTGTCTTCTTTCCCTCTTTTAGCTCTTTTGTCTGGGGGTGGTATGTCGGGGGTGGTATGACAATTAGATTTTTGTTGGTGCAATTTTTTTTTTTCTTTTTAGGGTTGAAGGGGTAAATCTATTATATCGTAGGGTCATGGATTTTTTTGATTTTGTAGAAGAATTTTGTTATGATAGGATGATACGAACTGAAATTTGTGTCTTCGCTATACGTATAAAGATGAGAGTTCTAGCAATAGACAAACAACTATCCCCCTTTTTACTTCTTTCAATCCCTTTCATTATCTCTGCCAAACTCTAAACTTTCCTCTTGCGCGGCGCCATTTTGACAAGCCAGTGTAGGCGAGTAATGTCCATTACTTGCGAACCGGAAATAGCAGGCGTACACTAACATGAGAGAAGAAACGAAAGGTCCAGTCAATAAATTAACTGATATTCCTTTTAAACTGCATAAGACGGTCTTATAAAGGGCTTAAGACACGGTCGCTGGTCGCATAAATGAGGTTGTCGCATACCAGAGGTCATTTATTATTGGAAGTGAATCTGTCAAAAGTTTTTAGGTCACATAATCGAGTGAGTCGTATACCAGAGAGACGGATACCGGAGGTTCCACTGTATTCCAATTTAGACCTTCCTTTATAATATCGGATGTCTAATAGGCCTTGTCTTGATAATTGTAAACAAACCAAGTTTTCTTCCTTTATAGTTCCTCTAAGACCCAATATATTATATATGATACATTGATTGTGGCCTTTGATTTATATCTGAAAAAAAAAATAAAAATAATTTATTATATATTTCATTTTAATAGAAAATTATTAAATAAAATAAATAAATAAATACATGTGCAAGAAAATAATTATAAACACCATTGCAATAGTGCTGTCCAAACGCTAGATCTAATTTTCACTGTGTTTTTTCTGCCTCTAGTCATGTCAGAAATACATATCTAGAAGTCCAGAGGAAACCTCATGAGTGGCATAGTGAATATGAACAGTATAATATTCTAATGATTTAGTTAGTTATGTTTTTGGTTCTCCCAAACTATGCTGGTGTTCAGCATATGGCATCAAAAGCACATATCTCGTATCTAATACAAATAGTTATAGAGGGTTACAATGGATGCTTCCATTCACAAAACCCTCTTGTAATACCTCCGAGCAGCTGTGTTTGGCTAATGAGATGTATACAGCATACATTATATGGATTCCTTATGCTATAATGATCTGACAGTACAATACTTTCACTACTAAACTTAACCTCTTGAACCCGAAAGACCGATATATCGGTCTAGCCCTTAAACAGCTGTGCCCCGAAAGACCGATAAATCGGTCTCGTAACCTTACCGTTAATCTTGCGGTCCGTACACAACTTACTGTTCTTTCTAGTACTTGCTGTTTGGAATAGGGTTATTGAGGGTTATTGGGAATAAGGTAAAGCAAAATGTCAGCGCTCTAGTGCAGCACAGTGCATGTTTTTGTGACGGTTTTTTCTCAATTTTGCGTCATGAAACGAAGGTCTACAAATCAAGGAAGCGTCGCTAAGCGACTGTACACAACTCAGGAAGTAATCGATCAATTGTGGGATGATAATGAAGATGAAGAGATGACATTTGAAGTACTTTGGGTTGTCTAACACTTTGGTTATGTTTTCGTTGTTTTACTAAAAGCATGCTAAAAATGCCATTTTTCTCCGGGGAGCCCAGGGGATGGGGATCAGAATTGGTGGGGCATCCAGGGTTCAAATGGTTAACAATAAAACCATCCTGAAGAAACTGATTTGAAGAAAAATTGGCTTTTTAGCATTTACACGCACACACACACACACACACACCCACACACACCCACACACACTGTAGGGGCAACCTCATTGGCTAACATTTGCACATGAATTCAATGAAATTAGCTGGATAGCTGTTGCTGTTCATACAAGACAAGGACAAAATTAACAAAACATGCAAAGACACTGGACCTATAGCCTATAAACAAAACAAAACCTAATGCAAAAACAACATGCACCTGTACTATGTTGGCTTACCTGTGCCATTCTGAGGTGTGGCAGCTCTTATATCTTCCACAAACAATTCGTAAGTAAGGAAGTCCACCTTATCATGGTCTAGGGGCTGGTTGACAGTCACCAGTCCACTTGGGCTTATGGCAAACATACGCTAAAACAGAATTGATTGATTGATTTATTGTTGCTTTAGGTCCAGCGGACTCTTCCGAGCCAAATCAGGACCGGACAACCCCCGATCCGCATAAAAGATCTGCTGAAACAACCCCAGTGGGAAAATTGAATGCCCTCCAACGGCCAGTCACTTTACAATAAAGACATCCCACGCGGGGGACGGCTGAGGGTTGACCTCAACTACGCGAACACCCCGGTTACAAAAACAAAATAGAATACAAACATCATTATAAATCATCAAAAAAACACATACATATAAAATGCCTATAGTGCTAAATAGTACAATCATAGGAAGCCCTAGTGACCACCCGGCAGAAAGCGTCCAACACTCCCAAGCTGATCCAACAGACCTCATACACAAACAAGGAGTCTTGTCCAGGAAGAGTTTTCAAGAAAAAAGGTAGGTCATTGATCTAGCGAAGAAGAAGATAGTATAGCAGAGTGAAGGACAGAGCAGGAATAGGAAAGAGTAAATGAGGAAGACAGCGACAGTGGGAATTTAAAGCACTAAATTTCCATAAAGTGGGGATACTATTTATACTGAAAACCCCCGGCACTCCAACGGGGGTACTGTTGCCGCAGTGAATCTGTCTTGCCTATAAAGGAAAGACAGGTTTTCAACTGTGGCTTTCACTGTTCCCTTTATAGGTTTGAACAATCTACAGTGGCAAGATTGCTCATGACCCCAAGGGGTGCTAAAACAGAAGAAGGCAAATACTACTGGTGAAACTGCTTGTACTGTTGCTCTTTTTCTGTGGTAGAGACTATCTTCTGTTGAAACCTTTATTTCAGTAACATCCTGATGTGATAGCTGATGACAAACCATTCATACAACAGACATGCCAACCATAAAATGTATGCTGTCGTTATGCTCCTTTTTTTCCCCATCTACTGAGCTTAACAGGGACAGTAACAGCCTACAATTTCAGTTCAGCCTCTCATTTCTTCACATCTAATGATGGGGAACAGAAATAACTTGCTACAATGATAGTCTGGTAACATGCTTTAAACAAAGTTGTAACAAATTTCTCTTGCCTTAGCCCAGTCTCTCATTTTAAACGTCTCACAACAGGGGGGAAAAAGTGATTTGTTTCAACAACAGAGGAGTAGCTTACTTCAAAAATAGTGCGGTCAGTGAGTGGTTGGCCAGACTGATAGGCATGGATATCTGAGCCAAATCTGATCCTCAACTCCTTGTCTGCATCCCTGTCGTATGCAGCAACTGTAGTGACAGAGGTGCCAATAGCAGCATCTGAAAGCAGACAGACATATTCAAATTATTAGCACAGACAGTTCAAACTACACAAAAAGAACACAATGGTAGATGGTACAAACAAGACAGATGTCCCCTTTCTTCATAAACCATCAGCAGGAAAAGTCATTAAAAATGTCGAAGATGGTTCTTTTTGGCTACAAAGAAATATTTCCTAATCATCTAAACTAAATATCTCTTTTTAATTTTTTATTTTACTTAAGCCTTATGTAAGTCACTTACTTTCATAGACTGTCACTGACTGACTAGGTGGATCAAAGTATGGGTTCTTATTGTTGGTGTCAAGGATGTTGATGGTCACATAGGCTGTGCCGGTCAATGACGGGCTGCCACGATCACGACCTTTCACCTATTATTAAAAATATAATAAGACAAAACAACATGTTACATTTATATACTACTCAAAATAATTGAAGGGTCACTCTCATATTTCATTTAGTTTAATTATTTTCTGCTGCTATCAATAATATCGCTTATATTGCTTATTTCAAAACTTATCCTGTACAGTATCATTTAAGACAATCTTATTCTGACAAGTAATCACATGTGTGAGTTTGAACTTTCTGCACCGAGTTGAAAAACAAACCCAATTTTTACAAAAAAAAAAATCCTAATTTACTGTTGTTTGCTAATAAAGCAAAATTTTCAACATTACAAAGTGATTTGCACGCGAAAGGCTTGCATTTTCTGAGTTCAGTTCAACAATCGGCGCTTTTTTCTGGGTATAAATGGCAGCGCTTTTGCTGCTTTTTTAACCATGCCCCCAAGGCGACGATTGACTGATGCGGATAGAGGCAGAGCTATTGCATGGCTTCAGGAAGGGGTGGGGGTGAGAGAAGTTGGCAGGCGTCTGGGAGTGTCCCACTCCGTTGTCCAAAGGCTGCGGGAGCGCTTTAACAACACTGGAAGAGTCCAAGAACCAAGGAGGTCCGGACGACCCCCCATTACCACTGCAAGACAAGACCATTTCATCACCCTGTCAGCTCTGAGGATGAGGTCCGCTACAGCAAACACCATCAGAAGACAGCTTCACGCAGCCAGCAATGTTAACGTCAGCGACCAGACAATTCGCAACCGTCTACACGAGGCAAACCTGCGATCAAGACGACCAGCAGTACGGCCTTTGCTCACCCCAGCTCACCGTGCAGCGCGTTTGGCCTGGGCTCGGCGTCATTTGGTGTGGACTAGGCAACATTGGTCAAGGGTGCTCTTTACAGACGAGTCTCGATTCTCCTTGTCTTTCAATGACCGTCGAGTGAATGTTTGGAGGCATCCACGGGAGCGTTTTGCTGATGCGACGGTGCGCGAGCATGACCACTTGATGTGGGGTGGCTTCGCATTAAACTTCAGAACACCCCTGCTCCAAATTCATGGCAACTTAAACGGTATTGGCTACAGGGATGACGTCCTACAACCTAGGGTTCTACCAGCTCTGCGGGCCATTGGGGAAGGTGCCATACTACAGGACGATAATGCCAGACCCCACCGAGCGCGTATCATTAATGACTTCCTGCAGCAACAGCATGTCATAAGGATGGATTGGCCGGCTCGATCACCCGATTTGAACCCCATAGAACATCTGTGTGTGGGATGTCTTGGGTCGACAGACACGGGCAAACCTCCCTCCAGGAGCTAACCTTGAAGTTCTGGCCCAAGTTCTCCAGCAAGATTGGTTGGCCATCCCAGAAAACATCCTGCATAACCTGATACAATCCATGAGACAACGATGCCAAGACTGCATTGATGCAAACGGTGGCCACACCTGATACTGACTCTATAGATTTTTGGTTTCTAAAGTTTAGATTTTCGAATTTTAAGCGACTGATGTCTAAAATGCTTTTTGTTATTGATGCAGAAATGATTGCAATAAAATATGATGAACTAATAAATTGAATTCGTGTTTCTGATTTAAAGAGATACCCATATGTCCAAGTGGCCCTTGTATTATTTTGAGTAGTATACAATACACATTTGATTCACTTCAACTCTTTTACCCCCAAATATTACATAACAGTGTTTCCCAGAGTGTAATTATTTGTATAATATAAGTTTTTGTTAAAAAGGCAATATCTCCAAAACTATTGCTACACTCTTGAAGCTTTGTGAGCTTTGAGTGCAATTGTTGCTGATTTATTTGCATCCGCTTTGATGATTATATTTTCTCCTCTTCACATGCTTAGCTTCACATTCTCTACCAACTCACAGTGAGGAAATAGCGGTTCCTTGCATCATAGTCAAAGGTGGCATCAGGAGCAGTCGTGATGTTGCCAAGGAGATGTTATTGGTAGTGCCCACAGACAACACAATAAACTTTCCCAGGCTGCCCTCATCGATGGATATATCCACTAAGCCATTCCCTGTTGTTGGAGAGTCAGCATCTTGCACTGACACTTGAACGACGAATGTGTCTGAAAAGAATAGATCATGTTAATTATAGTAGCGCATTTAATACATGAATTTGCTGCATGTAACAGTTCATGATTTGGATCGTGGAAATACAACTGAGCTTTTAATCAATTGAAGACTCTTCATGCTTAGACATTCCATTCACAACAAAGATCATGTACATTTCCAGCAAATAAAAACATATACACTAGGGATCTTGGAGAAGGTCGAAAATTTGATAAATTTAAAAGTTGTGTCAAACGCTAAAAAAATTTATGAGGAAAAAGAATTTTAGATCCTGATAGGAAAATGTTCTCTCTAGGTCGCCGGTATCACTAGTGTCATGGCAAATGTTTTATAGTATTGAGACCGACCGTCCTTGAAGGCAGGGGTCACACACTTTTGTTTACAACTCATTGGGTCCATAAAAACGCAATTAACTTTTTGTACCGGCCTGAAAATTCAAAATGCATGCTTTAAAGAATGTTAATGTGGGTTCAATTCGCTATCTACACATATAATATATTACAGGTTTTCTGTGTGATCACTGGATGATAACCGCATACTTCTGAACCAACCCATAATATTAATGTATGTCTTTTGAGGAAGGCTCTCTTGCATAATGGGTTTCACATATGTTCTTTTATAGCACTTTTCCAGCTCAAGGTGCTAGCTGATACAGGATCTAACCCAAGCTGCCAGAGGAGCCCAACTGCAGCCTCTGCGCTCATAGTCTGACACCTATCATATATTATATGTCTGGACAGTAAGTTGAACCCTCATTAGCTTCTTTTAAAGCATTTTGAACTGCCAGACTGGTACACAAAATTCATTGGGATTTTCTAGGCTCCATGAGTTGTAAACAAAAGTGTCTGACCCTGCCTTCAAAACCCGTCGATCTTGGCATTTAAAAAACTTTTACCATGACAATGGTTAAACCAGCGTCTTAGAGAGGATATTATCCTATCAGGATCTGAAATCTGTTTTCCTCTCAACACTATTTTTAGAGTTTGGCGACACTTTTACATTTATCACATTTTCAACCTTTTCCAAAACCCTTTGTGTACACGTTTTTTTGTGATGGTAGTGTACATACATAGGAAATTCCAATTCAATACCATATACAATACTTTATTTTTGTTCGCAAACACCTTTCCCTTTCAAACAAATACAAACTTACTTCCAGGTGTATCCTCACGAATAGTGATGGTGTAGTTCATCGGAATAAAATAAGGTGTGTGATCATTCACATCCTAGATAAATAAGAAAACACATATGAGAATAATTCACACAACAAAAATATACTGATGTTGCTCATATAAGAAATTTAGATATGAGAAGCTGAAAGAAGAATGAATTAATGTTGTGCTCTGAGCAGACTTCATGTGTTTGATATTCCGTGCAATAAATAATAATCATTATTATTATTATTATTATTATTATTATTATTATTATTATTATTATTATTATTAAATTAATAAGAAGCAAAAGAAGAAGAACAACAAGAAAAAATAAAAAGAACTGTATTGATGATGAACGTACTGAGGCTGATAATGTTAATAACTTCATAATGACCAGAACAAAAGATAAAAACAGGAATAATAATGAAGATAATAATAAGATAGAATAAGGGGCTGCACATTTTGCACACATCTTTTGATCAGAATGCAAAAAATAGAAACTCTGTGCATTCAGTAAGCATTTGATAGTCTATCTAGGCTCAAAATCTGAATTGGTCAACTCTGATTCTGTCTTAGCTGCCAGCTAGATTTCCTTCACCTTTGAGTGTATGCAACATTCCTGAACTCTGTGAAATACTGAGAAGACTATGAACCATACTGAGAATATACATGTGTCCTCCAAACGGAAAATAACAATGATGATGACAAAATTCTTGCAAAAACACATGCAGGACCACAGAGGTGGGCGGGAGAAATAGGGGGATGGGATAGGGGTAAGGGGATGGCAGACACAAACAATAAAACCACTTACAATAACATAGATGGTAACCGTTGCAAGGGATGAAAACGTGCCATCGGTAGCCGAGGCCTGAAATTGAAAGCTGCAAAAAACAGTAACCTATCAATAATGCAAAATATTGATCATGTTAATTAGCATTATGCGCGTATACATATGTGCGTGTAAGCACACATGTGTGAACGCACACACAGGAACAAGAGCACAGACACATTTCTAGCAAATAGTATTTAGCAGGAGCTTCATTTAAAGGGCCAAGATCCAGTTCAATGTGCACTGTAGAGTGTTTAAATTATGCCTATCTTATCCCCTAACTCGAAGGTCGCTGGGGCACACAGATGATCGTTTAACCAGCGTACTCCATCTTTCTCTATCCTCAGCAACCCTCATGGCTTCGCTCAGTGTCAAGCCAGTCCATTTTCGAATGTTGTCCTCCCACCTCTTTTTCTGTCTTCCTCCTTGCAGTACATAGCTAATCCCTTCCTAAGCACTCTCTAACTTTGCGTGAGTGCTTATACACAGTCGCTGTTCATTATAAATGCATGCTGTCCAAGCGGTGAGTATTTAGCTATTCACTTGTGATGTGTGCTACACAGTAGCGCCTCTGCTGTACATCTGTGTTCCTGCACGTTTAGCCAGTGCAGAAAATATGGCCGCTGACGCGAAGAAAACCACACGAGGCTTAAGTTCGCCTCTCCCCAATCATTGCCGCTGTTTACAAACAGATGGCTGGTTTTCTTCTTGAAGTATGACAAAATCGCTTTGCCCAGAACAGAAAAAGAATGATAGCCTGTAGCACACTGCATAGCAGAGACGGCCGATGCTTACGTCACCTATACACCATGCACGGCTGTTCATAAGCCGTACTTTCAGGATATGGCTAAAAATAACCCTTGTGCTGTCCCTTATCGCTGGCTGAACTGCTTGTAGCCATATCCGAGACGCTGGCTATGCATGGGTTTCGCACGGCATGGCCTGCTGGCGTGGCTACAAATAGTTTACAGCTGGTGGCTGAAAGTTTACTTTCAGTGAAGGAAGTTTTAGCTGTGCATGAGAGGAGACATAAGCCTTGGACATCCCTGCTATGCAGTGTGAGACTGTAGGGCCAGCTACGTTTTGTCACTATACACTGCAATATGTAGGCTAGCAGCAAAGAGAAGCAACGTAAGCTCAGCTACGCAATGTGGAAGAAAAGCAGCGCTAATTTCATTTATAACATTTATTAGGGGGTTGGTCCTATCACACACAATAGCTGTGGTCTACGAAAACGTTGAAGACAATGAATCCAGCTGTTTTGATGGTCGGCTATATTGATACTTTCAATACAATACGACTTTATTTGTCTCACGCGAAGCAATGGTGCCAGCACATTTCTCACATTTTCTTGCGCTCTCTGGGACGTCACGTGACCTCGTGCCCTAAGTACTCCATAATTACTCCTTATATCTACCCCCCTTTTTTTTTTAATTTAATTTCTTTAACATATATATCTGTAAATTATGTTATGTATCCTTATTTTTTTTTTTTTTTACTTTTATTTTTTTTTTTTGTATGTGCTATCCTATTATAACATGAAAACCAGGTTTTTTTTTTTTTTTTTTGTTTATTTTGTGTTTTTATTTTGTGTGTGTTGTGGTGGTCTGATGTAAGATTTACAGCCCAGAACAAGTCAAACTGTATTCTCGTTATATATCACAGCTACAAGTGGCTGTGCTCTCCGCGCTGATACTACACAAACAGTAGGTATACATAAAATCTTAATTAAAAGAGTTTTTTAAAGTGATCGAGAAAGATTGTCTGATAAAATATAGTCTTTAAACTAGAAGTACTCCTTATTTACACACATTCAACTGCCCAGTATAAAGACTATTACTGTAACAAATTTACTGGAAATTTAACCACATTTAAAAAGATACAGAACAGAATGTCATTGTACACATGTATGTACAATGTACATGACAAGCTTGCAATTGTATATATATAACTTAACTTCTATTATAAAGATCTTTGTTGTGCAACAAAGCCGGACATTATACACATTAAATAGCACACATGCATATTTTCAAAATAATTAAATATACACTGCAACATGCTTAGCAAGAACATATCATAATCATTTTTTACTTGGTTTATAGCAAAGTTTTTTTGACTTCATAAGGTGGGAAATTTGTCTTGAAAGTATTCATGTTGGTAGTTCGTCTCAGGAAGTTTGAGAAGATTTACATGCAGAACAAGTCAAACTGTACGTCAATTAAAATGAGATTTTAATAATGAATAAATGTATATTTTATAGCGCATCAAGCTGTGTTCTGTTGAAATTTCATTTTATACTAACAAAAAGTATATATAAAATCTGAATAAATTACTGAGAAAAGAAGATTATTTCCAGATGAAGTGAGAGAGAGAGATAAGATAGATAAGAATAATTCTTTATTTAACGAAGGAGAAGAATAAGCAGTTGTCTCTTTTTTACATCTGGCCCTTGTCCTAAAGACAACTATTCTACTGTGGCAAGGGACTATTCCACTGAAAAAAACCACCAACATTTTGATCACTGTTTACAGATAAAGAGTAAGAGAATGTATGTACACAGTATGTACATGACAAGCTTTGCAATTAAATATATATATATATTTAACGTTTTAGCATTCTAAGATCAACTGGTTTATACAAAGCTTATCGGACATTATACACATTAAATAAACATCATTATTTTCAAAATAATTAAACAAAAAAATATAACTGCATAAAATCATCATTCAAAAACAATATGCGAGTTTGTATGAAAAATCATTTTTTATGTTTTTTGCATGTACAATAAAGCAACGTTTATTTTGACTTCATAAGGTAAGATATTTGCTCTGAAAGTGATGGAGATCGTCTCAGGAGAGAGAGAGAGAGAGAGAGAAAGAGAGAGAAGAGAGAGAGAGAGAGAGAGAGAGAGAGGGAGAGAGAGAGAGAGAGAGAAGAGAGAGAGAGAGAGAGAGAGAGAGTAGAGAGAGAGAGAGAGAGAGAGAGAGAAGAGAGAGAGAGATAGAGAGAGAGAGAGAGAGAGAGAGAGAGAGAAGGGGGAGGAGAGGGGAGGATAGGGGGGGAGAGATGAAGAGAGAAGGGGAGAGAGATTGAATGATTGATTGATTTAGGCCCAATGGGCACGAAAGTGTGAGGTGTATGTGTCTATCTGTGTGTGTGCATGGCCAAATAGTGTTCTTTTACTGTTTTCTGTGGAAGTGTCTCAAGAGAGAAAGATAATTTTATTTTGCAAGGGTAAAAGAGTAAGCGCTGTATGCGTTTTTTTTACATCTTGCCCTTAGGGCTTTAACAATTACTATTAAATACAACTCAATGTTAAAACATTCACACCATGGGACAATAACAAATAAACAAAGTCATCATTAGATAAAATCATTTTCAAACAATTGAAATCAAATTAATGTTGTTAATATCAATCAACAACATTAACAATTAATTTGTATTAAATTTTTTATGTGTTTTAAAAGACGTGTTCTAAATGATGTAAATTTAGATGCTGGAGTGCGGAGATCTTCAGGAAAGAAAAAAGAGAGAGAGAGAGAGAGAGAGAGAGAGAGAGAGAGAGAGAGAGAGAGAGAGAGAGAGAGAGAGAGGGAGAGGGAGAGGGAGAGAGAGAGAGAGAGAGAGAGAGAGAGAGAGAGAGAGAGAGAGAGAGAGAGAGAGAGAGAGAGAGAGAGAGAGAGAGAGAGAGAGAGAGAGAGAGAGAGAGAGAGAGAGAGAGAGAGAGAGAGAGAGAGAGAGAGAGAGAGAGAGAGAAAGAGCTATGTTTTATTGTATGCTAATGTGCACTTTGATTCATATAGATGTTTCTTGTGTTCTCTCATTGCAATAGAGTTCTTTTAAACATACATTGATGTTCCTTCTATTGAGTGTGTGCATGTGTGCCCACTCATGCTTCATTTATTTTAGTATTCTGTATAATAATAATTGGCTTGTCTACGACTACGATATACATGTTTGATATTTTATGTGTCCAGTGAGATTGCGTCCAATGCTGCAATGGTGTCTTTCATATTTTGGTGGAATTCTTGGTTAGTGAGTGTCAAGTTGGGTCATTACATGATTATTGCTTTAGGTCCAGCAGACTCTTCCAAGCCAAATCAGGACCAGTATAGCTGAATTACGACCACAAAATCAAGACCACAACTTCGCTGAAAGAGGACTCGCCCCTGATCCGCATAAAAGATCTGCCGAAACAACTCTAGTGGCAACACTGAAGGCACTCCACCAACCGGCCACTTTACAATAAAGATATCCCCCCACACAGGGGACGCTGAGGCTATACTCTAATTTATCGAACCCCCGTTTACAAAAACAAAATAGAATATAAACATCATTATAAAATATCAACAAAACACATACAAATAAAATGAATACATTGCCAAATAATAACATCATAGGAAGTCCCAGTGACCACCTTGCAGAAAACGTCCAATATTTCCAAGCTGATCCAACAGACCTCACACACAAATGAGTTTTGTCCTGGAAGAGTTTTCAAGAAAAAAGGTGGGTGACTGGTCTAGCGAAGAAGATAGTATAGTAGATTGATAGAACACAGTAGGAATGAGAAAGAACAAAGGAGAAAGACAGCAACAGTGGGAATTTAAAGCACTAAATTTCCAGAAAGTGGGGATACTATTTATACTGAAAACCCCGGCATCCTCACAGGGGGAAGTTGTGTCAAGTCAGGTTGTCATGGATATAGGAAAAAAAAGAAAAAAAAAGGGGAAGATTGAGGAGGTAGAAGGCATCGAGAACTTATCAAGGAAGTATCAGTTCGGTGGACTTTCTCTCTGAGATTGGATTGTGTACTGTGCTGTAAATATTACAGGTATTTATAATAATTATTGAATGATTGTGAAATGTTAAGGAATTTTGTTATATTGGATGTATTGTGTTGAGAGTTGGTGAGCTGTTATCAACTAATATGAAATATGATAATTGTTTTCATTGATGTAATAATGTTATTAATTACATGGGGCTATAACTATATTATATATTATATTATATGCCGCCACTCACTGATATCCTTGGCAAGCACCGACCAAAGAAGAAGCCGTGGATCACACCTGAACTTTTGGATCTGTGTGATAAACGAAGAGAGATGAAAAAGAAAAAGAACACTCACAAGGAGCTGATGCCTACCGAAAAATCAACAATGACATCCCAAGGGGCATGCGCACAGCAAAGGAGAACTGGATAGAAGAGCAATGCCAGGAAATAGAGAACAGTCTGAACAAGAACAACAGCAAGAAGGCCTACCAGACTGTGAAGCGGCTGACAAGTGTTAAACAGCCCAATGTCTCCACGATCCAAAGCAAGTCTGGCATATGCCTTACAGAAGAACAAGAAGTCTTGGACAGATGGACAGGGTATTGCTCGGACCTTTACAACCACACGCCAAACGGAGACCCATCAAGTTCTAGCATGTCCCCAGAACAGAGAAGAAGAAGAAATCCTTCCAATTCTCTGAGAAGAAGTTGAGGCAGCAGTGCAATCGCTGAAGAAAGAAGAAAGTGATAGAGAGCACCCTCACATTCTCGATCACAGTGTGGTATGGTGGCTGCACGGATGCAGACAAAAAGAGGCTGCAGTCCATAGTGAACAGCATCCAAGGTCATCGGGTGCAAGCTGCCATCAATAGATGACATCTATAACAAGCGACTGCTGAAGAGGGCTGGCAGTATTGCAGAGGACAAGTCTCATCCAGCATCACAGATGTTTGTACCACTCTGATCTGGCAGAAGGTTGAGGCACTTTAGGAGCAGAACAGTTTGGGTTTGCTGACAGCTTCTTCCCCTCCACAGTCCGAGCCCTGTCCAGTCACCTCAACGTGCTGCCATATCAGGCTGAGGAAGCTTTGTGACTGTTTACATGACAAAGTTGAACTTTTAACTTGCAGTTTAAATTCCATATCAAATTCTAATCCAAACAATTTAATAATAATATTATGCTGTCTAGTATGTTGTCTCCATTTGTTCTTGTTGACAAGGCAGAGTGGGTGGGTGGGATATGGGGAAGTTAATGAGATAGGCTATATAGCAGTGATTAAATAATAAATAAATACTCTGTGTGCCAGTATTTTATACATGCAATGTGCAGTCCTAGGCTTCTATGCTAAGGTGTGTATGTATATGTGCATGTGTGCCTGTGTTTGTGTGTTTTTGTCCTTGCTTTTTTTTAAAAAGCTTGTAAGTATTATTATGCATGAAATATATATATATGTGTGTGTGTGTGTGTAGGAGAGTATAAATGGTTGTTTGCAGAGGGGTGGGGGTGGTAGACAAGTATTTTACTGTGAATATGAGCCTAATTTCTAAGTTACATGGTGTACATGCACCAGATGTAAACATACCAACCACTGATGGGCTAACCTATATTTTAATTGACTTTTCATATTATATTCTGCCAATTAATTTTACACACTCTTTCAGTTGTGGAAAATTTAAATGTTTAAAGGCTACCATGCCTAATATGATCAATGCTGTGCTATATTTTGCTGGGTTAGCCATGATTCACAACAACTTACAATTATTTTTGTGCTGCTTGTAGTCTGATTTTTACTTTTACTGTTTATTTTATTATTAGGATAGAATTAGGATCCATTAGACTTTGCAGCCACTGTGATAAATTCGCTCATAAATGTATAAATGTGTATGGTACATTTCACTGTATTAATCATTATGCCCTATCTGTTTTTAAGTCCATGTTTATGGTATTGGAATGAAGTGTGTGCTGTGTGGCAGTGGCTCTGCATGAGTATAGCGACAGACATGATGATGATCATGCAACATGTACCTTCTGGTTCTTGCCCCGCGACCCTTTTTCTCCATTACTCCATTAGTACGCTCCCTCTCCAAATAATCCTTTCTATTTTCAATTTCACAGTTTCTGAAGTCTATACCTCGCACAGAACCAATTCTTCTGTTTTACATCAAACTACACTGCTACACGTGTGTTTGTGTGTACTGCTAGCCATGGACTGAGCGACCTTTGGCCTTGACACCTCAACCTCAACCTCTGTGTACAGTTTTCGCGTAGTGGTGTGGTTCTGTCCGTGGTCAATGCAGTATGTTGGGTCGTGTGCGAACTGTGTGTGTGTATGTGTGTGCGTGCATGTGTGCGCGAAAGCTTTTGGGTTCTGGCCTATTATAGATAACTCTACCTATGTTGTTGATTTTTATTGTCTTAATTCATCAAGATGATAAGACAAAAAAATAAATAAAAATAAAATAAAATAAAATAAAAATAAAATAATAATAATAATAATAATAATAATAAAGAAAGAAAGAAAGAAAGAAATAAGAAATAAATTTAAAATAATAATAATAATAATAATAATAATAATAATAATAATAATAATAATAATAATAATAATAATAATAATAATAATAATAAATAAAATAAAATAAAATAAAATAAAAATTAAACGATTATATTAATCTTGCAACAGGTGAATCAAAGAGTATTTTCGCTAAGGTAATACACAAAGGATAATTAAGTTCTTTTAAGGAAGTTTTGTCGTTCATCTCCAGCGGTAAAATGGGGGCAATAGTAGAGCATGCAAACAACATGTGTTCTAAAGACAAAGGTCTGTCACAGTACCTAGTACCTTCAAAGAAAGACTTCAAATCAACCTCAGACAGAGAAACAGGCTTGTTTATCTGTCTGTTTACAAAAGTTCCATGTGAACCGTTTGTGCGGACAGTCGCCACAGGTAGGCAAATGAATTATTTTTAGTTTGGCTCAGAACATGAAAATGCCAGCCAAGGGACTCCATTGCACCTCACTATATATGTACAGGATTTGTGTGTAGAATATATGTGTTAAGGATTTGTGTGTGGACTATATGTGTGAAGGATTTGGTGTAACATACTATTGTATATTTATATAAAGTATGGAGAGCATGGAATTTATATTTGTGTTGGTGTGTGCCTGTGTTAGTGAGTATCTGTGAATTTGTTAAAGTTGTATTTAACAGAAATTCTTTCATGCACACTTCATTTTGATTTAAGAGTCAGACATACTTTATATTCAGTTAGTTATTACAAACAGGCACCCAATAAATTCCATCCGTTACAAAAACGATCTATCGGTCATGCCTCTCTGTACCAAAAAGATGAAGGGGTTGATTCATCGGCCCCGGACAAGAATCGTCTAGGACTGAGTCTCAAAGAACGAAACCAGTTAATCAGATGCTTTGTGGCTAAGAACAAACTTCTTGCCTTGCAAATGATCGTTAACAGCAATTGTTTTGACGAGTTCCGCAGTGTGAAAGATGCACGACCAGCAATCGTCCACTCTAGCAGTAAAACCTTGTCTGTTGTATTGTTTTCCTGAATGTGAATGCTTCTATTAGCCTTTGGAAAGCGGTAAGTTTCAGTGATAATGATGGGGATTATTTAGCCACACCTTTTCTTAATTCAAAGTGTATCGGAAGGTTACAGATATGGATGGGCATGTGATAGGAGGGGCACATAACAAGCCACTTGTCTTAAATGACGTCTTTTAACCAAAATGGAAGAACAGTTTGCATTTGTAGGCGGCATTTCCAGTAGTAGTAGCAGTGATGAAATGGAGCTGTTTATGACCCTAAAGTAACAATACATCCTTATCAGAATGAACCGTATGCTTCAGAAACAGATGAGGGCTAGGGGAAGGATGAGAAGAGCAAGATCTTGAAAAGGATGACCGAGTAAGAAATTTGAACTGGCGAGTGAATGCATAGGCTGATACGTGAATGTACAAAACTGCATAATCCTCCCGGGAACTTCTTTTTTTTTTTTTCCAGGCCATGTAGAACTGCCGCACATTTAACACAAACTGCATGGCTGGTGGAACATCCTCTTCCTCAAAGTAAGTGCGGCAATCCATGCCAACAGCCAGCATTTCATCCCCTAACTGATTCGTTCTCTCTTGGTAGTTGACATCAGTCAGCTCACAACTTTTCCACCTTTGACATCTTCACAAATTTGCAAAGCAATTTCTTCAGAAGTCAGCTAATTTCCAGGCTCAGAGTGCCCACCTTGGTCTCGTCAGCTTGGAAAACTTTGTCAAAGTCATTCAGCAGGGGTAGGACAAATTTCAGGAACAAGAATGATTTTTGAATTCCTTCACAGACTCCCACTCGGGCAGGTATCTCCCGAGATATGCACGGGCTTTTTTGGCTGGTGGCTTCAAAGTTTTCTCTCTTTCCTCTTGGACGCCATGTCGTTTTCACGCAAATGAAAATGAAGGTGACGCTGGACTCATGCGCGTTAAGTGAAATCCCACCAAATGCATTTCCAGTTGATGGAACTGGCAGATGATGTTCCAGAAGTGGATGGAATGGAAAAGAAACTGGACGACCTGTGGCAAGCAATTTTGACTCAGAAAACCCCCTTTGGAGCAGAAAGGTTCTCCCTGTTGATCTATTAAACCTTCCTCACAGCAATGCCCACAGTAATGCTGACAGTGGGAGAGTTTTCTCAATGGTGAGGAAAATTCACACTAAAACCAGGAGCAGATTAGGGCCAGACACTCTGACAGCATTTAAAAAAATCAAACTGAACTCTGAGCGTTGCCATGACTTCGGGGTCACTCCCAGCACACCAGAAAAGGCAAAGAAATGCACTTCAGAGTACAACAAAGAGCACCAGTGTGTGTGGATAAATAAACGCGGTGTAGTGTTTTTGGATGTTTGAGTTTATATGCTCTTTCTTATGGTTTCTTACACATTTTTATGTTTTTTTGGTGCCAAATCTCATGGTCAAAGGCCAAAAGGGGTTGACATGTATGGTTGGCTGTATTTGAAAAGAATCTGTGAAATTGAAATGTGCGATCTTGGGCTTTTCTAGCTAACACACAATCTCTTACATTATTGCGTGCTGTCAGCTGTTTATTTTCAAGCTTTAGAGCTGCTCAAGGTGCTGGCCAATACAGGGTCTAACTAAAGCCGCTGGAGGCACCACTTGCACCCTTTGGGTGCATTGTCCGACACTCAGACAACTGAGCACAATCCTGGGGGATAAGGGACCTAATGCTGGATGTATTTTCACTCACCGGTCTAGATCTTTTATGTCTGTGTGATGGAATGTGTGCATACCCAAACTTTCATTTACACTCTCATCTGGAAAAAGGCTGTATCATTTTCATTTGTGTTATTTTCTTTTTTCAATCCTTCATCTGATTACTCTGTTTCTTCCTTAATTGGAAATTGGATAGCAATTTGCAAACACTGAATGAAAACGAGACTAATAATGTTCTGCTTACTATTTATCCTTTAAAAAGATGTTTCAATGAGGTTTGCACTGCAAGGGTTCAAATAATTTTTGTCCTTACTATCCCTTGTCTGGTCTCAGAAGATCAGCGTAGACGATGGGTCGAATGGCGCTCACAAGACCAGTACTACTGTTGACTTGCCAGAGTCTTGCTTCTTGCTGGCCGGGTACAATGTTGTATGAGATCACATTCTGATCCCCGTCTGTTGCCTGTTTGGGATAAATTAACCATAACATTAAAACTGCTGATCTTTCAATTGATCAAATAATCTCCACTTCATTTCCCCCTCCCCCTACACCATTCCTGCCCTATCCATCACCTTTCCCCCTCCACCTCAACTCTCCTATCCTATCCTATCCTATCCCGTAACTCGAAAGTCGTTGGGGCATCACAGATGATCATTTAACTAGCGTACTCCATCTTTCTCTGTTCTCAGCAACCCTCGTGGCTTCACACAGTGTCAAGCCAGTCCATTCTCGAATGTTATCCTCCCATATCTTTTTCGATCTCCCTCTTCTTCTGCCTCTTTGCACAATGCTTCTCAGTCTCAAACAAAAAATCTTTGCTCCATTCCCTCGCATGCTTTTCTCCATCTGGACACTCCCTCCCCTTAAATATATAATATAGAGAACGCATCAAAACACAAACATATTCACATTGGCTGAGAACCTGCAACAAATGTCAACTATTCACTCTGGTATAGGTTGCCTTTGATTTCAGTTTTGTTGCTGTGGCATAAAAATGTATATAATTTTTTATACAATGTTCTCTTAAATTATCATATGTTTATACACAAACATGGCAAATGGTTAGGACACAGCACCAATCATGGCAACAATGATGTCAATCATTATACACAAATATCAGCACTTGCATACACATCACTAACCTTTAGTTCCAATTTGTCAGTAGTAAGCGTTTCTCCCTCTCGAATGGAGCGTATATATTCCGTCTCTGTTAAAATAGGGCTGTTGTCATTCACATCCTCCACGTTAATGTTGAGTGCTGCTGTGCCAACCTGATATGGACTATTCCCATAGTTGTCTGTTACCTTGACCGAGAGTTCGTAACGATGTTGCTTCTCATAGTCGATGCATCGGTACACTCCAGGGCGTGGATCATTGCACGCTTTCACTGTGACCACACCTCTGCTGTCAATGTTGAATCTACAAGCAAACAGAAACCAACATTCAATTAGTGTGAAGTTTTACAAGGAAAAGTCATGATAGTCAAAGAACACAATAGTCCAGAAATAGAGATAAACAAAAAAGGCAGCCCTGGGATTCTGGCACACTAAGATCGAACACAAATTGAAAAACAAAATCTGACAAAAAGCTCAAGCAGCAGAAGGTAAGGTGGGGAAAGAGAGAAGAGAAAATCTGAGGATTTTTTAAACAATGAGAGCAGTCCAGGGTTCTTACCCAAAAAGCACTTCAAAATTCCCAAACTTTTCCAAACTTTTCCCGACCATATTTTCAGAAATTTAAAGACCTGTAAGATACAAACTTACCTATTTAATATTTTATATTCAATGACAAAAAAGTTTAGTTTTCCCTCACGAGCATGGACCGTATGGTATAACTACACAAATTTACCAAAGGTGTTCTGCAAGCTTTATTATATTACAGTTCAGTGTCAATTCTTCTCAATTCAACGAAAATTTCTGATGTGTTGATTACTTTGTTTTGAATTCGAGTGTAAAGAACACTTTAAATTGTTGAATCATAAATACAGTGCTGAGTTTACTTGCAAATATTATTTATCCTCTGTTGTTGTATGAATTTTGAAGATTGTGAGATGGTGATCAGAAGAGAGTTCTACTGGTTTTTGAGTCCACTGATCTTTTCTTGGATAAGTATATCCAATTCTTGGGCCTGCTTGCGCTTTTCCTGTGAACGCTTCCTGAAAGCATTGGACTCTGCAATGAGTGTGAGCTTAGCTTTTTTCTCAGCCTCTTCTGCTTTTAGATTGGCCGACCTCTCCATAGCTTCAGCATCAGCAACAGTGCAATTCTTCTTGGATTCGAGATGTTCAATTTCTGCAGCCAACATTTGTATTCAGGTTTTGCTAACCATAGCTCGTTGAAGGATTTTGTCAACCTCAAACTCGCAGGAAGAAGAAATACGCGGTTACCGGATGTTGACCAAGGGGAAGCAACTATCGATTTCAACTTTACTGGCGAGAAAACGAAAGTACGATTGTACTCTGACGATCGCGTCATGATCGCTTGCGTTTATTACGGTGAAAAAAAAAAAAAAAAAAAAATCCAAACTACGTACATTTTAAATCAACATTCTTATTTATTTTTGTGTTCTTTTGCAAATTTCCCAAACTTTTCCCAAACTTTAGACACAAACTTAGTTTTCAAAGACTTTCCAGGGCCTGGAAAATGTATTTTATTATTCCCAAACTTTCCAAGACCTTCAAAGACCGTACGAACCCTGCAGTCATAAGATAACAATAATAATAATTATACTCACAGCTCACTTCCGTCATTGCTTATATTGTAAACAAAACCGGTCTGTCCAAAATTCCCAGAATCTCTGTCAAAAGCCTGCAAATAAATATTAAAAAAACATGAAAAAGATTTATTATTTGCAGCTGACATAAGAACTCTTCAACCTACAAAATGTGTATTCATCTCAAAATGTAACAAAATTAAAAAAAGAACACTATTTAAACAATAAAATAATAATAATAATAATAATAATAATAATAATAATAATAATAATAATAATAATAATAATAATAATAAAATAAAAGGAGTGACTCTACACATCACATAGGTCTATAATGTGTCAATGTGCTTGTGTACTGAGCAGCAAAATGGAAAGTGCAAGTGTTTCTACCCCAATCCCCCCTCCATACCCCACCCTGGCTGCTAAGAAAACAATGTCTACACAAACCACTAACTAGATGGGCAAAGCCCATATGATTCACATGTCCCTTAGCTTATTCACAATAGTCTGATTGCCTAGTATGGATTCAGTTTTATACTGAAATGAAACGTTTGCATTAAAACACAAGGTAATATTAACTTAGATCTTGCGATTTAACTCAATGAAATCGTGCTGTATTACGTATTACGTCAGTGTTTAGATTTTTTTGTACAACAGAAAATAAGTACCAAGGGAAGTAAGCAATACACATACTTGAAAGGGGTCTTTTTAGAGTAGATTGCTTCCCTTTGACCATATTTTTGACAGATATTTTTATTTTATTTTATTTTTCTTCTTTAAGGATCCAGTTTGGTTCAGAAAATTTTGTTTAACAATATTAATAGTTATGTGACAAATGCCTCTTCAGATTGTGCTTTCATGATTATTTTTGTGTAAAATTCATTGCTACAGTGTTTTTACATCATAAAAACAAGAGAATCAAATATTTTCATAACAAAAATGGGTGCAACATATAGGTACAGTGGAACCTCTCACAACGACCCCCCTCTATAACGACTCCCCCGCTACAACGACCCATTTTATTTTAACCGATGTATTTCCTTATATTGCTGTCATCAGTATAGCGACTCCCTCGCTATAAGGTCTAACGACCGATCTTTGCAGACCGTATAGCGACTTTCTCGGCATGACTGCACAATAAAAACTGTCTACGATCTTGTTCAGCACAGTCAGACAGGTACCTATATGTGACACGCCAGCCGATAAAGTAATCTTCTATAAGTTTGACGTCATCTTGTAACGTCACATTCTAGATTCTACTCGTTTGGGGTTTGCATTTCACTTTATTCACATCACGAGCGCGGCACTGAGATGAAGCAAAGAAAGCGTGATGGGATGATGGAGTCTACAAAGAAAATAAAATTTTTATCTCTGGAAGATCGAGTTAATGTTGTAAACAGACACAAAAAAGGAGAGACTGCCATTGCGATCGCAAAGAGTCTTAAAGTTGGAAAAACACAAATTCAAGGAATTATCCGAGACAAAGATGACATTCTTAAAAGGTGGGAAAGTGGTGATAATGCCGATCGTACGCGATCAAAACGGAGGAAGACAACATACTTGGAAGTAAATGAGAAAGTTTGGGATTGGTTTCTGGATGCTAGAAGAAAGAATATTCCGATCACTGGCAAACTGATTCAAGAAAAGGCCATTATGCTCTCTGTAAAGACCCCTCTCTATAAAGACCCCTCTCTATAAAGACCGATTTTTGTCAACATCAACAGATAAAAACTTCACCCATGCTGCTGGCCACCCCCTAAAAAAAAATTTAAAAGATGGAAATACAGGTTACACCCTCCCCTTAATTGTTTCCCCCTTTTTTAGACAGAGAAAGACATTACATACACTACCGTGAGAAAAAGAAGAATAGTTTATAAAGTTTACTATTTTATATTACTAGAACTTTTCTAACTCTTTGCCTGCCAGGCATGTTTCCACGTTTGTGCCAGACATTTCTCTGGCACCGGAAAGAAAGTTCAGTACCTTAGGCATTTAAGCTACTGTTCTTTCAATAATAGTTGTTAAATAGACATATTTCATACCAAATTAAAGGTAAAAGAGTAAAGAATAAGAAAAAAAAAACCACAAAAATGTTAATTTGATGATGTTATTGAAATATGTGTTTTGAAAGCATGTTGATCTTTTTGAAATGATAAAATAAAATAAAAATATTTCTACATACCACAGTGATAAAAAAAAATCTGGAGGAATAATTCCAATCACTGAATCAGCTTCACACACCAGAAAGAAAATTTATTTAGGATCACAATACACTTTACAGTTTGAAATTATATTGATTATTAGCAGAGTTTGACACACTGTCGATTGTGCCCATCACAATGCTTAGTAAAATGCACAAAAAACACTCTAAAAACGAATCAATTTGAAGAAACCACGCGCGTGTCGATCGAAAGTAGAAAGAGTTATCTCTCTTTGGTTAAAATAAAACTTGGATTGGACTGCGCAAAAAAACGGAACGAAACGGAATACTGAAATCGACGATATATCGTCGATTGGCACAAACATGGCGGCTCAGATCGACGATATATCGTCGATTGGCAGTCAAAGAGCTAAAAATATTATTTGCATACATCTTTGTGGCGTTTTCTTGGTGAGGCATTTGTTAATTGTCTTTGTTCAGTCTACCCGGCCCTGTACCTACCACTACCAGTACAGTAGTGAAGCTTGGTCAGTGTGCCCCTTTTGTGAAAGTGACATTTATGATGGTCATTGTTCAATATACTGTACCTGCATAACTGAATCGCTTGGCCAGTGGGCCATGTTGAGTGACAGTGAACTCTTACTTCATGACTGAATCGCTTGATCAGTGTGCCGTGTTGTGTGACAATGACAGTTATAGTGGTGATTTATTCAGGATATATCCCTATCAGCATAATGACATAATCTTGGGTGAGTACAATACATTTTTTATGTGATGTTTCCTACACGCACTAGGTTATATAAAAAAACACACAACCATTGTACATGCACTGCATAGGCATGCCTAAGATATGTTATTAAATGTTGCATATCTCTTCCCTACCTCCTCTCTTTCTCTCTCTCTCTCTCTCTCTCTCTCTCTCTCTCTCTCTCTCTCTCTCTCTCTCTCTCTCTCTCTCTCCACTCCAATTAATATTACTTGACTTTTCCATACATGCATACTCTAGCAATGCGATGCTTTCTCATTTGTGTTTTTTCATTGTAAATTGCAGTATTTTGGTGAGTAACATTAATTTTTTTTGCATGGTGTTAAGTTCCATTGCTCATTTTCTGTATAGACTTCCTGTGACATTTATTTACACGCACTAGATTATTGCAAAACACAATACACATTCTACATGCACTGTATATGAATATGATGACTGATATGTTATTAAATGTTTAATCTCTCTCTCTCTCTCTCTCTCTCTCTCTCTCTCTCTCTCTCTCTCTCTCTCTCTCTCTCTCTCTCTCTCTCTCTCTCTCTCTCTCTCTCTCTCTCTCTCTCTTTCTCACAAGTGAATGCATGTCTCCATAGAAAAAACAACAACACGAACACATAACATTTCATTTTGTGTTATTTTCCCCTAGTCTTGTAAATTGTTGTACTTTAAAATTTGCTTAAATGTCTCATTTGTTTGTTGCTTTGTTTTGTGAAGTCCTTTTAAACTTGACTGTATTTACTCTTTGTTTGATTGTGTTTACATTCAGTTTGTGTGTATGTGTCTACTGTGTGTATCATATCGATTGTGTGTGCATGTAGTGTCTCTCTCTCTCTCTCTCTCTCTCTCTCTCTCTCTCTCTCTCTCTCTCTCTCTCTCTCTCTCTCTCTCTCTCTCTCTCTCGGTTGTGTGTTATAGGTCTAGCATGCCTTGTAAATTGTGCTGTTTTGGATGAGGTTTTAAATGTATTCTCGTTTGTTTGGGCTCTCTTGTGTATAGTAAATAGTGGATGAGTTTTAAAAATACTATCAGTTTCAGCAGGAATTTTTGTTAGGCATAAAATACTTATGCACAGCGAGCAAAAGTAGTTTCTAATAGCGTGAGGGACAATTGTCATGTATTTCTAAAATGTATAACAAAATCATAAGAGAGGGCGCCGGCGCTTCGTTAAGGTCTGGCTACAGCAATGCAATGGGCTTGGTTAAAATAATTATAAGCTCCACAGAGTACTAAAGGCAAGTGCCAGTAGGCTAGGCTACACCAAGGCCAGCGGCCGTCTCTGACCTGGTTACGGGCGGTTCAGCCAGCGTGAAGGGAACATAAGAGGCAGAACAAGGATTGTTTTTAGCACCGTCTGACCGTACCCCTTGAACACAGCCGTGTCTGAGGTTTGCAAAACTTTTGAATGTTGAAGATTATCAGTCAAGGCAGTGCCACAGGCTTTCAGTTTCTGTCGTAACAGTCTAATTCTTCTTCTTAACCATGTTTGATGTTGCAGACATGGCTTTCAGTAGCAAATCTGTGCTAAATGATTGCTCGTGGCAGGTTCCGGACAAGGCTTCCCTTGGCAATCATCATACAGTTGAGAGTTTGAGAGGTCATGGAACCTCGGTACATTTGTTTTGTTCCTAACTTGGCTGCATCCTCATATGCTGCATTGCTGTGTGGAATGCAGAGGACAGACAACATAAAAATGGGCAAGTCTGTCAAATCTGGCATGATTATGTAAAAAATTGAAAATACCAGTTGTGAAAATCGTTAATCATGTGCTCCAGACTAAGGAAATGTTGAAGCAACCGGAACAAACACAGAACAGATGGAAATTTGCTGTGCATGCATAATCAACGTTTGCTGTGGGTCCCCGAAAGTTTAGAGGTACCATATTGTGGTAGGCTCTCAACTACAGGCGCTTTGCACCACATGGTAGGCCAAAATGCCTCAAATTTTAAAACATTGCTTGAAAATAGTAAAATCAAGAGAGGCCAAAATGCCTTGAATTTTAAAACATTGCTTGAAAATACGAAAATCAGGAGAAATTTAAAAATTAAAAAAAGAGAGAGAATTGGGAATTGAAAAAAATTTAGGAAATTCCCAATATAATAGGTAGGGTTGGCATCTATGTATTATATAAAAAGTGTACCAAATAATCAGACATACTGTGATCTGTATAACAAATGTTCCCTCAGGAGCATTCTCCTTAACATTTGCTGTAAATGACTCTGCAGAAAATGTGGGGGGGTTGTCATTGACATCTTGTAGCTGGATATTAACTGTTGCAGTTCCTGAACCAGTGCAGTCCAAGGGAGAATTAGTTACTGACTGAACAGCTCGAACCTGAAACATAACGCCACAATAGGTCACAATAAGTCATTGTCAAAAACCTAACAAAGAAACATAACATTAGAATAATGATATCATTACAACAACAACATAATGTTCCAAACTCCTAGCAAACAATTAAACAGCATCTTCAACAGCTCTTTTCAGACAGACAGTGGAAGATTATACAAAGCTATCACATGTTGCTCTCTACCCTCTTGGATTCAAGTTTCAACTGGGTCATTACATTTTAATGCACACAATATTAATCAAACTTTTCCTAAAAGATAAGTAGCAAACCCTGCATATCAAAACTCAGACCCCCAAAACCCTTATCGCTTGTGTGTGACAATAAAGCTGTGAATTCTTAGTTGTAGTCAAACTTACTGTCAAATTGTATGACTTCTGAAGAGAATCATAATCCAGGGCATTAGCGTTGATCACTGCAATGGTGACACTAGCTGGAGAGATGCCCGATGTTGGTCTCAAAGCAAAGATGTTGGTGAATTGTTCCAAGATCAAATCAAAGGCAGCCCGATCTCCCTGAATTTTCAGATGAAAAAAAGGTCAGTCATCAGACATGCTTGCAACATCACTGTTACAAGTTTACTTTAACATTACTCATGATTAATTCAATTACAATATATTCTTTTCATATTGCAATGATGCATGTATCTCCAATAATTCACTTCAAGCTATTATCACACCATTAGATTTGTTTATTATGTGATACAGCACATCAGCACACTAAACTTCTGTGCACCCATTATGTATGTTCTATTACACATTCTTGTCTCTAATAATATATGTATTAGTAAATGATAGTAAGTGTATTTCAGTGTTATATTTATACCAAAATGGAAACTCCGATGGTATGGCCACGTCACCAGATCATCAGGCCTTGCAAAGACCATTCTGCAAGGCACAGTGCAAGGAGGTAGAAGAAGAGGGAGACCAAAAAAGAGGTGGGAGGACAACATTCGAGAATGGACTGGTTTGACACTGAGCGAAGCCATCTATGGCTGCTGAGGACAGAGAAAGATGGAGTATGCTGGTTAAACGATCATCTGTGGTGCCCCTATGACCTCCGGGTTACGGGACAGGATAGGATAGGATAGGATTTATGCCAAAAACACATCTTTCCTACAAATATTTGTTAAAAGCATTAGTTCAAAGTATACATACAGAATCTCTGTCACTGACGATCATTTGTAGGGCGATGTTCGAGCCTTGTGGAGTGTTTTCCGGTACGTCAATACGATATACGTCCTTGTCAAACTGTGGGCACCAGTCATCAATATCCAGGACGCGGATTGATATTTGGGCGATGGCAGTGGTCAGAGGGTCATTGCCAAGAAGCAGTGGAGTGTAAGAAAGCACTTCCCTGGCCTGTTCAATAGCAAAATTTCATTTGAACTCTTTTTGTAAGCATGAGTGTGACCGGTCTACGTTTCCTTTTTTTTCTGCTCAAGATTTTTTTTAATCAAGATATATTATTTGAACAATCATCACTGGAATCGAAAAAGTAGTCTACCTTAACTTTTGCACTTTCTATGTATGTTACTACGTGGCCTGAGTTCAACAGAATAAGCTTTAGTTTCATGGGGCAACATGACATTTCTGGCCAATTTACTGTGGATAGCTACACATAAATGGCTTCTACATGTATTTCATATCAAAAGTTATGTAGAGAGCAACAGACTGAGGAAACTTTAGGTGGATTTAAACGTATACTACGAATATGTAAAGTTTCCTATACAGTGACTAGAGAATTAAACATTAAATGCTGCAAAAATGTATTTGCAAATCTACTGTTTTTCTGAAAGATAGCATTGTCATTTATAAACATATCCAGTTTTTTGGTGTGAATTTAATTATGTGTTTTAAGCATTTTTGAAAACTACTCACAAATCTTTCAGTGCACTTCCACTTTTCTAATGTTTACGGAGAACTAGAAGGACAAAGCCCATATCACTCACATGCTCCTTATAAAACTTGCAATATTCTACATAAAAGTTAGTGTACAGAAAAACTGAAACAAAATGATGGCATAACAATGCAAATAATTACTTCGATCTTGCAATGATCTTGACTTTGAGATGACCTTGACCTTCGGATCCAAATGGCCACTCAAATATGATCAAATAAATTATAGCAAATATTGTATTTACTATTATGCAAAAAATATTGACCTTGAGATGACCACGACCTCTGATGCTCATGTATGATTAAATAACTGAATGTTAATGCATACTATGGGTCAAGCATAGACCCATTCCGCTTTTTAACAACAAATGTTACTCAATTTTTAAAAAAAAAAATTTTCTTTATTTTGGTATGGCTTAAAATGACTTTGACCTTCAAGTTCAATGCAAAAACATCAAGCTATGATCTTTACCTACAACAAGTGTGGACTTTTTATCTCTCACAGTTTAAGGGTAAGGTCAGTCCTCACTTCAAAGTACCCATAATTATAAACCGACTTTGGACAGCACCAGTGTCCTTGACCTTGGAGCAAGTTGACAAAATGTGCATTGTTGATTGTATGTGTGTCTCATTGATATCTATCAAGCATAAAACAATCATAAGTTCCAAAATTTGGTTATGATAGATGGAATTAGATTCCGAGATCGTTGTGGCCACGCGGTGTAAGGCCGGGCCAACTTGCCTTGTCCACAGGCTAGAAACCAATGGCCCCTGACAGGTGCGGGATCGATTCCGCTTCTGGGCGTTGTGTTTTTCCGAATATTATTTACTTCGACTCGGGCAGCCTGTTGGGGGTTCTCTCCAGGTACTCCGGTTTGCTCCCCCAGCAAAATATTTTAAAAACATACACACATTACAGCTAATCATTATTACGTAGGTTGGGTTTGAGCGCACCACAGGCTGCGACTATACCTTCCCCCAGGGTGTCGCCCAGAACCTCCCAATAAAAAAAATAATAAAACGTCAAAAAAAAAAAAAAAAAAAAAAAAAAAGGAAAAAAGGAAAAAAGGAAAAAGAAAAGAAATTAAGCCACTTGCAAGTTTGCATAGCTGGACAGCGGACGGACAATTTTTATTAATTTTTTTAATAAATATAATTTTGGGACTATTTAGGAATCATCTAGTCTTAGACAGATTTGTAAAACTCTAGAGAAAAAAGAAGGGGTGTGGGAGAGGGGGGGTGGGGGTGCAGGGGTGAGGTGTGTGTGAAGTACACAGATTCAAATTGCTGCATGCATGCGAGACATTTTATATACACTCACAACATTCAGATTTGCTGTTAAATTCTGGCTTTATTTTAAAGTTGTTTTGTAGTAAGCTTATACAGACCTGCCTACCTCAGATTTTCAGTTTTCGTATTCTGACTGGCAAAATGTGGTATTCTGGGACCAAAATTCGTATTTTCACTCTCGGCGAATCGACGCATTTGCAAGTAGGAATTTAACAATTGTAAATTAACTTAGTGAAGATAAAGAAGAAAGTAATCACTGCATTAAAAAAAAAAACTCAAACTGATTCCTTAAATACACTGTTCCCCGATTTATTTATTTATTGACTACCGAACAAGCGCAAAACTGTCATTGCTAGAGAGCAAAAATTCAGTTGATAAAAACTTAAATTGGATTTGGAAACAAAAAATTAATTTATCTATCGTGAGGGACTAAGTAATTTATATGATGTGCAAAAAATGTCAACATTGTTTTCCTTCAGCTGCTGGCTATAGCAGCTCTTGAGCCTGTCTGGTTCTTTGCTACAAAATAAATTATTTACAGTAAGTGACTGGGAAAAATTATATGCAAACTGTCTACGTCACTACGTCCACCGTGATCACAACTAAGACATGGTTGAACTTAATGTACTATTCTCTGACAATGAAAAGTTTCAATTGTTTCTGACATAAGTATGGCGCGCAGTATGGCGCGTTGTGAAATGTCTTAAAACCCAAAACAAACGTCTTATTACCCAAAAAAAAAAAAAAAAAGGTGGCAAAATTCGTATTTTTTAAGACCTTTGCGTATTTTCGTATTCTAGGTCTCAAATCCGTAAAAATACGGAAAAATCCGTAACGGTAGGCAGGTCTGCTTATAGTCTCTTATATAAAATGGTTACAGTATGTGACAACATTCTTGTCGAGCCCTGATAGCTTGCAATAACAAAATGAATATACATACCCTGATCATTAGCACAAAACGTTGGCCAGGAGTTCGACCTGGGTCCTCATAATCAAGCACTTTTTTGTTAGTGATGTTGCCCCTTACAGGGTCAACTGTAAAATAAGTCACTGCCTCATCATCTGAAATATTTTAGAAAAAAAACAAGGTCAGAACAGTTTATATTTCATTGAACCAGTATGCAGTTGAAAGTCAAAAACAAACAAAATTTAATGAAATACATACCCATGTCCTACACAAAAACTATTCACTAAAAATTGATGTTCCTTTTTTTTAGTTTTCCATTTTATTCTTAAAGTCATATCTTGATTCTAAAATGACAACAGATGAAATAATTGAAGAAATATGAAAGCAAGTGCAGGGGTTGTGAAAGCACCTGTTTGGTCAGAAAATGCGAGGACAGACTTGTGCAGACTACCTAGCACTTGCAGCTCACTCACCCTATGGGTGATCTTTTTGTTTTGCTCATCCTTCCACTTTTCATTAGCCTCCAACATTTTACACCATGCACTGTCTCAGTGCAAATGAACGTTATAAATGTAGCTAAAAAAACATTCTGGTTGACTACTGTCCACTAGTCAGGTGGGCAATTTGAAAATTCTTGTTTCAGCACCCCTGAAGTGAGTGAACAAATGGAGAAAAAAACAAAAAACAAACCAAAAAAAAAAACGACAATGTATGACTTCCAGCAAATGTTTGCTCAAACACCATACCTCCATACAGTTCATACTGGATTGGTCTGCGGCTCTCTTCACTGTCAGTATCCATCGCAGAGACATAGTCAATGTAGGTGCCCTAAAGGAGAAAGCCACATTCTTGTGATTCAATTCAAATTTACATCATGCAAATTTAACTGGGGAGAAGTTTGGAGCAGTGAAGGAAAACTATACGTTGTTTTGCCTAAATCACTTAAACATCGACTACTTCTTGTCTTTCTTTCTTTCTTTGTGTTTTTGTTGTTGTTGGGGATGGGAAGGGGAAGGGGAGGGGTGTGTGGGTGGCAAATTATTGTTTTCCACCTGTTATTTTGGAACGTAATGAGCATGAACTGTTTTTGTAGAGACCTGCGCTATACAAGACTACAATATCATCATTATCATTGTTTAATGACAACTTAGAAAAGAAAAAAATGCCCCCCCCCCCCACCCCCCTTAGAGCAAGAATTATTCTATTTAATCAGCAAGGGGCCCCCACCTCCCTCTCCAAATAATCACTTCTACTTCCTGTAGTTTCTGTCCTTCAATGACCCTTCCATCCCCAACCATCCCCCACCCAGGCACCTCTGTCGGACATGTATATTGTACTTTTTATTTTGTGTCAATAAGATTACAGGGAGTCAAGAGGCCCATTTTTGTCAAACTTTTACACTAGGTAGTATGACCGTAGAAGATTTCAATAATCCAAATTATTGTGGTGAATGCTCTCCAATCAGCATATTAAAAAAACCTAGAAGGGCAAAAAAGCCCATGACTCGCATGCTCCTTATGAAAACTGCAATATTTAACATGAAAATAAGTGTCCAGAAAAAAACAAAATGAAAAAGTGGCATTTAAATGCAAAGTAATACTGACTTTGATTTTTCTATGCTTTTGACCTTGAGGCGACCTTGAACATCGGCTCCAAATACACTCATGTACAATCAAATAAACTACAGCAAAAGTTGTAGTATAAACACACACACACAAAAACAGTGACCTTGGGATTACCTTGACCTTCAGTGACCTTCACCTTGGGGTGATCTTGACCTTCATGTGACCGCTCATGCATGATCACATAACCCAATGTTGGTGCATACTATGGGCTAAATATACAGCAATTCCACTGTATGATGACCTATTTTTAAAACCAAAAAGTTTTTGCCAGGACTATAATGACGACCTTCAAGATCAACACAAAAATGGAACAGATATGAAAAATAAATCTATCATCTCTAAACACAAGTTTGGACTTAATATCTCTTATATTTTAGGGTCAAGGTCACTTCAAAGTACCTATAATAACCAACTTTTCGACAGCTCCAGTAGCCTTGATCTTGGAGCGAGGTTGACCAAAATTTGCACAGTATGTGTATCTTATAGACATCTATCATGCAATAAATAATAATAAGTTCAATATTAATAACCTAGAAAAAAATCGAAATTTTGTGAGAAGTTTGTTAACCATGTGACCTTGAACTTGAAGTAAAGTCATTCATTATTGAGTATTTATGAGGTCTCATGGATATAAACCATCTTACCAAGTTTGGTTGTGATAGTTGAAATAGGTTCTGAAATATTAATCCACTTGCAAGTTTTGCACTGACAGACGGCGGACACCGGAAGGATAGACAGACAAAAAAATTTCTTTTAGATGTAATTTTTGGACTATCTGGACTCATCTCACACAGATTTGCAAAAATCTTGATTTGTTTGTGTGTGTTTGTGTGTGTGTGGGTGTGTGTGTAGGTGTGTGCACGCGTGTCTGTGTACATAGACTCACATTGCTATGCATAGTAGTCAACTAGAAGGGAAAAGCCCTATATGACTCACATTCTCTTTAAGGAACGTGCAATAATACTATTACTACTAATAATACTAATGATACTAATAATAATAATAATAATAATAATAATAATAATAATAATAATAATAATAATCATTTATTTTCCATAACGCAAAACCAAACTTATAGCCTGCTTAAAGCGCTTGCACGCATTCACAAACACATGACCTCGCAAGGATAAATAGTAAAATAATGTGGTAACACATTTAGAGATAAAACAGTTAAACATCGTATAATCTATAATCGTATATTCTACATGATAGGTGGGCCCAGAAAAACTCAAACAGTGGCATTAAAATGCACAGTAATACTGACAATTTGATCTTGCGATGATCTTGATATAACCTTGACTTCTGGCCCAAATGGACACTAATGTATGATCAAATAAACTACATCAAAAGTTGTCTTATGTACACAAAAAATTATCTTGACCTTCAATGACATTGACCTTGCGATGACTTTGATCTTCACGTGATCTGATGCTCATGTATGATCAAATAATCCAATATTGATGCTTATATACTACAGATCAAATATGAAGTCACTCCAATGTACGATGACAAATGTTTTAATGTTTTTGCAAGACCTTGACCTTCAAGATCAAGGCAAAAACGGAAAATATCGAAGATCAATTTATTTGTTCTATATACAACAAGTTTGGACTTTTTACTTCTCATAGTTTAGGGTCAAGGTTACTTCAAAATACCCATATGAACCAACTTTGGAAAGCACCAGTGATCCTGACCTTTGAGTAAGGTTGACCAAATTTGCGTGGCATAGGTGTCTCTTTGATATCTATCATGCGTCAAGGAATTTTAAGTTCAATATCAAAAACTTGAGAAAAAGATAAATTTGGTGAAAAAGGTCAATTTTTTATTAACATTTGATGACCCTGTAACCTTGACCTTGAGGAGAAGTCATTCGTTCATTCATTGATAATTTTCGAGGTCTCATGATTATAACTATCCTAAGAAGTTTGGTTGTGATAGATTAAATAGGTTCTGAGTACTTAGCCACTTTTGCACACATGGACAGATGTTAGACTGAGAATAGGACAAACAGACATACCATTTTTTTAAATATAATTTTTTGACTATTTAGGACTCATATCACACAGATTTGAAAAAATCGGGGATTTTTTTTTTTTAATAGGGTGAATACATAGACTCACATTTCTACAAGTGTGTGAGTCAAAAACTAGAAGGGCAAAGCCCAAATGATTGACATTCTCCTTATGGAACTTGCAATATTCTACATGAAAATGAGTGCCCAGATAAAACTATAAAAAAAATGTTAGCATAAAAATGCAAATAGCTGCGATGACTATTTGCTTCTCTATTATTTGTATTTACAAAGTTTTAATGCTTCAGTTCTATCCTGGAAATGTCCACAGTTGTTTGTAAGAGTTTGGTACATGTGAAGAAATGAATGACTATGAAGTGTGTGCAGTCAGCTGGCGTAATTGTGACTTTTCTTCTCGCCTCTACTCTGGTGTTTAGTTCTGGAACTGTCATGGCTGCCAGCGACACAGTGTATACTGCACAGCATCTTGTGATCAAGTACACGAGACAAGGGATGTGTTGCTGATGATGAATGCCAACCTACCCCCTTGCCTACTGCTGGATTCTTCAGTATTGGCAAGTTATTTTCGCCCCCTAGACCAACAGCAACATCCCCTACAGAGAGATGGTAACAACAACAATGGCAACAGCAACAGAAGCAGAAGGAAGAGAGGTAAGAGAGGTGGTGTTAGGCTACGGCTTCGCACAACTAAAACAGCCGTCCCATTTCCTTTTGTCATACTTGCCAACGTCAGATCTTTTGACGAACTTTACGCCAACGTCAAGTATATTGCAGATTACTGAGATGTATGCCTTCTGTGCTTCACGGAGACTTGGTGGTGTGTTGATACACAAGCCATCCCAGATACATAAGATGATGCCATAAAACTTGATGGTTTTAGATACCCCGTTTAAGATGGACAGAGATAGTGATGTGACTGGGAAAGGGAAGAGTAGGGATGTGGCAGTGTATGTTAATGAAGGGTGGTGTAAAAAGAGCAGTGTGATCGTTAGAGAAAGATTGTGTACTGTTGATTTTGAACTCCTGGCATTGTCAATGAGGCCTGCGTATTTACCTCATGAATTTGGTCAGTTGTTCTATGTTGTTGTGAATGTGCACCCCAAGGCAGACAAAACCTGTGGTGTTGCTGCTTTGGCAAAACATGTTGATAGACTACATGCTGTATTGCGTAACGCGCCTATGTTTGTATTGGGAGATTGTTTTTGGAGATAACAACTGTGATTTGCAGAGTATTTTACCTATTTCCACCAATGTTTCATGTAAAACTAGATACATTGTGCCTCATTCTTGGAAGGCGCCACTGTCTGTCCGTTGCCGAAAAAGCCCAACCTGTCCGATCTCAATGACTATAGGCCAATTGCCTTGACCTAGGTGCTCATGGAGTGTCTAGAGTGAATAGTATTGAGAATGTTGAAATTGCAGACTTTGCCTGCGCTTGACCCTCCGCAATTAGCGTATCAGCAATACAGAGGTGTTAAGATGTAGTTATCTCCTTGATTCATTGCTCTCTTTCTCATCTAGAAAGCAGTGGTGCCTATGTTACGATTCACTTGGAGATTTCTCTTCTACCTTCAATACTGTTCAAACCTACCTTCTGGGCAAGCAAACTCAGTGATATGAACGAAAATCCTTACCTTTCTCTCCGGATTACAGACTTCCTTAGAATCCGAACACAAACTGTTTGTATAAAGTCTCATTAATCTTCATCTTTAGGCGTCTGCATCCTTCAGTCATTCTTCTATCAAGACTATCAACACAGGAACATCTCAGGGCACAGTTACCTCCCCTTTAATTTTCACTCTCTACACCAATAACTGAAGGAGCCCCAATGACGATTCACAAATCATCAAGTTTTTGGATGATGCCGCAATCGTAGACACTTCTGAATCCGCCGTTAACTTTGAGCGGAGCATGGGTGCCTTCCTGGTGCGATAACAACCATCTGGAGTTCAATGCTGGTAAAACAAAAGAGATGTTGGTTGACTTTCGAAGGGATAGGACGGATGTGGTGCCTCTTCAAATCAAAGGCCAAACCATAGAAATTGTTGAACAATACAAATATCTCGGCACTATGATTGATAGTAAGTTTACCTTCACAGCCAATGCTAAAATGATCTTCTAGAAATGTAGGCAGAGAATATTTAGATTATACCAGCTTCGCTCTCTCTTGGTGTCACATAAAATACTGGAACAGTGCTACCATTGTGCCTACATCAAGTTGGTACTGACATTTTCATTCATTTTCTGGTATCAGTCCCTGAACGTAAAAAGCAAACAAATCATTGAATAGTGTAACCAATGTATGCAGTAAAATTATTGGCAAACCTCAGATTTCCATGTACGAACTTTTCCAGAAAAGGGCACCAAGCAAAGCCATCACCATCAAAGACGATCCTACCCACCCTCTGTCAGCTCTGTTTGAGACTCTGCCTTCTGGAAGGCGTCTCTGTAGTTTAAAATGCGACATTACTTGTTTCTGTTCAAATTTCATTCTGATTGCAGTGACCCTGATCAATTATTTTGATTGAGATATTCGTTTGGCAGCAGCTGTGTGCGTGAAGGGGATGCGTGCATGAAGTACTTTTGTTTATGACACAAATTTTATACTTAATATATATGTTTACGTGTGTTGCACATTTATGTTAAATAATGTTAGTTTTATAATGTAAAATGAAATGTGTGTGATGAGAGTGTGTGTCAGGAAGTCATGTTATTGTATAAGGGCAAATACTCTACCCATGACTGCTAGTCATTGGTATTGCATAGTTGTTTGCCTACCTATATGATAACGCTTTACTTTGCCCCAACCAGTCTGCCTACCGACCCTTCCACAGCACTGAGACAGCCCTCCTAAAGGTAACCAACGATCTGTTGCTGGCCTTAGATAATGGTAACGTCTCCGTTCTCACCTTACTAGACCTCTCAGCCGCTTTTGACACAGTCGACCACCACATTCTCTTTAACACTATTCAACACTACTTTGGAATCTCCGGCTCGGTCCTGGCTTGGTTCCACTCATATCTTTCCGACAGATCACAAGCAGTCACTGTCGATGGCTGTTTCTCCAGCACAGCAGACTTGGTGTGCGGCGTGCCTCAGGGTTCCGTTTTAGGGCCGGTGTTATTCACTCTGTACACCAAGCCACTGCTTCTCCTGCTCAGAAAGCATGCTGTTGAGAGTCAGTCATTTGCAGACGACACACAACTTTATAAATCCACAGCCCCCTCTCTCATTAATTCCACTGTTCAGACTTTGGAGAACTGCATCACAGACATTAAGTCATGGATGACACGCAACAAGCTTAAGCTTAATGACGACAAAACCGAAGCCCTCCTCATTCACAAGCACAACACCTCCTCCTCACTCCCGCCTCTCCCAACATCGCTTACGGTAGGGACAACAAACATTCAGTTCTCATCCTCAGCAAGAAATCTCGGCTACATTCTCTCCGATGACCTGTCCCTCAACAACCACATCTCCAACATCTGTCGCTCTGCATACACGGCCATACGCCAAATCAGCTCCTTTCGCCATTATCTTACGCTCACTGCCACCAAAACCCCAGTCTGCGCTCTCGTCCTTTCTCGTCTTGACTATTGCAACTCTCTCCTCGCTGGCTCCCCAAAACACATCATTGACAAGCTACAAAAGGTTCAGAACTCAGCAGCTAGACTAGTATTCCGAGCTAAGAAACGCGATCACATCACACCTCTACTACATTCCCTTCACTGGCTTCCTGTGCAAGCACGCATAGAGTACAAACTCTCTGTTCTCTGTCACAACTTCTTCACAGATTCTTGTCCCTCCTACCTTGCTGATCTACTGTCTGTCTACTCCCCTTCACGCACTTTAAGATCTTCTGCCGACACTCGCACACTCAAGGTTCCCGTCACCCGCACTAAGACATACGGCCAACGTGCATTCGCTTACTCCGCACCTAAGCAGTGGAACTCCCTTCCCTCCCATATCCGCAACATACAATCAACACAAGCATTCAAAAAGGCCCTCAAAACCCACCTCTTCAAACTTCACTATTCAGAATGATCTGTATCCCGCTGCCATTCTCTCCTCTTTGTCTCTGTCTGATCCGTAAGTGTATACACGGCTGTACATATTTATACTGTTTTTCCTCCTGGGCCTAACCGGGCATATAAATAGCTGTGAATATGATTTTGCTATTCTATTTGTCTTTTCTGTCATTTGTGTACATAGTTGTAAATTGTAATTTGTGTACATAAGTGTAAATAATTTGTACCCTTACTGTTCTGTCTTTTGGTGTATTGTAGCGAAAGCGATGTTTTATCGAGTGCATGTACTTATATGTAATGACTATGTAAAGCGTGGTGAGTCTGGTCATAGGCTGGAGTACCCGCTATATAAAAAATCCGTTATTATTATTATTATTATTGTTTCCCTCTTAGTCTATCAAGGGCAGTAACTACCGCTGATAGGTGTCTTATAAATAGAGGAGAAGTACTCACAAAAATGCACTTGGTTTGAATTTGCTAGTTTGAATAGATGTGGCCTACAGAACTAGATGGGGGACTGTGAACTGTCACAACTTTACACTTTATAACCCTGTAATGAACAGGTAGGAATTATTAATTGTTATTACTGTTTGTTTGAAAGGTAAGAGATTTATTTATTTTAATTGGGAAACTATTTGATTGTTGGTTTTCCATAAATGAGTTTTGAAATTATTGACTTCAGTGTGTTAATCTTTTATAAACTAGAGATGAGCAAGTATTATTATTATAAGATGTCTTCTTCTGTTATGCATCCTCGGTGAATGTAAAGGAAAGTAAATACAAATTAATTGCTGTATCTTGATGGAGAGATAATGAATGAAACCGAAAGAGTAAGGATATTGTTTCAAACTTTATTTACATATATGGGATTAGGCTACAGTGACCTTACTTTACTTCTCATCCAGGGTTTCTACTTGGATCCCACTTGGAGTGATGATTGTCATCATCAGCATCTGGGAGATGCTGACGTCATTATCGTCATCTGGGAGATGATGATGTTTTCAAGGACAGTGTGTTGGCTGGTATCTCCGCCCCCTGCCTAATCGGTGTTAGCCAAGTCACCAAGTCTGGGAATCAACCTCAAGGGTGGAGGTTGTTGTCTTCACAGTTGGAATGACCGACTGGAATTTCGGAATTTGGGAATGGACACTGCTTGTTCGACTCAGTCATCAAGTCACCGGGAAATGTAGTTAGTTGTCATCTTGGGGAGATGTTCTACGCACCAAGATCAACTGAAGTAGCTTACCATTAATTAATTCGATCGAGAGGGTTAACAGACGAAATGCTCAGAGACATTGAGACATTGAGACTCAGTAGATACTGTTTTCTGCTTTTAGGCGGGACGCCGCCTCATTAATATATCTTTTTGAACAGGAACACTCTGGATCAGTGAATTTGGTGTGGGTTTTCTCTCGGACTTATTATTATTCAAAAAGACCTTCATAAAATTTAATATTTCTTTATTGTAATATTTTTCTGTTTAATATTTATTTATTTACTTTTTGTCTTCGTTCTTCTTTGAAATTTAATAGAAATGGTTAATTATTTACCAAGTTGTTTCTGATGGTGTTTGGTGGGAGAATGTTGAAAGAGTGAATACGTTTCCTTCCTTTAAATACTATATTGAGAAAATCGTTTTAATAGTCTATTTCTTATATTTCTCATAATGGAGTCAGAGTGAACAGCCCAGTAAGGTATAATCAATAATTTATTAAAATAAGACTTTCACGAAGAATACACTTCGTTACAGTGTGTTAGATCTGAAGAGTGTTAGTGTGCATGCGTTTTTACATTTTTTATCGTATGTTTTTCAAGTCTAAATGTCTTTAATTTATTCAAGCAATTTTTAAAGCCTGTCATAATTCCTTGTAAAAGGTAACAAATATTTGTTGAATTGAACTAAATTGAATTGAATGATCTTGACCTTGAGATGACCTTGACCTCCTGATCCAAATGGACATTCATGAATGATCAAATAAACTACAGCAAACGTTGCATTATGCACATAAAAAAAACAACAGTGACTTAGGATGATCTTGACCTTGGGATGACTTTGACTTTGGGATGACCTTGAACTTCCAATGACCTCTAACGCTCCTATATCATGAAATAACCCAATGTTGATGCATACTATGGGTCAGATATAGTCATTTCACTGTAAGATGAAAATTCTTAAAACCTTTTTTTTTTGGAAGGCCTAAAATGACCTTCACCTTCAAGATGATCTTAAAAGTGTCAAATATATCAAATACCAAGCTATTTTGTCTACAAACAACAAGTTTGGACTTTTTTTTTAAATCTCTGACAGTTTAGGGTCAAGATCTTCAAAGTACTCATACAAACTGATCTGCATGACCTTGGAGTGAAGTTATCAAATTCGCATTTGTCTCAAAGTTATCTTTCTTGCCTCATAAAATAAGTAGTTTAATATCAATAACTTAACGGAAAAGTTAAATTTTGTGAAAAATCTTTTTTTTTATTTTTATAACTAACATTTGTTGATTTTGTGGATTATGGCCCTGAAGTGAAGTAATTCATTCACCAATCATTTTCTCTTGGATGTAAACCACCCTACCAAGTTTGGTTGAAAAAATGAAATAGATTCCAAGTGCCTAAACATGTAAAAGTTTTGCATGGGCAGACAGAGAGACAGACGGACAGACAGACAGATGGACATACAGACAGATGGACAGACAGACGGACGACGGATAGATGGACTTTTATAAACATTATTTGTGATTATTTAGACCACAAGTATATCAACTAACAAGTTAGTATCTCGTATTGCCCCCAGTCGACGTGCGGTGGTCCCGTTGCTCTTGGTTTTAGCCACAAGCTGAGACGGGGATATCCCAAACCTAAAAATAGAATAGAGAATTCTGGGAAATCTGTTCAAGGGAAGTAACTGATAACTAGCTAAGGTTGCAGTCAAGGTAGCCATTTCTTGCGAAGATGTGCTGGCTGAAATTAAACGAAAGTTGGGAGAGGAACTGCATATTTCTGGTAGTGAACAAAGGCTTTGCTCAATTATCGAAAGAGAACACGATGGATTTATAGAAACATGCACACATGTATCTGAGCTCAGTGCAGGCGATCGTGAGTCTCAGTGAACGATTGTTCGCCATTGTCATCGATACAGCTGCTCAGATCGCTTCGATGTGATGGTTCATTTATCGCTTGAATCACACTGTATAATGCACATGAAAATTATGTCAAAATATGATGATTTGAGCATATGTTCGATTCCGTACCGATTGGAAGATGGGGTGGAAAAATTCAATCATGGTGATGATCAATCCTATTTTGCAATGGTGGTTAGGCCTACTTTATCGTGTATGGTCACGGGTACTTTACCTTTTGTAGTTTGTGTGCTTTTTGTTCTGTCGGCCTTGAGTGTTTGCGTCACCTTGGCTCGTTGTACTTTGTTGTGGTTTCGTTCTCTTTTGATTTTTGAAAGCAAATTCAAATTGCATTGTTTTCCAGCAGCATGCAAGGTCAAATTAGACGAATTCAGATCTTTTTGTGACGCCATTTTGCGTGTGTCTCGTGTGCCATGCATCAATCGCGAAGAGTCCTGCCGACATCATATCAGAAAAGGATTTCCTTACCCATAATTCCCCTGGGTTTTGAAGTTTCTAAAAAATTATTTTAGGCCGACGACGCTGTATGGAGCGCAAAGCATGTAAAGGCAAGCAACCGGTTGTACGCGCACGTCGACAGAGACATAGAAGGGAGATACTAACTTGTTAGTTGATATACTTGTGTTTAGACTCATTTGAAAAAATCTTTAAATTTTCTTCTTTTAAATTTTTTTTTTAGTACATGGTACAGACTAAAAAAAGTACAGGCTGTAGCTAAAAAGTACAGCAAATTGCGGTTGTTGAAAATTACAACCCATTAACCCTTTGAACCCTGGATGCCCCACCAATTCTGAGCTCATCCCCTGGGCTCCCCGGAGAAAAATGGCATTTTTAGCATGCTTTTAGTAAAACAACGAAAACATAACCAAAGTGTTAGACAACCCAAAGTACTTCAAATGTCATCTCTTCATCTTCATTATCATCCCACAATCGATCGATTACTTCCTGAGTTGTGTACAGTCGCTTAGCGACGCTTCCTTGATTTGTAGACCTTCGTTTCATGACGCAAAATTGAGAAAAAAATGTCACAAAAACACGCACTGTGCTGCACTAGAGCGCTGACATTTTGCTTTACCTTATTCCCAATAACCCTCAATAACCCTATTCCAAACAGCAAGTACTAGAAAGAACAGTAAGCTGTGTACGGACCGCAAGATTAACGGTAAGGTTACGAGACCGATTTATCGCTCTATCGGGGCACGGCTGTTTAAGGGCTAGACCGATATATCGGTCTTTCGGGTTCAAGAGGTTAAAACATGCAAAGGTTGTGATGCTATTGGGGACTCCAATAGGCTCTGTCTTAGCTGGCCTATTTTGACAATAGGAAACATTTTAACTCATGCAATCAGTGTTATAATGTAATACTCTAGACTAGTATAGCCTGTATCAAATTGTGCGTCCCCTAAGTATCCAGCAAGGGCAGTTAAGTCAGACACTGATTATAGTACATAATCGTTTTAGAGCTATCAGACACAGCAATATTATACAGATACAAATTGTTTGCAATTTTCAGACACAAAAACTCAAAGTAAATAACTGTTTCTTAGTGTGAATTACACATTTCGTAATATTTTGTCAGTTTGATTTTGCATTCAGATTCACTTTATTGCACTGTCACTTTCGCTGAAAACAATAAAAGAAACTTACAATAGGCTGAGTCTCTGAAATGGTAGAACTAAAAGCTCGATAAAAGCGAGGAGGGGAATCGTTGACGTCCTTCACACCAATCTGGATCTCAAGAGGTGTTTCATGAACTGAATCCTGAAAGAAATTTAAAAAAAAACTCAGTATAATCAACCAATTTATCTTTTTGTATAGAGGGCCAAGGTGAAAAAGAATTAGTTTTTATTGTATTGTTTCTTTTTTTTTTGTTTCTACATCATACCCACAAGTGTACTAACAAAACAGAAGTTGTGGTCTTTTTTCCCCTCATGCTTGTATAAATGTATACTCCTTTTATTCAACTTAACTCTCAAACTTTTAATCTGAGACAGATGCTGCACAGTTTTCCTGAATCACATTCAAAATTTCTTCCACACTATCACTTAGCGCACATTAATTTGAAAACAGTCCAGTATGCAGTATGTAGTATGTGTATTGAAAAATGATATGATTGCTACTGCTTAGTATTAAAACTAGAGTTCTTTAATTAACTACTAGTAGAATTTTAACCCCTTGATTAACACAGCAAATGTGTGGTTTTTTTTTGATAATGCAATGGACCAGAGGTAAAATGTTAATTTCTACAGTATGCTCACATAATTCAACAGAATACAGCATATCATATTGAACATTCTCTCCAGTTAAAAAAAATTTATCATCACAGTTTTGACATAGCTTACTTCCTCACCAATAAAGTGAACTAAAAGTGATCTCCAAAAAGGGAGGAATCTACATTTCGACATCTCTACAAGACAGCCAACCAGTTATCTGTATTATCTCCATTCAGACAGTCAAGAAATTTGTTGAAGAGATTACCCTGTACTTACATGAGATGCGCATCTCTCAGCCTAAGCAAATATTTACACATGGCAGGTACCCATGGGGGTTAACCTGGATAATTATAAAGATGCACCAAAAATAAAACATTCATATCCACATACACTGGCAAACAGACGAACAGTATAACTCTGTTCTAATTCATAATCCAATGGAAGCTTCAAAATGAGTCTTCCAGTCCAGTCTTGGTTACTGTATCGGATGGTCTGCAGTCCAAACACTACGCAAGCTCTCCGACGCTAAAAAAACAAACAAACAACAGCTTAATTAAAAAACTTTAAATAAAATAAAATTGACACTTTTGTTTAATGTAAGCAAAATTAACTTTCATTATTTAAAAATATAATTTTTATCCATAGGAACATGCACACAATTCATTCAAGAAATATGTATTCACCCAGCTTAAAAACAGTTGGGGTGAAAAAAGAGGAAATTTAGCAGGGATTAAGAATGGAGGGCATCAACAGCGCAAAGTGTCTATGTTCCCCTGAACATTTTTAAAACACAGATGCAAAATGGTGCAATCTTGGCATTAATAAGTGCATAATTATAGTAATCTTCAGTCCACTCTAAGTATGTGTTTTGACACAGCGCTGGCCAGTGCTGTTTTCACATTATCATAAATAGATCCTATCCTATCCTGTCCCGTAACCCGGAGGTTGTAGGGACATCACAGATGATCGTTTAACCAGCATACTCCATCTTTCTCTGTCCTCAGCAGCCCTGATGGCTTCGCTCAGTGATATATACATCACTGTTGTAAATTTACAAAAGGCCTGCTGATGATAGCGAGAGTTAAAGCGAGAGCGAGAGAGATGGTTCTGTTTGGGTGATCAGTCTGGCACGGCTCCTGGTTTGAGAGCTTAAAGTTCTTTGTCTAGTCAGATTTATTTCTGGAAGTATGAGAATAAGCCTAAAATCTATGCCCATGACCATCGTTGCAGGGGAACTGCATGGTATTACGATTGCTCTTCTTGCTAATCTTGAGCTTACTTGGAGATTTTCACACTGTATCAAGCTGTCAGTCATCCAGAAATAGTAAAACGGGCAAAGGTCAGTGAGAACAGTAGCAAGGAGGGACAGAAATACAGCTGAAAACAATTTATTTCTAACACCAATAGCCATTTAATTCATTGGTGTGTTCACAAACAAGGGTCACATGTCAAGTTTTCAGAACATCTTGACAATATCACAGCAAAAGCCAATCAAAACACTTGCATTCCTGCATAGAAACCTCAATGTTGTTGGTGCAGACCAAAGCCCAAGCACACAAATCGCTTGTATGCATTTTACTGGAGTACGTGTTCACAGTGTGGGATCTTTCTACCAGGGAGGACGTCGACTGCCTTGAAGCCATACAGTGACATGGTACCCACTTCGATATCCAGGACTACAAAACTACAAATTATGAAAGTCACTTGCCCGGGGGTAAGTTAAAAGCTGTAAACCTGAAGCAACACAACTTGATCATCTGCACCAAATCATGTTTACTTTGATCTGTGGAATGTGTGTTTGGAATTTTGACATCACACTAAAATCCGATACATTACAGCGGATTTGATTCAATTGTTCAATCTTCAGCCAATGACAGCTCTCATTTTATTAATAGTGGGGTGATATTTCACAGCATATTTGATTGAACAATTGTTCCAACGTCTGCCAATGACAAAGCCTAAAAGCTGTATCCTTGTTGTGAATAAAATGTCTGAGTCTGAGTCTGTCTGTTGCAAGAAGGAGAGAAGAAAGAGCAACAACAAAAAATAAAATAAAAATTAAAAAAAAATAAATAAAAAAAAAACAAACAAAAACATTAACATCAACAGGGAGCGAAAGTAAACTGGGGTAAACTGGTAATGTTAAATATCAATAACATGATTTCATATGCATACGCAACTGATTATGTGAAGTTGTTTCTTCAAGTCAAGGATAGGTGCAACAAGTCAAGGATAGGTGCAACAATGGCAAGCATTAAGTCCTCTTCCTCTTCGATTGTTCAGGAATGCTCAAATGTCTGGGCTGTTAGACTATGCATATCAAACAGCAGGTTGGGTCTTGAGTTGGATCCTGTTTTTGGCAAGTCTTGTACAAGCCTGTGGATGAACAGCTGTGAGCTGGTAAAGAGCTATACAAGAACAATTCAACCAGACAGGTTAAACTGCTATTTACCTCAGAAGTGGTGACATTGTCACAAGTTACGATTAGCGAGGGCTGCTCATAATCCTTGTCGGTCACTGTCACATTTGCAACCACAGTGCCCACAGTTGCATTCTGAAAGAAAACAAATGAACTCAAATACAAAAGCTGATACTACACAGACAATAATACACTGGAGCACAACCTGAACACTTCATCGCATTTTCTGTTGCTACTACTATAATGTACTACTAATATGGAGATGACGATAATGATGATTATGCACACTTGTTTAGTGCCACTTGCTCTAAGAGTAAACACAACGAGAGTGTGCATGGTGAGATAAGAGAAAGGAGAGACAATGACACATTTGTATTAAACTATAACCCATTTAAAGTGTGTCTGAGGAAAATTTTCAAACTTTTGCAATAAACTGTATGATTATAAAAGAGACTAGTAATCCAAATTATTGAGCTGAAACCTTTCCCATAAGCACCACACAAAAAAATTGATAGAGCTGCACCTTTTTGACCATACCCGAAGGTTAACAGAAATTGCTCTTTAAACAGCCGAACATGGTGCAAGATGGCAGATACAGGGAAAAGTGTTCTTTATAGGTCTGAACCACTGGTTAGGTCTTCTTCAACTGAATATTGACGATTGTCTACCACAAAGGTTTGGTGAGTGACAAGCCTCTGTTTAACAGAAAAACTGCATCAAAAATAAGGAGACAATCAAAGAGGCTTTTGGGCACTGCTGCGCAGTACTAGTTTGTCCATGTGTGCATGGTTAAGACTTGAAGAGCTGAGAATATGCTGTTATGGTGGCAAATAATAACAGCACTACAACAAGGAACTTCCCAGCATCATTATTAATGTTTCGTTAATGTCTATCCACTTTCCTTACAGTCAGAACCCTAAGCAGAATACTGTGACATGACATGCTTTGTTGCTTGATCAAAACTACCTAAGTGACAACATGTGTGTAGGCCTAAATCCACAGTATAACCAAAGAGCTTAATTATAGAAAGAGGGGGAACTTGGTACAGAACCGCGAGACGGAAGATACGAGTTATGCGCCATTGTCGACATGCTAACAGTAACAATGGCTCGTGGCAGAAAGAAAACAAGGCGACCGAGTGAAACAGGGCGGTGACTTTTGCATAGCCATCAATTGCCGTAATGCCAGATACAAGAAAAGTTGTGATGGCAAGTTCTTTTTCAAGTTTCCAAGAGACAAAGAAAGGTAAATTGCAATCGAAAAACTTCTCTTTTTGGTGTTTATATAGGCCTAAACCAAGACCGCTGCAGTGTTGTTAAAACAATCGGGGAGAGGCTTCAGTGATTCATGTTATATCTATTCTATGCCACTACCAAAACTGTTTGCTTGTTGACAGTTTACGTTCAACAGGTCGCTCACTGTTTACATAGTTTCTAGGTTGTTTGACTATTATATTTGTGCTTACATTTCAAAAGTAGATGTTGTCAGATTGGCAGTTTGGCTTCGTCAAGTTAAATTACACTATGTCTGTTTTCTCCTCATAATCAAATACTACGCACAAAAATGATCCTTGATCTGTTGTAATCCCTTTTTGTTTGAGAGTAAACGGGAAAAAAATGTAATGTAGATACTCAGTCCTTGTTCTGATCTCTGAATATCTGCGCATTAGATCTATATTGCACGGAATGTTGTAGTCTAGGTTCTTATTGTTCTGTTTGATTACTTAATTATTTTCCATCAACAGATGCAAAAAGTGGATCCAGCTTTGCAGGCGAAAATTTAGGAAAGGCCTTGAACTTGAGGATTTCAACAAAAAAGGCTGCAAGTTCTGTAGTGATCATTTCGAGACTTGTCAGTTCAATTGCCCCCAAGAATTAAAGGAAGAGGCTGGTGTGGAATGCTGTATTTCAAATCCCCAATCCTCCATCACCGGTATGTAAGCCAGTGATCTAGACATTAAAAATCAAGATGTACATGCTACCCCAAATGCTTTGACTGTCCAGTTAAGTTGTCTTGTTTGACAACTGGAAAAAAAGTTTGTCTTTGTCTTATTGTGTGTTCTATATTCAAAATAATAATAATAATAATAATAATAATAATAATAATAATAATAATAATAATAATACATGCCAAGCGTAACGGTATGAATGCAGTATTATGACAGATACATCATTTCGTCAGAAAAATTTCACTTCTTATGTCGTGTCTCTAAAATGAGTCTTTGATGTAAGCCTAGAACCAGTCAAACTGTATTCTCATCATGTTATGGCAAAATGGGTTGATTTTAGAAGAGTTTTGCCAGATGAAGGTGAGAGCGATTGATTGATTGAATGATTGATTGATTTAGCCCTGGGGGCTCATAAGTGTGTGAGCGTCCAAATATGTATGCTTATGCTGTTTTCTGTGGAAGTGTCTCATGAGAGAGAGAGAGAGAGAGAGAGAGAGAGAGAGAGAGAGAGAGAGAGAGAAAGAGAGAGAGAGAGAGAGAGAGAGAGAGAGAGAGAGAGAGAGAGAGAGAGAGAGAGAGAGAGAGAGAGAGAGAGAGAGAGAGAGAGAGAGAGAGAGAGAGAGAGAGAGAGAGAGAGAGAGAGAGAGAGAGAGAGAGAGAGAGAGAGAGAGAGAGAGAGAGAGAGAGAGAGAGAGAGAGAGAGAGAGAGAGAGAGAGAGAGAGAGAGAGAGAGAGAGAGGAGCTATGTTTTCTTTGTAAGTTAATGTGCGTTTGTATTCATATAGATGTTTCTTGTGTTCTCTCATTGCATTAGTGTTCTTTAAACATACACTGTACCTTCTTTTGAGTGTTTGCATGTGTGTGCTTTCTTTTAGCAGTCTGTATAATAATTGGCTTGTCTACGATATGCATATGTCCATTTGTTATATTTTATGAGTCCAGTGTGATTGCCTGTCTGTGCCAAAAAGATGAAGTGGCCCAGCTGGATGAGAATCGTCTCGGATTGGATCTCAAAGAATGAAATCAGTTAATCAGATACTAGCTTTGTGTCTAAGAACACACTTCTCGCATTGCAAATGATCGTTCTGGCGATCCATTTGATGGGTTCCATAATGTGACAGTGTGAAAGATGCATGACCAGCAATCGTCCACTCCAGCAGTAAAATCTTGTCTGTTGTATTGTTTTTCTGAAAGTGAAGGCTTTTATTAGCCTTTGGAAAGCAGTAATAGTCTCAGTGATACTGTTGGGGGTTATGAGCAACATCTTTTCTTCGATCAAAGTGTATCAAAGTAAGAAAACAATAACATACAACCCTGTATATTTTTCAGTAAGCACACACACATTCATGTAATTTTTTCTGAAACATTTAGAATATTCTGTGTATTTACTTTCAGAAAATAAATGCCTTCTTATACCCGTGAAAAGTTTCTGGATGCCAAGAACCAAAAGTTGGGGTCGCCTCGTGGCGCAGTGGATAAGTCGCCGGTTTCCTATGCCGAAGGTCGCGGGTTCGATTCCCATAAGGGGCGAACGTATGTGACTTACGTATGAGACTATTGAGGTCACCGAGGGTTTTCTCCGGGCACTCCGGTTTTCTCCCTCCCTTCAGTAATGGTACAGGACGCAGTCAATATAAAAATTTCAAAAAAAACAAATTTGATTTTCTTTCCGTCTTCTAATAGTGATTTCCCTGCCTTTACACCACCTGTTTGAGTGATGGATGTGTATTTGGTGTGTGTGAGGGTGGATGAGACAGGTGAGCGTGTATGTTTGTATAGATCGCCGCGCTTTGAGCCCGATTGATTGGGGAAAGGCGCGTATATAGCATCCTGTATTATTATTATTATTATTAAAAGTAAAAAGTTAGCCCTGTCGCTTTCTGCAACACCTAAATATGACATGCCTTAAAAACTAGTACTTTGCAAAATGATGTCGTTTCCAAAGGGTTAAGAAGAAATGTGCACATAAAGCATGTGTGTCTTTCTACAGACAGCTGAATGACGTCAACATTTCTGCATACAAGAACTGTGTGTTTTTATGTCATTTCTGCGAATTTATGTCATTTGTGATGTTTTTGTACTTCGTTAAAATGTGTGCCTGGGATAAAATTTTTTTAAACAATCGGTGTAAGCAAAGCTACATTGTAACCATGTTCATTACATCCATCAAGATTTAAGTAATAAATAAGAACAACTCTGGCAGGGAAATTGTTTTTTCTTCGGTAAAAGTGTTGTTCATTGAAAGCATGTTCATTGTACTAATGTTTGGCTGAATTAATATTTTAGCCTGAGTTAAACATTTTATCTTTATTAATTTTTAAAAAAATATATATTTTATTTTATTTTGCACCAATAGTGACCTCAGACGCACTTTAAATCTTTAAATACTCTATAATAAAGTACCCTATAATGACAAATATAATAATCTGTTTACCCTGGAATTGTGGTTGGGGTACTTTTCAGGAAAAAAAGGTGTATTTTGAAGAAAGTAAGTGTATTCCACGAATAACTTGAAAATTCCATATATTAGACGCAATTCATTCGCAACTTATGTACTTGATGTTTTGAGAAAACACAAAAAATATGTTATCTTACATCAAAGAACATAAATTGCTTTAAAATACAGAGATTGCAAAATCAAAACTCTTAAGAGAACCCCAAAGGACCGTGGTAAGCAATTATGACTGTAGTTATTTTTACAAATTGATTTTATTACAAAATTTACACACACACATGCAACAACAGCAAAAATCTTACCTGTAACTTACTTATTCATCACAAATAACAGCACACCTTAGAGACTTGTAAAGCCTTTGCTTTCACACAATAATATAATTCAGTCAAAGGTATTCATAGAAACATAGTTGTGTCTCTAGTATACATTACCCACAATTTCAAGACAGTTATGTATCAACTACACTATATAGTGCCCCCCCCCCAAAAAAAAATAATTTAGTTAGTTTTACTGCTATATTGCAAGGATTTGTAGTAGCAGGACTTTACATTTAGCTTTTTAAAATCTGCCACTGTGTATGTTCTCTCACTAGGTAATCCTGGTCTGGATTTAACCACCATAAGGCTGTCAACAGTTCTGGCTGACAGTGAAGCCCTTTGGTCAGTCCGGTTCTTGCGCACACAAGAGAATATGCGCTGTAGATCAAGAGTTGGTACAGACAGCAGGTCAGTGCTTATCCCCGATTCTCCAATGGTTGTTATTACAATGGGGTACTGTTTTTCTCTCTGTTCGTTTGAGCCATCAGTGGCAACACAAAAAGGTCCATTGCGCATCTGCTCTTTAACTGAAGCTTTGATGTCTTCTGCCATTGACGTAATTATCGCCGTTGTTTTGTTCCTGCCGCAAGAATACATCTGAGCGATTTTCGAGTCTGGAAAAGCACTTTTCACAGTTTTACTTATTATATCTGCTGTGGTGAGAGGTAGGTTAGTCTTTACAATAAGTTCGTAAAACATGTCCTCGGCTCGGATAACATCTTGCTCGGTTTGCGATACTTGCTGTGAAGGTATGAATTTCTGTATGCTTTGGCATGTTGCAGCGGCCTGAATTCTACCAAGTCGATCACGGTGGCTTTTACTCTCACAATGGCGATAGATATCAAATTTTCCAGAATGCGAAATAGAAAAGTCAACTTCACAGTATTTGCATCGAGCATGCACTTTGCTGACAGAAGATTCGACGATGCCAGGGATTTTAGTATACTTTGAAAGAAATTCCTGCTCACGTTTTTTTTTTTGGTTTTTGAGGGCCGGCAACACTTGCACTTGCTGCTTGACATTTCATTTTTCACCCAAATATGGCGCTGTGATTGTTGTCAACGAATGCGGAAATAGCCGTTCCGTGATGTCACTACTCGTAAACCAATCATCGTCGATTTTGCTTATCGCCGAAGTTACCCGAAAAACAACCCGCCAAAGCTCCAAACTGCTCCGGAAACAACCGATTTATGTATAGATTTATTTAAAAAAAAGAAAAGAAAAAAAAGGGCAGTATTCTTTTATACTGTCCCGTATTGGTCGTATTTTATCAAATGTCGCGTATAAAATACGGCGAAATCGTATGGGTAAACAGGTCTGAATAATATAAAAATCTACAAAGAACAAAAACCTGAAACTGAGGATATGGAGAGAGAAAAATAACATTCCTAAATGCATATTAACAACTCCTTACCTCATACAGATCAAAGTTGAAGTATCGGTCAGTAAATACTGGTGGGTTGTCATTAGCATCTCTGATACTGATTGATGTTGAGAAGGTCTGACAGAACAAAAATGAAAATATGTTCCGCTAAATTGAGGCATGCACATAAAACAGACTTTCCAGTTTCATAGTATTACATTCTGGCCAAAGAGTAGACCACGACTCTGAGGTGCTGAAAGCAAGAATTTACTAAAGCTTAATGAAAAGATTGCATAAAGGAGAATTGTGCACAATAACGATGGTCTTAACCTTGAGATGACTTTGACCTCACAAGACCTTGAACACATACGTCTAGATCAAAATTCCTAAAGAAAAGGTTGTAATATGTTGAAAAGCAACACTGACCTTAAAATGACCTTGACCTGCATGAGACCTTTGATGCTAATACACCATAAAATAAACCAACGTTGATGCAAATTGTGGATCAAATATAGTGCCATCCCACTGTACGATGACAAATGTTTCCTAGTTTGGCAAGGTCTAAACTGACCATGACCTTTAAGATTGATATAGCAACTTCACATAAGTATGAAAGATACATGGTCTCCACAAACAAGTTTGGACTTTATGCTTAATAACATAGGGGAGCCCACATGTAATTTATTTTTTTATTAATTTAAACAAAACATTTAAACACACAAATGACATATATCAGCAAAAAATAAACAAGCATTCATAATAACTGTTCTGACACTAGTAACAGAATTCTCAATGTTATAACAAATAACAAAAGAGGTCAGCATCAACAACAATCAAAATAGAACTGATTTTGTGTGTGCTTTGTTTTCTGCAAACAAATGAAATGGAAAACATTAATTTCATTACAATAATATTTAAATACAAGGAGAGCAAAGCCTACATGACTCACATGCTCCTAATGAAACTTGAAATATTTAACATAAAAATGAGTGCACAGAAAAAAATCCTAAACTAAACAGCAGCATTAAAATGCAAAGTAATACCAACTTTGATCTTTCGGTGCTCTTGACCTTCAGATGACTTTGATCCCTGGTTCAAAATACACTCATGTACATCAAATAAACCACAGCTAAAGTTGTATTATGCCAAAAAAACCAGTGACCTTAGGATGACCTTGGCCTTCAGTGACCTTGGTCTGTGGATGACCTTTCTTTATGTGACCTCTCGATGCTCATGTATTATCAAATAACCTAATGTTGTTGTATACTATGGGTCAAATATAGAGTCATTCCAATGTAAGATGAGAACTGATTTAATGTTTTTGTAAGGCCTAAACTGACCTTGACCTTCAAAATCAATACAAAAATGGAACAAATATAAAAGATCAATCTATTATCTCTAAATAAAACAAGTTTAGATTTTATATCACTCAGCGCTTCCCCAAAGGAAAGTCTTTACGCTGAGGCTGGTGAACCTCCCTTGGAGATCCGTAGGCTTCAGCTCGCCATGAACTATTTTCTAAAACTTAAATCAAATCCTGAAAATCCCACTACGATTGTGACCTGAACCCATTATTTACACTTAAATACTCCAACAAAACGAAAGAATTTCCTCCTTTTGTATCAGATTACATCCTCACTTTGATACTGCAGGCATATTAACTGCTAATGATGACCAACTGCTAACCATGCTCCCACCTTGGAAACTGATTAAGCCCGTTATCAACTTCAATCTCACATCCTTCAAAAAGAATGATACTTCCGAAGCTGTTTATAAGCAACTTTACCTAGAATAATGTTCGTTGCATAAAGGATACGAAAAATTGTTTACAGGAGGGTCTCTGGGAGACACCTCGATCAGCTTTTGCAACAGCGTATACCATACCTGATTTTTGTTCTTTTTAAACAGCTGAGCTCAAGGCAATTCATTTAGCTCTGAAACAGGTTTATCAGTCCAGTCATTTTTAATCATATCTGATTCACTGTCAGCACTTCAGGCTCTTTACAGGAGAAAAATATCACACACTTTTCTGGGAGATATCCATGATCTCCACACAAAACTTATTTCTGAAGGTAAAAAGATAGTTAATATGTTGGTACCTCGTCACATGGGCATCCGCAGCAATATTGCAGTGGGCAAAGCTGCAAAAGAAGCTCTTCATCTAGAGTTTCCTTCAGAGATTTTTCAATTTGTTCCTTATTCCGGACCAGCGTTGTATGAGTGGTTCATACTGATACCAAACCATCAGATCCAAAGTCTGCAGACTGATCTCTGATGCCAAACGCAAACACCTCCAAAACAAAATCCTAGAATCCACTTCTTCCAAAACTCTCTACGCTACGATGAACAAACTCTTAGGCACACCTAAAGAATCTCCACTCCCCAACACACACAAAAAAGAAGAACTCCCATCCGCCTTTTCCACCTATTTCTCTGACAAAATTCAATCTCTGCGCAACACACTTGACATTCTACCATCTCCGCCTTGCCCTCCTGACTCCCCCTTCACAGGCACCCCCCTCTCATTTTTCCGCTCTCTCTCTCAGGCAGAAGTTCTCAAAATCATAAAGACTATGTCTCTCAAAACCTGTGAACTAGACCCCCTCCCAGCTTCCCTGTATTTGGACGGTCTCCCAAAACTTCTGCCTTTCATCACCGATATCATCAACACCTCTCTAGAAACTGGCTCCGTTCCTGATATCTTCAAGTCTGCCATCGTTCGCCCTCTCCTCAAAAAACACAACCTTGACCCAAATGACCTCAAAAACTATCGCCCAGTCTCCAATCTCTCTTTTCTGTCTAAGCTACTTGAAAAGGTTGTCCTCAACCAGCTCAACGCTCACCTCACCATCAACAATCTCCTCAGTCCCTTCCAGTCTGCCTATCGCAAGCACCACAGCACTGAAACAGCCCTTTTACATATTCTGAACGATCTTCTTCTCTCAACTGACTCAGGCAACATCTCCCTTCTTACCCTACTCGATCTTTCTGCCGCCTTCGACACTATTGACCATTCTATCCTCCTCCACCGCCTTCAACACTCCTTTGGCATCACTGACTCCGCTCACTCCTGGTTTCTTTCCTACCTCTCCGACAGACGGCAGTCCGTTATCATCGATGGCATATCCTCTGACCCAGTTAGGCTCTCCTGCGGAGTTCCTCAGGGATCTGTCCTGGGTCCGGTCCTTTTTACACTCTACACCTCCCCTCTGACCAACATCATCCAGTCTCATCACATAAACCACCACTTCTATGCTGACGACTCACAACTACAAGACAAAGACAAACCTGACAACATTCAGGCACTCCTGACTCGCACGGTCGACTGCTGTGAAGACGTGAAGGACTGGATGACAGCAAACAAACTTAAACTGAACGACGACAAAACGGAAGCCATGCTGGTAGGCACACGCCAGAAACTCCCTCAGCTCCCCTCCTCTCTCCATCTTCAGCTTGACGGTACCTCTATCCCTCTCTCCGACTCTGCCAAGAACCTTGGCGTTATCCTTGACTCTTCTCTCTCAATGACTAGCTTTGTCTCTGCAACCGCCCGGGCCTGCTACTTCCACCTCCGTCGAATCAGTCAGATCAGAAAATACCTCACCACTGAAGCTGCCACCAAACTTGCTGTCTCCCTCATCCTGTCTCGCATCGACTATTGCAACTCCCTTCTTTCCGGCCTTCCCCGCTCCACCACTCTCCCTCTCCAACGCGTTCAAAACAATACTGCCCGCCTCGTCCTCAGAAAGAAGAAATCTGACCACGTCACTCCCTTGCTCAAAGCCCTACACTGGCTTCCCATCTCCCAACGCATTCAATACAAGACCTTGTCTCTCTGCTACAAGTCCCTCAACAACTCCGCTCCTCTCTATCTCTCTGACTTACTTCACCCATACATTCCCTCTCGCTCTCTTCGCTCTGCCTCCGACCCTCTCCGCCTCCGCATTCCTCGCTCCAAACTCAGCACGTTCGGGTCCCGCTCCTTCTCTGTCTACGGCCCATCCATCTGGAATACTCTTCCACTCTCTCTCCGTCAGAAACCCTCTCCCACCTCCTTCCAGTCTGCCCTCAAAACTTACCTTTTCAAGCAGTTCTAACACTATGACCTCACTACGCACCCCATCGCCAGCTGTCTCTTACATATAGTGTCTGGTCTGTTTGTGGTATGAGTATATTTGAGTGAATGTATTTTTTGCGTAATTGTTACATGTGTCATTGTCTAAAGCGTGCACATGCGTGCGTGAGTTGTGAGTGCGCGCTTAGAGTTATAATTATTATAAGATAAGCGCATTATAAATACAGTAATTATTATTATTATTATAATGGTTCTGACAGACCGAATGGTCTAATCAAATCAATAACAATCTGTTTCAAATTTTACCAGATCTGCCTGCTTCTCTATCTAACTTTGCATCCAACTGCAAAGAAACTGTTTTGACTTGCCTACATATAGGACATATCACCCATAATTTCCATTTGAAAGGCGAACAACCGCCGTGGTGCTTCGCATGGGCTAAGTCCTTTTACGTTCGCCATTTTATCTCTGAAGATGCTGATCTGGTTGATGAGAGAGAAAGATATTTTGGTTTAATGAGATTTCTAAAGTTTGCAATAGACAACACCTGTTTAAATTTTTACATGAGGTTAATTGTTTTATCGCATATAGGTCCTGTGATCTTGTTTGTATAGGTGGTTAAATTTCATCAGTAAAGTTAGTTTTATAAACACCTTTTATTTTATTTTAAAATTAGCGGTTTAGTGTGATTTTGAATAATTGAATGTGGTCCTGATTCGGCTCTGGGCAGTGCGTTGGACCCTATAAACTTTGAATATATATTCATAGTGTAAGGTCAAGGTCACTTCAAAGTACCCTTAAGGACCGACATTGGTCAGCTCTAGTGACCTTGACCTTGAAGCGAGCTTGACAAAATTTTCACAGTATGTGTGTCTCATTCATTTCTATCATGCATCAAAGAATAATAAGTTCAATATTAATAACTTAGATGGGGTAAGGAGAGGAGAGGGGGGGGGGGGGGTTGGGGGAGGGAAGTGAAATTTTGTGAAAATATTTCATTTTGAGGCTAACAACTGTTGACTCTACCTTAACCTTGAAAGGAAGTAATTAATTCATTGATAATTTATAAGGTCTCATGGATATATACCCCCAGGCTACCAAAGGTTCCAAGATATTACAAGACTTACAAGTTTCGCACAGATGGATGGCAGACGAATAAGTTTGGTTTTTTACTGTCATTTTTGGACTATTTAGGGCTCATCTCATACAGATTTGCAAAAATCTGGAGAGAAAAAAACCCTGTGTTTATGTGTGTGTGGAGGGGAGGAGGGGGGGAAGGGTGAATACATCAAGATAGAGTCAAAAAGGAAGAAAGAAGAAGAAAAAGAAGAAGAGTCATCTAAAACAGCAAAACACAAAAACTTACAGTAGACAATCCCTCCCTATCAGTAGCGGTCACCTCGATGCCAAGTTCCTAGAACAGAAAAGTAGTACCTGTCTCAACTGAAAACCGAGTCTGAAAAATCATGTTTTGGAATAAAATCAAATCTTGATGTGACAGATCATCCTAGTTGGCTTATGAGTTAACAAAAATGCAAAAGGAAGGTTTCTCTTGGTTTCAGATTGAAAGAAACAAACCAAATCACAAACCGAAATTCATAAGCAATATCAACCATTTGCATATCATAATTATGTCCGAAAACTTGACCATAACAAATCAACTTTTAGTGTCATTGCCTTTTTTTCTGAGGCACATGACAAGTATAGGAATGCTCCTGGTTTGATGCTTATAAATAATGACATCCCAATGAATTTGTTGTTTTAACTCTGGCTTTAAAAAAAAGAAAGAGTTATTTAATACATTATTATTAACTGTTCTTTAAAACTAAATGTGCAGGATTCAGCATGTTTTTGCGATGTAACTGTCACCAAAGAGCCACTTTAGCATTTGGTATAGAAACACTTTTGGCTTGATTGAAAACATAAGCATACATATTCAACTTTCAGCTTGATTGCATTAAACTGATAGGTCACTTCCAAGCAATAATAGTCATTCTAGCCTCTAGTAAGTCTATGACTAATGACCAACTCAAATGTGCATGATCCCTATATAATACAAACAGACTAAATAAACTATCAAATGAATCAAACCTAAGACCAAATGAATCATAATTATTTACCAGCAAGCAGTGAGACTCAAAACAAACAAGCAACTAAACTCACAGCATTTCTCTCAAAGTCAAACGCTGCTTTAAGTCTGATGGCTCCAGAGGTTTCATTGATTTCTAGGTACTCAGCGCTGTTGCCTCCCAAAGTGTACTTCACTGGAGATTTCTGTGGATCTTCAGCAACCACGGTTGCAATGACTGTACCTGTACACAAAATAAAATAAGGACAAAGATGGTTACCGCTATTGTTGATGGTGGTGATTTGTAAATAAATAAGAACACTCAGAACACTCACAAAGATCAAGCAATACCTTCAAATTATTCAAAATGATTTTGCTTCAAAGGACTACATAATGTGATAAACGTATTGGTCGAAGAACCATAACTCTTGTTTTATTTAGAAAGTACAGAGAAAATGGTGTGTAAAAATGTGATAATTCTAGCATGCCTAAGCATAGTTTTCAGCAGGAATAGGCCTGTCATACTGTTGTTATTATGGATTTTAGTTCAACAATGTTCCTACAACAGGAGCACAAATTAATTTATGTTGTACAATATGTAATATGATATTATATAATTATATTTCAAATATAATTATATAATATCATATTACATATTCCTATCCTATCCTATCCTGTCCCGTAACCCGAAGGTCGTAGGGGCACCACAGATGATCGTTTAACCAGCATACTCCATCTTTCTCTGTCCTCAGCAGCCCTGATGGCTTCGCTCAGTGTCAAACCAGTCCATTCTCGAATGTTGTCCTCCCACCTCTTTTTCGGTCTCCCTCTTCTTCTACCTCCTTGCACTGTGCCTTGCAGAATAGTCTTTGCAAGGCCTGATGATCTGGTGACGTGGCCATACCACCGAAGTTTCCGTTTCTTCACCACTGTTAGCAGGTCATCGTGTTGTCCAATGGCTTGTGTGATGGTCTGTCGGACTTCGTCGTTGGTGATGTGTTGGGTATAGGAAATGCCCAGAAGTCTTCTGTAGCACCTCATCTCCATGCTTTGTATTCTTTGTTGGAGATCTGCTGTGAGGGTCCATGCTTCGCAAGCATATAGGAAGATGGAGATGACAAGGGAGCGCAGCAGTCTTACTTTGGAATGTAGACTGATGGTCCTGTCTTTCCAAATGGGCTTCAACCTTGTCAGGGCAGCAGTTGTTTGTGCGATCCTGGAGAGGACTTCCTGTCGGGACCCATTGTCTGATACAATGGCTCCTAAATATTTGAAGCTATGCACTGTGTCGAGGGATTGGCCTTGGACTTTGATGTCCGTATTGATGCCATTGGTGTTGTTGGTCATCATTTTGGTCTTCTCTGCACTTATTTCCATTCCATAGGCTTTGGAGGTGGTGTCAAGCCTCTGTACCAGCTGTTCAAGTTCTTGTTCCTCTCCAGCCAATCCATCAATGTCATCTGCAAAACGAAGATTGGAGATTGCTCTACCCCCTATGCTGACTGTGCCTTCATGGTCTGCAAGAGCATCCGACATGATGCGCTCTAGGAAGATGTTGAAGAGTGTTGGAGAGAGTAGGCATCCTTGACGCACACCGATTGTTGTTCTGAACCAATTCCCGATGGCTCTGTTGTGGAGGACTGCACTGGTAGCCTTGTCATACAGGCTTTTGATGACTTCAATAATTTTAGGGCTGATGTTGTACACTTTCATTGTTGCCCATAGAGCTGCATGCCAGACTCGGTCAAACGCCTTCTTGAAGTCTATGAACACATGATATAGATGTTGTTGGTGCTGTAGGTATTTCTCACAGATTATTCTGAGGTTGAAAATCTGCTCAGTGGTACTTCGCCCTGCCCTGAATCCTGCTTGTTCTTCAGCTATGATTTGTTCAGCTTGGGGTTTCAACCTGTTGAGTATTATTTTCAGGAGGACCTTGCTGGGATGGCTGATGAGGCTGATGGTCCGGTAATTTTCACACTCCTGAAGGTTACCTTTTTTGGGAAGAGTGATGACAAGCGACTGGGTCCATGGTATAGGCCACTCCCCACTCTGCCAGATCTTGTTACAGATAATGGTGAGGGCATCAATCATCGCTTCTCCTCCTGCTTGTAGCAGTTCGGCGGGTATGTTGTCCACTCCCGCTGACTTCCCTTTCTTTAGCGCTTGCACTGCTGCCTCAACTTCTTCCCGGAGAATTGGGAGGATTTCTTCTTCTTCTCTGTTCTCGGGACATGCTAGAACTGATGGGTCTCCATTTGGTGTATGGTTGTAAAGGTCAGAGCAGTACTCTGTCCATCTGTCCAAGACTTCTTGTTCTTCTGTAAGGCATATGCCAGACTTGCTTTGGATAGTGGAGACTTTGGGCTGTTTGACACTTGTCAGCCGCTTCACAGTCTGGTAGGCCTTCTTGCTGTTGTTCTTGTTCAGACTGTTCTCTATTTCCTGGCATTGATCTTCTATCCAGTTCTCCTTTGCTGTGAGCATGCCTTTTCGGATGTCATTGTTGATTTTTCGGTAGACATCAGCTCCCTGTGAGGTGTTCTTTTTCTTTTTCATCTCTCTTCGTTTATCACACAGATCCAAAAGTTCAGGTGTGATCCACAGCTTCTTCTTTGGTCGGTGCTTGCCAAGGATCTCAGTGGCGACATCTGTCACAGCTGAGTTGAAGGTGGTGGTCATGGTGTTGACATCTACTTCACCAGCCCCCAAAATGAGCAGTGGTGCAAATTTCCCTCCAATTGTGGCCTGAAATAGTTCTGCCACCTCCGGGTCTTGCAGTACAATATTACATATTGTACAACATAAATTCCTAAAGTGAACAATTGATTGTTTGATTGATTGATTGTTGCTTTAGGTCCAGCGGACTCTTCCGAGCCAAATCAGGACCAGACAACCCCCGATCCACATAAAAGATCTGCCGAAACAACCCTAGTGGGAAAATTGAATGCCCTCCACTGGCCAGTCACTTTACAATAAAGACATCCCACGCAGGGGACGGCTGAGGCTTTACCCCAACTACTCGAACCCCCGATTACAAAAACAAAATAGAATACAAACATCATTATAAATTATCAACAAAACACATACATATAAAATGCCTACATTGCTAAATAATGACATCATAGGAAGCCCTAGTGACCACCTGGCAGAAAGCGTCCAACACTCCCAAGCTGATCCAACAGACCTCATACACAAACAAGGAGTCTTGTCCAGGAAGAGTTTTCAAGAAAAAAGGTAGGTCATTGATCTAGCGAAGAAGAGCAAATGACGAAGACAGCGACAGTGGAAATTTAAAGCACTAAATTTCCAGAAAGTGGGGATACTATTTATACTGAAACCCCTGGCACTCCAACGGGGGGGAACTGTTGCCGCAGTGAATGGGTCTTGCCTATAAAGGAAAGAAAGGTTTTCAACTGGGGCTTTCACTTTTCCCTTTATAGGTTAGAACAATCTACAGTGGCAAGATTGCTCATGACCCCAAGGGGTTAAGTGAACAATTTGTGGTCATGCATCTTTCACATTGTCACAATATTCCACTGGAAAATAGATCAAAACTGGTCAAAACAACAGCTGATAATGATCATTTGTGTACCGAAAAGGGGTATTTCAGAATTGGCTTGCGTGTATGCGTGAATCTGCGTGTTTTCCTGTCTCACAACTCTCTAACTTGTAACAAACTATGTTGTCACAACCTCTATTAAACCATAAACATAAACCAATACGATGGCACAAAATTACAGAATCAACAAGAATGAAATGGAATACATACAATTGCTTCTACTCAGGTCATTTCGCAGAATAAATCCGTTGGAAGAATATAATAATAATATAATAAATAACAGGCAATTTATACAGTGCTTTCCAAAATCACAAAGCGCTTTACACAAACAAATGTAAACACAACATGTGTACACTGGTCAATAACACATAACCACATACATCCCTACACCCAAAAACTCACTCATGGCGCCTAATGGAATGGAGCTTATGCGTCTAAGTTCAATGTATGCAATCTGACAAGTTTTTGCAATGTGTTGTTGCATGGAGAGATCCTGATCGAGAAAAAACCCAAGATCGCGAACAGTGTCAGAAAAAGAAATAGAAGTAGTTCCAACAGTGATAGTTGATATCATTCCCAAAAGTTCAGATCATTAATCTGTTCCTTTTTTTCTATTTTGTGTCATTCTTTTTGACTTGATCTCTCTCTCTCTCTCTCTCTCTCTCTCTCTCTCTCTCTCTACTCTCTCTCTACTCTCTCTCTCTCTCTCTCTCTCTCTCTCTCTCTCTCTATCTATCTATAAAACATAGGTTGGAGATAGCTCTACTGATGGCACTGTTGTGGAGGACTGCACAGGTAGCCTTGTAATACAAGCTTTTGATGACTTCAATAATGTTAAGGCTGATGTTGTACTCTCTCATGGTTGCCCACAGAGCTGCATGCCAGACTCAGTCAAACGCTTTCTTGAAGTCTACAAACATATAATATAGATGTAGTTGGTGCTGTAGTTATTTCTCACACATTATTCTGAGGTTGAAAATCTGTTCAGTGGTACTTCGCCCTGCCCTGAATCCTGCTTGTTCTTTAGCTATGATTTGTTCAGTTTGGGATTTCAACCTGTTGAGTATTATTTTCATGAGGACCTTGCTGGGATGGCTGATGAGGCTGATGGTGCGGCAAGCTTAAATGATTATTAAATTTAGCAAAGTGCCAAAAAATAAAATAAAACAAATATATTATTTACATAAAAAATTAAAATTACCTGATGGAGTGTCTTCCGAGAATGATTTTGGTTGTCCATCTGCATTTCGATCAATGGCCGAAACATTAGTCCAACGTGGGGCATCTTGACTGTATGCAACTATAACAAAATAAGAACACTTTTACAAAAAGGAACTAATTTTTACTAAAAATATTTGTTTAATTCACAGAGTGATTTTACTCATCACAAAACCAAACACTGTTAGCATAAACACTACCAACAAAGATGTATTATAACTGAAATTTTAAATATTTGTTTGTTTGTTTTTTAATTAATTGATTTTTTACAACTTTCTTCATTATTATTGATCAATTTTTTTAAACAGTAATTTCCATGCATTTTTACAGTAACAAATTAGATTTACAACATACTGCACACTCAATAAAAGTTAAAACTAAGTTACAATTATTACTTAAGTAGATTTAAAACAAGATACTACTTGCAGAATAAAACAACTAAGTATTACCAACTGAAAATGTTTATGTCTGAGTAATTCATTTATTGATATATGTACATTACTATTTCTTATAACTACTAATGAATTCCTTGATGTTAGAAAAAATGTGGACATAAACAAAGATTATAAATATAAGTTATGAACTGTATTAGTACCTTGCACTGCCAGTGCTGTCAACACAAGAAGACCATGCAGCAGCATATTGAGCTACTGTGTAATCTGAAAGAGCAGAAAGGTGAGAAATATGTAGTAAGTAAATCTATACATGTACTATCATTTGGTACTGTCAAGCACTAAACAATGTACCATCACCATTGTCCATCAAAAGATAAACACACACACACACACACACACACACACACATACATATACATGTGATACCTCTACATACACTTATCTAAATTGTCTAAGAAATTGTAGTCCTCTACTTCCCTCTCGCTCATCTATATATATATATATAGACGAGTTGCGCATGTGCGAGAGGGAAGTAGAGGACTACAATTTTTTAGACAATTTGGATACGTTTTCATGTAGAAAACTTTGGCTAGTGATCCTCTGTGGCTTATAAATCAGGCTGATTAGACTTTTATCAAGAGTTCTCTGAGGTGGAAAATGTATTTTTCCTGTGCTTGGAAGTTTTTCCTTTCAAACTGACAAAGATCGCTGAGTGACTTCGCTCACAGACTTCTTAGGTCAAGGCAAATAACTGTGCCAGGCGTCAAAATGCTACACCATGTACACACAAAAATTAATTAAAAATACACAACCCAAAATTATGCTCCACTCAACATGATTAATAAATCAACCACATATTATATTCAAAATGAAATGTTACACATACATTTTTAGGATCGTATTCCAAAAGATAAGTGCAGAGGCAAAACAAAAATTAAACCAGTGTGGATGACTTAAGGATTACTTAAGAACATAAAGAAAAGTATAATCAATAATGCTTATAAAATATATTTGGATACTCAGGATGGCTTGGACTATCAGGTTTACCTAAGGATGAGAAATGAATGCACCAGAGATGTAAGAAAAGCTAAATACAAACATGAAAAGAAGGATGCTTTAAACGTTCAGTCAAATCCTAAATGTTTGGGAAATACGTTAGTAGCACACTCAATTAGTCAATATGACTACAGGTATTAGTTTTCTCAAGAAGGATGATGGAGAAATGGTGATAAGTGATGAAGGAAAAGCGGATGTTTTACATAAACTTTTCTCTAGTGTTTTTACAAGAGAGAATTTAGATAACAATCCTGTTATCGATCCAGCGTCTAGATCAGATGGATCTACCCTAACAGAAGTTACTGTCACGGCTAAAGCGGTGCGTGAAAAACTCATGAAATTAAACACAAATAAAGCGTACGGCACCAACGGAGTTCCGCCCAGAGGTTTTAAAGGGGGCGAGTGCAAAAATATTATAACTTTCTTTAACTATACTTTTTAATAAATCTCTTGAGCTTGGAGAAGTTCCTCAAGATTGGAAAAAGGTGCACGATACTGCAATATTTTTAAACAAGGCACAAAACAGATGCTGGTAACTAAAGACCTGTCAGCCTCACTTGTATTCTATGGAAGGTCTTGGAATCATTCGTAAGAGATGCCATAGTCAACCACATGACATACACAGTTCTAGCATGGGTTTCGACCCCGCTCCTGCATGACCCAGCTTCTTGAGGTCTTAGACTAGAGGACTTTACATGGATGTGAAACGACAAGGAAACTTTCAAAGTCCTATTTATTGACTTTATGAAGGCATTTGTCTCCATACCTCATAAACGATTACCGGTAAAACTCGAGTCCTATGTAGTTACCGGGAACATTTTACAGTGGGTTAGAAATTTTTTTAACCCAAGGAGTTCAACAGGTCAGAATGGGAAATTAAAACTGCTGAGTAGGATGTTTTGAGTGATATTCCACAGGGTAGTGTACTGGGACTGACTTTGTTAATTGTCTTTATTAGTGATCAGCCAGATTGTGCCTAGAGCTAGCACTTGTAAAATCTGCATAGATGATACAAAACTATATAACCTTACAATAGACATGTTGTAGACTGACACTGACAGACTAACAGCATGAACACACACTTGGAATCTGTACTTTAATGCTAGCAAGTACAAAGCTCTTCATATGGCAAAAAATAATCCCAAAACTGCATACATTATAAATGCTGAAGACTGTGATGATTGAGGGTGAAAAAGAGAAAGATTTTGGGGGTTATTATTGATGGCTAGTTGAAATATAATTATTGGTTCACATTAATGCAGCAGTTCCAAAGGCAAATAAAATGCTTGGACTGATAAAGAGAGCTTTTACTTACATGTATGGATAATATCTTTGCAAAACTATTCTTGAAAAGCTTTGTTCAACCACACTTGGTGTATGGCAACACTATCCGGTACCTGCTTTTTAAGCGGCAGTCTGTCGCTTTAGTCTAGAGAAAGTATAGTGAAGAGCTACTCGATTACTTGATGGATTACATTAAGACATTTGAATTATGACGAAAGACTGAATCTTCCATCTTTAAAATCCAGAAGAATGAGAGGAGACTTAATACAAGCATTTAAAATTATAAATAAGGTTGATAATGTTAATACTAATTTTTTTCCAAAATAAAACACATCAAAAGACAAGAAATGCTACTAACAAAATATCTGTTAAACACTGCCGAACTAAATACGTAAAAACTGTTTTAGTAATAGAGTTGCACCATTTTGGAACAAACTACCGGCACATATGTTACAAATTCTAATTACTAATAATATTAATGAATTCAATAACATCCTTAAACAGATAAAAAATTTATATATAATGACCAATTGTAGTCACTTTAATTTAAACTTCCCAAGCAACTGCAATACAACCCATAAATTATAGGGTTGTTGAAATTGATTGGGACACTAAAAAGCCGTAAGGCTTACACGAGTCCCAACTGAACTGATCTAAACATAACTCCAGTCCTTGTTCAAATCATGCAAGTACTGAAAATATCGAACCAGAACAAGTTTATTGTCACTGGACAGGTAACGGGAAGTTTCGACAAATTGCATGTTAGACGGCTCCGTCGAATATTCCCATTCCTGGTGAACTCGCCAAAACTTCCAAATTGGTCCGTTGAATCTTCCACATACTAATTTTTTTTTTTTAAGTACTGAAAAGAAAGTACCAAACTAAATTGGAAATGACATCGCCGACATAAAGCAAGATAACTGTGACGTCTTTGTTTCCTCTCCCTTGATGCTCATCCCCTGCAACTCGCTCAGATAACAATTGGATGGGGTGTATTGTATTGCTTGTTTTAGAATCTTGGAGAGGAGAGAGAGATATAAAGTTATTTAAAATTTTAATCACTAAATCAGACTACTAATTTTTATGTTTGTATTAGGAAAAGAAACTTTCTAGAAAGAGACTTAAATTAAGTTTTTGCCACAAAGTTTATTGCGTGAAATTGTCACATAGAAATTTTACCAGAAGAAAAAAAAGTAGAGTCAAGGAAGGCAATCTTAACGGCTCCAGAAAATTCAGCTGTGAATCTGTGATAAAATATTGCATTCAGAAATTTTTATTTCCCAGATTTACAGTCAAGTGGTATCATTTTTTGTTCAACCTTCGTCAAAAGTTCCAAAAAGCTAAACCTTTGTCGAAACTTCCAAAAGACCTTGACGATTTTTTGATTTCCGTTGAAACTTCTAATTTCTTCTGTTGAACATGAAATTCGTCGAAACTTCCTCCCTATCTACTGGACCTATATAGTATACTAGTGGTTTTTGTACCCTGGCAAGCCAGGGTAGGGTTAGGCAAGCCAGGGTACACAGGTTGCTGTTTAAAATGTAGACAGAGAGACAACTGTTGTCTGCGAGTTTCATTTGGACGATGATACCTCCCCATATCCCCCTTGATACCTCACCAACCCCCCCCCCCTGATATCTCCCCGTCCCCCCCCCCCATGATGCCTCACCATACCCCCTTGATACCTCCCCGAACCCACTTGATACCTCCCTATACCCCCTTGATACCTTCCGTACCCCCCCTTGTAACCTACCTGTACCCTCCTTGATACTTCCCCGTTGATCGTTTCGCAGGTATGGATGAAAGGAATCGAGTTCAGTTCAGTGGGTAGATTACCGTCCCCGGACACAATAGCGTATAGGGGACTTGAGGAATCGACCATCACCATACCCCCTTATATATACCCGTATCCCCGTTATGCCTACCCATGCCCCTTTAAACCTACGCGTAGCACCCTTTTACCTACACGTACCACCCCATCCCAATCCTTGGTAATACTAATACTAATAATACTAATAATAATAATAATAATAATAATAATAATAATAATATTGAATATAGAATAATACAAATAGAAATCATAAAAAACACCAAGGTTTTAAAATAAAATTTGATATAAGATAGTATAATAATAATAATAATAATAATAATAATAATTATTATTATTATTATTATTATTATTATTATTATTATTATTAGTTTATAAATAATAATAATAATAATAATAATAATAATAATAATAATAATAATAATAATAATAATAATAAATAAATAAATAAGAAAAGAAAAAGCCTAAATTAAAAAGAAAAATATCCATATTGTAGTGTAAAAAAAAAACCATAAGAAAATATGGCCCGCGAGAGATTTGAACTTGGGTCGCCTGCATGGTACGCGAATGTCTTAATAATAATAATAATAATAATAATAATAATAATAATAATATCGAATATAGAATAATACAAATAGAAATCATAAAAACACCCATGTTTTAAAATAAAATTCGATATAAGATATTATAATAATAATAATTATTATTATTATTATTTTTATTATTATTATTATTAGTTTATTAATAATAATAATAATAATAATAATAATAATAATAATAATAATAATAATAATAATAATAATAAGTTAAAATTAAAAAGCCTAAATTAAAAATAAAAATATCCATATTGTAGTGTTAAAAAAAAAAAAAAAAAAAAAAAAAAGGCCCGCGGGAGGTTTGAACTTGGGCCGCCTGGCACAGTAGGCGAATGTCTTACTAAGTCAGCTATCAAGGCTTCGTATAAAGATCATCAATTTTTTGGTCTAGTATATGGGAAAACATGCTGAAACCTCGATTCGATTTTTAATTAATCAAATTTAATTAGTTAAACACAAAATTTTGTAAGATTGGTGACCAGAGTGCATAAGTGTTTTGAATGGAAATAAAACAAAATTTGCGGTATTACGAAACGGGCACGTTCTTGACACGGGTTGAATGGAAACCGCGCGCGGAATGAGGCTATTGCAGTTTGTGAACATTTTGTTTATTTATTTATCTCAGAAACGGTTAAACGTTCGGTAAGGAAATGTCGGCTATAACGATTTTGTGGGTTTTGAGCACACAACAGGCCGATCTGCAGCACCCAGCACCTGCCCAGATCAGCGTCCATACCGGACAAACTTTATAGTAGAGGCGAAGAAGGACTTCCGGCTAAGCAATTTATATAGATGAGTGTACGTGTGTGGTGTATTTAGTTACATTCTGGGCATGCACATTTGTAACTACTACTACTACTACTACTACTACTACTACTACTAAATTAATTCTGCATACCAAAACAACTGATATCTTCTGTCAGTTCTGTTGTAAAACTATTCACTTTAGAAATATTTTCTGCTCAGTCTCGCAACAGGCAATCGAAGTATATTCAACTGATGTTGAATGAGTGTTCCTGTACGATAATACTTAAATTGGCAATATATTTATATATAATAATAGCAAATTAACGCTGTGTTTACTTTCACTTTCAATGAAAGTTTCGTGCAAACACTATGGTGAAAATAAAAACAATAACTTCAAACATACCTTTCGCCCCTCTGCCGGTATCGTTCTCTAAATTCTCTGCACAACACACCCTTCTTGCAATTGGTGCCATACGCAGAAGGGAGGAAACATGCTTTGGGAATGAATGTATTTTTAGCTCCAAACAAGCTCAAAAACCGGTTTGACAAGAAGTTGTTTTCTGCAATCATGGAGATCGCCATCTTGATTTCGAGCTCAACAAATTTATCAATGGAAATTATGTTTCAATTTGATGGAGAACAATGATAAATTATCTTAGTAGTTTATTTATAATATTTAATTTAAACTATTTAAATATGTTCTATTTATCGTAAAAATAAATGTGACTTTTTCTGTTTACTTTGACATATAATATTGCTCCAATTAACATTTTTTACGTAGGGTGGTTTCGATATGGCGTGCGTTGTGAATGAAACAAGTACTATGTTGTTGCTATTTTTGGACTTGTCAGACCGGTATGTTACAGTGCACATGCACACTTTGTCGTTGCGTTTGGAATGGGTGTGCTACAAGGTGTGTAATGAATAGTTTGAAGAACGAATACGTTTTGTTTTGAGTGGCACCGGAGTTGGATCCAAATCAATATCTGCAGGTATTAGTTTTGATTTGTGTCATATTGTAACTGTAGAGTGTAGGCCTAACTGTAACGGTAAGGTTTCTTTTGTCTTTCGAAGCGAACTATAAAGTTTGATAATTTACTGTAACAGAAAGTGAAACAATGTGTACGCAAATTCCGTGTATGTTTTATTTTGTTATGCTTGCACCGCATTATCACTTTATCAGTATCATGTACGGAGTTATTTTTTATTTCTAATGTCTTGTACCGTTAATTTCAGGGAATTTGACGGCACACATAAGTACTGCAGAAGTCCAGGATGCTGCTAGCATTGAACCTTGCGGTGCTGTTTGGTATGTTGAAAGTCTTCTGTTTTTTCCCTTTTTTTAACAAATAAATAGTGGTTATATTTTGTATTATATATTACTATTTATTAGTACTTTTATAATTTTTTAAAAACTAGTAGTTTGACAAGTGCACGCCAAAAATTCAGTTTACGAGCCAAGCTGTTGTGTGCAAACACTAAAACAGTAAAGTAATACAAGAACAGATCATTTGGACTTCAATCCTCTCCTTACGCGTAAGTGTTTATAATGTGTTTACCATATTTTAATCCATTGCAAATTTGTGGGATGATTTGGATTGACTCCACATTATTTTTTAGTTATTGAATCAATGAATGTTTTGCAATTACATTCATTTATTCAAAATTAATCTTCTTATTTTTATTATTATTTTCCCCGCTGTCAAATTTAATCATATTCTATTATTAAAAATAACTTTTTTTCTCAAGACATAATTTTGAAAATAATCACATTTATTGCATAATATAAGATTGACATACACACACACACACACACACACACACACACAATATATATATATATATATATATATATATATATATATATATATATAATATATATATATATATATATATATATATATATATATATATATATATATATATATATATATATATATATATATATATATGTACTCTTTCCTGTCTAATGATTTATCATATAAGCTATATTGATCAAATACTGTACACTCTCACTCTCTGCATGCCCCTGTGATTCCATGCTGTTTTGTGCATTCAGAATGAAGAGGCATCAGTGTATTACTATTAGCCTTAATTATTCAGCTGAGTTATAAGATTTTTAAAAGATTGCAGCATACATGTATAAATTTACTTATGTCGAAAATGCAAAATGTCTAGGCATCACCGTATATGCTTAAACCTCGCTTACTCAGTTTTAAAAAATAATAATGGTTTCTGTATTTATAGCAAATCTTGAGAATGTACAACATCAGCCCTAACATTTATAAAGTCATCAAAAGCCTGTATGACAAGGCCACCAGTGCAGTCCTCAATAAAAATGTCATCGGGAACTGGTTCAGAACAACAATCGGTGTGCGTCAAGGATGCCTGCTCTCTCCAACACTCTTCAACATCTTCCTGGAGTGCATCTTGCCAGATGCCCTTGCAGCCTCTGAAGGCACAGTCATCATAGGTGGGGTAGAGCAATCTCCAAGCTCCGTTTTGCTGATGAAATTGATGGATTGGATGGAGATAAACAAGAACTTGAGCAGCTCATACAGAGGCTTGACACCACCTCCAAAGCCTTTGGAATGGAAATAAGTGCAGAGAAGACCAAAATGATGACCAACAACACCAATTGCATCAACACAGACATAAAAGTCCAAGGCCAATCACTCAACACGGTGCACAGCTTCAAATATATTTAGGATCATTTGTATCAGATAATGGATCCCAACACGAAGTCCTGTTCAGGATAGCACAAACAACTGCTGCCCTGACAAGTTTGAAGCCCATTTGGAAAGACAGGACCATCAGTCTACACTCCCAAGGTAAGGTTGCTGCACTCCCTTGTCATCTCCATCTACCTATACTCTTGCGAAACATGGAACTTCACAGCAGACCTACAACGAAGAATACAAAGCATGGATATGTGGTGCTACCGAAGACTTCTGGGCATTTCCTATACCCAGCACATCACCAACGACAAAGTCCAAAAGATCATCACACAAGCCATTGGATAACACGATGACTTGCTCACAATAGTGAAGAAGCGGTATCTCCGATGGTATGGCCACACTTGCAAAGACCGTACTGCAAGGCATGGTGCAAGGAGGCAGAAGAAGGAGACTGAAAAAGAGGTGGGAAGACAACATTCGAGAATGGACTGGTTTGGCACTAAGTGAAGTCATGAGGACTGCTGAGGACAGAGAAAAATGGAGTACGCTTGTTAAACGATCATCTGTGGTGCCACAACGACTTTTGAGTTGCGAGATAGGATAGGATAGGACGGTGAAGAGATTTTTGTTTTTTCAGATTTAGTGAGAATTTCAGTGTTTAATTTGAATTGTTTCAGCACTACTGGCACCTTCTTTGCAACAAACCACAAACAGTAAGTGACCTTGTTTTTAAGAATTCTTTATTAAAATACTTTAGAGGAACTTTACTAGATTAAAGTAAATTTATATGAATGCTTGATGTCTAGTATTTTATACTTGGCCAGTGTCTTAATCTCTTATACTTGATTAAAGGATTAACTTAAGATAAACCAAAAATATGTTTTTCCGTTGAGTTTGTTTTTTAAATTATTATTTATAAATATATCACCCCAGCTGCTTGCACCACACTACCACAAAGCCTATGTTTGTCTTCTGAGTTAAAGAAGAATAAAACATCAATACAACACTTTGAAACGACAAAATATTATCCACTCAATTTGTTTATTGGTGGCCGAGTGGTTAGAGCATTGGCTTGCGGATCTGAAGATCCCGAGTTCGAGCCCTGGCCGGGGCATTGTGTTGTGTCCTTGGGAAAGACACTTTACTCCCGTTTCCTACTCCTTTGGATGAGAGTATAAACCGAGGTCGTCTGTTTCACATGCATTCCATCATAACGGACTCTAAAGATCCTGACGCTCATGTCCTAGACGGGTGAGTGCCGGTAACAAGAACACACCCAGAATGTACCTTGGGTAAAGCGCTTCACTTGGGCTTGCTGTACTTTCAAAAACGAAAGTGCCCAAATTTCACCTCAGTGATAATAAAGTTGTTAAAATAAAAAAAATAAAAAAAATTCTTGAGTTGATGTGTCTATTTATTTTGGGGGCAAATAACGCTGATTTATTTATGTGTTATATTTATTTATATAAATATGTATTATTTTAATTCTTCTTTTAATAATTTAACAGTTACACTTTTTAATACATTTAATTACAGCAAAACTTCACTTAGTCAGGGATTGTAGGAAGAGCTTTAAGAAATTAATTAAATACAATTATTGTTCATGCTTGTAGTAATAAGTTAATAACTCACTAACTGTAACAGACAATGCAAAAAGAATAATTAATTAAATTTTAAGTGAGATGCTTTTTAATCCCTCAGGTCTTGGAAGCTGAACTTTGTTTTGTGAAATGGTTGGACAGCTCTGCTCTGAGCTCAGGACAGGATTTTAGCTAAAACTTGTCCTGAAATTAAATGAGATTTGGGGGAAAGGTAGTGTACAATTACAAAGTACTTTGCAGCAGCTCTGACAGCTTTTTATTTAAAGTTGATGTTCGATAATAATAATAATAATAATAATAATAATAATAATAATAATAATAATAATAATGGATGTTATATATACCCTTATTAATCCCTAAATCATACTCAAAATGTTGCAATCTGTATTTAACCAACATACACACTCACATTGTATAGACAGCAACATTGGGTTATTTGATCATACATGAGCATGAGGTCACATGAAGGTCAAGATCATCCCAAGGTCAAGGTCACTAACGATCAAGATCATCCCAAGGTCACTTGTTTTTTTTTGCATAATACATATATTTGATCGTACATAAGTGTATTTTGAGCAGGAGGTCAAGGTCATCTCCAGGTCAAAAGCAGAGAATGAAGTCGGTGTAACTTTGCATTTTAAAGCTACCATTCCATTTTGTTTTTTCTTGACGCTCATCTTTATGTTAAATATTGCATAAGCTCCATAAGGAGGTTTGGAGTCATATGAGCTTTGCATTTCTAGTTTAAAATTACTTTTGGGTTGGAGTGGGAGGCGACTGGAAGAGATTGTCCCCCTTGAGTCTGTTGAGGGGGAGTTTGCTCCCTTGTAAGGCTCGTCAGTCTGGCTTGGCCTTGGATGGCTCCTGTTGTGCAGAATCTTTGGGCAAGTAGCCCTTGGATTATGTAAGACTAGGCAACACGGCATATGTTCTACCCTTCTGTCCCATTACCTTTTTTGTGCCGGAGTTGGAGGTGACTGGTCACACTTGGGAGGGATTGTGCCCCTTGAGGTTGCCAGAGGAAGTTTGTTCTTTTGTTGTCAGTCTTGCCTTTGTCCTGCATAATCCAAGGGTTCAAGACTCTCCTAAGGATTTGGCAGGACAAAGTGACACAACATTATGTTCTCCCTGCCTGACCTTTCCTCTGCTTTTGGGGGTGCGCGGGGAGAGGGTAGGCAGAGGAAAAGGTAGGGAGAGGGGGCATTCTGTAAAGTTTAAACATTTGGACTAACTTGCTCAATACTAATTACAGTATTTGATTGATGATTTAGCTCATGTTAAACATATACGGTCTCTGATAAAGTGATATTATTAAGATTTTGTGTACATTAAATGTAATGGTCAGTGGACAAATTCTTTCTTTCATTTTGTTATAATTGAAACTGAAAATTAGAACTAAAATACAGCATCTTCATCTTTTTTTTTTCTTGGATGGTCAGTTTCTCTTGCAATGCAGCACTGTTGTTTGAGATTAAAGTGTGACATTTTTTGTGCTTGAAATATTTGGTAATAAGTATACTAAGGATGCCCTATGTTTTCACTCCAAAACAGATCTCCCGCCAGTCTTTAAAGAGGATTTGAGCTCAAAACTAGTGCGTGATGGCATCAGTGAAGATACACCTGTTGGTAAGTTTGCAACTGAAATGCTATTTTTTAATTTAATTATCTATTTATTTATATATTTCTTGGGGCTGCACTGATTTTATGCTTTCACTATTTCAGTATTGCATGAATCCTTGTCTGCAAGCTTAAAAATACACCGTTAAGCATACACCCAAAATCTGGAATACTTGTAAAGTTCACACTTTTTCAGGGGAACGAATGTAGAAATTATTAATGTAATTGCTAAAATATGATGTTCAATTCCCAATAAATGGTGTCCAGGAAAAAAAAACAGTCATTTCCTGGTTACAGCATGGAAAAACTTTGCCCGAAGTTGTGAATGTATTATAAAAAAAAACACCAAACTGCAGACATGATGGCCTTATGGACTGAATGCATTTGATTGAGAATAAAGAGGAGAAGAGAAATGATGAGGGAGAAGTCCCACCGCCATGGCTCAAGTGGTAGAGGGTTCGCCAGGCACACCAATGACCCAGGTTCAAATCGCGTGGTAGGTGAAATAAAAGTGGCCATTTTGCACTGTCCATTTTAGTAGTAGGATTGCAATTGTGGTTCATTGTTGTTACCTGGGATGGTTATCTCCATCTGCCATTTCGCCAAAGTTGGGTGTAGATGTTAAACCTCAATGTTCATGAGGGAGAAAGAGAGAGAGAGATTTGATCATCATATAGTGGCCTTACATGAGGAAGAGAGGAGGAATAAACTGGTCAGCAAGATGGAGAAAGATAATTTAGCAACTTCAGAAGTATATAGAGGAATAGACAAGATTTGAGACAAGATTCCAAGTATAAGCTGCTTACTCGTGATTCATGGGTTAGAATACATGTGGGTTGGAGTAAGCTAATAGGGAGATGTTGATAGAGGAATGTGCTGTCCCCCTCCTTTTCCTTACCGTTTTAATTTTGGTACATCCAGACTTGTCTGGAAATACTTTAAAAGAGATAGGGGGTATGGAAGGAGAGGGGATGAGAGTGGGTGTAGGGAAGGAGGGGGCTGGAAGAGGGTGGACTTCAGAACAAGCCAAATTTTTGTTGATCCATTGGAAGCCATACCTCATGAACCACTGAATGGACTTCAACCAAACTTTATAGAAACATTACCTAGGTTAGTGGCCTGCCTCATCCCATCATATTTGCTCTACTGCAAAGGTCAAGGTCACTGGTGTTAGTTTGTTAGCAAACACGTTTTGCTCAATGAGTCAATATCAAATGACAGTGGTCTGAGACTCTTGGAGTTTGCCAGATACAACAATCTTATACTGGTGGCAAACATGCTTGATCGCCATAAAAAATCCAGACGATGGACATGGCACAGTCCCAGGAGAGAGCATCACAACCAGATTGACTACATCATCGTCAAGACACGCTTCAGATCAAACATCAGCATTGGCAGGACATGCACATTTCCAGGAGCAGACATCGGAAGTGACCACGATCTTATGATGATGTCCTTCCGGCTCACTTGAAGAGAGTGAACACAGCAAAGTGCACCAGACTGAAGTTTGACCTGGACAAACTGCAAGACTCAGAGGTGGTAGAAATATTCCAAGCCACAATTGGAGGGAAATTTGCACCACTGCTCATTTTGGGAGCTGGTGAAGTAGATGTCAACACCATGACCACCACCTTCAACTCAGCTGTAACAGATGCCACCACTGAGATCCTTGGCAAGCACCGCCCAAAGAAGAAACCGTGGGTCACACCTTAACTTTTGGACCTGTGGGATAAATGAAGAGAGATGAAAAAGAAAAAGAACACCTCACAGGAAGCTGATGCTTACTGATAAATCAACAATGACTTCTTAAAAGGCATGCACACAGCAAAGGAGAACTGGATAGAAGATCAATGTCAGGAAATAAAGAACAGTCTGAACAAGAGCAACAACAGGAAGGCTACGAGACTGTGAAGTGGCTGACAAATGTTAAACAGCCCAAGGTCTCCACGATCCAAAGCAAGTCTGGCATATGCCCTACAGAAGAACAAGAAGTCTTGGATAGATGGACAGAGTACTGCTCTGACCTTTAAACCACACACCAAACGGAGACTCATCAGTTCTAGCATGTCCTCCGAACAGAGAAAAGAAGAAACCCTCCCAATTCTACCAGAAGAAGTTGAGGCAACAGTGCAATCACTAAAGAAGAGGAAGTCAGCGGAAGTGGACAACATACTGAATTGCTGCAAGCCGGAGGGAAAGCGATGATTGACGCCATCACCATTATCTGTAACAAGATCTGGCAGAGTGGGGAGTGGCCTACACCATGGACCCAGCCGCTTGTCATAATTCTTCCCAAAAAGGGTAACCTTCAGAAATGTGAAAATTCCCGCACCATCAGCCTCATCAGCCATCCCAGCAAGATCCTCCTGAAAATAATACTCAACAGGTTAAAACCCCAAGCTGAACAAATCATAGTTGAACAACAAGCAGGATTCAGGGCAGGGCGAAGTACCACTGAACAGATTTTCAACCTCAGAATAATCTGCGAGAAATATTTACAGCACCAACAAAATCTATATCATGTGTTTGTAGACTTCAAGAAAGCATTTGACCAAGTCTGGCATGCACCTCTGCTCTGTGGGCAAACAAGAGAATGTACAATATCAGTGGATGGATTGGCTGGAGAGTAACAAGAACTTGAACAGTTGGTACAGAAGCTTGACACCACCACCAGAGCCTATGGAATGGAAATAAGTGCAGAGAAGACCAAAATGATGACCAATGGCATCAACTTGGACATCAAAGTCCAAGGCCAATCCCTCAACACAGTGTATAGCTTCAAATATTTAGGAGCTATTGTATCAGACAATGGGTCACGATAGGAAGTCCTCTCCAGGATAGAGAAAGATGGAATATGCTGGTTAAATGATCATCTGTGGTGCCCCAAAGACCTTTGAATTACGGGATAGGATAGGATAGATGATAGGCTGTTGACTGCTTTGATGGATACGTATAACAGTTGTGTTCTGTTTGATTACCATATTCACATTTTCATTTGAATAATGTCCGCATTATTAATGTGTGTCAATATAGAATTGTTGTATAAAGTTATTCACAGGTGACGTAGCCTTGTTTTACCTTGAGAAAGTTGTAAATAAACTCAAGAGCTTGGGATTTTATATAACAACTCGTGTTGTTTTTTAATCTTAATTATTCTGCATTTTGCATTTTTTTTTAATGAATCCAGTAATATATATATATATATATATATATATATATATATATATATATATATATATATATATATATATATATATATACTCTTATACGCACCGGAATGTGTCAACATTTTACTTTGTGACGGAAAGAGCGCTATTTAAGGGGAAGTGTTCGGGTAAGGGTTAGTTGCAGTTCTATCACTAGCCCTTGCCCTAACTCTTTCCGCTCTTTCCGTCCCAAAAACCCATCTGCCTTCTTGGATTCTTAAATTGTATGAAACCAAGTGAGGACGCTATCCGGCGTCAATAAACGGTTCGAAAATATTCCCAAACGGTTCGCAAAAGTCTCCTGACCTAGATACAACTAAGCGTGACCTAGTTCGTCGCCTAGAGGGGACGAAAGTTACTTTTTTCTCAAGTTTTCGTAGCTACTTTAAGTTCTCCCGTAATGTGTAACTTATGATGTTGACACTTTCCGGGAGGCCGTTGCACAACTGCCGTTGTACTAACGGTTGTGCAGGTTGACAGATTCCGGTATTTATAAGACTATATATATATATATCAAACATCGCCGAATAAAGGTCCCGGTATTGCCCCTTGTCATCAATGGGGAAACCGTTGAGCAGGTCGACTCGTTCAAATTTCTCGGTTCCGTCATCTCGAGCGACCTGAGTTGGAATAATAACACCACCTCTATTGTAAAAAAGTGCCAACAGCGTCTCCACTTTCTGAGACAGCTGCGAAAGTTTGGTATGTCTAGTAAAATTATGGCACAGTTCTATCGCGCGGTGATAGAGAGCATTTTGTGCTTCTCTATCACTGTCTGGTACGGCAGCACAACCGCGATAGAAAAGAAACAGCTCGAGCACATTGTTAAGACTGCCTCCAAAATAGCTGGTTGCGACTTTCCATCTGTCGCCTCCATTTTCACAACGCGAATGAAACGGAAAACGGAAAAGACAGTCTGCGATCCATCACACCCAGCCAATAGTCTCTTCGAGCTTCTGCCCTCTGGCCGTCGGTTCCGCGCTTTAAGAGCCAGAACTTCTCGATTCAGAAACAGTTTCTTCCCTGACGCTGTCCTCAGTACATCACCAAACATGGAATGATCTGTATAAACTGAAAACTCACAACCATTGCTTGATTTGTACCTTTGTGAAATAGGAGTACGAGTATGCTATGCTGTGTGTGTGTGCGTGTGTGTGTGTCGTGTGTTGTGTGTGTAGATTTGGATGTGAAGCCTAACATTCTTAACAATTTTCATTTTATTTAATGCTGTTAAATTGTTTTAATGCTGTATTTTGTTTTACCTGCAGGGTGTGTTTTACTCCATAACTTCATTTGACTGATGAGAGATGTATGTTACTGTGGTTACCTATCCTTTAGTGCTGTATACATGTTATAGGCCAATGAAGTGTATGACACGATGAATGACTGTGCAAGAAAGGGTGTATTTCACTGTCGCCATGCCACACCAAAATCCTTGTAACGTTTTTTACTTGGTAAATAAATATTCTTATCTTATCTTATATATATATATATAAGAAACAACACCTCACAGGGAGCTGATGTCTACAGAAAAATCAACAATGACATCCGAAAAGGCATGCGCGCAGTAAAGGAGAACTGGATAAAAGATCAATGCCATGAAATAGAGAACAGTCTGAAAAAGAACAACAACAAGAAGGCCTACCAGACTGTGAAGCGGCTGACAAGTGTTAAACAGCCCAAGGTCTCCACGATCCAAAGCAAGTCTGGCATATGCCTTACAGAAGAACAAGAAGTCTTGGACAGATGGACTGAGTACTGCTCTGACCTTTACAACCATATACCAAATGAAGACCCATCAGTTCTAGCATGTCCCGAGAACAGAGAAGAAGAAGAAATCCTCCCAATTCTCCGGGAAGAAGTTGAGGCAGCAGTGCAATCGCTGAAGAAAGGGAAGTCAGCGGGAGTGGACAACATACCCGCGGAACTGCTACAAGCAGGAGGAGAAGCGATGATTGATGCCCTCACCATTATCTGTAACAAGATCTGGCAGAGTGGGGAGTGGCCTATACCATGGACTCAGTCGCTTGTCATCACTCTTCCCAAAAAAGGGTAACCTTCAGGAGTGTGAAAATTACAGCACCATCAGCCTCATCAGCCATCCCAGCAAGGTCCTCCTGAAAATTATACTCAACAGGTTGAAACCCCAAGCTGAACAAATCATAGCTGAAGAACAAGCAGGATTCAGGGCAGGGCAAAACACCACTAAACAGATTTTCAACCTCAGAATAATCTGTGAGAAATACCTACAGCACCAACAACATCTATATCATGTGTTCATAGACTTCAAGAAGGCGTTTGACCGAGTCTGGCATGCAGCTCTATGGGCAACAATGAAAGTGTACAACATCAGCCCTAAAATTATTGAAGTCATCAAAAGCCTGTATGACAAGGCTATCAGTGCAGTCCTCCATAACAGCGTCATCGGGAACTGGTTCAGAACAACAATCGGTGTGCGTCAAGGATGCCTACTCTCTCCAACACTCTTCAACATCTTCCTAGAGTGCATCATGTCAGATGCTCTTGCAGATCACGAAGGCACAGTCAGCATAGGGGGTAGAGCAATCTCCAATCTTCGTTTTGCGGATGACATTGATGGATTGGCTGGAGAGGAACAAGAACTTGAACAGCTGGTACAGAGCTTATGGAATGGAAATAAGTGCAGAGAAGACCAAAATGATGACCAACAACACCAATGGCATTAACACAGACATCAAAGTCCAAGGCCAATCCCTCAACACAGTGCATAGTTTCAAATATTTGGGAGCCATTGTGTCAGACAATGGGTCCCGACAGGAAGTCCTTTTCAGGATCGCACAAACAACTGCTGCCCTGACAAGGTTGAAGCCCATTTTGAAAGACAGGACCATCAGTCTACATTCCAAAGTAAGACTGCTGCGCTCCCGTGTCATCTCCATCTTCTTATATGCTTGCGAAGCATGGACCCTCACAGCAGATCTACAACGAAGAATACAAAGCATGGAGATGAGGTGCTACTGAAGATTTCTGGGCATTTCCTATACCCAACACATCACCAACGACGATGTCAGACAGACCATCACACAAGCCATTGGACAACACGATGACCTGCTCACAGTGGTGAAGAAACGGAAACTCCGACGGTATGGCCACGTCACCAGATCATCAGGCCTTGCAAAGACCATTCTGCAAGGCACAGTGCAAGGAAGCAGAAGAAGAGGGAGACTGAAAATGAGGTGGGAGGACAACATTCGAGAATGGACTGGTTTGACCCTGAACGAAGCCATGAGGGCTGCTGAGGACAGAGAAAGATGGAGTATGCTGGTTAAACGATCTTCTGTGGTGCCCCTATGACCTACGGGTTACGGGACAGGATATATATATATATATATATATATATATATATATATATATATATATATATATATAGATAGATAGATAGATAGATAGATAGATAGATAGATAGATAGATAGATAGATAGATAGATAGATAGATAGATAGATAGATAGATAGATAGATAGATAGATAGATATATAATTTACCATGGACCATGGCAGCTTTTGTAAATATTTTCTAATGTATAATATTTGAAATCAAACTGCATGACGGTATATATTTGGCATTTTAATCCATTACTACCGTCATGCAGTTTGATTTCAAATATTATACATTAGAAAATATTTACAGAAGCTGCCAGTGTCCATGGTAAATTCGCAAAAAAATCATTTTGTAACGGGGAAAGTACATGTTTTGTTGTAAATTCTACATTAATAACAAAAAACAAATAAACAGACACAGCATTAAAGAAGTGAGAAAACTAAGCTAGGGAATCTACTGTATATCTCCAAAATTCAGATCCATAGTTCCAACCATACTTTGGATGTCTCTCGAGGTCTTCCCAATTCCCACCTCTTTCCCGACCCATCCCATTGCTCAGTAAATAGGCAAAAACGCAGACGAGACATTGCACTCTCCGCTACGAAGTGTTAATGTTGATGGTCTCATTTTATTATTGGCCGGTATAATAATAATTATTGCCAGCTGAGATCAAAAAGGTCATAAAATTCATTGCTTCATGGCTCTTAACTCCCAAATGTTAGATCCATTGTTTTAAACCATACATTGGTTGCCTCCCTTGATATTTTTTTTCCAAGAAAGAAAACAAGATAAATGTGAGGAAACAGTTATTTAAAATGTACACTAAAGGTCACACTCTTGGGTACAAAAAGTTTATGTTGATGGTCATGTTTGATTCTAGGCACGTTCATTGGGCAGCTGAGCTGTAACGATCAAGAGGGTGATACAATTCGCTACTTCAAGATTAACTCCAACTCATTTCGGGTGGAGGCAAACACTGGAAATGTTTATTTGGCTCAGCAGCTAGACAGAGAGGTTGGTTGCCATTATTTAAACATTAATTTTATGCATGCGTGTGTCTCAATATATGCATGTGTGTGTCTTTGTTTTAACAATTTTATAAAGATTTTATCAGTCAACTGGAATGTTCGTTGAAAACACACTTGACACTTTTGATGGAAACGGTATTGATAATTTTTTAGCTTGCAGATAGTTTAGAGATTGGCCAATCATTCCATACTTTCATTTTACTTTAGGAAAAAGCTGAGCCACAACACCTTAAAAAAAAAAAAACACTTATGAAAGTGCTTATTTGAAAGATTTGCAAGTGTGTCTCTGGGAAAAGATTGGAATGAGTTGCCATCTTTTTATGCTTGAGATGTGTAATATGCATGGAAAGAAGAGAGATTATTTTAGTTTCATATAGGTGCTGTCATTGTACTTTGTTGTGTGAATTGTTTTTGCAAGGAGTGACCCATAACCGAGTGCTACCAGTGCTAAAGATACTGAAATGTGTGAGGGCGTTTGTGTCTTAGAATACACTTGAATGTGTCGTCATCTTGTTTATTTTAATTTAATTTTATTCAATTTTTGTTTTCAGTCTTCTTCAAACACTGTTAATCCTGATGGCTATAAGCCCAACAGTGTGACATGGCAGTGTGTTGACTATTATCCCGACATCTACCCAGCAGATCCAGTGTATGCTGGACGTGAAAGACATGCTAGGGTAAGAGGGTGGAAGTGGTCGTGATGAGTATAACAGTGACGAGTAAAACAATGATGATGATGAAGTTGATGTTTATGATGATGATGATTGTGGCTTTGTTAAGTGAAATCATAATTATCCTATCCTATCCTATATCCTATCCCGTAACTCGAAGGTTGTTGGGGCACCACAGATGATCGTTTAACCAGCGTACTCCATCTTTCTCTGTCCTCAGCAACCCTCATGGCTTCGCTCAATGTCAAGCCAGTCCATTCTCGAATGTTGTTGGATTGTCCTTCCACCTCGTTTTCTGTCTCCCTCTTCTTCTGCCTCCTTGCACCATGCCTTGCAGGATGGTCTTTGCAAGGCTTGATGCTCTGGTGATATGGCCATACCATCGGAATTTCAGTTTCTTCACCACTGTGAGCATGTCATCGTGTTGTCCAATGGCTTGTGTGATGGTCTGTCAGACTTCGTTGTTGGTGATGTGCTGGGTATAGGAAATGCCCAGAAGTCTTCTTTAGCGCTTCATCTTTATGCTTTGTATTCTTAGTTGTAGGTCTGTTGTGAGGGTCAATGTTTTGCAAGTGTAGGGGAAAATGGAGATGACAAGGGAGTGCAGCAGCCTTACCTTGGAATGTAGACTGATGGTCTTGTCTTTCTAAATGGGCTTCAACCTTGTCAGGGCCGCAGTTGGAGGAGATGACTTCCTGTCAGGACTCATTGTCTGATACAATGGCACTGAAATATTTGAAGCTATGCACTGTGTTGAGGGATTGGCCTTGGATTTTGATATCCTTGTTTATGCCATTGGTGTTGTTGGTCATCATTTTGGTTTTCTCTGCACTTATTTCCATTCCATAGGCTCTGGAGGTGGTGTCAAGCCTCTGTACCAGCTGTTCAAGTTCTTGTTCCTCTCCAGTCATTCCATCAATGTTATCCTCAAAATTGAGGTTGGAGATTGTTCTACCCCCTATGGTGACTGTGCCTTCTTGATCTGCAAGTGCATCTGACATGATGCGCTTTAGGAAGATGTTGAACAGTGTTGGAGAGAGTAGGTATCCTTGACGCACATCGATTGTTATGCTGAACCAGTTTCCGATGCCATTGTTGTGAAAGACTGCACTGGTGGCCTTGTCATACATGCATTTGATGACTTTAATAATTTTAGGGCTGATGTTGTACACTCTTCATGGTTTCCAACAGAGTTGCATGCCAGACTCGGTCAAACGCTTTCTTGAAGTCTTAAAAACACTTTCTTGAAGTCTTAAAAACACATAATATAAATGTTGTTGGTTCTGAGGTTAAAAATCTGTTTTAGTGGTACTTTACCCTGCCCTGAATCCTGCTTGTTCTTCAGCCTGTGGTTTCAGCCTGTTGAGTATTATTTTCAGGAGGACCTTTCTGGGATGGCTGATGAGGCTGATGGTGCGGTATTTTTTACATTCCTGAAGGTTACCCTTTTTGGGAAGAGAGGTGACAAACGACTGGGTCCATGGTGTAGACCACTCCCCACTCTGCCAGATCTTGTTACAGATAATGGTGAGGGCATTAATCATCGCTTCTCCTCCTGCTTGAAGCAATTCCGCAGGTATGTTGTCCACTCCTGCTGACTCCCCCTTCTTCAGTGATTGGACTGCTGCCTCAACTTCTTCTGGGAGAATTGGGAGGATTTCTTCCTCTTCTCTGTTCTGGGGACATTCTAGAAAACCAAGGTGTGGCTGGGCGATTCACCACCCTCGTTTTGGACAAAGGGGCATGCTTATCTACTAGTTCAGCTAGAGTATTATTGTAAAGTTCAGCCAACTCTTCCACATGTGAGAAGCCTTGATTGCAGCAGATCTGTTATAAACGCACTCCTATTAATGCCTTTCTGATTTCTGCAAATAGTCTTCAGTGGATGTTTTGTTCTTAACAAATCTGTCAAAATACTTTGTACAAAATGATCTGAGATTTGGTAATGTCAATACTGACTAAGCTGTCAAGGGGACTGGCTGGACTACCTATTCAAGAAAATGCCCTAATTCATGGTTGGGTGTTTTAATCAACTGACACAATCCACATGCTTCCAAAGCTTCAGCAAGACGCCTAGCATTACAGTCCTTAGGATTATCGAAAATATAAAACATTAATTTTCTAATGATCGAATTTAGCAGCGCAGGAAAATCATCATGAAACACTGCATAAGAAAGCTTATTCTTATTTAATAGCGGATGGTGATATAAACAAATAGTTTGCTTTCCAACATGTTCAAATGACTTGTACTCTTTGTGGTTCTGCAACACAATATTAAGATGTGACTTGTACAGGACGGCAGCACATTATATATATGCATGTCACTGCTCACCAAATTGAAGACTATCAACATTTACAAAAGGACTCCTACATTTTGATGATAACTGAGAGTCCCATAGACTCCTATTTATTTTGGGGGGAGGAAACACTGGAGATCTTCTTAACCTTCAGCCGAAACGTGACTTTTCCAATATCTGGGGAGCGGCGGGCTAAGAGGGGTGGTGATCTGTGCTTTTGTTTTAGGAACAGGTCCAGTGAACATAATTTCCAGAGAATAGGCATTACTTAATTTGAGTCCGAGTTTCACATAGGAAATTCAGTGAACGTAACTGATTAGGTTATGCTTAACTTCCTGAAAACTGATGCGTGGGTGTGGGGGGGTTGGATAAAGGAACCTGATACACTATTACAATATTATTCCATCGAAATACTCTTCATAAATGAAGTAATAACATATCGAGATGCAGTCATGTTGTCTATGTAACTATTTCTGGCTTAAAGAACGTCAATGGGTAGTGTACTTTACAGCCTTCTATTTCCCTTAAAATAGAGGCTTCATCAAAACTAATGGCTGTTCCTCAGATATTATAGTCTGTTCTCGCTCTCATTCCATCACAAAACTAATGGTTTACTGTGTGTGAGCATGAGATGTTATAGTCTGTGCAGGCATGCATTCCATCGCATGGACTTTAACATCCTGACGCTCATGTCTTAGATGGGCGAGTGCCCGCACCACAAATACACTAGATCCCTTCTCCCCATCCCCACTTGTCAACTAGGATTGTGTTTAGTCATTTGGGAGTTAGTCTATGCACCCACAGGCTGCAAGTGGGCGCCTAGGACGCCTGAATTTGATCCTGTATTGCCCTGCACTTTGAGCGGCTCTGGAGCTGGTAAAGCATTATAGAAAAGTGCTTAAATAAATAAAATAAAGTAAATATGCATGGCTATCAGAAGAGTGGTGGCATGGTGGAAAAAGCAAGGATTTTGAGCAGCATTGTGTAAAAAAATGTGCAAAGGGTTCTGTTTTACATTTCATTTTTAACAGGCATACAAACAACACATTTTTGTCAAAAAATAGTCAATAGTAGTGTTTATGTTTGGTGTAGTTGTTTAGCAAAATAATTTTTGGTTCACAATATGTTAACAGCGATCGAAAAATGTAGGACGTCAACTGATAATAATATTTGAAGAAGGGTATGTGTTTTTCTGGCTGCTCTAGAGTCAGCCGCACCGGCAGCTCTTGTCACACATGGTTTATGGCCAATTATGCAATAGCAATGGCCGACCTAAAGAGCAACCAGTATATCGCTGTGGAAGTTCAATTGAATTTAATTGTGATGATAATATTACTGTTTCAGACTTTCAGTGACCAAGTAGTCACTGTCTTAGACGCCAATGACAATCGTTTCATCTTTAGTGTGAACTTGACAGGAGGTTTCAGTTTCCAAGTCAGAGAGGTTGGTTGTAAAATTCTGCAATGTCTGTGATGTTTTTTTGTTACTGCTAATATTATTATATAAAACAAAAGTAATTGGGTGTCATGCATTACAAATTAACAGCTAAGTTTATTATTGGTGTTTCTGACACAAGATATTTTGTAAGTATTAATTGGTTTTGTTATGCTATCATGATGTTGTTATTATCATATTTGTATATTGTATATAAATCAGAAACAAAATACACAAAAAACACCAAGAAAAATATAAAATCATAGACTTTCGGGCTACACCATTCTTCAGTGATTAAAAATAAATAAAACATGAGGTCAGTGATGATGACGTAAACATTAAACATGCGTCATAGTCATATTTGTATATTGGTAAGATATATCATGGGGTTGTCCATTAACCTTGAAGATATTCATTACATGATCATAGATGCATTATAATGGTGTAAAAAAACCACTTAAATTGAACAAGGTAGGATAATATTTTGAGACAGGGATTCCAATGGTTATTTGCATACAGCTATACATGTATTAGATTTCATAGCTTGGATTCCCTAAAAAAAATTTCAGGATGTCCCTGTGGGCACCAGGATTGACGGTACCATTACTGTCACTGATATAGACCTTGGAACAAATGCCAATCTGTATTCTTTGAAAATCGTCTGTGACAATGCTGTGGGCTTAATTGTGAGTAAATACTATTAGTTCTGGTTGTCATTTTAATGTATACTTAATCTATGCTAACAACGCCAAGTTTAAACCAGATATTAAACCAAACATATATGTTTATGTGTGTGTGCATGTGTGTGTGACACAAGCTTGATCCATTTATTTTTATTGATTTATTTTTTTTAAAAATTTTGAAGGAGGGGTGGGGGGGTGGAATAGATGTTTTAATGCACATTATATCATGTTAATGCCTCAGTTTATATACCCATGTAGAATTGTGTATATGAGTGTGTGGGTGTGCATGGTTTACTTCTTAAACAACTTTTTCTCTTAGATCATTCAATGTCTTAATGTTTAATGGAAGCATGTTTGTTATTGTAGAGAGACTGAATATTTTACTGCATCTACTAAACAAAATCCTATGTATTTTGAATTCATTGGGTAACAAAGTATCTTGACTTGACTTGGGAAAAGGGGTCTTTTTTATGACGATTTTTTAAGCAAACAATTACAGTGTTTTTGGTTTTTTTAAGTGCTATGTTTGTTTTGGATGGGGTCAGTTTGTGGATTATCGAAGTGCAACTAAAAAGGTGGGTGGAAGTGGAGACAGAGGAGAGGGAGAAGTGCTCTTACTGTTTTGTTGTAAATTGTAATTTATTGATTTAGAACATTTTGGTTCTAGGCTGAACATAATAGTAATTTGCACAGTTTAATAAACTGAATCACTTTTATTTCTGCTATCTGATGATACAGCCTGATCCTGAACCATGTCAGAAGTTCAATCTGACTACGCCAAGGCAGCTCCGTGAAGGAGTGTACACCACCAATCTCATCGTCATCCAGCCTCTTGATTACGAGAAGAGAGTGGAATTTCGTTCAAAACTGGAGGCTGTTGTGAGTTTTTGCAAAATGCTTTTATGAGTCTCATTTCATTTTTATATTAGAGATCTATGAATATTGTGTTATGGAGATGCCTGTGGTGTTTGATTGTGATGTTATCTTGGTCAGCACTTGAGATTATTGTGTTTGGTTGTGATATTATCTTCAGTTCAAATTTCAAGTAATTGTTTTGACCCCAGTAAAGTATGCGACTGGATGCTGTGATCTTTGCAGCTTGCTTACAAGCAGAGTTTGGCAGCATGTATATTTACTGTAGAATTGTATTGTTTCTATTGGAAAGTTTATAACAATTTGTTCAGTGTAGTTTTTCTCCCAGCATTTTAAATAATTAATATATTTTACAGGATGGTATTGGCAGCGGACTCAACAACACATCAGTGCAGGGCTTCCGTATCGAGATAATAGATAGTCAGGATACTCCACCCATCTTCACTAACCAAAACTACAACTTTGATGTCAGAGAAGGAGAACCCATTGTGAGTAATATTTAATCAGAAGGGTTATTATTATGTTGTTAAAAGACATTATCAGCATTGTTCCCGTTATTACTGTTGTCACCTTTGGCATTATCATCACAGTGTGAATAGCACCATTTTTGCCCATCATAAGAACACAAGTATCACCAAATTTTGAGTTTACAAACAATTGAATTGTTTTTGAATTTTACAAGAAATTTAACTAATTCCAAGATATAATAATAATACAGGATGCTATGTATGCGCCTTTCCCCAAGGCTCAAAGCGCGGCGATCTATACCAACATACACGCTCACCTGTCTCATTTACCTTCACACACACCAAATACACATACAAAACACCTATATAACTCAAGAAACAGCCCTCACCCCCACCCTCAGCCCCCATTTTTTTTTGCTTACAAATAAAATCACAAAAAGTACACAAATATATCAAATGGTATATGGGTCTGTCTACAAAGCTGAGCACCGCGAGGGGTGCTGCTTTTCTAGATAATATTTATCACAACAAGCTGCTTATTTGCCTTTCCTTTTGCTATTATCTTATTTAAAAATGATCGGAGAGATAGTATTAATAATTTCAAGACGAAAATATCTATAGAACCTTTGTATTTGCTTTGTAAATGTCTGAAAGTGGCCTAAAATTTGACCTAATTTTGTGACATGAGAATGACCGGGTTTCTTTTAAGCGTTTACATAAATAAAGATGTCATAGAACACGTAAAATTATTATAATCTAACTCAATAGTAATAGTTTAAACATGCACAATACTTACAAAAACAATTTGTTTTGTATTTAGTGTATTATAGACGGAGTAAATTTGGATGTCGAACGTAACGCATGGTTTCCGAAACAGGCAGAATGTTTTCAAAAATTGATCTTTGTCTTAAGCGCAAGAATACATGTTTTTTTTAGAGTTGTCTTTCTTGGTGGTATGTTATGAATGAATTCCAATGTTTACAAATAACAATTTAGTCGTTATGTAAATGCTTTGATGGTCTGAAAAGCATCGGTTGACATCGTTTCCGGATTTTCGTGTTACGTTCGACTACACACAAATTTATTTTGCTTATTTCAAAGCATACCTAGTAGAACTATTTTAATGACGTAAAGTAGGCCTCATTAGCGGATTGATATATACACTCGTCCCTTCTCGCGTGGTTTCATTTTCAGCGGGGAATCTTTTTCATTGTGTGTGGTTTCCGAGTATCACGTATTTGTTACGTTCGACATCGCACGCAGTGTCACCAAGAAAACTGACTCTTTACGGAAAGATTCTTCATGTTTATATAATATTTTATGTTTATTTAGTTGTTCCTACTCATCCTATCCTGTCCCGTAACCCGGAGGGCGTAGGGGCACCACAGATGATCGTTTAACCAGCATACTCCATCTTTCTCTGTCCTCAGCAGCCCTGATGGCTTCGCTCAGTGTCAAACCAGTCCATTCTCGAATGTTGTCCTCCCACCTATTTTTCGGTCTCCCTCTTCTTCTATCTCCTTGCACTGTGCCTTGCAGAATAGTCTTTGCAAGGCCTTATGATCCGGTGACATGGCCATACCATCGGAGTTTCCGTTTCTTCACCACTGTAAGCAGGTCATCATGTTGTCCAATGGCTTGTGTGATGGTCTGTCGGACTTCGTCGTTGGTGATGTGTTGTGTATAGGAAATGCCCAGAAGTCTTCTGTAGCACCTCATCTCCATGCTTTGTATTCTTCGTTGGAGATCTGCTGTGAGGGTCCATGCTTCGCAAGCATAAAGGAAGATGGAGATGACAAGGGAGCGCAGCAGTCTTACTTTGGAATGTAGACTGATGGTCCTGTCTTTCCAAATGGGCTTCAACCTTGTCAGGGCAGCAGTTGTTTGTGCGATCCTGGAGAGGACTTCCTGTCGGGACGCATTGTCTGATACAATGGCTCCTAAATATTTGAAGCTATGCACTGTGTTGAGGGATTGGCCTTGGACTTTGATGTCCGTGTTGATGCCATTGGTGTTGTTGGTCATCATTTTGGTCTTCTCTGCACTTAATTCCATTCCATATATGGAATTTAGTTGTTAGTGTCGCGATACAAGCTCCATTGAGATACGTTGATAAGCTGTATATTATAACGCTGTTTAAAAATGATATTGTTGAAGGTAAAAGTTTTCAATAATTATTCTGTTTCGTAAAGTACCGAGACGAACACCAAATTATTGAATGACGTAGCAGATGCGTCATTTTGGAGCTTTCGTCATTTGTTTTCATTTTGTATTGTGTCAATTCGAGGACCAATGATTTGCAGAGAAAAGCCTTGTCGCGTAGGAACGCAAATTTTTCACGGTTGAAAATCAGTCTGCAGAAAACTCTGGAAGAGGGAGACTCACGTGCAATAGGCGCTGGCCTAACAAACGGTTTTTCGACTTTTTTACCACTAAAAAAGCGTTGTGTTGTAAATGGATCACAGCCTATGTTGATGTGGAAACGTGTTGGTTTCAAATAGGACTACTGTGAAGAGCATTTAGTCACGAACATTGGAAGATTTGGTATGCTGAGGTAGCTACACTTCCATTTTGGCAAATTCTGTCAGCAGCGATAAGATGGTTGGCGATGTAAGCAACGATTCAATGCTACAGATTATGTGTGTGAAAGGCGTACTGCAGCCGTAATAGCAGGAGTATCATAGCCAGTTTATTCAGACACCGTTTGGGTATGTAAATCGTCGGTTGCGTGCAATTCGTGGCTGGAAACGTCCGTGAAGTCATAGATTATCTATAGGACGAGGAATCGAAATGCGGTTTCGTCGGTATTTGTGTCGGCAATGATCGCGCGAGCGGAGCATTGGTTTCCAGTTGCGAATGAGTGAATGAATGATTTGTACGGTTCGTAAATCCGATCGTTTCGTGCATGTTTGCATGCTTATTAATTCGGTTTTTCAGCAACGAGAAAAATGTATTCTTTCGTTAGCGGTTAGGGGATTGCGTAGGCGGAAGTGATGGTGAGACTGATTGACGTCATCGCGCGAAAATGGCGGCGTCTCACTATCATTTCCGTATGTATCATATGTTTTTAGTGTTTTGACTACTTTCCAAGTATTTTTGTTTTTTACTACTTTTCAAGTTATTTTTTTTTATAAGGGTTCGAGTTTTAGTTTAAGATCTAGTTCTATTTATCGAGGACGATATGGACATTTGCAATTTTATGAATTCTACGATCCTCGATCATTTGAAATGAACATCATTCAAAGACATCATTACAAATGCTGAACTTTGTGAATCTACATGTGTGATACAGTGACATGACTATTCTTATGAAGATTCTGTGATATCATCAGTGTTATATAAAGACTATTACTATTGATATCAACAAATAACCTGTCGTGTGAATAACATTGAACTATAAAGATCTAAGACTTTGAGGTTCAACATATAATAACTTTTATAAACGAGTGGAAGCTGGGCTCTAATAGGAGTTTGCATATTGACATTACGAGAAGTCATATCCACGGAAGATCTACGACAAGGAGCTATTCTACGTGTGAAAGAAAATGCAAAGACCTGACTGTCTGACTGAAAACACTCATTCTTTGATTATTACGTGTTGAAGCTGGAGCTGACAAACTGTGAGTAGATTCATAATGCTAATTATGTCTTGAATGGATCGTCGAGGAAAATGATAAAGTATTAGTTCATATTAAGATAAATAAGTAATAAGTAATACATTGTAGCATCAATATATATATGTGCATGCATTATACCATTTGACATCATTCACTCCACCTCATTGATGTGCATGTTGTATATATGTGTATGAAAGAACAGAAATAGTGAAACATCAACAAAAAACTCAGCAAAACGGTGTGGTCTTGTAAAATTTATGAGTAGTTGTACTTGAGGTCTGTGTGTTTATGTTTTCCACGTAAATCGCACGGGTCACGTGACATAATTTGGGGGCCAAGCCGGGATAAGAACACGTAAAAATTTACGTAATTCTATGTTAAGTAGCAGTACTTACCTTACACATAAACTAGTCTAAAGACAGTGCATGAGTCACGTCTAGGGATTCGAACTTGGAGTAGTCCAATTCTTTCCAACTAGTTGTGTAACATCAAGGTCACGTAATTCTACTTGACCATCGTTTTGCTGATATTGTGGGCGGTTGGCGGGCGCTTATACGATCTGGGCGGAATAATAACCTCGCTACGCTTTGTGCGAACATTAGCCGACCACAGTCATCTAACCCATTGTCGTTTTCAGATCGACACCGTCGTCCGTAATTCTTTTGAGTTCCGGAAAGGTTCCAGCTATAGTTGTATAGCAAAACGCGATTATTAGTATTCGCGTATCATATTGATGTTGATCAATAAAATCGGTTATTAACGCCGATTTGCGAACACTAGCGTGTACACGTGGAGTGGAGACACGTAGTAAGTGATTCGCAATATTAACTTCAAACTGAAATTGACTAAAAGTTCGTAAGACAACTCCGATTAATTTTCTGTAGAGGCAGAAATTATCACAAGAGGGAATCGTGATAAGAAGGATCGGTTGTTTTATAATCAGTAGGGTTTTCAGTGAAGTTAATGGTTTTGAGAGCGGCATAAGCACACGTGTCGGTGTTTACGGAACGTATGACGTCAGCTAGTAGTGACGTCGATTTTTTCTTTGCGTAAATAATTTACAGCGTGACGTATAGTTCGTTTCCAAAATAAGATGGCACCACCGAGCAAAAAGAAAAATGTTAACGCTCAGCAAAATCAAGATTCTAATAATTCTGCTGTAGAAAATACAACTCAGAAAACCAAGTCAAACATGCAAGTGTGGAAAGAGGATGGCGAACTCCTCGGTTTCACAGGGAAAGACCTGGCCCAGTATGTTGAAGAGAGGAGGAAGGAAGACAAAAGACTAGAAGTAGAAGTAGAAAGAGAAAGAGAAGCAGCAGAAAGAGAAAGAGAGCAAAGAAGAGATGAAGCAGAATTAGCCTTGAAAATGCGTGAATTAGAATTGTACGCTCAAAGAGAACAAAATGCGACAGCTACTTCATCGCGATCATCCATGAATGGAGGTGGAAATAAAGGAGCTAAAATCAAATTACCATACTACGAAGATGGAGATGATTTAGAAGCTTACCTGTGGCAATTTGAGAAGATCATGGCAGCAGAAGGATATTCTGAAGATCAATGGGGCATACGCCTACTTTCATTATTGAAGGGCAAAGCTCGAGAAGCCACGGCACAAATGAAGCAGATCGATTTGGCGAATTATGAAGATTTAAAGCATGAACTGATGAAAAAGTTCCAACTTACGTCAGAAGAGTACAGACGTAAATTCAAGTCAGCAAAGAAGAAACCAGAAGAAACAGCAAAAGATTGGTTCGGCAGATTGTCGTTGTGGGTGGAAAGATGGTTTGCTTTGACCGGGAGAAGAAAATCATTCGACGAATTGTTTGACCAATTGGTGACAGAAATTTTTCTTGATGGTCTACCTCAAGATGAAGCCCGATTCGTAAGGGAAAAGAGACCTACTACATCAGAGACAGCAGTTGACGCAGCGGAAGCTTATGAGCAAGCGAGAGCTGGAGAAAGACATCAAGACAAGTTCCGAGTGCGACACCAAGACAAGTTAAGAATGAGAAATCAAGATCACCACCAGCGCAGAGACGACAAATATAACCATAAGGAACAATCTACATCAGTGGATGCTGAAAAAACGGAGCATAGATCGGCCGACAAACCGGAAAGATCGCGTTCGCACACTAGACTAGAATGTTTCAATTGTGGAGGACCTCACAGAATAGCACACTGTCCGAAAAGGAAACACAGAGCGTTTTGCGTTTACGTACCGCGTAACAGCAGTGAATCCGGCAGTGGAGATGAAGAAAATGACTCAGACCACATAGATTACCATGCGCTTCGAGTCAGTGTACCAACCAGTGAAGAACCCATCGTAGCTGTAGTGAACAAGCCACTATGCGATGAGTGTAGCAAGATCACCTATGAACCGCTATGCCAAGTGAAAGTCGAGGGAGTCGAAACACAAGGACTGCGCGACACAGGAGCAACAATCAGCGTTGTGGATACTAAACTTGTACCTAAAGAAAAGTACACAGGAGATATACGAAATGTAAAGTTTGCATCTAGTGATACTCAAGATGTACCAGTGGCTAGAGTTGAACTAGACACACCATTCTTCAAAGGAGAAGCTGACGTGATTGTGATGCCAAGACCCGTAATACCAGTTTTGGTGGGAAACCAACGGTATATAACGTCAACAAACAAGGGGCACATCTCAGTATATCCAACAAGAGATATTTGCGCAGAAGTGAAAACAAGGGCTGCAGCGAAGACTAAGGAAATGAAAGAATTAAAAACAACTAAAGCAGACATCATCAACGTGTCAAAAGACGATTTGAGGAAGGCGCAACTTGCAGACGAAACTTTAGAAAAGGTACGTCGAGAAGCAAATGAAGTTGGACATGGAAAAGCCAAGCAGGCGAGAAAAGCACACTATTTGTGGAAAAATGGAATTCTGCGACGCGAATTTGAAGAAAATGGGAACAAATTCAGCCAAGTGGTAGTACCCAAGCAATACCGTGATGAAGTATTGAAACTTGCACATGACACACCTATGAGCGGACACTTAGGCGCAAGAAAAACCAGAGGAAGAGTATGGGCAGATTTTTATTGGCCTGGAGTATGTGGAGATATCAGACGATATTGCACTTCGTGCGACACATGCCAGCGAACATCCAACAAAGGAAACAACAGGAAAATACCATTAGGGAGAGTACCAGTGGTAGAAACACCGTTTCAAAAAGTAGCGGTAGACTTGATTGGACCTATTATTCCTGCATCAACCAGAGGATACAAATACATCCTAACAATGGTAGATTATGCCACGAGATATCCAGAAGCAGTTGCGTTGAAAACGTGTCAAACGTCTGAAGTGGCAGAGGCATTATGGAACATGTGGACGAGACTTGGAATACCAGAAGAAGTTGTATCTGATCAAGGAGCTCAATTCACAGGCGAGATGATGCGGCAGGTAAACAAATTGTTAAACATCAAGGGAATCAAAACAACACCCTATCATGCACAAGCTAATGGGCTTGTGGAGAAATTCAACGGCACACTGAAACACATGCTAAAGAAAATGTGTTTAGAACAACCCAATGAGTGGGACAGGATGATTGCAGCTTTACTGTTTGCATACAGAGAAGTGCCACAAGAGTCAACAATGTTCTCACCATTTGAGATGTTGTTTGGGAGAACAGTGCGAGGGCCTATGCAAGTGCTGAAACAACTATGGACGCAAGATGAAGTTGAGCAAGAAGTACGAACGACTGCAGAGTACGTCATCGACTTGAGAAACAGAATAGAAAAGACTTGTGAACTAGCCAGAGAACGGTTGGAAAAGGCAAGCAAGAGATACGCGCGTGCGTACAACAAGAAAGCAAAATCCAAAAACATCCAGGAAGGATCAAAAGTGTTGTTACTTTTGCCCGAAAAACACAACAAACTACAGTTGATCTGGAAAGGACCATTCGTTGTACAAAAGAAACTCAACGAGTTTGACTACCGAATTGCAATAAAGGGGAAGGAGAGAGTATATCACGCTAACCTACTAAAGCCCTATGTTGAGCGTGAAACAGATACTGTACGCGTGGCAGTAGTGATTCAAGAAGACAATGACGAACAAGGGGATGAATTCAACCCAGTGCTGACAAGCTTACCAACATTGTCATTGAAACCCAAGGAATCTGCGAAAGATGTACAAATCTGCGATAAGCTAACTGGAAAACAGAGAGACCAAGTTAACAAAATATGCAAGAAAAGATCAGCAGTACTCACTGAACTACCTGGAAAGACGAGATTAGAGGAGTGTGAACTGCGCGTAACGAAAAAGGAACCAGTTTTCGTGCGTCAGTATCCATTGCCGCATGCAGCAGTTGAAACGGTAAAAGAGGAAGTTCAAGACATGCTAAAGTTAGGAGTGATTGAACCCTGCGTATCAGCATACAGTGCTCCTATTGTACTAGTGAAAAAGAAGGACGATTCTGTCAGATTCTGCATAGACTACCGCAAGCTGAACGATGTAGTTGAGTTTGACGCAGAACCCATTCCTGACATTGAACAACTATTTTCCAAACTTGGGAAAGCAAAATATTTCTCAAAACTAGACCTTTCAAAAGGATATTGGCAAATACCTGTCAAGGTAGAGGACAGACCCAAAACAGCGTTTCATACACCTTCAGGACAATTCCAATGGGTGACAATGCCATTTGGATTGAAAACTGCAGGAGCAGTGTTTTCAAGGATGATGAGAAAACTGCTAGGACCCCTGAACAGAGAAGATGTTGATAATTTCATGGATGACATCCTGATTGCAACAGAGACATGGGAACAACATCTGGAAGCATTGGAAACAGTGCTAAAGCGCTTAGAGGAAGTAAACTTGACGGCAAAACCTTCCAAGTGTTTCATCGGATTTGATGAACTTGAATATCTAGGACATCAGATTGGAAAAGGGAAAATCAAACCGGAAGATGATAAAATCAAGAAATTGCAACAAGCAACAAGACCAAGAACAAAGAAAGAAGTCAGAGCATTTTTGGGATTGGCTGGCTATTACAGAAAGTTTGTACCAAACTTTGCTAAGATAGCAACACCACTGACTGACATGACCAAAGCAAAACAACCTGACAAGGTAGTGTGGACGGAAGAGGCAGAAAATAGCTTTTCCACACTGAAGGAACATCTGACTGCAAAACCTGTTATGTTATTGCCGGACAACTCACTCCCATACACGTTGAGAACGGATGCATCAGATAGAGCTGTTGGAGCAGTATTAATGCAAGACCACGGTGAAGGACTTCAACCGGTGGCATATGCAAGCAGAAAACTGAGTCAGGCAGAAGGAAACTACTCGACAATTGAACGGGAATGCCTTGGTGCAGTGTGGGGAATCAAGAAATTCGAACCTTATCTGTTTGGTCGAAAATTCACTCTCGAAACTGATCACCAACCGTTGCATTACCTCAAGAAGTCAAGAACGGAAAACGGCAGATTGATGAGGTGGGCGCTACAATTGCAACAGCATGACTTCGTGGTGAAAGTCATCAAAGGAAATGATAATGTGGGTGCGGACTATCTCAGTCGCATGTACCACGATGAGGTCAACTAAAACTGATAGTTTTAGCTTCAAAAGGGGGGGCTTGATGTCGCGATACAAGCTCCATTGAGATACGTTGATAAGCTGTATATTATAACGCTGTTTAAAAATGATATTGTTGAAGGTAAAAGTTTTCAATAATTATTCTGTTTCGTAAAGTACCGAGACGAACACCAAATTATTGAATGACGTAGCAGATGCGTCATTTTGGAGCTTTCGTCATTTGTTTTCATTTTGTATTGTGTCAATTCGAGGACCAATGATTTGCAGAGAAAAGCCTTGTCGCGTAGGAACGCAAATTTTTCACGGTTGAAAATCAGTCTGCAGAAAACTCTGGAAGAGGGAGACTCACGTGCAATAGGCGCTGGCCTAACAAACGGTTTTTCGACTTTTTTACCACTAAAAAAGCGTTGTGTTGTAAATGGATCACAGCCTATGTTGATGTGGAAACGTGTTGGTTTCAAATAGGACTACTGTGAAGAGCTTTTAGTCACGAACATTGGAAGATTTGGTATGCTGAGGTAGCTACACTTCCATTTTGGCAAATTCTGTCAGCAGCGATAAGATGGTTGGCGATGTAAGCAACGATTCAATGCTACAGATTATTTGTGTGAAAGGCGTACTGCAGCCGTAATAGCAGGAGTATCATAGCCAGTTTATTCAGACACCGTTTGGGTATGTAAATCGTCGGTTGCGTGCAATTCGTGGCTGGAAACGTCCGTGAAGTCATAGATTATCTATAGGACGAGGAATCGAAATGCGGTTTCGTCGGTATTTGTGTCGGCAATGATCGCGCGAGCGGAGCATTGGTTTCCAGTTGCGAATGAGTGAATGAATGATTTGTACGGTTCGTAAATCCGATCGTTTCGTGCATGTTTGCATGCTTATTAATTCGGTTTTTCAGCAACGAGAAAAATGTATTCTTTCGTTAGCGGTTAGGGGATTGCGTAGGCGGAAGTGATGGTGAGACTGATTGACGTCATCGCGCGAAAATGGCGGCGTCTCACTATCATTTCCGTATGTATCATATGTTTTTAGTGTTTTGACTACTTTCCAAGTATTTTTGTTTTTTACTACTTTTCAAGTTATTTTTTTTTATAAGGGTTCGAGTTTTAGTTTAAGATCTAGTTCTATTTATCGAGGACGATATGGACATTTGCAATTTTATGAATTCTACGATCCTCGATCATTTGAAATGAACATCATTCAAAGACATCATTACAAATGCTGAACTTTGTGAATCTACATGTGTGATACAGTGACATGACTATTCTTATGAAGATTCTGTGATATCATCAGTGTTATATAAAGACTATTACTATTGATATCAACAAATAACCTGTCGTGTGAATAACATTGAACTATAAAGATCTAAGACTTTGAGGTTCAACATATAATAACTTTTATAAACGAGTGGAAGCTGGGCTCTAATAGGAGTTTGCATATTGACATTACGAGAAGTCATATCCACGGAAGATCTACGACAAGGAGCTATTCTACGTGTGAAAGAAAATGCAAAGACCTGACTGTCTGACTGAAAACACTCATTCTTTGATTATTACGTGTTGAAGCTGGAGCTGACAAACTGTGAGTAGATTCATAATGCTAATTATGTCTTGAATGGATCGTCGAGGAAAATGATAAAGTATTAGTTCATATTAAGATAAATAAGTAATAAGTAATACATTGTAGCATCAATATATATATGTGTATGCATTATACCATTTGACATCATTCACTCCACCTCATTGATGTGCATGTTGTATATATGTGTATGAAAGAACAGAAATAGTGAAACATCAACAAAAAACTCAGCAAAACGGTGTGGTCTTGTAAAATTTATGAGTAGTTGTACTTGAGGTCTGTGTGTTTATGTTTTCCACGTAAATCGCACGGGTCACGTGACAGTTAGGATAAGTTTAATTCGACTGTGGTGCCTATTTTAATGAAAATAGATCTCCGGCTAGTCCAAAGTAATTAGAAGCCAAGAAACCATTATTTTTTGTCGTTCTTGTTACGATGGATGATGAGATCCGTTCAAAATTTGTTAATGAATAAATAAAAATGCTCTTTGAAACAGCAGTGACAAGTAAACTTATTTAAATTTATTATTTGACTTGATTTGGATACGCTAAGTTTGATAAATATTATTTAGCAGAATATAATTTATCGTCAAGCTTAATTTGGTTTCCGTGTTACATTGGACATTATTTTTTTAAAATAAGAACCAGTTTTTTTAATAGAGACCTGTAAGATCTCACTTTTATTTTGTGATTATGTTATAATATTATACACAATTTGTATGTGCAGTAGCTGTTTCAGGTTGTTTCATTTTAAGTATAAAAGAACTTTTAACGATTAAAATTTGTCGAATATTGACTGACTTGATAATGTATCAATAGATAAGCTTCTTTACTAATGTAAACATTTCTTTTTAATCTTATATCTATTTGATAGCAAATCTCTTTATAAAGATTCTTTGCCAACTTTTTATATATATATATATATATATATATATATATATATATATATATATATATATATATATATATATATATATATATATATATATATATATATATATATATATATATATATATTGTTGGTTTTTAAGTACTATTTGGTTTCCGTGTTACATTGGACATTTCGTTGAGTGTGTACACTAAAGGTCTGACTACATGCATATAAGGTCAAAACTTATCTTCTAACCTGCATGGCATGATCACACACATACATATCTTTCAAATAAACCACAAAATGTATGTATTTGACAACTTTTTTGGGGGGGCACCCATGTCACAAAAAGTGAACCAACTTTGTAGACAGACCCATATATGTACTCTTGAAGGAAAGTAAATGGACAAGGCAATTATACATTTTTCCAGGGTAAAATAATTCCAATACAAAGAAGGGTAATTAAAATGTTGACACTTTGTTACGTGGCAGTGGCCGATTCAGCTCCTATGCTTGCATTTTGTGTAACTCGAATTAATTATCTGTGCAACCCGTTCACTCAGGCTTTTCAACTTTTATTCAGCAAACAGCATCAGCAACTGCAGACAAGCTCTTTCCTAAAACACCTCTGTGACAAGCAGACAGCAATCTACTGATATATAGTTTATCAACAAACTAGAAAAACACAGAACGTTCCAGAATGACACGATCAGTCAATGAAAATAACATTCATCATCGGAGTTATGCATGGTCTGTCTTACGTCATAATACATTCTATAATCATCTAGAGTCTTTGATCAAATTACCACAACATTTTGACTGTCAGAAACAATTAAACATTACATAAGACCATTCCAGCAACAGCATAGATCAAAGATAAGTAAATACTATCAACGCCTCGTGACTGTACACAATAACCCCTTAATCAAAGTGAGAGTCTCAATCATAACACTCGTGTAAGAAAAAATTTGAAAATTCTTATCTGTTATGTTATGGTTAAACTCCCATTAGAAATATCTGTGATATATACATTCAGCATATGCATATACACACTAGATGTATAATAAAAAAAATAAATAAGCATGTATAACCGAATCCTATACACACTGGTTCTTGCTATAGATCTGGAATCTGTGAAGGCCTATGACTACCATAATAGTCAGAATAGCTCTTTTCAATGATCTGATCAAAGGTTGTAGGCCTAGTGTTTACACAATTTCCACCATGCATGCCATCCTGTCCCTCGCCTAGCTGCAACATGCAATGCACGACCACCTCCCATTACTTTTGACATCAATGAGACATTGATTTCATCCTGTGGATAGTCAAAAGTCAGTGTCACTTTCATGTTGACGATAGAGTTCATCATTACCCTCTCTCCCTATGTAATTCTCATTTTCACTCATATCACCATGTGTTACACTCGGTTCGATGTTGGTGATTTTCTATCAGTGATGATTCAGCCCCAATGCTGAAGTACTGATGAGTGTAGCTCAGATTCGTTTATTCACGCAACCCGCTCAAGCAGCATACAAGTCACTAAGTCGACGTATGAAGTTTTCCACTTTTTTATTCAGCACACACCAACAACTGTATACAATTCTCAACTCAACTCAACAACTTTCACAGCAACTCTCCAAATCACTATCAACAACTTTACTGTCTCAACAGCAATTCGGCACACGATTAAATAACCTCTCTCTTTTCCGGAAGAATTTCGAACAATGTAGAAATGACGTACTGCCACCAATCGAACTAAAGATCGTCATCACTGACTTACGTCAATACACATTTTCTCTACTTCCGGGAACATTCACGACCTTCGATATCCATCGGGAAATTTCTATAGGAAGTAAACACTCAGATCCAGAAACTTCTACAGTAATATCGACCAAAGCAAATTATCAACGTTATACAAAGCCTCTCCTAACAACAATGCAAACTCAAATCAAAGGTAAATAAACTCCATTATTGAATACTTTGCAAATCGAAACGATTAGATCTATCGTACACGCTTCAGACGTACTTTCGTTCGTGTTTCAACGTAACACCATGCAATTCCATTATTATATTATTCCTACCTCCTCTGCCACGAAACGTCTAGATGCCATTATTACACACTTCCATTCATGGTCACACAACAAAACAACACAATTGTTAAAAAAATAATCTCTAAAATTGTAGATCCAAATCACAACACAAGGCAATGCCATTTGCAAGGAAGTAGGAGCTGTCAGCTGATGGTTATTACATGACCATCATACTATGTAATTGAGAAAATAACCATGTTATATACAATGATGCATAAGCCACGACAAATTCCACGCTTGAAATTGAACAACTTAAAGACGTTCCCATTTTTGTTTTTTTCACAGGGCAACTTGGTGAACTTTAATTTGTCCGCAATTGATGGAGACACAGGAGCTAAACGTGCGATCAAGCTGGAAATTATTAGTGGTAATTGCTGCTGTTTGCATCTTCTCTTTGAACTGTACAGATTGTTGTTACATGATGATAATTTGTCAAGTTATAAACTAATATTCTTCACATATTGCATATTCAAAAAATATATTGTGCACAGTAAATGATGGCATCACAGCCTTTCTTTTGTGTGCTTTATTCCTATTTACTGTACATATTATTGATATTAATTCTTTTTCATGCATTTCAAATGTATATATGGTTCTGCAGTTCACACTTATGTGTGGAACTCTTAATGAAAGTGTTTCAATGGTCTGTAAATTTTGGCTTGAATTGTTTCAGATAATTTCAACCTGTTGTCGGTTGATCCAGCACAAAAAGTTTCGTTAGAGTACCAGGCAGCACTTCGAGTGCGAAATCCTATTGATCGTGAAGCACTACCCAACGGATACAACTTCGTTGCTTTGGTAATTATGTCAAATTTTGTTCTGGAATAACATATTTATTACATGATATTGATGTTTCATATGATACCTTTGGCTTTATTACTTGAATCATTGTTTAATTTCTAAGCACCAAGGAATGATCTTTAACCCTTTCACTGCCAAGGGGAAATTGCACTGTTACAACTATTTGCCAGACAAACCTGGCTCATGATTGTAAACGTTTACAAAATTTCTTGCTTGAACAGTATTAGAAATAACTGGGTAACACTTATACATTTTTAAAAGGTAATTTAATTGCTATTTGGGGAAAAAAACTTTAACAAAAATAAAATTGTACTTTAAAAAATTTAAATTTGTATTTATTTATTTCTAGTTCTAATGAGAGATAGAGATAGTGAAAAAGAGAGAGGGAGGCAATCCATCGTCTTGGAAAGAAAAAGAAAGAAAGAAATTACTCCTATATAGCACAACTTACAAGCTCGTAGAGCTTCTCAAAGTGCTGGCCACTACTATCCAGCAATCACAAAATAGTTTGCTGAAGTCAGGATTCGAACTCATGTCGCCTGAGATGCACGTACACAAGTCGTGCGCTCTGACGACTGAGCTATCCCTGACGTTGTATTTTTGATATATGGGTTAGCAGAATTGCATCCATTTTGCCTCTGTCCCTGTCTTGTGTGTGGGTGTGGGGCACTCGCCAGTGAAAAGGGGTGTCATGCCCAACTTATGAATGTTAAACAGCTACTGTTCTGAGCTTTCCAAAAGGTGTGTTGCTGACCGTTTAAGTGTACCGGGTTAAAAAAACACGTCACAGTGATGATGACGAAAAAATACATCATTAGCATATTTTGTCAAACTATTGAGAAGATAAGTTATCATAAGCAGTGGGTTAACCATCAGAAAAGAAGTTTTTTTGCCTTTTTTTCTACTTGTTTAATTTTTTTAAAAATTGAAACCTTTCACTTAAGTGAGATGTGTGTGATAAGTATCATCAAGGTATTTTTTGTTTTTGTTTTTGTAAAGTTTATTATGTTTTTTTTTCACAAAGTGTTCTACTTTGTGTTGGTAAATGTCCATTTTGGCTTCATTGGTCTTAGTTATATGTTCAAAATATTTAGCAATGTTAGTATAACTGTATGCGAATATTCATATCTATGAGACTTAATAATAATAATAATAATAATAATAATAATAATAATAATAATAATAATAATAAGTAAAAATGGATGATTCATGATTGCAGGGTAATAACACAATATATTCCACAGAACATTCATAATGTTCAAAATAAAAATAGTAAATATTGGATTACCATCGCTAAATCTATAATTTATAGTCCTGTAGGACATTTGTTATAAAAATTGCAAGTTTATTCTGATTACTTCGTATATGACAATCTCACAAAATTGACTTTTCTGTACATGAACATTTCACAAGTTTGACATGTTCCATAGTAATTTTTTATTTGTTTTAAAGAGTTTTAAAATATTGTTTGAATACTTAAATTTTATTTAATTTTATTTCACGTTATGTTACTGTACTATTTTGTTTAAATGTTATTTCCTTTCCCCCATCCATGTAGCGCATATCCTTTCCCTCCACCTTCCTTTTCTTGTCTAAAATCACTTCGGTGAATAGACGTTAAATGAAATAAACAAACAAACAAACATAAAAATGGATGATACCTACAAGCTTTTTCCTCAAAGGCTCTCAAATACATAACAAACCCAAATCTGTAACTGTAACATGTGATGTTAAGGGCAGGAAGATTGCTATTAGAAGACGGAAAGAAAATGGAATTTTAAGTTGAAATTTTTAATTGACTGCATCCAATACTGTTATTGAAGTCTGTCAGGGCCGTTAATCACTAGTTGTGTAGGTTTGATGAAGGGTGGGCCAGAGGATGTTCAGGTGGATGGGTGGTGGTGTTTGAAAAGTGGAGAAAGCATCTTTTATTTATTTACAGGTGAATAATTATGCTTAGTTGTGATTGTAATATATTTTTTCTCAAGAAACACCAAAATAAAACAAAGCCAAATATTGTCAGTTGTTAATCATCAGGTTACATGTTTGTTTTTTTCTTTCCCATTAGGCAACAGAACTGGATGACCTAAACAGAACAACTAATGCCACAGTAACACAAAGGTTTTCCATGAACATTGTGGATGTCAATGACAACAATCCTCTTTTTGACAACCGCACTTACAGAATAGTAATCCGTGAGCTGCAGGAGGTAGATGTTGGATTCCAGATTCCAGATCTCGATATCAGAATCTCAGATTTGGATGAGGTTTGTTAGATTAATTTATCATTGATTCACCTGCTTGTAGCACCTCATAAATTATTTTTCAAGATTTTTGCAAATCTGTGCAAGTTGAGTCCTAAATAGTCCAACAATTCTTTTTTTAAAAAAATAATCTATCTGCTGTCCACTATCTATTCGTCCGTGCAGAAGTTTATAGTGGCTTAATTTCTCAGAACCTATTTCATGTATACGCGATGACATGCTCTTAGTGGTGGAGAAACTCCAATGGTATGGCCATGGAGAGCATCAGGCCTTGCAAAAACCACCCTGCAAGGCATGGTGCAAGAGGGCAAGAAGACGAGGGAGGCAGATGAGGGGGTGGGAGGACAACATTCGTGAGTGGAATGGTTTGACACTGAGTGAAGCCATAGGGGTTGCTGAGAACGGAGAGAGATGGAGTACGGTGGTTAAACGATCATCTGTGGTGCCCTTACGACCTCCAAGTTATGGGATAGAATAGGATAGGATAGGATAGTCCATCTTTCTCTATCCTCAGCAGTCCTCATGGCTTGACTCATTGTCAAGCCAGTCCATTCTCCAATGTTGTCTTCCCACCTCTTTTTCGATTTCCCTCTACTTCTGCCTCCTTGCACTGTGCCTTGCAGGATGGTCTTTGCAAGACCTGATGATGTGACCATACCATCGGAGTTTCCGTTTCTTCACCACTGTGAGCAGGTCATCGTGTTGTCCAATGGCTTGTATGATGTTCTGTCGGACTTCATTGTTGGTGATGTGCTGGGCATAGGAAATGCCCAGAAGTTTTCTGTAGCTCCTCATCTCCATGCTTTGTATTCTTCGTTGTAGGTCTGCTGTGAGGTCCCGTGTTTTGCAAGGATAGGAAGATGGAGATGACAAGGAAGCGCAGCAACCTTACCTTTGAGTGTAGATGATGGTCATCTCTTTCAAAATGGGCTTCAATCTTGTCATGGCAGCATGTGTTTGTGCTATCCTGGAGAGGATGTCAGGACCCATTGTCTGATACAATGGCTCCTAAATATTTGAAGCAGTGCACCATGTTGAGTGATTGGCCTTGGAATTTGATGTTCATGTTGATGCCGTTGGTGTTGTTGGTTATCATTTAGGTCTTCTCAGCATTTATTTCCATTCCAAAGGCTCTGGATGTGGTGTCAAGCCTTTGTACCAGCTGTTCAAGTTCTTGTTCCTCTCCAGCCAATCCATCATTGTCATCTGCAAAATGGAGGTTGGAGATTGCTCTAGCTCCTATGCTGATTGTGCTTTCATGATCTGCAAGGGCATACTGTATGACATCTCCAGAAAAATGTTGAAGAGCATTGGAGAGAGTAGGCATCTGTGAAGTATGCCGATTATCGTCCTGAACCAGTTCTCAATGGCTCTATTGTGGAGTTTTTGGGGAGGAGTGATGACAAGCAACTGGGTCCAAGGTGTAGGCCACTTTTTACTCTGCCAGATCTTGTTACAGATCATGGTGAGGGTGTCAACATCACTTCCCCTACTGCCTGAAGTAATTCTGCGGGTATGTTGTCCACTCCTGCTGACTTCCTTTTCTTCAGCGATTGCACTGCTGCCTCAACTTCTTCTCGGAGAATTGGGAGGAGTTTTTTTTCTCTGTTCTGGAGACATGCTAGAACTGATGGATCTCCATTTGGTGTGTGGTTGTAAAGGTCAGCTCAGTACTCTGTCCATCTATCCAAGACTTCTTGTTTATCTGTAAGGCACAAACTAGACTTGCATTCTATCCCAAGGACAGATAAATCCATACAGTGCATCCTAGACATAACTGACCAAGCACAGATTTATCTGTACAGTGAGAATAGTGCTATTAACTAGTTGCCGGCAATGCAAGTCATTGGAAACACATTTCGTTTGTATTGTTGCCAGCGGAGCACGTCTTAAGAGGAGGAGGAAAAACGAAGCTTAACGTCATATTGTTTTAGAGTAAGGACGAATCACCTGTCGCCACCTTGACAACAATGATCATCATCTTCATATCAAAAACACTTGTCCATTATAAGCAACCCAACTACTAAAGGGAGAGTACAATTGGAAGCAAGACTAATAATTGCTGATTGGTTTATTACCTCCCTTTAACGGTAAAACTAAGTATTTTTGCTGTGAGTAATTTTCATGGTACATGTGACGCATGTGTTTTACCTGAATTCCAAAATGGCAGTCAATTTTAATATGACAAGAATCATTCATATACATTTTGATACAGATTCTGAGTTTATTTTTTATCATTAGTGCAAAACATACATGTTCTGTGGTGAATGTACAATATATTCTGGATATCAAAAACATTTTGGATTTTCGCATACAGTGTGGATACGTGAGTCCTTTTTTAATACAAAAGGTGAATGAGTGTATTTTCTACTGTTTATTTCTTGAAAGAACATGCCACAATCTTTACAAACATGTATAGTTTTCCTGAAATTATCTTTTATATATTAGGTGGTGGAATTTTCAAAACTACGCTAAATTGGTGAGTTTTTAGGGAACAAACATGGCAAAAATGTTAGCCCCTAATGGGTTAATGTGTCCTTACTTGGTTCTAATCCGGACACAGTTGACATTAAAGTGTTGAACCCATTCTCTGATTTCCGGTGTACAAAAAATGCATGTGGTTTACTGATTTTGCTTCAGTTTAGATTGAATGTTCACAAATTTCTTCGACAATGAAAAGTCAGAAACAGTTCTACTCTGCCAGAGAAGTTGCAGAGCTGGTTATGAACTATGATAGTATTGATTCTACTGATCCTGACGAATCATTCCAGAAAAACACCTCTAAATTTTATTGAAAACTTTGCAATGGTTCCAAAGTTAGTTTTTTGTACAGTACCCGTGACTTTTAGGAAAAGACCTTTGCACAGCTGGGCCCGACGTAAAGTGGTTGCCTTGCACAGCTGGGATAGAATGAGTAAACAGGCATGAATGGAAATGGTTCCTTTCTTTTATCATTTATTTCAGTTATTTAATGCTGGGTTCTGAGGGAGATGGTTCACAGTACTTTGCTTTGTCATGTGTGTTTCAGCCATCTAATGCTCGATTCCGAATGGAGATTGTTTCACAGTCTTTCCCTGGTGCCTTTGGCTTCACCCCAAACAACTCTACTGCATCAAGCGTGGGACATTTTTACCTTGTTGCCAACATTATGCAGTATTTTGACTATGAAGAACCACTGTACAGGACACATGTTATTAACGTAAGAAAGTGTATCGGACTTCTTTGTTTTTATATGAACATATATTAAAGACAGGTGCCTTGTTATTGATGAACATGGTCAAAAGTCCCAGGAAATACCTGTCAAATATTTAAATTTGTCAAATCATTTTGAACTGTGCGTAGTCTTGTTGGCACATGATAGATGAAGACTTTCTCTAAAGCAGAGGATTGCTTCTTGTAACGTTCTGACCATCTTCTTCAGCATCATGATTGACCTGTGACTGAAAAAATTCAGTGCGCAACTTTCTTTACCTTGTCTATAGGGCTTCTGGAAACATTTGAAAAGTTTCATACCCTGTGACACTTGCTAATGAAATATACCTGCAACACAGCTTGTTAAGAGTTGCACTTTTTGATAACTTTTGCAGATGAATCCATAATTTTGTCCATGGGTGCACATTTTCTGACATTGGACACTATATTCCTGTAAGCCTGAATATCTAATTCCTAGCATATTATCACATGTTATATTTAATTGTTCAGTGTTAACTGTTGAATGTTGTTTTATGTCACACAGCTGAGAGCAGTGGAGCTGCTAGAACAGGGTCAGACACGAGTAGGGCCAAACAGCACTGCTACAGTTACTGTAATTCTGACAGATGCTAATGATAATCCACCAAAATTCACCATTCCAGCCTATACTGCAGCTATCAGTGAAAATGCTTTGGGGGGAACATCCATCCTTACTGTTTCGGTAGGTTTGACTTTGCGAAATAACAGTTGTAATTTAACATTGTCTGAGAAGGGAGAGTGTTTAGAGATGTAACATATGCATGTGTACCTATGTGAGTGGGCAAACCTGTATGGGTTATTGTTAGCTGATAGAGCTGTTCCAAATGTACAGTAAATTCTTTAAACAAAAGCAACAGGTAAACAAATGGCTAAAAACATTGTACAACTGACCAGCACAAAACTTTGAACTCTTATTAAGTTATTGATAGTGGACTTAATGATTGTTTGATGCATGATACTGATAGGTATCAATGAAACACGCCAAACATGTAAGTTTGGTTCATTTGACTGCAAGGTGAAGGTCACTGGATCTGTCCAAAGTTTGGTACGTTGAAGTGACCTTGACCCTTATTGTGAGAGATACAAAGTTCAAACTTGTGTATAGAGATTATAGATTGATTTTTCTTATATGTTCCGTTTCTATATTGGATTTAAAGGTCGGGGTCATTTTAGGTCTTACCAAAAAATTACAAATTTGTCATTGTACAGTGGAATGATTCTATATTTGATATTTAGATCAGCACCATTGGATTATTTAATTATACATGAGCCTCAGAGATCATGTAAAGGGTAGTGGCATCCCAAAGTCAAGGTAACTGCAATGTCTACTATAGTTTATTTGATCATGCGTGAGTGTTCATGTGGATCGGAGGTTATGGTCATCTCAAGATTACCCCTTGGGGTCATGAGCAATCTTGCCACTGTAGATTGTTCTAACCTATAAAGGGAAAAGTGAAAGCCCCAGTTGAAAACCTGTCTCGCCTTTGTAGGCATGACTGATTCACTGCGGCAACAGTACCCCCGTTGGAGTGCCAGGGGTTTCAGTATAAATAGTATCCCCACTTTCTGGAAATTTAGTGCTTTAAATTCCCACTGTCGCTGTCTTCCTCATTTGCTCTTTCCCATTCCTGATCTGTCCTATCACTCTGCTATACTATCTTCTTCTTCGCTAGATCAATGACCTACCTTTTTTCTTGAAAACTCTTCCTGGACAAGACTCCTTGTTTGTGTATGAGGTCTGTTGGATCAGCTTGGGAGTGTTGGACGCTTTCTGCCGGGTGGTCACTAGGTCTTCCTATGATGTTATTATTTAACCCTATAGGCATTTTATATGTATGTGTTTTGTTGGTGATTTATAATGATGTTTGTATTCTATTTTGTTTTTGTAACCGGGGGTTCGAGTAGTTGGGGTAAAGCCTCAGCCGTCCCCTGCGTGGGATGTCTTTATTGTAAAGTGACTGGCCGGTGGAAGGCGTTCAATTTTCCCACTAGGGTTGTTTAGGCAGATCTTTTATGTGGATTGGGGGTTGTCCGGTCCTGATTTGGCTCGGAAGAGTCCGCTGGACCTAAAGCAACAATCAATCAATCAAACAATCTCAAGATTAAAGTCAGTATTTGTGTGGTGTCTGTGTATTCACCCAATAAAAACTAATTTTTGGATATTTGCAAATCTGTCCAAAAATGATATTTATTTTAAAAAAAATTTTTTGTCTGTCCACCGTATGTATCCACATAGTATGCTCACTTCAATTCAGGCCTGTATCAGTGATGTTAATTATTGCATGACAGCAAATAAACTGCAGTTAACCCATATAATACTTTGTGCGCTTCACGCGCACATTCACGTTTTGTTATCTAAAAAAACAGCCTATGGGACAAAACTGTTGAAACTATTGTTTTATAATAGTTTGATGATTAGCTTCCCATGTGTCACTGACTTCCGCCGTTTGCTGTCATCAATCATGATGTCTAGTACGCATGTTTGAAAAGAAAACAAAATTATGGCTTCAAACTCGTCATCTCAATTGCTGTGAGTAGCATTTTGTTATGTTACGATATTTTGAAGACCGAATTGTTGAATGCATTTCTTTATTATGCTAACTAAAATATGTTTTTTTACTTTTATCAAAATTCTGAAATTCCCATTGAACTTTTTCGATTTTACTATGGTCACCTCTCTGTGCGCCTATAGCGCACATGGTAACGAACGGGGCCAGTGTTTGCTTTTTAACAAGTGCGCTTCAGGCGCACATGGTACTGAAAGAAAACATTGTTTTTTGGTGCAAATTGTATATTGTGTAAAAATAATTATTTATAGAAGTTACATATCATATGTTAAGCATTCTTGTTTTCTTTTAATTATAAATTCATACTCTTGTTTGTCTGTAGCTAAATAATTATTTTTATATTCAAATAAGTAATTGACCAAAGGTTTATATATATATTATTTTGATTTTTTTTATCTCAGCACATTTTGTAGTTTGTATTTTTATTGTATTTTAGAAACGCTCGAAGGAACTTAACCGTTCATGATGTGTTAAATAGACTTGAAGAAGAGGTTTTTTTAAGGCTGACATCTCTTTGACTCCGCCAGGAGATGGGCAGCTGTCAGATGAAGATAGTGATGATGAGAAAGAAGGAGGAGAGATAAACAATTTGAATCACCGACAGCTACTTGCCGAAGGCGAAGGGAGGATTCTCGCTGCTGATGGCAATGAGTACAAAATTGGTGGACCAGAAGATGAGGACTCGGATACCAACAACGGCGGTAGAGAAGAAGCAGGAGGAGAAGAAGAACAAAGTGATTCACAAGAAGGACCATCTGTAGCACCGTCAACTGCAGTGAGAGAGGCTGGTGCAAACTGACCCAAGCAGCAACGCCAACAGCGGCCTAGACGTCAGTGGAGAAAAGAGGACCTCCTGGAGAACTTTCCAGAGCAATGGCCAAACTTCCAGCCACCACTGTTTCTGCAGCAAAACCATGGCCCTGTTGCATTTTTCGAGTTGTTTTTCGATGATGAGGTGATTGATTACCTTGCTGAGCAAACTAACTTGTATGCTTCAAGGGACAAAGGTGATCAAAGCTTCAATACCACTTGGAAGGAGTTCCGGACATTTCTGGCCATATTGTTGATGTCTGAGTACAACCAGCTTCCTCGCCGCCACCTGTACTGGTCTCGAAGTTCAGACTGCCATAATGCTTCCATCTGCTTTGCCATGAGCAGAAATCGCTTCTACAGCATGATGCAGAATCTGCACCTTATTGATAATGCCAATCTTGACCCCAATGACAAGCTAACAAAGATCTGAAATTTCTACTGCATGCTCAATGAAAAGTGTCTCCCCTATTTCCCAGCTGGGAGAGAGCTGGCAGTAGATGAAAGTATGATTACCTATGTTGGTCATCACTCTTCTAAACAGTTCATCAAAGGAAAGCCCATAAGGTTTGGCTTAAAACTGTGGGCATTGGCCGACCCGCTGGGTTATGTTGTCCAGTTTGAGCCTTCCGCTTGTGCTCGAGCAAACGGCACCTATGGACCACTCGGCCTGGGTGGAACTATAGTAAAGGAACTTCTATCAGATCTGCCAAAGCGCCCATATCATGTAGTCTTCGACAACTACTTCAATAATAAATTATCACAAAGAAAGCCACAAAGAAAGTAAAAAAAGTAGCCATGTCAAAGCACTATCCTTTAATTGTCCATGCCCCCGTTCAGTACCATGTGCTCGTCAGGCGCACACAGGGGAAACCACTCTAAAAAATATTTTTCTCCCAAAATTTTATCATATTTGTTAATTTCAATGCATTTGCAAAAGAAATTTTTAAGATTTGAAAAAGAATGTACAAAATTATTTTTTTGGTATTATATGGGTTAAACTCTAATAAAACTAAAATGACCCTTCTCCCAAATCTTTATTTCATTCCAACATCTGTTGCATTTAATGGAGCAACCCTCATATTCTCTACCTCTGTCCGCAACCTTGGTGTCACTCTGGACCAAACTCTGTCTCTTCATAATCATGTTTCTACTGTCTGTCGGATTTGTTACTATAAAATATTCAGAATTTCATATGTTGGCGTGCCATGGTTTTTTGTATAAATAGTATCCCCATTTTGTGGAAATTTGGTGCTTTAAATTACCACTGTTTCTGTCATTCTCATTTGTTCTTTCTCGTTCCTAATCTGTTCTATCAATCTACTATCTTCTATCTTCTTTACTAGACTAGTCACCTACCTTTTTTCTTGAAAACTCTCCCAATACTCCTCATTTGTGTATGGGGTCTGTTAGGTCAGCTTAGGGATATTGGACGCGTTTTGCCAAATGATCACTAGGGCTTTCAATGATATTATTATATAGAGGAATGTAGGCACTGTATATGTATGTGTTTTGTTAATATGTTTTAACGATGTTTGTATTCTATTTTGTTTTTGTACTGTAAATGGGGGTTCGATAAATTAGTGTACAGCCTCAGCGTCCCTTTCATGCGATGCCTTTATTGTAAAGTGACTGGCTTGTGGAGTGTCTTCAGTGTTACCATTAGGGTTGTTTCAGCAGATCTTATATACAGATTAAGAGTAAGCCCTCTTTCAACCAAGTTTTGGTCCTGATTCTGCTCTTTGCAGTCTGCTGGACCCTATAACTTGTATTAGCAATGACTAACTAACTAACTAACAAGTCCATACTCTATCTTCTTTCTGAAGAAGCAACAAAAACCCTTCTTTGTGCATGTTTACTCTCTAGAATTGATTACTGTAATTCCCTCCTCTCTTGCCCTCCTGACCATCTCATTCAGAAAATTCAAAAGGTCCCAAATCATTCTGTCGGGTTAATATTCCGCTTAGGCAAATTTGACCATGTCACTCCTATTCTTCTGTCCCTTCACTAGCTTCCTTGGAGCGACATATCCAGCATAAAGTTTTGTCCCTTTGCTTTAGTGTCCTCAAACTCCACTGTATCCTCTTCCCACCCCCATCCCACACCCATCCACCCCCCCCTCCGCCCATCCCCTCCGCCCCCCCCCCCCCCCCTCCGCCTCCTCTCCCTCATGGAGATGCCGGGGGTTTTAGTCTAAATAGTATCCCCACTTTCTAGTGCTTTAAATTCCCACTGTCGCTGTCTTTCTCCTTTGTTCTTTCTCATTCCTATTCTGTTGTATCAATCTACTATACTATCTTCTTCTTAGACCAGCCACATACCTTTTTCCTTGAAAACTCCTCCGGCACAAAACTCCTCATTTGTGTGTGAGGTCTGTTGGATCAGCTTGGGAATATTGGATGCTTTCTGCCAAATGGTCACTGGGGCTTCCTATGATGTTATTATTTGGCAATGTAGGCATTTTATATGTATGTGTTTTGTTGATATTTTATAATGATGTTTGTATTCTATTTTGTTTTTGTAAACGGGGGTTCAATAAAGTAGAGTATAGTTTCAGCGTCCCTTGCGTGGGAGGTCTTTATTGTAAAGTGACCAGCTGGTGGAGTGCCTTCAGTGTTACCACTAGGGTTGTTTCGGCAGATCTTTTATGCGAATCAGGGGTGAGTCCTCTTTCAGCGAATGTGCAAAACATGCAAGTGGCTTATTATCTCGGAACCTATTTCATCTATCCCAACCAAACTTGATAAGATGATGTATGTATGTTCACGAGACCTTGAAAATGATCAGTGAATGAATTACTTCACTTCAAGGCCAAGGTTACATGGTCAACAAATGTTGGTCAACAAATGAAAATGTTTCACAAAATTTAACTTTTTCACTAAATTATTGATAGGATTGTTTTAAGGCATGATAGATATCGATGAGACACCATACTTTGCATATTTGGTCAACCTCACTCCAAGGTCAAGGTCACTGAAGCTGTTCAAAGTCGGTTCAAGTGACCTTGACCATAAACTATGAGACATATAAAGTCCAAACATTTTTGTATTTAGAGATAATGGATCGATATTTCATATTATATATGTTTTTGCCTTGATCTGGAAGGTCAAGGTCAGTTTAGGCCTTACAAAAACAATTAATAATTTCTCATCGTACAGTGAATGTCTTCAAATTAATTATTAATCAATAGTATATAGCCTGTTCACAGCTCAAAAGCTACTCGGGGTGCTATATTTGACCTATAATATGTAAGAACATTAATTCATTTAAATATACATGAGCATCAGAAGTAATGTGAAGATAAAGGTCATCCTAAGGTCAAGATCACTAAAGGTCAAGGTCATCACAAGGCCACTGGTTGTTTTTTTTGTGTGGCATAATACAACTTTGCTATGTGATCATACATGAGTGTATTTGGAGCAGGAGGTCAAGTTCATCTCGAGGTCAAGAGCATTGAAAGACGAAAGTCAGTATTATTTTGCATTTTAGTGCCTTTTTTTTTCTTGGCACTCATTTTTAAGTTAAATATTGCAAGTTTCCTAAGAGCATGTGAGTTATGTGGGCTTTGCCATTTTATTTTAAAACATAATCCATACTGGTCATGCATTCTTATGTAGTTATTTGTGAATAAGTGCCCTAAGGGGTCATATGGGCTTTGTCTTTTTAGTTTATGCTCAGCTTCTTGGAAAACACATCAACGTTTTTGTTTGCATGTTCTAAAAATCTAATCTCCATGGGTAGATATATTAACTTAATGACACTGGTTTCACTGCTTTTCAATTGTCCTTGAATCTTATGTTGTATAATGGAATGGTTCCATATTTGACCAGCGCGCGATATGCATTTACCAACTCAAGTTTTTTTGATAGCATATCAAAGGTCTTATAGAAGTTACTTCAAATTCAAGGTCAAAGTCAATTTAGCTTTTCCCCATAATAGAACGTTTTACGTTTACCTACTTGATTTTATGTGAGTATTCAGGGTTATGTATAAGACAAGGGCAATCAGTGTCATCTCAGCAGTCATCTTTATGCATAATTTTTGTTTAAGTCTTTTTTAACAGCTCCAAAAGTACTGGATACTGTTGGTATATTGTTAAATTGATATAATGTCTAGATTCCCAAGGCAGCATTTTGTCATACATTTTTTCCCCTTAACGTTTTTTGTTTGTTTTGATTTGTTTTATTGTTGAAGTTATTATTTTGTAATGCTTTCTTCATGCAAAGTATATTTTGTTTACAGGCAACTGACCTTGATTCAGGTGAAAATGGAAAGGTTCGATACATGCTACAAGGTAGCGCCATCAGCATGTAAGATTCCTGATGAAACATCATTTTCATCATCATTCTCCTCCTCCTCCTCCTCCTCCTCCTCCTCTTTCTCCTTCTCCTTCTCATTCTAAATGATCTCCTTCTCCTTCACATTCTTTTTTCTTCTGCGTTATTTTGCTGAATTGGATCAAGGTTAAGGCCTATCAATTTTTTGGCAAATGATAGTTTATAGCAGGGATCTCAAACTCACATTATTCGGATATCACAGGAAGTAGAGCCTGTGTGAGACTGGGCCGCATCAAGTATTGAACAATGTTAATGGCATTTTAGCCTTAGTAACAAAATAAAATCCCCGGTGATTTAAAGTAAAAAATATTCAGCTTATAAATGCTATGAAAATAATGAGCTTATGGAAAACAAATACGATACCCATTAGTGATATCAAAAATTATAACATATTCAAACAGAAGGCAGGAGGAGGAAATATTGATAAATTATGCATGCAAAGGAAGATGCTGTTGTAGGGAAAATGAATTTAGTTGTTTTTTTAATCGTAGCAAAGGCCTTTTTGACCAATTCTTTTTTAAAAGTGACCAAGCTGACAGGCTCGGAATTTCCCTCACCCATCACGTGTACACACTAGCAGCAACTTTAATAGGGATACTTTGATACTGTATCAGATTATTATGACTTACACTATTATGGTTGTGCATTACCCACTAACTGACTTTTAAAACTTTTGTTATATGTATATTTTTAACTTTTGATATATGTGTATACAACATTCGAAGGGTGTTTTTTCAAAACCTCACTTAGCCATGTTTGTCTCATAAAATGCTATAAAATAACAACTTTTAGTCTGATTTTGAAACTGTTTTTACCATTATAGTCAAAGTCCAAACCTATACAAACCAAATAAAAATCAGAATTAGACTAGATGTTGAGATTTCTTTATCACTGTGAGCAAGTGTTGTCTAATGGCTTGTGTGATGGTCTGTCGGACTTCGTCATTGCTAATGTGCTGGGTATAGGAAATGCCCAAACGTCTTCTGCAGCAGCTCATCTCCATGTATTATATTTTTCGTTGAAGGTCTGCTGTGAATGTTATGTTTCGCAAGAGTATAGGAAGATATAGATGCGTGGGCTTTGCTTTCATGTAGCAGGCTGCAGAATATAATTTTGTGGGCCTCGAAGGACCTGCAGGCTGCGAGTTTGAGATCCCTGGTTTATAGTAATTATTTGGCTGAGTTTGAATATGATAGTCAGTCATACGAAGCATAAATGAATCCTTGTCTGCGCCATTGTTTTTGCTTCAGTCACAATGGGGAGTGGTATCCAGTGAGCTTGTTTGTTTCCATTTTGTCTCTGCATTGTCAGAAATTATTTCTTATTGTTATTATTAGGTAGTGGCACTGATGTTTCTTCTTTTGTATGGGAATACATATGAATTCACTTTTTTTTTCTTCTTCAGATTTGACCTTGGGGAAGTGAATGGAACTGTGAGCTTGAGAAGCAATGCAAAGCTGGATTTTGAGCAACAGTCGGAATACACTTTAACGGTCATAGCATATGACAATGGTACAAACCGACTATCATCAGCCACTAATGTCAGAATCAGTGTCATAAATGTTAATGATGTTGGCCCAGTTTTCACTTTACCTGTCTACTCCGCCAGAGTTGTAGAACTTGAGACTACTTTTGAGAGTCCTGTCACCATTAAGGTAAGTTAGAATGCTTGTGTGTGGAGATATGTGTTTGCTTGTGTGTGAATCAAACCGGTGAGTGAACTGACCAAGATGAGTCTAAATGTGCTATTGCTTCAGTTCTATGATGCTTTATTTGTTATTTTATTCTGTTCCATCATGCACTAATGTAGGCTACAAGTATTTCTTACTATGTCTCTGTTATGTGTAAACTAGCTGTGTGCAATAACTTGATATATACTTTTCAGATCCCTTAAAGCACATAATCGTTAGACGTAGTATTAAATTCTCTATTAGAATATATAAACTTTATTTTTTATTTATGTAGCAGTTTTGAAGGACAGCGCGATGTTTAGAATAGCGTGATGCATATCACATCGATAAAGACACTGCGCTTTTAAATGCTAAGCTTCAACGGATATTGACCGGTCGTAACGCCACTTCCCGCCTTTAACACATGACAAGAACATAAGTTTAAATGATGTTATAACAAAGATTCTAAACTGTAACACCTTGTGTGATATTTTCCGATGCCTTAGTTTATTCTCTAACCGTAGATGCTTAAGGTAAATATTAGTTTACAGGGGCATACACATCAGAAGAGAAACAAGGGAAAAGTTGTCAGAAGGGTCTAGATGTAATTATTGTTGATGTGTTAGGTGTCTTCTAATTTAGTCCGTCATAGTCCGAACCCATAATAGTAACCATGCCATATTATATATTGTTGCAAAGAGAAGACATTGCTCTTTCTTTGTCGTTATTATTGTTATTTATAATTTTATTAAATTAAAGAGTTATTCTGAGTTTAGAGTTGTGACACCCTTAAGAGTAGCAACCAACTCCCTCTTAAATTGCATATTATTTTTATTTCATAGCAGATAGGTCCGATATTATTATATTAGTAGAAAGGTTGTATTTCCGCGTTTACGCTGATATATAATTTGTATATTATTCGTTATTGCATATTATTTTTATTTTGTAGCAGATAGGTCCGATATTATTATATTAGTAGAAAGGTCGTATTTCCGCGTTTACGCTGATATATAATTTGTGTATGATTCGTTATCCTTTCATGCATTATACGTAAAATAAAGATTAGCAACTAGCACGAACTTAGGCAGCGAGCCCAGATTTTTGTAGCGCTCGCGGCCTGTGTAAGCATCGTTTTCGCTACGGCGGGCGGTGCCAGATAAAAGCTCGACCGTGCAAAGTTTCTGGGCAGAACACAGAGCAGAGAACACAGGGTGAGAACACAGCACAGAAGAGCGCAAGGGATAACACGCTGTTATCTCCATGAGCACTGCCATTGCTCTCTGAGTATGATGTACTTCGAATAAAAGACAAACTAAACGGTCATCAACGGACTGGCTTTCGGGAGAGAGAGAGAGAAGAGAGAGAGAATGTGCAAATGATACTTCACCACCCTAGCCTCCATCACATCACTTCACTTCTCTCCAACCACCACCAACACCACTACACTAATATTGTCTGTTCCATTTTTACAGGCCCAAGATCCAGTAGATTCAACTGCTGTCATCACCTATAGAATTGTTTCTGGTAACGTAGGCAACAAGTTTCAGCTGAATAACAACACTGGAGTTCTCACTTTGAGGGAAGGTGTCAGTTATGATGAAACAATAAATAAAACTGGAACGTAAGTTGTGGCATCTTCATCTATGTATGTAAACCAAAATGCAGAATAGATTGGAACATCATACAATCCACAGTTACTGCTTGTGTTGTTTTTTAATGATAATAATAATAATTGACATTGGTGCGTCTTGTTTACAGCACCCTGCTTTATTTGAGCTCAAAGCATTTTACAAGGGAAAAACAAAGCAAACTGTTTTCCTTTTCTTTTTTTATATTATTTTTTTAAAATTCAGAATGTTCTTTGTGCTTATGCTTAAAAAGCCAGTGCTTAAAAAGCCAGTGCATACTTTTTGTATTTCCAGACATTATCTGAAAATACTTCAAAATAGTCGGGGGTGGGATGCGGGGTGGGTGGTAATCAGAATGAGTCAAATGTATGTCAGTCCGTCAGTCAGTCGCTATGTCGGGCCATTGGAAGCCATATCCAGACCTGATAGTTCTCCGCGAAATCGCGGAAATCCGCGAAAACGAAAAAGGGGAAAAAAAAAAGCGAAACAATTTGCGGACACTTACATTTTTTTGTTGTTTGTTGTTTTGTATCGGAAAACGAAAGTTGCTTTACTCGCTTCCGGTTTTGACGCCATACTTTGTTTTGGAATAGTGGTGCAGCGTTGACTGTTTCTGTGTATATATTTTTGCCGTTCAAGTTGTGGATTTGTGGACGTCATCAGACTTATTAGACTTCAAAATGTGTCACAAAGCGTGACATAGTCGCACGTTCCGCGGAAACCTCTCTTAGATCACTATCAGGTCTGATATCTCAAAACCCATTGAACTGAAACTTCACAAGAACATTGTCTAGGTCAATGGCCTGCCACCCATGTCATCCTTTTTTCTCTTCCGCAAAGGGCAGGGTTATTGGAGTCATTTTGTTGCTAAACTTGTTTTGCTGACTATATAAAATACGGCTAAAGAGATTTTGTTGAATTTTGGTATTCGGGTACTTCAGATCATGGGCCGTCCTTCAGTAGCAGTCCAGTTATAGGTCAGACTGTTTATCCAAATTTCACTTTTTTGTTTAAAACACACTTTTTTCGTGATCTTAAGAATAACAGCCAAGGTTCATCATTTTTCATATATGGATACTTTAGCTACTGCTAAGCATGTTAGATCATTTGTATTAATATTTTGTCAAAGGTCAAGGTCATTGTGCTTCACAATTTTCTAAAAATGTTTTGCGCTAAAAGTTGGCTGATCCTTTTTTTTTCTTTTCTTTTTTGTGTGTGGATACTTCAGCATACTTTACAGGCAGCTCTTAATTTGAGGCACTTAAGCACGCTGACGGATTCCTAGAAATAACATGCTTTGACCTCGGATAATGAGCGCTCAGCGCCGTTTTTCCCAGCTTGCCTCAATGACATCGTAATAACAGAGAAGAACATGTGCATTCCTCTCATCATATTTGCTTGATTTAGATTGTGTGTTTAGTTGATTTTGTTGTTGAATATGAATGAATACATTTTTTATTTCATTTATTATTTTGAACGAGACAGTGTTTGTTTGAGATTCTCCTCCGTATTTTATAGTATTTTGCGTGTTTCGGTTCACTTCCTTTTTTTAACCTGCTTAGAAGGTTCTGGAATTCTGTTACATGGTATTTATTAATAGTCGATTCAGCCCCGAAGCTTGAATCTCAAAAAGTGTAACCCGAATCGGTTCACTCGGCAACGAGGCAGGAGTTGTTTAAAGTTTTCCAAATTTATTCAGCAAACGTCATCAACTGCATACAAGACTGCTTTCCGAAAATCACTACAAAGATCATCTTTCAAGCAGACATTGCATTACTTATATAGCCTCTCTGCAATCGAGAAAAAATTAGAACATTCCAGCACGACGCAATAATCCTAACCTATCCTATACTGTAACTTGACAGACGTTGGGGCACCACAGATAATAGATGATCATTTAACCAGCGTACTTCATCTTTTTCTGTCCTCAGCAACCCGCATGGCTTCGATCCATGTCAAGCAAGTCTGTTCTCAAATGTTGTCCTCCCACCTCTTTTTCTGTCTACCTTTTCTTCTGCCTCCTTGCACCGTGCCTTGCAGGGTGGTCTTTGCAAATCCTGATGATGGTGTTGTTGAAAGGGGCTGCTCTCAAAAGGATGGTAATGAGTCTACTGGAGACTGGGCGGCAATCCATGACAGTGACTAGAATGTCTTTGTGGACCAAGAATCCAACGCCATGTTCGTGCCTGTTATCTCTCCCGCAGAAATAAAAACTTGTGGCCTTTGTCAGTCGTTGTTTCACCTAGGTCTTTCAAGCGCAGTTCGCTGATGCCTAAAATGTTTTGTCGATAGTGGTCCAGTTCGTGGGCCAGTTCTTCTAATTTTTCTCACTACAGTTAGGGTCCTGACATTCCAGGTTTCTATGATGATGTTGTCTCTCAAGCAGGTCTTGCTAAGTTGTCCATCAGTAACGCACTTATCACCTCCATTCTGGTGGCCAATGGAAGGCGCTGTCCGTGGTGACCCGGGTGACGACCGATCCAGATTGGAGTGAGTGGTTCATTTCATCATACTGTGTGTCTTGGGCAAGAAAGACCTGGTGGGGCTCAATCCTCCAGGCTGTTTGTCACAGCCAAAATCCACGAGTACAGTGTTGCTAGCCTTGTCCCCGAGCACGTGATCGTTGAACCTATAGTAACTTGAGGTTCGTTTGTCCGGGCAAATAACACCCAAAACACCCAATCAAAATAAAACTCATTACCAGAACTATTAACTGTCTTACATCACATGCACATAATGTTTACGAATCTACATGATTTGACCAGTTGTTACCCATAAAATCTGGTAGATTTGATCGATAATAAACAAGTTATTCCAGAAAATTCTCAACAATATTGACTGACGAAAATTATCAACATTATACAAAGCTTTTTCTAACAACGGTGCAAATTCAAATCAAAGTTAAATACACGCTTTCATTGCATCCTTTGCAAAATAAAATAATAAGAACAATCGTGAGCATCTCAATCGTAACAAATTACTGTGAGGCTTAATTCATATTACAGTGGAACCTCCGGTATCCGTCTCTCTGGTATACGACTCCCTCCGTTATGTGACCTGAAAACTTCTGACGGATTCACTTCCAATAATAAATGTCCTCTGGTATGCGACAACCTCGTTTATGCGACCAGCGACCGTGTCTTAAGCCCTTTATACGACCGTCTTAGGCAATTTAAAAGAGATATCAGTTAATTTATTGTCTGTACCTTTCGTTTTTTCTCTCATGTTAGTGTACGCCTGCTGTTGTTTGCTATTTCCGGTTCGCAAGTAAGGGACATTACTCGCCTACATTAGCTTGTCAAAATGGCGTCGCGCAAGAGGAAAGTTTTGAGTTTGGCAGAGAGAAAGTTTTTCGCTGTTCAAAATGTCTGAAGACACGACTGTTTTCTATTTTTGAAGTTGTGAATAAAAGACAAAGCCACAAATTAAACATGTTTTACAGTTTTCTTTGTCAGAGAATACATGCTGGTGAGTGTGAAAATTATGACTACAGTACATACCCCTCCGAGCCTGACCCTCCCCCACCCTTTGTTTCCGGTATAAGACCACCTCTATTATAAGACCATTTTTTCTCAGATTTTGGACAGTCGTATACTGGAGGTTCCACTGTAGTATCAAATCTTTTAAGTTTAAACATGCCGTTTGTTAAGTATTTTTGGACTGAATCTTATAGAACATTTTATTTTAAAACTTTGAGTCCACTTTCTAATGCTACACACTCTGCGCGCTGTGCTGGTGTGGTGTTGAAAGAGGTCTGATAGCATGGCCTATGCTGCCTGGAATGCAAGTACAGTGGAACCTCCGGTATACGACCGTCCAAAATCTGAGAAAAAACGGTCTTATAATAGAGGTGGTCTTATACCGGAAACAAGGGGTGGGGTGGGGGGAAGGGGGTCAGGCTCGGAGGCGTATGTAGTCATAATTTTCACACTCGCCAGCATGTATTCTCTGACAAAGGAAACTGTAAAACATGTTTCATTTTTAGCTTTGTCTTTTATTCACAACTTCAAAAATAGAAAACAGTCGAACCACTGCCAGACGCGTTCATCCAAGTCTGTCAGTGCAGAAGCTCTCAGTTTCGATGTTTCCCTTTTCGCCACTTTCTCCACTCTCCCATCGTAGTTTCACAGATTCCTTATCCTTTATGATGAGCTGAATTTGGGTCTTCCCAACGTCTAAACTTCTTGCAATAGACAAACAACTCTCCCCATTTTCACTTCTTTCAATCACTTTCATTATCTCTGCCAAACTCAAAACGTTCCTCTTGCGCGACGCCATTTTGACAGCCAGTGTAGGCGAGTAATGTCCCTTATTTGCGAACCGGAAATAGCAGACAACAGCAGGCGTACACTAACATGAGAGAAAAAACGAAAGGTACAGACAGCAAATTAACTGATATCTCTTTTAAATTGCCCTAAGACGGCCATATAAAGGGCTTAAGACACGGTCGCTGGTCGCATAAACAAGGTTGTCGCATACCAGAGGTCATTTATTATTGGAAGTGAATCCGTCAGAAGTTTTCAGGTCACATAACGGAGGGAGTCGTATACCAGAGAGCCGGATACCGGAGGTTCCACTGTAGCAGCCAGAAGTAAAGGGGAACTAAGGGGCATGAAGTAGTCAGGCAGTCTATTTTTATCTACATCGTAAACCGCAGCCTCTGATTTGCTGTGGCAGACAATGGCCTATCATTCCATGTTTTCCTTTTGTTTCATTAGGTAAAACCCAGCCACAAAATTAACACTTTTGAAAATGCTTATTTTTCGGCTATTTGTGTGAACGTCTGGAATGGCATGCCATTTTTTGTTGTTGTTGTTGTTGGTTCTTTTCTTACTTTCCTGTTAGGTATACATTGTTGTCTTTTATTTTAATATTTTTATTTATCATTTTTTCCATGTGGTTGTCATTAATAGTCATCAGAGGCGTTCAGACTTTGTTCTTAGTTTGTTTTAACACATTTTGTCTGTTTGCAGGATACAGTTGACTATTGAAGCTTCAGACAATGACCAACCACCTGCAACGTCAACTGCTATCATTACCATAACAGTGACTGTAAGTTGCAATTAATTTCACACACTGACCATGACTCAACAAGTGCAAACAATTGGCAGATTTGCGAGGTCACACTCATAAAAACGCAAGTAAAAGAAACAAAATTACCCAAGTAATCTCCCTTAATCCCCAATAAGGAACTGGGCTTGCACACTGACCAAATCCGCCTAAAAAGATCCAATAGTCATCTTTGGCGTGTTTGTCGAATGGTCGGGTCTCGTAGCGTTTGGAGTTTTTTATAATTTTCATGGCAGATAGACGGGCTAAACATTAGTCTTCTCCTGTTTCTAGGGCTTCTACCTCATCAGGATAGAAAACTAAGGTTTCTACTGCTGCTGTTTCTCATAGTCATTCTTCAAAGTCGGTTTCTGCAACTGTGGTTTCGGACTCTGCCGTGTTTCGGCCACCATGTTCTGTTCCGTCCATGGTTTCTGTTCGCTTTCTGGATGTATTGGATTTGTTCCTGTTTCTAAGTGCAGTGTTGTGAGCTCCGTTTCGGTGACGAAGGATTTGGTGCTGTTGGCAGGGCAGAGCAGTTAGCGGTTTCTCGGCCTGTGACTTCGTCAGCATCTTTTCCTTTGGCAGAAAGGGTAAGTCCTTGTCTCAACGCGAGCCAAGAGACAGTTTCCTATTCAGGAGGGTTGAATCAGAAACAGAAGCACAGCTTGGCTGGGCTAGCTCCGAACTATAAGGAAATTGCCTCTTCTTCTCAACATGGTACTGGTTCTATTTGTCCTTTTGCAGTTGGGAGTGCTGACTTTGTCCACTATCAACGAACAATACCCTTAGCATCTGATGAGGTAGCTACCCTTAGCATCTGATGAGGTAGCTACCCTTTGCCACTTGTTGGTTTTGTTGGGATCCGCTGCCGCCGGAGGTTCAATTTCCAATGTGGGCTCTTTGGCCTCGCTTACTTCCGGTGATGTTTTGGCTGCCCCCAGCCACCCTCCGGTCCCAGCTTCTTCTGGCTCTGGGAGAGGTTTGGGCTTCCCTTTGAGGACTGAGGTTGCTCTAGGCTCCTTTTCTTCTTTGGGGCTTCCATTATCCCGATAGGTCGGCTTGGTTCCGTCCACTACTGGTTAGGGAATGGGAACATCAGGCATGTTTGCTGTCACAGCAACCACTTCCGGTTTGACTTATGCTGGTGGTATGCAGTCCAGCCCCTCTACTTTCACTTCCGGTGTTGGCCTTCTTAGTAGGAGGCCTGCTACAGTCTCTTCTACTGCAGCTTCTGTGCTTGGACCTTCAACTTTCCCTAGCTCTGTCCTGCTGTTTCCCACTTCTGTTTCTGTAGTTGGTTTTTCTCCTGCGGACCTTGTTTTTACTGTGCAATCTTATGTGTTGACAGTTTCAGATGAAGATTCTGTTCGTGATGTTTCAGTTGTGGATGATGTGTCGCTGGATCCTGATGCTTTATCTAGTGCAGTAAGGACTTTGACTCGGGATGCGCTGTACAAGGAAGCTCTTGCTTTAGCCTTTCAGTTTTGTCCTCAAACTGTGACTTCTACAGTTTCATCTCGTGCCACTTTGCCTTATTTTTGCTGTGATATGTTGGCATCTCACTCGGAGGCTGAAGCAAATCTGCTTTTGAAAGAATCTCCTCTGGTGGTGCATTTTGTGGATCAAACGTTAGCTTCACTTTGTGGTATTTATCTGGAGGATTCTGTTGTGGACAAGGATGGTGTACCTCAATTTCCTCGAGCTCAGAAGTGTGGTCATTTGAAGGGGATTAAGACTGCAGCTTCCAAGTTTTTGTAGCGGTCATCTCTACCCAGGTTGCAGCTTCATGTTTCTCATGACGATTTATCCTTCCTTCAGGGTGATCGTCATTCGGTGCCCTCTTCGCTGTCTCTGAAATTCAGCTCCGTAGTAGAGTTAGAGACGGTTTTCTTGAGGTCTTTGGAATTTTCCTCAATAGCGGATGCTTTATTGGCAGTTTTGTCTTCAGCTCTCTTTGCTTCTGAGGATGAGTTTTAAGGGGATGTTTCTCCTCGTTCAGTGCGCGTTTTGTTAAATGCGCTTTTGGATACTACCTTTTCTGCTTCAAGCAACTGGGTATGTTAATTCCATTTTGGTCCAGCGGGATGCATTGTTGACTGCAGCTTCTCGTCTTCCAACCCATCTGTCCTCTTCCCTTCGAGTGGGTCCTATTTTAGATAACTCCCTTTTTGGCCAGTTCTCGTTCTTTCTCCTCTAAATCGTTTTTTCCATCGGATTCGTTACAGCATGGAAACGCCTCTGTCGGATCGCCAGTCCCTTCATCCGGGCGATTGGGCGACCTCTGTCGATCTTTCCGATGCGTACTTCCATGTCCTGATTTATCCCAGTCGCAGGAAGTGACTGTGTTTTGTTTCGGGCAACAAGGTTTTTCAGTTCCGGGTGCTTCCTTTCAGTCTTTCCCTCAGCCCTTGGTTCTTCACAAGGATCGTGAAGGCTCTGGCGACTCTCATTCGCAGTCTGGGGATTCGTTTTTCGGCCTTTCTGGACGATTGGCTAATCAAGGCCAACACTCATTTGACTTGTCAACATCATACAGACGAACATATTTTGAGCGAATCGATTGGATTTTTTCCAACCAATGTCACCAAATCGAACCTCAATCTCTCCCAGCACTTTGTGTATCTGGGGATGGATTTCGATACTTTGACTTATCCGTCTTATTCAGCATTGTCTGTTGAAATTACTGTCACTTCTGACATCAGTTCTTGCGCAGAGTCGCATTTCAGCATGAGAGATGGCTGCTCTTCTTGGGTCATTGGACTCTGTCTCAGCTGGTCAATTTGGCAGGAGTTGTAAAAAAGGACCGATTCAGCTTTACCTCTTGTGCAGTCGTGGTATGATGTTCTGCCAATTTCTCAGAATCTTCGAGCGGCATTGGTTCCTTGGTGGGATCTACAGTGGCTGAATCAGGGCTTCCGATTTCTCATCCTTCTACAGTGGTGTAGATTTTCACAATGCTTCCCTTTTGGTTTGGTGAGCTCACACAGAGTCCCTGACTGCGCATGGATTCTGGAGCAAAGAGCACACACCTGCTCAATGCCTCTGTGAGCAGCACTCTTAGGTTCTCCCACATTTTGCTGGCTGCGGGCTATTTATAGCTTGCCTACACCCTCCCTTTCAGTGAAAGGAAAGGAAAGAAGAGCACCGGCGAAGCTATTTATAGCTAGCCTGGCTGAACTAACTTCAAAACCTAAAAGCTTTGGTTGAGTCAGTGTGAGCAGCTCATTTGGCACATCAATCTTTTGGAGATGGAAGCGGTTTGTCTGGCTGTTCATTGCTTTCTTCCGGATCTTCCCAGAGGATGTTTTCTGATTCGCATCAATAGTGGTCCAGCTCAGGGGCCAGTGCTTCTAATTTTCCTTCCACAGTTAGTTTCCGGACATTCCAGATTCCTATAAAGACGTTCCCAGCAAACCAGCCTGATCGGGGCCCCACTGGGGCCGCATAGGGCATCCCGACTTTTGTCGGGTTTTAGTAGGGACCCACATAGCCCTACAAAAACCCGATGCGTAGCGGAGTCGAGAAATGTGGATGCGTAACGCTTCGCTCTCCCGTGTGCCGCCCGATTCTGCCCCACCACAAAGCCACGCGGCGCACACGCTAACATAGGCCTGCTCTCGCTTCTAATTGGCTAAACTGTCTGGAATGTTTCGTCTGCTTCACATATGCTGCGGCGTATGTATGTGAAAAATATTTATACAAAATCAATTCAGCAAGATATAATTATTTAATTGTGCTTATAATTCTTAATTTTTATCACACAATATGTAAAATATTGTTACAGTGTTTCTTTTAACTATTGTATTTATTTATACATTATAAGTCAAGGGTAAATTTACGTGCCCATTACTGCTGGTCTTTTCCGGTTGTACTTAGGCGCCAATTTTCTACAGTTTTCTTCTAAGTTCTACAGTTGCATGTGCTCGGATATTGTGTTTGCCTGCGAAAACCTATTTCTATTTTCACTGTGGTTGTTTTTTGGGTGCTTTGCCTTTCGTTTATGTATTTACACACGATTTCGATAGCGACAAAGATCACGTTAATATAGCTATATCGTTATCGAAATGGTGTGTAAATACTTAAGTGGGGCCACACCAAGGACTTCCGAAAACAAAAACGCCTGTGCCGACAGTCCCTATAAACACCAGACATCTCAATTCTTTCTTCATGCAATCACATATCATAAACAATATGTGGGATATGATTTTAGGGTAAATCAGCATTGGCCAGGGATGGGGCATTATCGGGGTTGTTTCTGGTTTAAGTTGGGTTACAATAGGGTTGGTGTTGGGTATCCTGACGTATGCCCGATCTTTGCCGGAATCGGGTTACCGTTCGGCAAAGGTTGGGTTACGGTCGGGTAAGTTTTGGGTACCCCGACGATCGCCCAATCTTTATCGAAAGTCGGGCTACTGTTTGGCGAACGTGGGGTTACGATCGGGTAAGTTTTGGGTAGCCCGACGATCGCCCGATCTTTGCCCGAATCGGGCCCGAGTCGGTTCCAATTTCCATTTGCCCGATCGGGCCCCGATCGGTAGCCCGATCCGGGCCCCATCGGGCTGCCTGATGCGGGCCCCATCGGGCCCCGAAATTGTGGTTAGCTGGGTTGTCTCTCGTGTGGATCTTGCTAAGTTGTCCATCAGTAACCCACTTAGCACCTCCATCCTGATGGCCAACGGAAGGCGCTGTCCTTGGTGACTTGGCGATGACTGATGCGGTATAGAGGGAGTGGTTCTTTTTCATCATACAGTGTTTCTTCGGCAAGAAAGACCTGGCAAGGCCCAATCCTTTACAGGCTGTTGGCCACAACCAAAATCCACGAGTACAGTGTGGCTTGCCTTGTCCCTGAGCACGTGGTCGTTGAACCTATAGTAATGTGAGGCTCCTCAGCCCTGTCCGGTGACTTCTGTGTAGAAGACTTTCACCCAGTGATTTCTTTGCTGACATCACCCATGTTTTTCGCCTCTTACGACATGCCTGGAAAGGTTGGGTCTATTCTATTCAGTGCCCGAACCAACAGGACTAGATTTGACAGTTTTGGGTTATTCTCGCTGCACTGTAAGTTGACTTGAATTGCACCGGTTTCTCAGTGTGTTTATCATTTTCTAATTACACATGCTGATCATTTAAACAGTTTTTGGACACTGTACACAAATACACATAAATTGAATGTAAACATGAAATCAAACGGTAAATACAGTTAAATTTTAAAGGACTTAACAAAATAAAGCTAAAAACAAATGAGACATAACAAGTACAGAATAGAACGGGGAAAAAAATAAATAAATAAAATAACGAAGTCAAAAGCAAAGCACAATAAAGAATATAAAAGCACATGGCATAAATCCCTGATAGTGCAGTGAAGATCTTTAGGGGGGCGGCATTGTGCGCCTATGGCCAGAATTAACACGCACTTTTTGTCAAATCACTGCAATTATAGATGCCAGCAACCAAACACTAAACGACATTCATAAATACTGATCACATCACCGGAAAGCTCAAACGTTGTACTAAGTGACCTCAAATGTTGAAAATTGTGCGTTGTTCAAATGATCAGCACATGTAATTAGAAAATGATACACACACTGAGAAACCAGTGCAATTCAAGTCAGCTTATAGGACAGCGAGGATAACCAAAAACTGTCAAATCCAGTTAAACATACCACAAATGTTGTCACATTCAGGGCTCTAGTTTACGTTGACACCAAGCTTAGAAATGAAATTAACTATATGCCAAAGATGAACACAATGACTAGCAAATTCCACATAAAACGTTCACTTTTACAGCGCAAAAATACAGAACATGAGCTAGACATTCAACTTTGGCTTTGTACTGCTAGGAACACACTTCATGGGCGGGAATTTAGAGCAACAACGCGTGAGTTAAAATAGATTACTGCTGGTGCCAGACAGCTCACTTTCAGAGAAGACAGTTTAATCCGTGTGGAAGTTCAGCAATGGGGTGGGGGGAGGGCGGGGATAGGAGATGGACGCCACCCTCCCAGATCTGGCCTTGAGAAAATGCCTATCTCACTATGACTATGGGAAATCTTTCACATTGTTGTGTATTTTGAGTATAAATGAATGAAAATTTATTAAGCACATAAACATTTCTACACAAAAAGCATGACCACAGTGCTGACAATACAACAAAACGAGTACAAACAATACAACAATACCAAGAATCATTATCATTGATTGAGTTGTCAATTTCTGCTTTAACTTGACTGGCTTTGTTTCTGACATTGTTGTTTTCTGTCATTTTCTGCTTTAACTTGACTTGGCTTGTTTCTGACATTGCTGTTTTTTTTTTCCAGGCTGTGAATAAATACAGCCCTGTCTTCAATCCATCGTTTTACACCGCTACTTTGTCTGAAACAGTGCCTGCTGGTTTGTCCATTTTTTTGACTAAGTTACATGCATAGTCATATGAGTCTTTGTATGCAATCAAAAAATAAAAAATTCAAGATTTTTGCAAATCTGTGCAAGATGAGTCGTAAATCGTCCCAAAATGACATTTTTTAAAAAAGTCAATCTGTCCGCTGTCCACCGTCTTCCTGTGCAAAACTTGCAAGTGGATTATTATCTCAGAACTTATTTCAACTATCACAACCAAACTTCGTAAGATGGTGTATAACCATGAGACCTCATAAATGATCAGTGAATTAATTACTTCACTTCAAGTTCAAAGTCACAGGGTCAACAAATGTTAGTTTTAAAAAAATTACAATTTTTTTTTACAAAATGTCACTTTTTTCCTTAGGTTATTAATATTAAACTTATGATTCTTTAATGCATGATAGATGTCAATGAGACACACATTCTTTACAAATTTGATCAACCTCACTCCAGGGTCAACGTCACTGGAGCTGCCCAAAGTCGATTAGTATAGGTATTTGGAAGTGACCTTGATCCTAAACTATGAGAGATATAATGTCCAAACTTGTTGAACAATGGGCCGTTTGGGATTAGTACAGGCCAAAGAGAGAACTAAAACATTTCAATCTGTTAATCATTTAAGCACATTGACATTTGGAAGTGAATATTTTGACAACTGTCATGAACAGTTCAGTATAGTAACCTTTTTAATGCTTTTATCTTGACATATTGCTTTTTATAATAAAGAATACATTTCATTATAACACATACTCAAATTGTTGACAGAAATAAAATCTAATGATCTTCATGCTCCCTCTTTGGCTAACTTGTCACACACTTCATTCCAATGTATTCCACAATGTGCTGGAACCCAACAGAAATCAACAACTATACCTCTAGATAATATACAATGTATATGTTTAATTTCATATATGAATTCATTTCTTACTTTGGAATTTCCCGGTTTTAAGCATACAAAATTGCTTTTAAATCAGCACAAATCAGTAAACCAAATAGCTCTAATGGTAAAGTCATTATGTAGTTTAGAGCCTTTTTAACAGCATGAAGCTCACTCGTAAATATAGAATACCCCTTTCCCAGATAATTTGAGCGTCTTACATTTAATTAATGCAGGAATGATAAAGGCCGATCATATTGGGAAGTAGATGCAGCACTGCTCATTTTGGTGAAGTCAACACCATGATCACCTCCTTCAACATGACTGTGACAGATGCCGCCACTGAGATCCTTGGCAAGCACCGCCCAAAGAAGAAACCGTGGATCACACCTGAACTTTTGGACCTGTGTGACAAACGAAGAGAGATAAAAAAGAAAAAGAACACCTCACAGGGATCTGATGCCCATGCAAGTCTGGCATATGCCTTACAGAAGAAATAAGTCTTGATAGTTGGACAGAGTACTGCTCTGAGCTTTACAACCCTACACCAAACGGAGACCGAAGAAATCCTCCCAATTCTCAGAAAAGAAGTTGAGGCAGCAATCACTGAAGAAGGGGAAGTCAGTGGGAGATGACAACATACATGTAAAATTGCTTCAAGCAGTAGGAGAAGCAATGATTGACGCCCTCACCATAATTTGTAACAAGATCTGGCAGAGTGGGGAGTGGCCTACACCATGGACCCTGTTGCTTGTCATCACTCTTCCCAAAAAGGGCAACCTTCAGGAGTGTGAAAATTGCTGCACCATCAACCTCATCAGCCATCCCAGCAAGGTCCTCCTGAAAATAATACTCAACAGGTTGAAACTCCAAGCTGAACAAATCATAGCTGAAGAACAAGCAGGATTCAGGGCAGGACGAAGTACCACAAAACAGATTTTCAACCTCAGAATAATCTGCGAGAAATACCTACAGCACCAACATCTATATCATGTGTTTGTAGACTTCAAAAAAACGTTTGACCGAGTCTGGCATGCAGCTTTGGATGGTGGAGACCTTGGATTGTTAACACTTGTCAGCCATTTCACAGTCTGGTCGGCCTTCTTGCTGTTGTTCTTGTTCAGACTGTTCTCTATTTTTTGCCAGTGATCTTCTATCCAGTTCTCCTTTGCTGTGCGCATGCCTTTTCGGATGTCATTGTTGATTTTTCGGTAGTCCAAAGCATCCAAAGCAAGTCTGGCATATGCCTTACAGAAGAACAAGAAGTCTTGGACAGATGGACAGAGTACTGCTCTGACCTTCACAATCACACACTAAACAGAGACCCATCAGTTCTAGCATGTCCCCAGAACAGAGAAGAAGAAGAAATCTTCCCAATTCTCGGAAAAGTTGAGGCAGCAGTGCAATCGCTGAAGAAAGGGAAGTCAGCTGGAGTGGTCAACATACCCACAGAATTGCTTCAAGCAGGAGGAGAATTGATGATTGACGCCCTCACCATTATCTGTAACAAGATCTTGCAGAATTTGGAGTGGCCTACACCATGGACCCAGTCACTTGTTATCACTCTTCCCCAAAAAAGGTAACCTTCAGTAGTGTGAAAATTACCGCACCATCAGCCTCATCATCCATCCCAGCAAGGTGCTCCTGAAAATTATACTCAACAGGTTGAAACCCCAAGCTGAACAAATCATAGCTGAAGAACAAGCAGGATTCAGGGCAGGGCGAAGTACCACTGAACAGATTTTCAACCTCAGAATAATCTGCGAAAAATACCTACAGCACCAACAACATCTATATCATTTGTTCGTAGACTTCAAGAAGGTGTTTGACTGAGTCTGGCATGCAGCTCTGTGGGCGACCATGAGAGTGTACAACATCAGCTCTACAATTATTGAAGTCATCAAAAGCCTGTATGACAAGGCTACTAGTACAGTCCTCCATAACAGCGCCATCGGAAACTGGTTCAGAACAACAATCGGTGTGCGTCAAGGATGCCTACTCTCTCCAACTCTCTTCAACATCTTCCTAGAGCGCATCATGTCAGACGCCCTTGCAGATCACGAAGGCACAGTCAGCATAGGGGGTTGAGCACTCTCCAACCTTTGTTTTGAGGATGACATTGATGGATTGGCTGGAGAGGAACAAGAACTTGAACAGCTGGTACAGAGGCTTGACACCACCTCCAGTGCCTATGGAATGGAAATAAGTGCAGAGAAGACCAAAATGATGACCACCAACACCAATGGCATCAACACAGACATCAAAGTCCAAGGCCAATCCCTCAACACAATGCATAGCTTCAAATATTTAGGAGCCATTGTATCAGACAATGGGTCCCGACAGGAAGTCCTGTCCAGGATCACACAAACAACTGCTGCCCTGACAAGGTTGAAGCCCATTTGGAAAGACAGGACCATCAGTCTACATTCCAATGTAAAACTGCTGTGCTCCCTTGTTATCTGCATCTGCCTATATGCTTGCGAAACATGGACCTTCACAGCAAATCTACAACGACAAAATCAAAGCATGGAGATGAGGTGTTACAGAAGACTTCTGGGCATTTCCTATACCCAGCACATCACCCACAACGAAGTCCAACAGACTATCACAAAAGCCATTGGACAACATGATGACCTGCTCACAGTGGTGAAGAAACGGAAACTCCGATGTTATGGCCACGTCATCAGGTCATCAGGCCTTGCAAAGACCATCCTGCAAGGCACAGTGCAAGGAGGTAGAAGAAGAGGGAGACCGAAAAAGAGGTGGGAGAACAACATTCGAGAATGGACTGGTTTGACACTGAGTGAAGCCATCAGGGTTGCTGAGTACTGAGAAAGATGGAGTATGCTGGCTAAACGATCATCTGTGGTGCCCCTATGACATGAGTTATGGGATAGGATAGGATAGGCATGTGGGCATCTTTGAGAGTGTACAACATCAGCCCAAAAGTTATTGAAGTCATCAAAAGCCTGTATGACAAGGCTATCAGTTCTGTCCTCACCAACAGTGCCATCGGGAACTGATTCAGAACAACAATGGGTTTGCGTCAAAGATGCCTACTCTCTCCAACTCTCTTCAACATCTTCCTATAGTGCATCATGCCGAATGCTCTTGCAGATCACGAAGGCACAGTCAGCATAGGGGGTAGAGCAATCTCCAATCTTCGTTTTGCAGATGACATTGATGGATTGGCTGGAGAGGAACAAGAACTTGAACAGCTGGTACAGAGGCTTGACACCACCTCCAGAGCCAAAATGATGACCAACAACAGCATTGGCATCAACATGGACATCACAGACCATCAGACAAGCCATAACACGATGACATGCCCACAGTGGTGAAGAAACGGAAATTTTGATGGTATGATGGCCAAGTCGCCAGAGCATCAGGCCTTGAAAAGACCATCCTGCAAGGCACGGTGCAAGGAGGCAGAAGAAGAGGGAGACTGAAAAAGAGTTGGGAGGACAACATTCGAGAATGGGCTGGCTTGATACTTAGCGAAGCCATGAAGGTTGCTGAGGACAGAGAAAGATGGAGTACGCTGGTTAAACGATCATCTGTGGTGCTCCAAAGACCTTTGAGTTACGGGATAGGATAGGATAGGATACAAAATTTACAGTGGACTGGATGATTTGGAGTACACTGGTTAAATGTTCATCTGTGGTGCCCCAACGACTTCCAAGTTAAGGGATAGGATAGGATGATTTAAAGTGGTCTGATTTCTTTGCATCTCCTCATTGTAATATTATGAGCATGTCTGAAGGAAAAGTATTTATTCAGCATCCCCATACTAATATAAAAACATTTTCATTTTCTAACAGAGTTGCTGCTAATTGGAATAATCTACCAGTTTCACTTAAGAATGCACAAGCATAAATACATTTAAAAACCAGGTAGACTTCCAGAGTTTAAAAATGTTTTATTGTACGATGAATGAAATGTATAGGAAAATTACATGCTCAACATACCCACTGAGTTATTGCCAAGTTGAGAAAGGGGCATTTAGAAAGGCTTCACTGCCTGTTTTGCCCCCACTCCACCACTACTACTACTACTACTACTACTACTACTACTACTACTACTACTACTACTACTACTACTACTACTACTACTACTACTACTACTACTACTACTACTACTACTACTACTACTATTATTATTATTATTATTATTATTATGATGTAAGCAAGGGAGCTTGCGTTTGTTAGGTCTAGAAGAGAATTTCTGTTCACTGCCAAAGACAGAAATACTTGCGACGCTGCACAGATTGGCTCACTAATTTGACATTTTATGCACCATTCTTAATTTGTAAGCTCCATTGGTGCAAGGCCCACTCCACAACTGAACATTGCTCAGTGCTTAGATTCTGAACCACTCCTGTGCCTTTAGTCATTTGGATTGTCAATTTTTTAAACTAAAGTTAATTTGCTCCTCATAGGGTAGTCACTCTTTTAGCTGGTGTGAAGGGAGATAAGAGAGAGAGAGAGCCAAGGCCTATGGACCTTTGCTGTTTAGTATAAGTATGTTTTTTTAACCTTCGAAACAGCTGATGGTTTCTTTTTTTTTTCAGGAACATATGTCCTCACAGTTCAGGCCTCAGACCGTGATTCAGGTTCTAATGGACAAATCAGCTACCGTATCGGTTCAGGTGGCAGAGACAACTTTCAGTTTTATGGGAACGGCTCCATTTACGTTTCCAACTACCCCACCTTTGACTATGATCAGTATCGAAGTCTGAGTGTGCAGGTACCTGTTTGAACTCAGTTTTATGCTTACACTTTTTTTTCAGTAATCTTGTAAACTCTTGTTTTTATGTATTTATTTAGATGCTTAATTTTGAAAAGTTTTGTTACAATTTATAATTTGTCAATGTTTTCTCCAATATACAGTACATAGGAGAAACATAAATTTGGTGTGATTTTTTTGTTTTTGTGACTCAATGCATTAGTTGCATTGTATTCCTCCAAAAATAAAATGTTTGAGATTTTGAAAAATCTGCCCAAAATGAGCCCTGAATAGTCCAAGAATTATGTTTTAACAAAATGTGTGTTAGTCTATACAGAATAACTTGAACATTGTCAGTTACTCAGAACCTATTGAAGCTGTGCAAACAAAACTTGGTATGATTTATTTCCATTAGAGCTCGAAACTTTCACTTATTGAATGACAGCTCACTTCAAGATCATTGTCACAAGATCAAGGTATGTTAGTCAGTAACTCAAAATTTCACTTTTTTTCTGCTTGTTGCACATAATAAGGAACACAATATTAGTATTAATTTGTTTTCTGTGCAGATCTTTGCCATTGATGGTGGAAGCCCGCAAAAATCTGCGACTGCAACATTGTCTGTCACTGTGACTGATGCTAACAACAGAAGTCCAGTCTTCAGGGAACATCTGTACACAAAAGTCATCAATGAGAGTACGTTTGCGTTGCCTCAAGAAGGGCTCTGCAATGTGGAGATGTGCACTATCAAGTAGATTGGACTGGTTGGATTGTGTGTGTTTTTTGTATGTCTGTGCAGTGAATAATGATAGGAGATTTTATCAGTAATCAGAATGTTGTGTGGGTGGTGATTGAGGTGTGTGTAAGTTTGTGAATTGGTGGTGTTTGTGTGTGAGAGAGAGATTATGAGTATGTACTAAATGTCGGTAATGTATTTTATCAGGAATGGGAACTTCAGGTATATGTCTGTGTGAGGATTCGTATTGAATAGTAATAATCCATTTTTTCAGAAGTTGGACTATAAACCTTCTGTCCTGTTAAAAATCGTAGAAATGTATATGTAACACTCATATGAAAGAGAGAGTAATTACTGCTTTTCATTTAAATGTTGTTTTGTGCTTCTTTTAAATCAAATGTTTTCTCAGCAAGCTATGTCTTCAGTGTGATATGATGATTTTTCCATTTCCCTCGCAAACAAATTATATGTTAACTAATAATTTAAATCATATTTTCCTTATCAGGTGCCGCCATTGGTTCTCAGGTCCTGACAGTAAGTGCCACAGATCCAGACACCATACATCTAATTCGATACTATATCGACGTCAACAGCATCATAGCCATTAGTAAAAGTGGCATCCGCACTGAGTCCACCTTTCAATATGACTTCAGGGTGAGCAGCTGATTTATTATGTTATCACTTACGATATTGATTACATTGTTACCATGCTAGCTATATATATATATATATATATATATATATATATATATATATATATATATATATATATATATATATATATATATATATATATATATATATATATATTAATACAGTTCATTTGTATCGCGCGGTACCTCGCAAACGGTAAGGACAGCGAGCTCGCCGCGCTTGACAACACACATGCAATCACACACACACACACACACGCACACCCACACACACACACGCACACAGAACACGTATACACTTATCAAATGGTTAAATAATTACAGTAAAACATGGCCATGTAAAACAACAGATAATATGAATACCAAGAACCGAGCCGGTGCCGCCACCATCCATGAACAGATGACGTGACTTGGTAAAAGATTACATATGGGGATAGAATGGAGGGGGAGTAAAAATTATTGAGTTTGCATGTTAAAAAGGTGGGTCTTTAATTGGCGCTTGAAGGAAGAAAGTGATGGAGCATGTCGGAGTTGCATCGGTAGTGAGTTCCAGCAGAGAAAGAGAAAGATCGTTCACCATAGGTCTTTGAGTGAACACGGGGGATAGAAAGCAGTCTTGTATCAGAAGAAGAGCGGAGTTGTCTTGCAGGAGAGTAGACAGAGAGAAGGTCAGTAAAGTATGAAGGGGCAGAACCAGTGAAGAATTTGAAAACAATAGTTGAGAGCTTGTACAAGATGCGAGCTCGAACAGGGAGCCAATGAAGAGATCGAAGTAGAGGGGTGGCATGGTCTCGTTTTTTAGCTTTAAGAACAAGGCGGGCGGCAGAGTTTTGGACTTTCTGAAGTTTTTCAAGAAGGTAGAGAGGGGAGCCAGAGAGGAGAGAGTTGCTGTAGTCAAGTTTAGATAGAACAAATGCACAGACAAGAGTGTTGGTTGTTTCGGTTGTAAGATATTGTCGGATGGAACTAATACGGTGAATTTCGAAATAGGCAGAGCGGCATATGTTGGAAATGTGTTGGTCAAGCGACATGTCAGAAGACAGAATGAAACCTAAGTTGCGGGCATGGTCAGAAAATGAAATGGATGAGGTTCCTACTGTGATGCTATTTGGTAAATCAGATTTGTCAGATTTCTTTTTGATCAAGAACGCTTCAGTTTTGTCATCATTGAGCTTTAGACAGTTTTCGGACATCCATTGTTCCATTATATATATATAATCTTTTATTTTTACTCACATGCATGAAGCAATACTCCAAAAGAAGTCTCACATAAAGAAAAAAAATCACCAGATTTTTGCAAATCTGCAAGATGTGTCCTAAATAATCCAAAAATGATTTTTTTTCTTTACTCGCATGCCTAGCAAGGTGATTCTATGCACTCATCCCCCCCCTCCCCTTCTCCCCGATGCCCTCCTTCCCCCCACCCTCACCCCTCCCAAAAACAAAATCAAGATTTTTGCAAATCTGTGCAAGATGAGTCCTAAATAGTCCACAAAAGACAATAAAACAACAAAAAAGCGTCTGTCCATCCTACTATCTTTCCGCCGGTTGCTGTCCGTCGTCCGTCTATGCAAAATTTGCAAGTGGATTAATAACTCAGAACCTATTTCAACGTTTACAACCTAGCTTGGTAAGATGGTGTATATGTAAACTTGTAGTCAGAGATGATAGATTGATCTTTCATATATGTTCCATTTTTGTGTTGATCTTGAAGGTCAAGTTCATTTTAGACCTTGCAAAAATGTGTTTAAATAGGTCATCATACATTGGAATGGCTTTATATTAATCCATAGTATGCAACAACATTGGGTTATTTGATCATACATAAGAATGAGAGGTCACGTGGTCAAGTTCATCCCAAAGTCACTTGGTTTTGGGCATAATACAACTTTGGCTGTAGTTTATTTGATAGTAGATGAGTGTATTTAAAGCTTAAGATCAAGGTCATCTCAAGGTCAAGAGCTTAAAAAGAACAAAGTCGGTATTACTTTGCTTATTAATGCCCCCATTTCATTTTGTTTTTTCAGGGCACTCCTTTTTATGTTTTCACAATAGCGAATATTATTTTCCACTCCGCCTTCTTTTCCCATCCATTCTGCTCTTCCACACTGTTTGATTGATGTTGTTATGAGTTTGTATCAAGTCAGGATGAATAGCAAATATTAGAAACAAACAAAACATAATTATTTTTGCAATAGATAAGATTATTGTGGAAGGCAGTAATTTGTAAAAAAATTGAGGCGCAGTTGGTCCTGTGCTGAAAAATTAAATGCTGAAAAGATAAAACAGTCAAGCCAGCTATGAAACCAACAAAACACAGCCCCCGGATAAGAGTAAATAATATGAGTTTGAAAAGATCAGTAAGTAGAAAAGCGAAAGTTAGCCCACAGAAACCAATGGATATAATCAGGTAGAGTCTTACTAAGGAAACAGAACAGAGTAAATCGTCTCGGTGTTAAATGTCTTTGCTTAATCCCCCCACAAATTCCAAAGTTCTTTAGACGTTTAGTTTAATCCTGTTGTTTTCAATTGCAGACATATTTCATGGGCTTTGACCCCTTAACTGCCCTACCACGAACGCTGTTCGTGGTGATTTTCTGCTTATTGTGTGCCCAACTACGAACACCGTTCGTGGGTTATTTGTCGGCATTCTGTATTCACCCAAGAAGGGAGGTAACAGCAGTAACTGTTGCCAGAGCAGTTAGACATCTCCAACTAACGGTTCCTTCCCTATGACCGTTATAAATTGCAAACACCGAAATGTAAATAGGGTAGGAAATTTCAGTACTTTCCAGTGTTCAGTCATCAACCAAAATGGCCGACGATGGACGATGAGGGGGTTCTACGAGGTCTGTTTTCAGACGATATTCAGCACTTGAAGTGCTTCAAGAGGTCCTAAATGATAAAGACAGTGATGATGAAGACCTTATCACACAAAATTCATATACTGGAAGTAGTGTGTGGACTTTGACTACTCTGTGGGTTGTGACTTTGTTACTGCTGAGTCTCTACAGCTGTGGAGTATTACATGTGATTCGGATTTACCTTACCATGGACAGGTACCCCTTATTTCTGTGGATGATATAGCAGTAAAGTTGATTTCCAAGTAGTTTATTGAGTGCTTGGTGTTTGTCTTTTTGTTAAACCAGTTTTTTTGTTTTGACTGTGACTGGCGATATTTACCATTAAATCAGAAACTGATGATACACTTTCCTTTCATGGACTTTGGTTTACGTTTGTTTATGTGTATTATATATTTTTTCTTGCAGAAATCATTTGCGATTGATGTTGTGACTGGCATTATAACAGTGAATCAAAAACTGGACAGAAACTACGTGGTGGAGATGTCTTTTGATGTGCAAGCGAAAGACGAACATGAAACTGCTAAAGGCACCCAAATTGGCACTAGTGAGTGTGTTTTTACTAAGGATGTGATTCATTACAGGTCTTTTAAAGTCCAAGCAGCACATCTGAAGTGGTTTTTTGGTTATATGTTTATGTTTCAATTAAGCTATCACACGAAGTCGGATATTTGAAGTTTACCTTTATGAATTGCGTTAAATCTAACTCAATCTTTCTCCTTCTTTTTTTTTCCTCTGGAAATACATTTGAATGACTTGCCATCTTGCTTTAACTCTTAATAACTGTTAACTCCTCCTCCCCTTTCCTTCACTTCACTCTTCTCCTACCCCACCCTTGCCCAATTGTCTATTTGCCTTCCACCATCCATCTGTGTAAAATTGTAAAGTGGCTGAGTACTCAGAACCTATTTTATGTATCACTAGTGGTTTTTGTACCCTGGCAAGCCAGAATGTCTTACTAAGTGAGCTACCAAGGCTTCGTATAAAGACCATCAATTTGTTGGTCTATATAAGAAAACATGCTGAAACCTCGATTCGATTTTTAATTAATCAAATTTAATTAGTTAAACACAAAATTTTGTAAGATTGGTGACATGAGTGCAAAAGTGTTTTGAATGGAAATAAAACAAAATTTGCGGTATTACGGAACGGCTCGTTCTTGACACGGGTTGAATTGAAACCGCGCGTGGAATGAGGCTATTGCAGTTTGTGGACATTTTGTTTATTTATTTTTCTCAGAAACGGTTAAACATTCGGTAAGGAAATGTCGGCTATAACGATTTCACGGGTTTTGAGCACACAGCAGGCCGATCCGCAGCGCCCAGCACCTACCCAGATCAGCGTCCATACTGGACAAACTTTACAGTAGAGGCGAAGAAGGACTTCCGGCTAAGCAATTTATATATATAGATCACCAAACTTGGTAAGATCAGAGCTGCCAACTGCTACGAAATTTGCGGAAAATGCTACGCAAAAATTTGTTTGCTACGCGGTTTCGCAAATACCACAAATGCTACGCTTTTTTTTTCTTATTTATTTATTTATTTATTATTATTATTTACAGTGGATTTTGATAGTATTTCAGGCGCCTATTGCTAAGAAGTATTAGAACTGTATGAACCACGCGCTTAAACCAGCTTCAGCCGGTTTGAAGCAGTTCCGTCTTTTTTGTGTGTTGCTTGGACAATCAGCTTTGTAGTCTGAATCAGTTCTGAGTTAAATATTCTCATTGCAATCTGAATCCTGCTATTTCTATATGCAGTAATGTTTTATTATTTTTATTTATTTTTAAAAAATTAATTTGTACCTGCAATAAAAGAATTGTTTGAAATGGAAAGTACAGCCATTTTTTCTTTTATATGTGGCTACTCGGTCCGTTTTTCACGACACGCTACACAAATTTTGCAAATGCTACACAAATTGAGATCTTATTTTACACATTTTTTTTTGGAAGGGGGGTGGGAGGGGGGGGGGGGGGTTGGCAGCTCTGTAAGATGGTGTAGATCCATGAGACCTCAAAAATGATTACTGAATAAATGACTTCACTTCAAGGTCAAGGTCACAGGGTTAACAAATGTTAGACACAAAAAATAAAAAATGTTTATCACAAAATGTAACCTTTTTGCTTAGTTAATAATATTGAACTTATGGTTCTTTTATGCCTGATAAATATCAATGAGAGACATATACTGTGCAAATTTGGTCAATCAAGGTCTAGGTCACTGGAGCTGTCCAAAGTCATGTTGTATAGGTACTTTGAAATGACTTTGACCATAAACTGTGAGAGATATAAAGTCAAAACGTTTTGTATTTAGAGATAATAGATTGATCTTTAATAGCTCTTCCGTTTTTGCATTGATCTTGAAGGTCAATGTCATTTTAGGCCTTACACAAATATTTTAAAATTTCTCATTGTACAGTGGAATGGCTATATATTTAACCTATAGTATGCATCAGCAAAGGTCACTGAAGGTCAAGGTCAAACCAAGGTCAATGTTTTTTCAGGGCATAATCAAACTTTTCTGTAGTTTCTTTGAACGTACAGGAGTGTATTTGGAGCTGGAGGTCAAGGTCATCTCAAGGTTAAGAGCATCGAAAGATCAAAGCCAGTATTTGCATTTTAATGCCACGGTTGTATGTGTTTTTTTTTTTTTTTTTTTTTTTTTCTGGGCACTCATTTTCATGTTAAACATTGTAAGTTCCATAAGGAGCATGTGAGTCATATGGGCTTTGCCATTCTAGTGTTTGGTAGAAATGTGATACCGTCATTACAGAATCTGCTCCAATCCTGGAACCTGCTCCAATCTAGTTGCTTGAACATTGTTGCTTTCCAAGGAGGATATAGTAGTGGCATGCTCCATTGTGGGAATTTGATTGTACTCATGTTTCTTCAAATCGTTTCTTGGAAAATATTTTGGATTCCAAATTATTACTGCTGAATAATGGCGCTATTACACGGATTCCAGATACATCTACCCAAAAAGCTACTGCTATTGATTTATCTTTAATTTCGCCTGAATTAGCTATCAATGCCCATTGGTTTACGCATGAGGATACTTTGGGAAGTGATCATTTACCTATAACGATTATTATAAATGAAAAAATAGAAAATGAAGATGATAGCGTTAAAGACAAAATTCCTACGTTTTTATTTAATAGAGCGGATTGGGATTCTTATCGTGTCATTTTAAATTCTTACAATACAAACATTATTGAACATGAGGATGCAAATGTTTTTTATAATAATTTTGTCCAGAAAATTATTACCGCTTCTGAACAGTCAATTCCGCAACGTAAATGTAACACAACTCGTAAACACTCAAATTCCTGGTGGACTAAGGAATGTGAAGAGGCTGTAAATTTTAAAAAAGTACAATTCAAAAAATGGGTAAAAAATAAAACAGAACAGAACCACAACCAAATGAAACAAGCAAAACTTAAATGTAATAAAATAATAGCTCAAGTAAAAAAACAGTATTGGACAGATTTTTGTCAAAAAAGAAATATCTGAGTCTAAGGATTCTTATAAAGTCTGGAAGAAAGTTAAACAAATGAAAAACGGTTATCACCTCCCAAATTATCCTGTTAAAGTTAATGGTAATCCTTTTCCAAATTCATTAGACAAAGCAGAAGCATTCTTGACTCTTTTTACACAAAATAGTTTATCTTCTAGTCTTTCTCAAACTCATCAGCAATACCAAAAGGTAGAGGAAGAGAAAGATGAGTACACAGAACCCCTATCAGATGATCATTCTTACACAAATGCGGCTATTTCATATGAAGAATTTGTTGTAGCCTTACGTTCATTTTCTAAAAACAAAACTTCTGTGGGGATTTATGGCATTTCTTACCAACTATTGCTTCATTTACCAGACGTTTGGAAACGGTTACTTCACACATTTTTCCAAAAATGTTGGTTAAGTGGAACTCTTCCAGAAGCCTGGAAGCAGTCGATAGTAATCCCGATTCTAAAACAAGGTAAAGTAAGATCCTCATTAGATAGTTATAGACCTATTGCTTTAACCTCACACATAGGAAAATTGTTTGAAAAAATAATATTAAATAGATTGTTATATTTCAGTGAAAATACAGATACCATTCCAACAAATCAGGCTGGTTTCAGAAAAGGTAGATGTACAACAGATCATTTAGTAAAGTTAACTACACACATTAAAAAACAATTTGCTCGGAAAAAATCTGTTTTAGCTACTTTTTTCGATGTTCGTAAAGCATACGACAGTGTTTGGCATTCCCGACTATTATTCAAACTTAAACACATTGGTATATCAGGTGCTTTGTATCACTACATTAAAAATTATTTAACTGACAGAAAAATATGTACACGTGTTGGTAAAGTCTACTCATCTTTTAAACAAATAGATATGGGCATTCCTCAGGGGTCAATTATAGCACCTATACTTTTTTCAATTCTAATTTATGACTTGCCCAAACATATGTCTAAACATAGTAATGTGGTTCACAATGCTGACGACATTGCTTTATGGATTAACACAAATCTAAGAAAAAATACGCCGAAACGAGTTGTTAATTATGTTCAAAGTTTATATCAGTTAGAACTGAACAAACTTAGTACATACATGATAGAAAATGGGCTTCAACTCTCATTCGAAAAAACATGTTAGTTGTTGTTTAATAACGGAGCAAACCCCACTTCTCTTCCATTGTTGGTACTTGAGAGTAATGTTTTAAAATATACTCAACAGGTAAAATTTTTGGGTGTATTTTTAACGTCTAAATTAAGCTGGAATTGCCATATACAATATTTAATCAAGAAAGCATCCAAAAGATTGAATTTTCTAAAATTGTTATGTTTTCAGCCATGGAGTCAAGATACATATACATTAATTCACTTAGTAATGTCGTTGGTTAGATCGGTACTCACATACGGTCAGGAAGTGTATTTTTCAGCTCCAGCAACATTGTTAAGGAAAATACAAAGCTTAGATAGCAGAGCATTTAAATTAGCCTTAGGTGTACCTGTACACTCTAATACACTAAAATATATAGGGAAGCTCGTCAACTCTCTTTTATAGAAAATCAAAAATTAAGTGTTGCTAGATATGTTATACGGAGTTTGGCCGTTCCTAATTCTGTTCATGATGAGATTTTTGTCGACAGCACTATAGATTATCCAAAACGAGCAAAATCTATACCGTTTCTACAACCCATTAAAAACTATGTTAGTGCCATTTTAGACAAGTGCAACATTGACATTTCTGATATTCCTGTTTTACCAAGTGTACCGAAAATCCCACAATGGGAACATTTAAGTGCTAATTTTGATATTGATTATACCTCAGTTAAGAAAGGTGAAAATGTAAATGTCTTAACAGCTGAGGTTCGAGAACATTTGGAAAGAACGTATGGTAATCATTTAAAAATTTATACAGACGGATCTGTGTCTGAAACTTTACTTGCTGGTGCCGGTTGTACTATTCCTGATCTAAAAATAAAAAAATCGTATTATGTTGGTAAGAATGTATCAATTTTCACAGCAGTATTGTGTGCCATTTTAATGGCTTTGGACACTATTAGCAACACCTCTATTGCCTTTTATAACATAGTTTTATGTGTTGATTCTAAAGCTGTTCTCAATGCCCTTCAAAATTGGTATTGTAAAACTAGATCAGACATTATTTTCGATATTAGATTATTAATTCATGCTATTATGTCAAATGGTGTAGGAATTTCTTTTTGTTGGGTTCCTTCACATTGTGGCATTTATTTTAATGAAGTTGTGGATACTTTAGCAAAGGAAGAGTCATTCTCTGTAAGTGACAACAACATTGTTAGACCATCTGAATCAGAACTCATTTCGTTGGTAGAAAGATCAATGTACTCCACCTTATCACAAAGTACTGGAATAGATCATTATTCATGTTCTAGAAACTTGTGTAGAATAATCAATAAGCTAAGAGTCAACTCATGGAATACTAAATTTTTAGCTGATGCTATGTGTCCATGTTCTCAACCAATTTCCGTTGAACATCTGTTAAAAACTTGCCCCATATTAACTTCACAATATTTAAACAAAAATATTAAAACAAGTGAACATTCCACTGTTGAACTGCTGCAGTATCCAACAATTATTACCATAGCACAAATTATTAGCCAGTCTCCAGTGAGCAAATTTTTGTGATTATTTTGTCTGATCCTTGGATGTGCTTTTTGCATTTTGCGTGTGATTGTGTGTATGCTTGCGTGTATGGTCTAATATCACAAACTGTGAATAGACGTTAAATAAAATTATTGATTGATTGATAGTAGTGGCACTGGGCATTCCCAGATCAGCTTCTTATCGAGCTCTCACATATATAAAATGTATATAATTATAGACACAATAATTATTGTTTTTCAGCCCGAGTGCAGATCACCATAAGTGGCTTGCCAGATCGAGAGCTGGTGTTCTTCCAGCCATGGACCAAAGAGAACCCAGTCTACAACATTCCCATCCTGGAGTCCTCCCCCATCGGTACCAGGATCATGACACTGATCGCCCGTGACCCAGTGGACCAGACCAATATTCGTGTATATGAAGAAATTCTGCAGTCAGATCCCCTTAACTACTTTACCATCACCACTCTGCCTGATGGAACTCCAGGTAACTCTCACTCTCTTTCTAGTGGTTTGGGCTTCTTTTGCATGCACTCATTGTCATCCCAGAGATTGTATCATTGATCAGTGCATTTTTACTTGTTACAAATAAATTGTGTTTGTGGATGTGGTTTTAGAAATTAATTAAGATGTGTTTTATTCACAAATGTGCACTAATGTATGTATTTGTTCTGTTCTGTATAGTGCTATCATACATCGAAATGTAAACTGCTGTCATTTAAATGTTTTGAGATGCAATAATGAAAGCATGTAAGCGGTTCTTGTGTTTTATTTCTCAGGTGTTGTGCTGCTGAACCATGTTCTGGATTACGAAAGTGGTGATCTGCACCACTCCACAGTGGTGAGAGCCATCAAAACTACAAATATCAATGGTGTTGTTGAAACACGCTCCGTCACAGCCACTATCAGTATCACTGTGCAGGACTTCAATGACAACGGCCCAAAGTTTACACAAGTAAGTGATAGAGGGGAAGAATATATCCGATCCAATGTAACCAAGTGGAGGAGTATCTGCTGGTAAAATACACAACGTAATGTCACAGAATAAAATGTATCCAATCATATCCAGTCTCTGCTTTTACAGTGCAAAACTTCATATTGCAGGAACAAGCCTAAGACACTGTAACAGGACACATGGTAATGTGTCAATTACTTATGTAAGACTAGTGGTTTTGTACCCTGGCAAGGCAGGGTACACAGGTTGCTGTTTAAAATGTAGACAGAGAGACAACTGTTGTCTGAGAGTTTCATTTGGACGATGATACCTCCGGCTCCCCATATCCCCCTTGATACCTCACCATACCCCCCCCCCTCCCCCTTGATATCCCCTGTCCCCCCCATGATGCCTCACCATACCCCCTTGATACCTCCCCGAACCCACTTGATACCTCCCCGTACCCCCTTGATACCTTCCGTACCCCCCTTGTAACCTACCTGTACCCTCCTTAATACTTCCCCGTTGATCGTTTCGCAGGTATGGATGAAAGGAATCGACCAGTAGGTAGTAGGTAGATTTGTGTCCCCGGACACATCGAGCGTATAGAAGGAATCGACCATCACCATACCCCCTTATATATACCCGTATCCCCGTTATGCCTACCCATGCCCCTTTAAACCTACCCGTAGCCCCCTTTTACCTACACGTACCACCCCATCCCGATCCTTGGTAATAATAATAATAATAATAATAATAATAATAATAATAATAATAATATTGAATAAAGAATAATACAAATAGAAATCATAAAAAACACGAAGGTTTTAAAATAAAATTTGATATAAGATATTATAATTATAATAATAATAATTATTATTATTATTATTATTAGTTTATAAATAATAATATAAATAATAATAATAATAATAATAATAATAATAATATAAATAATAATATTAATAATAATAATAATAATAATAATAATAATAATAATAATAATAATAATAATAAATAAGTTAAAAGTAAAAAGCCTAAATGAAAAAGAAAAATATTCATATTGTAGTGTAAAAAAAAATTAACATAAAAAAGAAAAAAAAAAGAAAAAAAGAGACCCGCCGGAGATTTGAACTTGGGTCGCCTGCACGGTAGGCGATTGTTTTACTAAGTGAGCTATAAAGGCTTCATGTTGAGACCATCAGTTTTTTGGGTTGATATGGGATAACATGCTGAAACCTCGATTCGATTTTTAATTAATCAAATTTAATTAGTTAAACACAAAATTTGGTAAGATTGGTGACATGAGTGCAAAAGTGTTTTGAATGGAAATAAAATAAAATTTGCGGTAGTACGAAAATGCATGTTCTTGACACGGGTTGAATCGGAAGCGCCGCGCGGAATGAGGCTATTGCAGTTTGGGGACATTTTGTTTATTTATTTATCTCAGAAACGGTTAAACGTTCGGTAAGGAAATGTCGGCTATAACGATTTGGCGGGTTTTGAGCGCACAACAGGCCGATCAGCGGCGCCCAGCACCTGCCCAGATTAGCGTCCATACCGGACAAACTTTACAGTAGAGGCGAAGAAGGACTTCCGGCTAAGCAATTTATATATATAGAAGTTTGAGTTTTCAGTACAAGGCATGCACTCATCTGGGGTAGTAATCATAAAACTGGTTACCCAGTGTATAAGTCCGCAAAGCTGTAGGTAAATCCGTACTCTGTCATATGGCTTTGCGGGTTTATGCACTGGCTATACTTCTTCATGAAATCCACCCCTGCTAATGATGAATATTTAAGATCCTCCTCTGGGATTGCACGCGCCCTTTCAACATTCAGAACCTAAGTTCTGAGAGAGCTGAGGGCAAGCAGAGAACACTGTGAACAACAGGAGTGATCTGAACAATTATGTTTAATGTTTGAAACTTTATACCATGCTAAGGAAACAACCATGTTAAAATCTGAGCATGCCATGAGCACCCCAAAGATGTGAAGCTTTGCCCATGTGGAGTATGCACATTATCCTGAAGAAGAAGAAGTTGAAGAGCAGCCAGTACCATTTTGCTGATCTGTTACAATCTTATTCTAAGCATGTCCATGATTTAACACTAAAAAACCAGTAGGGCAGTGTTAGCTACTGAATTTGTGTAACCATCCCAATTTGCTTCCACACAGGGTTCGTACGCTCCTTGAACCTCCTTGAATCTCCTTGAATTTTCTATGTCTTGTTCAAGGGCCCTTTAATCTCCTTGAAAAATGCCAAATTGCCTCAGCTCCTTGAAAACTCCTTGAAATTTCAACCAGTGTATCTATTCCATTGCTTGACCTAGAGATTTTATTGTCAAGTTTTCAAAAAAGGCCATTGAAAAATAAAAATTTATAAAACAAAAATTATAATATTATTTGTGTTTTCAACTGTTTGACGATCGTAACTTTTGTCATCTGCTAATGATAAGGGAAGTAACCACCACTAGAAATTGTTGATTTCCTTGCTGTCGCGCATGCGCAGTTGTCGGTTTCCGTACATTCTTCGTTCTAACGCGCGGTGTACAGAAAGTACCAAAACTGTGAAAAGGACAGCGAAACCGCGCGTTTTTGTTTACTGAATGGGTAAAAATGCCTGGAGGCGATTGTGTGTTGATTCCTTTGTGGTTATCCAAATCTGAATATGCAGGGTGGCTGCTTGAAAAGAATTTAAAAATTTTAAATTATTATTTATCCTTCTTATATTGCACTTTTCCAGCTCAAGAGCTGCTCAAGGTGCTGGCCAATACAGGATCTAACTCAAGCCGCCTGAGGCGCCCACTTGCTCCCACATGCTCAGACGACTGAGCACAATCCTGGTCAACCGGGGATGGGGGAGAAGGGAAAACCATGCACTGAAACAATCATCACACTAATAGCAATTGTAAGATTGCCAATGTTTGTGTCCGGGAATCGAACCTGCAACCTTTGTAACACCCCCAAGGAGCTGCGAAGGGTTTCTTTATAAATAATATCCACTTTTTAAGGAAACTTAGTGCTTTAAATTCACACTGTCACTGTCTTTCTCCTTTGCTCTTTCTCATTCTTACTGTGTTCTATCAATCTACTATCATTTTTTGCTAGACCAGTCACCTACCTTTTTTTTTTAAACTCTCCCAAAATTCCTCTTTTGTGTATGGGGTCTGTTTGATAAGCTTGGAGATATTGGACACTTTCTGCCAAATGGTCACTAGGACTTTCTATGGTATTATTATTTAGCAATGTGGGAATTATATAATGTGTTTCATTAATATTTTAAAATAATATTTATATTCTATTTTGTTTTTGTCAACGTGGGTTCGATAAATTAGAGTACAGCCTCAGCGTCTCCTACATGGGATGCCTTTATTGTAAAGTGACCTGCTGGTTGAGTGCCTTCAGTGTTATCATCAGGGTTGTTTCAGCCGATCTTTTCTACGGATCAGGGATGAGCCCTCTTTCAATCGAGTTGTGGTCCTGATTCAGCTCTTTGCAGTCCACTGGACCCTTTAAACAATGACTAACTAACTAACCTTTGTAACTAGAGCTCACCGCTCTACCAACTGAGCTATCCCCCTTTTCAACAGGCAGCCGATTATCAACGGTCATAGTTTAGAACTGAATCATGTACTTTATTTTGGTTTTATTTTGATTAAATCAAATTAATGGGTTTGAATGAAATCCAAAATAAATTCACTACTGAAAGAGTAACTTGAAGTGAGCTTGTTATTGTTAATAGAGTGTGTGCATCAAGGAAGAAACTAATAATACGAATCAAATGTTTAAAAAAAAGATATATATTATATATATTTTTTATCACATCATGCTTCCATAAATACCTCGCTAAAGATTAATACTGACCTTGCTGCAAATGTATGTCCAGCATTTGATGATTTTCGCGATCAGTTACAACGTAAAACAAAAAATAATGAAATAAATAATTTTACAAATAAATTTTTTAAAAATGTAACATTTAGTTGTTTGGAAGGTTGTCTGCATGCCTTGATCTACTTCAGGCATCGATCTATCCCATCCTATCCTATCCTATCCCGTAACTCAAAGGTCGTTGGGGCACCACTGATGATCGTTTAACATGCGTACTCCATCTTTCTCTGTTCTCGGCACCCCTCATGGCTTCGTTCATTGACAAACCAGTCCATTCTCGAATGTTGTCATCCCACCTCTTTTTCTGTCTCCCTCTTCTTCTGCTTGCTTTCACCGTGCCTTGCAGGATGGTTTTTGCAAGGCCTGATGCTCTGGTGACGTGGCCATAAAATCGGAGTTTCCGTTTCTTCACCACTGTGAGCATATCATTGTGTTGTCCAATGGCTTGTGTGATGGTCTGTCGGACTTCGTTATTGGTGATGTGCTGGGTATAGGAAATGCCCAGAAGTCTTCTGTAGCACCTCATCTCCATGCTTTGTATTCTTTGTTGTAGATCTGCTGTGAGGGTCCATGTTTCGCAAGCATATAGGAAGATGGAGATGACAAGGGAGCGCAGCAGTTTTACCTTGATCTAAATGATAATAATACTTTCCAGGCTTGACAAATGAAATAAACTTTATCCCTGTACATGTTTAACGTTTTAGGATATTGGAAGTAAGTTTTGCATGTTCCCCATGAACAATGATTTAGTGTCTGCATGTTTGGCACAAGGCAGAATACAGCTGAGTCATCAAGTTCGTTCTATAAACCAAGAGAGATAACTCTAACGAGGAAGGACTAGACCTATTTAAGGAACAGACCTATTGACCAACAGCCGGACTGCTACTGAAGAATGGACCATGATTTAAAGTACTTGTACACCAAAACTCAACAAAATCGATTAGTTATTTTGGGGATATTGAGCTCAACATATTTAGCAACAAAATGACACTAGTAACTGACATTTGCGGTATAACAAATATGGTGGCACAGGAGGCAGACCACTAACCTAGGTAATGTTCTAATGAAGTTTGGTCAAACTCTGTTCAGTGTTTCTTGATATATGGTGTTTAACTGATAGACAGACTGACCGACATTTGGTTCATTCTAGTCTGAAAATTACAAAAATTGGAGGTGGAGAGATAGGATAATATGAAAACCAGAGGGAAATCGCACAGATGCAATCCAACTATGCTTATAATAATACCTAGACTTTGGTGTTGTTTTTTGTCCGCAGAACTCGTACACTTTTGTAATACCAGAGAGCGTGACCGAGAATAATCTGGTGGGTGAAGTGAGAGCCACTGATGCAGACAGTTCCAGTTTTGGACCCATCGACTTTGTTTGGGGTGGTGGTCAGAACAGAGATGACTTCAAACTGTTCCAATCACCTGTGAGTGTTTGACATTTTTACTGAGAGAGCTGTTATTCCAGTTAATATCTTGCACCTTTTTCTGTAACTGTTATATTGGCAGGATATATCTTCTGGCTTGACGTAAACAGTTAATAACAAATAATCTCAAATCAACTTGAATTCAAATCATAAAATGTATACGGCACTCTTACTCTGAATATTAAAACGTTCAAAGCTTTTCTCTTAAAATCTCAGTTTATTATGCAAAGGAGTAAAAAACATCAGAACACCCAACAGAAGAACATTTCTGTTTTATTTAGTTCTGAAACAAGTATGGTTTAAAGCGATTCATTATCCAACTGACGCAGACATCGAACAGCCAGCACGTTCTTTTTGAATGGATGTTAGGCTAAACTGCTTTCATAAACAAAGGCAAGTACAGCCTAAGGGTAAAGAGGTGGGTTTGAGATATGATAGGATGAAATAAAACACTCAGTACCTGTGTTTCTCATGCTTGTTTTTGGATGTGATTGAATAAACAAAACTCAACATCATTTCTTTCGTGATTAATTTTATTTTTTAATTTACTTATTTATTTATATTTGTTGGTAGTTGGACCAAGGAGTTGTGCAAATACTGGTGAACCTACCGAACCTGGACTATGAGACCACCAAGGAATATACTATTGATCTTCTTGCAATCGACAATGCCAACAACCCTAACTCCATTCGCCTGACAAGCACAACTTTGGTATGTTTTGTATTTGTTTGTTGCAAAGGTCCAATCATTCTCCCCATGAAAGTTATCAGACATCATCGACATAGAGGGTTAAAGTCATTAATAACTAACCTAAGCGGCTTTTGAGTCATATGGATGTTGCCCTTCTAGTTTAAGCATAGCCTTATTTAACTGTTGACATTTTATTCAGTCAAATACTAGGCATACGTGGACTGAGGACCTCAGGGTTGTTTATTTCCTTCTTTTAGACTAAGGGATGAACATTTTTGGTTCAATTTGCGACACAATTCTTATGTTTGAATCCGAATACAGAGCACAGATTTTATTCAGCCAAATGACAAAGAGTACATTGCATATAGAAATTGCCCTAAAATTGGTAAACAGTCACACACATGTCCACACCAAATAGACAGATATCATTAATACTGCCACAAATCTCTCACACAGAGAACTTTTGTAAGGATTCAATTTTTAAAATCTTACAGATACCATTGCAACATTAAACACAATCTCACTGGACAACAATTGCGAAGAAATGTTTGTGTGCAGGTTCATATCAAGTTGCAAGATGAGAATGACAATCCTCCAGTTTTCTCTGATACTTCACGTTCGTTTTCTGTACCGGAGACTGCCACCATACAGACACGCTTGGGGCAAATGATCGCTGTTGACCGTGATTCTGGACTGAACGGTGCGATAATTTACAGTCTGCAGCAAGATCCCAGAAGTGTCACTCCAGGTAAATGTTTTGCTGTTGTGGTTTGGTTATTTTTTTACTCAAATTTGGGCAGTAATGTGGGTCTGCGTATTTTAGTGTTTTTGTACAGCACAACCTGTAGCTATTATGGTGGAATAAACATGATTTTTGACCAATTGTACTAGTTTTAACTCGCACACAAGAATAGTGAACTTGTTTCATGATAGTCTGACTTCATGCATTTTAGACCTCACTCAGAACTCTCAGAACGAAAAACAGTTTTATTCCAAAGGCTGTCTCATTACTTAATAAATGACGTGTGTGTGTGTGTGTGAATGTGTGTGTGTTTGTACGTGTCCAAAATAATTTCATTTAACATTTGCTGTCGTTTAATGTTAGTATGCATAAGTGTAATTATAAATATGTGACAGTTTTATCCTCATTATTATTATAATTGTTGTTAATATTATTATTGTGATGTTTATTCCTTGTTGATTGTAATTGTACGCCACAATGTAATTTCATGTAAAAGATAATAAAGTTGTCTTATCTTATCTTATCTTATTAATATACGTTAAAATGAATTGCCACCTGCAAAGAATATTTCCATAACTCGCTCATAATCGGCAGTACTCATTCCAAGCAGTAATATTCAGCCTTTGTTTCACTCTCAAAACATTTTATAGTAAACAGAGTCTATAGTTTAAAGTGTATGTTATTTGATTTTCAGCCAAAGCCTTGGATCTGTTCCGAATCACTGATGATGGTGTGCTGCTCACAAAATCATCGCTGCGAGGGTTCAGTGGTGGTTACAACATGTTTGCTGTGGCGACAGATCGGGGCAGCCCTTCTCGCTCTGCTTCTATTCCCATCACCATTAAAGTTCAAGGAGCAGAGGATGATGACGGCACTCCACAGTGGTTGGAGCCTGTCAACAATTACATTTACAGCGAATTGAAAGAGGTGAGTCCTCACCATACCAGAATTTTTTACTCGCATGCATAGCAATGTAAGTCTTATGTATTCACCCCAAAATTAAAATTTTTCAGATTTTTGGAAATTTGCACGAGTTGATTCCTAAATAGTTACAAAAAAAATTATATAAAATAAGTTTGTCTGTCCATTTGTCTGGCCATCTGTGCAAAACTTTAACATTGATAATTTCTCGAAACCAATTTTATCTATTATGACGAAACTTAACCTGTAGGCTACCATACCGCCCTATTCCGCCATTCAAAACCATGCCTGCCTATCACTGAACCGACTCATTCCAGCAGCGTCACAGGTACTTTTGGTTTTGGTAACATATGGCCTATTGAGGTTGTTTTCGGTAATCAGACAACAGGAAATGGAAAAGAGTTGATTCCTCTTCTGGGGTAAACATGTGTATCAAACTCTAGACGTAGTTCAAAGGTTTGAAAAGCATTTTATTTTGCCATTTTTTGGGATGGAGATGGGGGACCTGGATGTAAGTATGTGTGACGGTGGGTCTATTGTTACTGGGCTCTGCACAATGGAATGCTATTACCCACTCGTCTTTGTCTGCGGGGATCGGCTAGTATAATCGCCCTGTGATTAATCTTAATACATTTATATGTTTAGCTCTGTGTTAGGCTGGGGTTACAGAGATAGGGAGAAAAGTGTAATAGCTTCACTGACACACTAGCTCTCACACAGCTATGAAACATAGGTAGTCCAGCCACTTGTTAACAGTAAATATTACACATTTATTTCCTCTACTCTATACAAAATCTTCTAATCACTATACTAACTTAAATGTCCAAATTTCCTTCGAATAGTTCGCTCCTTGATAGGTCTATGCAGCTACTGTCTCATCATTGGGCTAATTGTGCTTTCTGTCCTACTGTTCAGTTTTCTGGAAGAGTGGATTATCGCACAGTCCTAGAGCAGTTTTGGTGCACGGTTTCTATAGACTTAGCTTTCTAGTCGATGAGCGGTGTTGTGGTGGTGTCTTCTCCTGATTGATAGACTGTTGGGCTATCGTAGCTCAGTGCTAAATGCTCCACTGCAGGCCGAATGTCAGGGGTGACTCTCAATGGTCTGTCTCCTGCCTCGGACCAGCGAGTCTGCTCGTCTGCACAAAATAAGATGAGTTTCTGCAACACCTTGTATACTAAGGATGTGCAGAGCGTCTCACTGATGGCAGAAATAGCCCTCAGTGATCGCTTCACTAATACAAACAATGGACGATCATTTTTCTAAGTCCGTGGTCCACTGGAATCTCCAACCTAATTCCTATACATATACATACATCATGGCTAAACTAAACCCATGGAGAAGTAATTAATAATTTACACATTGTCCAGTATAGCCACTGGTCTGCAATACTACACATAGGAGAAACAATCGTTGGGTAGTGGGTCTACCTCATGGTGTCGAAACCGGTCAGGTTCGCCACGTGATCAAGCAAAGTTTGACTAACATTCACAATGATAAAACATGGCAAAACTTCACAAACATAATTCAACAATATTATCAATAATCGCGGTGAAACAAAAGATCGATCATTTACCTTTTTGACAATGTCAGGCTGTGGCTATACTGTCGATGAATTGAATTTCATCCGTCACCTGCTAGTCTACTGCTAAAGCGATCTGTCAAAGTATTGCTCCTTTTCATGTGAAGTTCAGACAAAGAATGACCACTTACCTGTTTGGTCAGCCAAAGCCCGCGAAAACTAGTCATACCTGAGCGCCTCTTGCGGGGGGTGGTTGCTATACGTCAGCAGGCTTATGCTACGGCCTATCTGTGAAGCTATGGCCTACACATGTGCAGAGGTGCCAACCAGTACGGATTGACCGTATTTAATTATGGCGAAGTGAATTAAATACGGAAATACGGTAGCTTTTATAAAAATACGGAGGAGAAGTTGCCGATCGTTTATCTTTGACAGCGGTGCTTCTGTACTGGTTTCTGGTCTCAGAATAGTACTCCTGCACTCACTTTGTTCAACAAGCTGATTTTCATGGTGATTTTAGAGTAAAACAAGTGTGGTGTTCAACAAGCTAATTTTCATCATGATTTTAGAGGACTGAAAATAGCCTGCTGTTTCAGAGAGAAGCCTGTCGTTACTTTATAGTGTCATAGGCTGGGTTTTGCGAGAAAAAAAATACTGACAAGTGTTACTGACAAACGGGTCCGGAAATACTGACAAGAAGTTTAGGGGGTTGGCACCTCTGCATGTGTAGTACACCTTTACTGCTAGTCTTATGGTCAGCGACTTAACTTACATAGGCCAACGCAGACTGAGCGTGTAGGCTTGCAGCTTTAGTGTTGTTTTGAACTTGCCTTTTGCGGCATTATGGCAGAATCTCACTCAGTAAATTTCAAGGTTACATGATCAACAAATGTTAATCGACTAATCAAAAATTTTCACAAATTTCACTTTTTTTCTAAGTTATTAATATTGAACTTATGATTTTTTTATGCATGATAAAAATCAATAAGACACACATAATACACTTAACTCTTTCCCTGCCAATCGACGATATATCGTCGATCTGAGCCGCCATGTTTGTGCCAATCGACGATATATCGTCGATTTCAGTATTCCGTTTCGTTCCGGTTTTTTGCGCAGTCCAATCCAAGTTTTATTTTAACCAAAGAGAGATAACTCTTTCTACTTTCGTTCCCGATCGACACGCGCGTGGTTTCTTCAAATTGATTCGTTTTTAGAGTGTTTTTTGTGCATTTTACTAAGCATATGTGATGGGCACAATCGACAGTGTGTCAAACTCTGCTAATAATCAATATAATTTCAAACTGTAAAGTGTATTTTGATCCTAAATAAATTTTCTTTCTGGTGTGTGAAGCTGATTCAGTGATTGGAATTATTCCTCCAGATTTTTTTTATCACTGTGGTATGTAGAAATATTTTTATTTTATTGTATAATTTCAAAAAGATCAACATGCTTTCAAAACACATATTTCAATAACATAATCAAATTAACATTTGTGTGTTTTTTTTTCTTATTCTTCACTCTTTTACCTTTAATTTGATATGAAATATGTCTATTTAACAACTATTATTGAAAGAACAGTAGCTTAAATGCCTAAGGTACTGAACTTTCTTTCCGGTGCCAGAGAAATGTCTGGCACAAACGTGGAAACATGCCTGGCAGGGAAAGAGTTAATATACAAATTTGGTCAACCTCACATAAGGAATAAATAGTATCCCCACTTTCTGGAAATTTAGTGCTTTAAATTCCCACTGTTGCTGCCTTTCTCCTTTGTTCTTTCTCATTTCTACTCTGTTCTATCAATCTACTATACTATCTTCTTCTTTGCTAGACCAGTCACCTATCTTTTTTCTTGAAAACTTTTCTGGGACAAAACTTCTCATTTGTTCTTGAACTTTGAAATTGTAGTCTTGAAAGTTCTGGAAAAGTTCTGGAGTTTTGTTTTAGTTGTTCTGTATGAAGTCTGTTGGGGGGGGGGGGGGGGGGGGGTATAATACAACTTTTGCTGTAGTTTATTTGATAGTACATGAGTGTATTTGGAACTGAAGGTCAAGGTATCTTAAGATCAAGAGCATAGAAATATAACAGTCGGAATTACTTTGCATTTTAATACAACAGTTTCATTTTGTTTTTTTCTGGGCACTCATTTTCATGTTAAATATTGCAAGTTCCATAAGGAGCATGTGAATCATAATGGCTTTGCACTTTTAATCATGTAGACCAGTGTGAATAAGCCTGAAGTGGCATGTGAGTCATATGTGTTTTGCCCTTCTAGTGTCTTTAATTTCGTGATTTGCAGGTTAATGGGTTTTTTCTCATTGTGGTGAGCCATAATCCTTTGTATGGTTGAACAGTTGTGATTGTACTTTAAAAAATTGACATTGTAATGTTTCATATTTTCACTTTACATAACCGGTGGAATAAGAAAGTTTGGTATTCATGTGCAAAAAATTCTTAATTTGGGTATTGCGCAAAATAAAGGTTATTATTATTATTATTATTATTATTATTATTATTATTATTATTATTATTATTATTGTTGTTGTATTTTTGTTGCTGTTATTGTTAACTTATGCACACAGGGTAAACACAACATGACGAAACTGAATATCAATATCAAGGCACTGGCTCGCACAGCCAATGCCTCAGTCACATACAGCTTGAACCCAGTGTACAGGCCGGAGGATCGTGCCTACTTCCGTATCAACCCCACCACAGCAGAACTTTTTGCCATCGGAGATATGGACCGAGAACAACAAGAGATGTACTCTGTGAGTTGGTCTTGAAAATGTATTTCTGATGATTTGTTAATCAATCTTTTCAATCCTGGAAAGGTATGAATACATTGTTATGAACATTGAGATATGGTCATAGCTACAAAACAGTGTAGAAAAAAATGTGACATGAAAGAAGTGATTTGAAACATTGATTTCAAGGGAAATAATGTGCACATAAAAGAGCTCAGTAAAACCCATAATAAATTAACCAATTTGCACATTGATCAACCATTTATCTCACTTATAAATAGAAAAGTTACAAATACTTACTGTACATTATTTCACACATTGTCACAAACTTTGTTCACACAAAATCAGAGGGAAAACAAACCAATGTGTTTCCAATTTGGTATACACAATAAGAACATGTCCAGATGAAACATATAGGGAAAAAGAGGTTTTAAAACAATGTAATTAAATAGACTAAAATGAAATAATCAAATTTCATACATAACTTCACAACAGGTTTTTATAACATACATTTCTTTGCTTTGACAGTGAGAATAAAACAGGTCTATTTAGCTTTGGAAGCTTGTAAAATAAAGAGGGATGATTAAGTAATTATTAGAAGCATTAAGAAAACTTCCAGTTTAAAATATTTTTGCACTGGTTATGTGTTTTACTCTGGAAATGTTAACCTAGTTTTGACAAAAAACACTAAACAATAACTGAATATTCAAATTTTTGTCACAAGCCATCTTAAGAATTCACAAAGATGCATGTTATCAAACATAAAATATTGTAAGTATAGAAATTGGCACACCTGAGTTAAAAAGTTATTGTATTTACAAAAAATACATTTCGGATGATTTAGGATTAGATGGCTATCAGAAGTTTATAACATTACAGAACATGTATATCATCTGTGAGTCTGGTAGCATTAATGTAATGTTGTGTACATCATTACAATACACAATACTGTCCAAATTCAACCCAAACATCTTAAATGATTATTGGAATGATACAAAAGCAACAATTGTGCTCTTGAAGTATCTTTTCTCACAATAGTTTCAATAGAAAATAATGTTTTGTGCAAAAGTCAGTTTGGATTACTTTCCTTTGATGTGGAAGTTATGCACAAACTAAAAAAAATGTCATATGACACAAATAATTTTCCATCAAGTACCAATATTCAGTGACTTTTTCAAATTTTATTGACTTGTATGTTGAGCAATCCGAGTCTCTGTACTCACCTGCACAAAAAATGTCCAGCTAGATTATTCCTAAATAGTCCAAAAATTACTTTTATTTTCTTTTTTGTAGATGTGCTGATGACAGAGTATTCATGAGTTAGTTTAATACTTAGGTATTGGTGCGTTTTCAACATTCGACACCATTTCATAGCTGTGGCCATAAATCAGCTCACATGCAGAGCAATTTGAGTCTATGTATTCACAACAACATCAGCCCCCCAAAACTTTTTTTTCCAGATTGTTGAAAATGTGTGAAAGAGGAGCCCTAAATAAACCAAAAAAATAATATTAGAAAAAAACATTTTATCCAGACTGCCATCTGTGCAAAACTTGCAAGTGGCATTATTTCTCAGAACCTATTTCATCTATCTCAATTAAATTTGGTAGGATGATGTATAATTATGAGACCTCAAAAATGATTTATGATAGAATGACTTCACTTAAAGATGTGATTAATGATAGAGTGACTTCACTTAAAGGTCAAAATCACAAATGTTAGTCACAAAATGACAATTTTTCACAAAATTTACCTTTTTCATCTAAGTTATTGATATTAAAATTACGATCCTTTGATGCATGATAGATATCAACGAGACACCACATGCCATGCCAAGCCAATTTGATCAACCTGGCTCTAAAATCAAGGTCACTAAAGCTGTCCGAATTTGGATCATATGGTTACTTTGAAGTGACCTTTACACTAATCTATGAGAGATAAAAACTTGTTGAATGTAAAGATAATAGATAAACCTTTCATATATGTGATCAATTTTGTTGTTGATCTTGAAGGTCAAGGTCATTTTAGACCTCACAAAAACATTTTTTTAAAATTGTCATTATACAGCAGAATGTCTATATTTGTCCCATCATGTGCATTAACATTGGGTTATTTGATCATACATGAACATCATAGGTCATGTGAATGAAGGTCAAGGTTATTCCAAGGTCAAGATCATTGAAGGTCAAGGTCATCACAAGATCAAATGTAGTATTACTTTGCATTTTAATGCTACCGTTTCTTTTCAGTTTTTCTTGGTGCTCATTTTCATGTAGAATATTTGCAAGTTCATTAAGGACACGTGAGTCATATGGGCTTTGCCCTTTTAGTTTTATCAAATTGTTGGTTGTTTAGATACTCTGCCCCTTGTCTTCATCACATATTCATATTTTTAGAAACTTATAAACTATGCAAGAACATGATGAGAGATGGAAGGACCAGTGTATTGGCACCAAAAGGATTTGTTGACAGCAAGGCGGATGATCTCTGCAATTATATTCTTAGTTTGCTTCTTAAGAAGTTTGATTTTTTTCTGAACTGCTTTTATACTACTGTGGAGTGTAGTCTGTGTACTATGTTTATGCATATACCCAGGAGACCTCATAAATGATCAGTGAATGAATGACTTCACTTCAGCCTTCAGGGTCAAGACCACAAGGTCAACAAATGTCAGTTTTAAAAAATTACAATTTTTCATGAGAGATATAAAGTCCAAACTTGTTATATTTAGAGAGGATAGATTGATCTTTCATATATGTTCCACTTTTGCCTTGATCTTGAATGAAGGTCAGTGTCTTTTAGGCCTTGCAAAAACATACAAAAAATAGGGCATCGTACAGTGGAATGCTGTATATTTAACCCATATAGTAGGCAACACCATTAGGTTATTTGATCATTAATGCATGAGAGGCCACATGAAGGTCAAGGTCATCCCAAGGTCAAGGTCATCCAACGGTCACCATTTTTTGGCATAATACAACTTATGCTGTAGTTTATTTGATAGTACATGAGTGTATTTGGAGCTGAAGGTCAAGGTAATCTCAAGGTCAAGATCATAGAAAGATCAGTCAGATTACTTTGCATTTTAATGCCACAGTTTCAATTTAGTTTTTCTGGGCACTCATTTCCATGTTAAGTATATTGCGAGTTCCATAAGGAGCATGCAAGTCATGTGGGCTTTGCCCTTCTAATTATTTGATTTTACTAATAAAATTATTATTATGTCCCTTTGGGTGGGATGATGCATAATACCTATGCTGACATCCTCATAAATTAAATTTTGGGTTGAATTATATTTTGAAATTATCATTAGCATGCAATAATCTTAGTGATTTGTTTTTTCTTGTTCAGCTGATCATCGAAGCAACAGATACAATCAACACTACTATGATCGGTCGTCGCACGCTGTTTGTGGTGTTGGTTGATGTGGATGATAACAAGGCGTCCTTTGGAAAATCTAACTATACCAGCTGTCCCAATAATGTAAGTTCCACTCACCCTCTACATGCACAAACCTGTTTCATTTGGTTTGACATGTAACACTGTTCATCATCTGAGACTGAAGCATTGTTTAACTTGTGTGCAAGCACAAGCAAAAACGCAATCCAGAAAAAAATTGTGAAAATAAAGATGTGCAGGAGTGATTATGCATAATCAGAAGAAAAAAAATGTAGTAGACATTTCATAAGTTTTCATTTTATCAAGAATATTGGATACCCAGAATTGGATGTATGTTGCAAAACATGATGGCAAAAGGCAATGTAGACAGACCATTGTGTATGTAAAAGTTTCTGTGCTTATCCAAGCACTGACATTGTATTGAATGTGATGATATCCAGCCATCTTCTGCATAAATATTATGAGTGACCACATTTTTCATATTGCTTTCTCTGTTAAATACACATTTACCCTTCTGATATTTCTGCAGTTCCCAGTGCCCAAGACGTTCTATACAATCGACAAGACCCCACCTGGAACTATTGTAGGTCAAGCAGAAGCTTGCGATCCAGATGGACCTGGCAACAACATCATCAGCTATGCCATCTACACTGAAAATGCGCTGTGTAAGTTTTATTCACCGCCTAGGAGTCTTGAGAGTTTGAATTAGAACTGTAGCATTAGTGCTCATGAGTTTATAAATATTATTTTTAGTAGTAGTAATAGTATTTTTTCTAATGCTGAGCTGTATATTATTAGTTTTTAGGATATTCAAGAAGTGTGCAAAGTGTCTATAAAGATGAAGAAATGTGTTAGAATGCTTATATAGCATGAGTGGTTCAACTACTAAGGTGATTGTTGTCATAGAATACCGTTTCCTCACTTCTCCTTCCTGCTGTGGGATGATCACTTTCAGTTTAGTAGTCACTTTTATGTCTTTGTGTAAGTGTTTTGTGTTAGATTTCTTATGATCTTGGCCTGTTTTTGTTGTTATTTTCATATGTGACACTGCTGTTTCTTATCTTTTGATTGTTACAATCATACGGTCACTTTTACATAGTATTGTGGCTCCCATAATCATCAGAGTAACTCAAAATTGTTTTGCCTAGATTATACAGCATGTATGATGATGATGATGATTGATGATGATGATGCTGATGATGATGAAAGAAAACTACAACCAAGCAACCCCTAATAAGGGTTTTAGCATTAGAACCTCGATTTATTATGAAACCCTTTTATGGGTCCTGTGCATTCGACAAGACCCCCAGCAAGAATTAACATAGGTCAAGCACACATACATGTGTTATATTACAAATGCATTACATGAAAAACTAAGATTAATTCATATTAATTTGTCATCCTTGTCACCGTTTCATTTGTGGTTTGTGTTTACAGGCAAAGATGAAGACAGCAGAAAGTTCATAGTCCACCTGAATGGGTCGATCGAGTCTACAGTCAAACTGAGTTACGAGGACAAGGAGGAATATCTTGTGTGTGTAAAAATTAACCAGCAGGCCCGCCGCAAACGTGCCATTGATCAATCCAAGATGATTGATACAAACAACATAGCCTACATCATCATTAAGATTGCAGATGTCAACGACAACGGACCCAAATTTAACAAGCCTATTGATACTGCAGGTGAGCGCCCTGAATTGTTCAGTATTTGCTGAGATGCAATGTGCCGTATGAATTCTCCATTGTGGGTAATAAAGATTTGTTGACTTTGTCATCATCATCATCATCATCGTATTGGTCACCACAGACTTCTTCATCACAGTCGTCTTAGTCATCACCATGTTCATTGTTGCCATTATGGTCCTGGGGTGTTTGGCTGTTTGAGTGTCTGTGCAGGTTTTGTGGTGTGGTGATGATGATGAGGGTGTCCTCTTGTAAGGCACAGCTCATCCACGCTTGCAGCATGCTCAGGGCTCACAGGAAAGGAGAAAAAAAAGGATTAGGGATTGGTGGGGCAAAAAGGAAGGATGAGGGGTAGGGGGGCAGGGTTGTTGCACAGCAAAGGAGGATGTTGGGGATGGGGTTGGAGAAGAACAACAACAACTATTGGTCAAACAGGTGTGCCTTTAGATGCCTCTTGAAGACATCCAGGCAGTCAATGTCCCACAGCTTTTGTGGCATTCAATTCCAGAGCTTTGGGCCGCAATGTGGGGAAAAAAACAACACGAAAACCATGACGCTTCTTTTGTGGTTGCTTACTGATGGCATGCAGTTTCGATTTTGATGTTGAGCGAAGTTATCGGGGAGGCTTGTGGACGGGAATTACGTCTTAAAGGTACATGGGAGGCTTTAAGTCTTTGATGATTTATGGCATAGTGACAGCACTTTGAAGTCTATCTGTTGCCTTATTGTAACCCGTACGGAATTTCTGTCTTTTTTCTGGAAATTTGAAAAACTCGGCAAGCTCTACGGAAAATACTAATACTTGTTTCACGATCCGAAAATACATAAAAACAACATTGGGGAAAAAAAAAGAACTCGTTGGCTGGTGGTAATGCACAGCATGACCTTTTTCCGAAGACAGCCGAACCCGGTTTAATGCCGCAATGCGCAGTCGCAGTAGAGACACGTGGCCTCAAAGTTTCCGGTAGAGGCACCGAAGTTTTCCGAACCAGTTTTTGCGCAGTCGCATTGAAGATCGGTGCTCGTGAGACAGAATTCAAAGCATGGCGTCCAAACGCTAAGCAAAGTGATTGTGTATCTGAATCTTCAAAGAAACCGCTCAAGACATATCTTGCCTCGTATTCGGAAAAGTGTACTTTCGTTATTCGCGGCAGCACTGACTCAAAAGTAGGCTTTGTGCCAACCAGTTTGGCATCTCCGCTGGTGATATCAACGACATCAAGTGGCACGCGGAAGGTCCACAGTATATCAAGAATTACGAGGCTTTGGAGAAGAAAAATAAGATTGTGGCAGCAAATCAATCTATCACTGGATTCTTCGCATAATATGAAAAAGGATGAGTGCAAAAACAATAGGTAGTGAAAGTAAATACGGAAATCGTCATAATAATACTGAAATTTGAAAAAGCTAATACTAAAACTTCTAATTGAGGGTAGGCATGCCTGTTGGAAGCTAGTGGAGTCGTTTGAGTATTGATTGAATATGTTCACTCCTCTTTACACAGTGTAAGTAATAATTCTAGCTGCAGTGTTCATAACACGTTGGAGACAATTGAGATACTGGTCCGGAAGTCCCTACAGGCAACTGTTGCTATAGTCCAATCTGTCTTTAGTGGTGGTGTAGCAGTTGTTCCAAGGTGTTTAATGTAATTGCACATTTTGTTTTTGTGTAGAATGCACATTTTCTTGTGGAGATTGATGATTTTATTTTGCTTTGCATGTTATTGAATTGTATATATATATATATATACTAGCTGTAAGTTACCCGTGGATCAACTTTTTTGTTTTGTTTTGTGTGATAATTTCATATATCTTTTGTGTTATGGTATTATTTACTATAACTATCATTATGATAAAAATTATGTATTAATCAGTGTTTTGCATGCAAGTCAAATGTTCCTGATTTTTTTTTTTTTTTTTTTTTTTTTTGGGTTGACACCGAGACATTGACTCTTGTCCCTACACAGTCCCTATTGGTGGATGACGTAATAAAATAGACGATCTTGGTGGGAGACATGGACTATTGTATAGCGTGGTGGACAGCGACATATGTAAGGAAAAATATCCATATTGTAGTGTTAAAAAAAAAAATAACATAAAGAAAAATATGGCCTGCGGGAGATTTGAACTTGGGTTGCCTGCACGGTAGGCGAATGTCTTACTAACTGAGCTAGCAAGGCTTCTTATTAAGATGCGTTGCATGGTTAGATTACCGTCCCCGGACACAGGAGCATATAGGGGACTTCATATTAAGATCATCAATTTAAATGAATTAAATTAATTAAATTTGATTAATTAAAAATCGAATCGAGGTTTCAGCATGTTTTCCCATATAGACCAAAAAATATTATTAAGATCATCAATTTTTTGGTCTATATGGGAAAACATGCTGAAACCTCGATTCGATTTTTAATTAATCAAATTTAATTAGTTAAACACAAAATTTTGACTTCAAAATACGACAACGTTTTAAGTTAAGGAATGAAGATTCCGTATGCCAAATTGTGAAATGATAGGTTACGAACTGTGGATGTGTATTGCGCACAAAGTTGGTGTCACACACACACACACACACACACACACACACACACACACACACACCATCGCACTTATATAGAGAGAGATAGAGTGAAAAGCAAACAGTGAAAAATATTATCGATGTTTGTTTTTTTAACTGGAGCTTGCAGTCTATTGCACTGAAGTTAAAATATGTATCTATATATATGTGTCGTTTTACTTACTGTTATGTTGCCCTTATGTGGTGTTTGTGTGTGTGTGTGTGTGATTTGTGTGTGTGTGTGTTTGCCTATGTTTTGATACTACATCGTGTGATTTTGTTATTCTTTTATAAATTTTCTTCTTAGAGTATGGATTATTTGTTTTTTTCAGGCTGTATCTGAGCTTTGAGCTTCTATTGAGGGAAATGTGTAGATTTTTAAATTAAATATGTTATTATGATTTTTGTTATTATTATTATTATTATTATTATTATTATTATTATTATTATTATTATTATTATTATTATTATTATTATTAAATTCATTTAACTTCCATCATATATTACAGTTGTTGAGACAGTACCCACAGAGGAATTGGTGACCCAGGTGACTGCCATGGATCCAGATGGTCCATTGTACAGTCAGATCACCTACAACATCTTGGACGTCATGTATTACCCTCCCGATGGACGCCAGCCATACTCCATGCGAGATGCCTTTGCTATCAACCCGGACAATGGTGTAGTCACTATAGGTCTCCTTACCTATGAGGAATTTGCGCGAGGCCGTTTCATTGTGACCGTGGGAGCCTACGATGAGGACAACAACTCTTTCAACGATTTCATGAACCTGACAGTACGTAGGACTTGTGATCTGAAACAAGTTCTTTGTGGATTTATTTCTCTGATGGAATTTAAGTTTAGAAAACGATCATAGCGCAGTGTAAGTGTACATACATTTACTTTCTTTGCTTTCCAACATTAAGGCAGTTGCTTTACTTCACTCTTCTTGTGCCTACAGGTGGTGGTGCAACAAAGAGCCCAGGTGCTGAAGGTAACATTGGATCTAGAACCCTTTACAGGAGTAAAGTTGGCCCCGCAACTGATTGCGTAAGTTCTGATGAACTATATTATTCTCTTTCGACTGTGGTGTGTAGTTTTCAGGGTATGCAAGGGGTGTGTTATTAATATGGAATATTTAGTTCTATTTAACTGTTTGTAGTCAGATTCTTGATTTCCCAAGTTGTTGGTCTTTGTATTGATTCCTGTCCTATCCTATCCAATCCCGTAATTCGAAGGTCGTTGTGGCACCACAGATGATTGCTTAACAAGCGTACTCCATCTTTCTCTGTCCTCAGCAACACTCATGGCTTCGCTCAAGTGTCAAGCCAGTCCATTCTCGAATGTTGTCCTTCCATCTCTTTTTTGTCTCTCCTTCTTATGCCTCATTGCACTGTGCAGCAAGATGGTCTTTGCAAGGCCTGATGCTCTGGTCTGGCCATATTATCGGAGTTTCCGTTTTTTCTCCACTGTGAGCATGTCATCGTGTTGTCCAATGGCTTGTGTGATGGTCTGTTGGACTTCGTTGTTGGTGATGTGCTGGGTATATGAAATGCCCAGAATTCTTCTGTAGCATCTCATCTCCATGCTTTGTATTCTTCGTTGTAGATCTGCTGTGAGGGTCCATGTTTTGCAAGTGTATAGGAAGATGGAGATGACAAGGAAGCGCAGCAGCCTTACCTTGGAAGGTTGAAGCCCATCATCTACTTATTTTGATTGCTTGGGATTAAATTTTGTTGGAAGCAGTGAGCTGCTTCATTTTGATGTATTTATTTGTTGTGTAATATATTCCTTCTATGACTATGTCCTTCCTTTGCACTTGGTCAAGGACAGCTTACAGATGTTAATAGAAATCCTCGACTTTTGGACCTGTGTGACAAACGAAGAGAGATGAAAAAGAAAAAGATCACCTCACAGGAAGCTTGTGCCTACTGAAAAATCAATAGTGACATCCGAAAAGGCATGTGCACAGCAAATGAGAACTGGGTAGAAGATCAATGTCAGGAAATAGAGAACAGTCTAAACAAGAACAACAGCAAGAAGGCCTACCAGACTGTGATGCGGCTGATAAGTGTTAAATAGCCCAAGGTCTCCAAGATCTAAAGCAAGGCTGGCCTGTGCCTTACAGAAGAAAAAGAAGTCTTGGATAGATAAACAGAGTACTGCTCTGACCTTTACAACCACTGACCAAATAAGTTCTAGCATATTCCCAGAAAAGAGAGAAGAAATCCTCCCAGTTCTCCGAGAAGTTGAGGCAGCAGTGCAATCACTGATGAAGGAAAAGTCAGCGGGAGGAGTGGACAACATACCCGCAGAATTGCTTCAAACAGGAGGAGAAGAGATGATTGATGCCCTCACCATTATCTGTAACAGGATCTGGCAGAGTGGGGAGTGGCCTACACCATGGACCCAGTCACTTGTTATCACTTTTCCCCAAAAAGGTAACCTTGAGGAGTGTGAAAACTACCGCAGCATCAGCCTCATCAGCCATCCCAGCAAGGTCCCCCTGAAAATAATACGCAACAGGTTGAAACCCCAAGCAGAACAAATCATAGCTGAAGACCGAGCTGAATTCAGGGCAGGGCGAAATACCCCCGAGCAGATTTTCAACCTCAGAATAATTGCGAGAAATACCTACGGCACCAACAACATCTATGTCATTTGTTTGTAGACTTCAAGAAAGCGTTCGACCGAGACTGGCATGCAGCTCTGTGGACAACCATAAGAGTCATCAAAAGCATGTATAACATGTGCAATCCCCCACAACAGCACCATTGGGAAATGGTTCAGAACAACAATCAGCGAACATCAAGGATGCCTACTCTCTCCAACACTCTTCAACCTCTTCCTGGAGTGCATCTTGTCAGATACCCTTGCAGATCATGAAGGCACAGTCTACATAGGGGATAGAGCAATCTCCAATCTCCGTTTTGCGGATGACATTGATGGATTGGCTGGAGAGGAACAAGAACTTGAATAGCTAGTACAGAGGCTATATACCACCTCCAGAGCCTTTGGAATGTAAATAAGTGCAGGGAAGACCAAAATGATGACCAACAACACCAATGGCATCAGCACGAACATCAATGTCCAAGACCGGTCCCTCAACACAGTGCATAGCTTCAAATATTTAGGAGCAATTGCATCAGACAGTGGGTCCCGACAGGAAGTCCTCTCCAGGATAGCGCAAACAACTGCTGCCCGGACAAGATTGAAGCCCATTTGAAAAGACATGACCATCAGTCTACACTCCAAGTTAAGGTTGCTGCGCTCCCTTGTCATCTCCATCATCTTATATGCTTGCGAAACATGGACCCTCACACCAGATCTACAACGAAGAATACAAAGCATGGAGAGGAGGTGCTACAGAAGACTTCTGGGCATTTTGTATACCCAGCACATCACCAATGACGAAGTCTGAGAGACCATCACACAAGCAATTGGACAACATTATGACATGCTCACAGTGGTGAATAAAGAGAAGCTCCTATGGCATGGCAACATTTCCAGAGCATCATTCCTTGCAAAGACCATCCTGCAAAGCACTGTGCAAGGAGGCAGAAGAAGAGGGAGACAGAAAAAGAGGGTAGAGTACAATATTCGGGAATGGACTTGTTTGACACTGAGCAAAGCCATGAGGGTTGCTTAGGACAAAGAGAGATGGAGTACGCTGATCATCTGTAGTGCCCCAACAACTTTCGAGTTATGGGATAGGATAGGATAGGTAAAATATTGGTGTGTTAGATTTAGAGTAATTAACTGGCATGAATGAGCTGGACAAGTTTTCTATGAAGTTGTTTATTGATTTTGTTTCATTTCCAGTGACCTGAATGCAGCAGGAAACCCAGCAATCCAGTTTTTTTACAAGTCAGCTTCCGAGCATAGATCAGCCTCAGGCACGCAAGAATCACAGTGAGTGTTGTTTCTTTCGAATAGGACAAGTCTTAACAGCTTATCTTAGACATGGAGAAGTATCAGTTAGCAGTGGTGGATAATACTCCCTAGGTGAGTGGTGTGTAAACAGTAATCACCTTGTATTTTTTATTTGTGAGTATTGTTCAGTTAGCAGTGTTGTTGTTTTTTTTGCTGCAGTTTATTATCCCTTTCTATCGGGAAACTCTGGGCCGCCTCCCCCTGGGAAGGCGTAGTCGCAGCCAGTGGCGCGCCCAAACCCTACCTACCTAACATTATTTGTGAATTTTTGCTGGGGGAGCCCGCCGGGCTAGCTAGTAAGTAAAGGTAGTGAGGTAGCCCGCATTATTTTTAGGCAGCCCGACAATTACAATCGTTCACATATAAAACACAAATTTTGACAATACACGTAATTTGTAGCGGGTGTCTTTTTCACAAACAAAGCAGACAGCGCGCTTGGCGCGAAAGGGAAGTAGGCAAAGGGAAATAACGCTCGCGTATGCTTCATACTCGTAGCAGACGAACAGTGACCTAAAAACGCCCTCGCTTCGAACCGAGCTTCTAAAAGTCTGCAAGTATTATTATTTTTTTTAGGTCGCCAGGCGGGCTGGCTCAATTATAAAGTGAGATCGCCCGAGCCAGTTTTAAGTCGCCTCGGGCGACCGGGCGACCGCTAAATCTCACTCCTGTATACAGTTTAAAAATGTCATTTGGGCCTTTTCTAACGTCACCTTTCAAGTTTCGTTCTATATAGTCATGCGCCAACTGAATGAACAGGTCGAGAACCAGTCACATAGAAAAGCCCTCCAACACACATCAATAACTTTGAGGAACAACCGGTAACTCCATGTTTTTGGTGCCTTTATAGGTATTTTACGAGAAATAAATTATCTATTGCTTACAGCAGGCAACCTTTTTAGTGGTCGGATACACAGTTAGATCCAATTTGCACAAACATTTGTGTAAATTAAACATTTTTAAATAGTTGCACTATTTTTACCTCGACCCTAGGCTTACTTTTATGTTCACCAAAAAAAGCAAAGCAGTGTTCCCCTGGTGGCAAGTAGGGTTCACCATATAATATCTTATACATTATACATTCTCCTGTTCTAATTCTTTCCAGGACGGACATTTGTTTTGTGGTTGTGGAGAACTCCTTCCGTCCATATGGAACACTTGAAGGCCTTTCATTGTTGGACAACATACAGTTCAGATCCATACTCGGCAAAGCTCAATACAGGACAGTTAGCAAGGGGGTGAGTACATTTTGTTCATAGTCTCGTGAGTTGTACCAGAGATTGTTTCATTGTGCGGTCTCTCACATTCCTTCTGTGACTGTCTTTCGTTCTCAGTTGTTATTATTATTATTGCTTTTACTAATTATTATTATTATTATTTTTCTGTTGTTATTTTATTGTTATTATTATTAATATTATTATTATTATTATTATTATTATTATTATTATTATTATTATTTTGCTTAATTTTGTTATTTTGCAGACTTGTTTCCAAATGCAGGCATCAGAGCAGAGTGTGAAATGGCGTAATTTGTGGTGGGTTCTTGTGGCCATTGCTCTTTTCATCTTCGTATGTTGCGTCATTCTCATCGTTACGGTCTTTATCCTCTATGACCGCTATAAGAGCTTCTTTGATACCGAGAGAACATGTAAGTATGACTCCTCTAAACTCTCTTTATCTGTTAGTGTAGTATGACTTTTGTGTACCTTCATAATCCAAGTACTATTAGAGGAGAAAATATTTTCAAGATAATAAATTCAGAGCACTGGAGGCATTTTTCTATTATCTTAATTATGTGTATTAATATTGTTCCAAAGTATGACCAAGATGTCTGATTCTGATTCACCAGGCTCTGCCTTTCGATGTAACTTTATTTTTTTAAGCTGTTTGTTCAACTTGGCTGAAAGTGCATTTTCAAAGTCTTGTTCCGCTTCATTATTTTTATGTTGTTTTTTTTTTTGTTTGTTTTGTTAAATAGATATTTCCTGCAGTTTACCACTATGGGGCCAGTTTTGCTGTCTTTTCTTCTCTATTTATTTATTTATGTTAAGTATAAATAATTTTGGTACAATTCTGACTGTTTCTTCTTCTTTTATTGCAGACTTGGTGCCTGGATGAATCCATTTTAATGTCCCACCATCCAAAAGGAATACTTCAGCAACATCTTCCATCATTGCTTGTGATATGACAGATAAAAACTTTTGAGGGGGGTGGGGGGGGGGGGGGGGAATCAAGATATATGGAACTGTGACGAAATTACTACAGGCACTGAAAAATATTTGTTCAGTGTTTCATCTTGCAAATGATGCAGCATTTGCTTTCCTACTCCTGTAATGTTTGTTGTTTTTTTAAATTGATTAAAATCTATTTAGTTTCTTTTGTTTGCTAGCAAATGTGTTTTGAAATTAGATTTCTTTAAGTTTAACTAAAGCATACCTTCCTACTTCCCACCCACATTTTAATTGTACTGTTCTTTAGCCCACCCAACCTGCCTCATGTTCTTCCCTTCGGTGTTGCAGGTCCCTTTTTAGCAGTGCATGTACTTTGTTTTCACCAATCCCTCCTGTATTTATAAGCTATTTAAACTAACATACTTCCTATATCAACAACAGATAAATTCTGATATTGCTGCTGATTGTTGTTGTTATTATCATAGCTTTTAGAACTTGTGTTAGATATCGTCTTTTTGTTCCATGCTGCTTTATTCTCTCATCCAGGTGTTTCTGACGATTCTTCTTACCGCATTGTAATATAGTTTTTACTGTGTTTTCCAGTGACTAATGTAATAGTTGTTACCTTTAACTTGTTTTGGCATTGACTGATGTAATATATTTGTTACCTTGTTTTGCCAGGGACTGAATGATAGATGAATGCTTGTCTTTTGTCTTCTTCTGGTTTTTTTTTTATTTTCCTACAGATGAATGCTTGCTTGTGTGGATGGCTGTGCGCTTGAGCTGGATAACGATCTGAAGTTGAACGTGTGTTTGATACATGCAAAAACTGCTATGTGAGTTTTAATGCTAACACTACCAGTAGTGTGAAGTTAATAATGTGTGTGAACCCTTGACGCTTTCTTTGTAGATTATACATATCAAATATTGTAATGGTGCTCAATAGTTCAGATCTGAATTATGGATACAAGTCTCAATCGCTATTACAATTAGTTACAAAATCTGCAATACTTCCCTTTAGTATATATTTTATTATTTAAAGGATGTGTGACAGATAACTTTGTGCCAGATTGGTGGAGATATTATTTTAAAGTAGAACTTGAGTGTTTTGCATTGAAATTTATTAACGTAAGTTTTTGGTATCAAACAATGATATTTCTCTTTCTCGATCATACTCAGGAAGTTGGTTGTTTTGGAGAAAATATCAAATTATATTTATTTACATTTATAATCTACTTAAAGTTTATTGATTGTTTTATTTTTTTTCCTTTTTGAAGGATTTAGGTGGATCACACTGCTTCCATTATTTAAGTCTGTGAATCATTAGTGAAATATTTGGTTAAAAAGTACTTTTAAAGTTTTTGACCTTTGACATCTGACAGACATACATTCCAATGGCAGTATCATGCTTTGAATTATGTACATGAACTATTTTTCCAAGAAAAACAATAAAAATAGGTTTTTAAAAAATTCGTCTTATGAATCTCTCTTTCTTTCTCTCTCCCTCCCTCCCTCTCTCTCTCTCTCTCTCTCTCTCTCTCTCTCTCTCTCTCTCTCTCTCTCTCTCTCTTTCTCTCTCTCTCTCTCTTTTTGTCTTTCTTTCTCTCTCTCCTCTCTCACGTCTCATTAACTCATTCTGTCTGCCACGAAATGTATACTGATGACACCCAACTTAATCACTCTGACTCTCCTTCTTACTACAATCATTTAGTTCATACCTTTTAAGATTGTGTTACTGAGGTAAAATCGTGGATGTCAAACAACCGTCTCAAGCTAAATAATAACAAAACTGAGGCTCTCCGTGTTTCTCCGTCATCTGCAGACCCCTCTTCTCTTCCCTCAACTATCACTGTTGGAACTACTTCTATTTCTTTTTCTGACATTGTTCGCGACCTTGGGTTTTTTCTCGATCAGGATCTCTCCATGCAGTAACACATTGCAAAAACTTGTCAGATTGCATACATTGAACTTAGACGCATAAGCTCCATTCGACAGTATCTCACACAAGAAGCAACAAAAACACTAGTTAGCGCATGCATTCTGTCTAGATTGGATTATTGTAATTCACTCCTTGTGGGTTGCACACAGAAAGTCCTTAGACCTCTTCAGCAAGTCCAAAACTCTGCAGCCAAACTCATCTTCAAAGCACGGAAATCACAGCATTGCACACCTTTCTTTCAAGAGCTACACTGGCTCCCAGTTGAACAACGAATTAAATATAAAACCTCATGTCTTTGCTAACACATCATCCCTGGAACTGCTCCTAGCTATCTTTCCGAACTTTTGACTGTCTATGTTCCTTCTCGGTTTCTCCGCTCATCTGCAGATGAAAGGATGTTCCGTGTACCAGAATACCACAGGGTGAGACACGGTGGTAGAGCCTTCAGTTTCTTCTCCGTTCAGACCTGGAACTCGCTAGCTCGGTCCGTCCGTCACAGTCCTTCACCAGCGTCTTTTAAAATTAACTTGAAGGCGCATCTTTTTAGAGAGGCCTTTTCTTAGGCGCCATGAGTGAGTGTTGTTAGTTATTTTTTATGTTGGGATGTATATGTGGTTGCGTGTTATTGACCAATGTACGCATGTTGTGTTTACATTTGTTTGTATAAAGCGCTTTGTGATTTTGGAAAGCGCTGTATAAATTGCCTGTTATTATTATATTATTATTATGACGGCTGCAACTACTTTCACCTAAACAAAACATGGGTATGAGTCATTATTGTGACTGTGGACACATGTCAACAAAATACCATTTCTGCTTTATTGCACTGAGATGAACAGACAGCTATAGCTTTCTATTCTTTAGCGAGGGATGGAGAAGGAAAAAATAATATTTAAATAGATTTAGAGACACTCGGACACATAACCGGAAAATAAACATTTAAAAAAGTGTTCATTTTTTGGGCAGTGTTGTGACTCGGCTTCATAGTGATGAAGCAAATTGAAATCATGGAATGATCGGCCAATATTTGAACTATCTGCAAGCAAAAACTTGTCAAAATCAGCCAGATTTAGATACAGCAAGAGGTGTGTACAAAATGGTGAAGCACAATGACCTTGACCTTTGAGAAAGTACAAATGCGAATAATCTAACATGCTTAGCAGTAGTCAAATTACCTGAAAAGTAAAAATGGCGACGGTTCAGTTATTCTTGAAAAAAAACACGCCAAAAATGTGTTTTGAGCAAAAAGGTGAAATTCAGAACGACGCACCGAACCGACAACTGGACTGCTATGATTTGAAGTATATGTTATTCCAAAACTCTACAACATTGCTTTAGCCGTTTTTGATATATTGAGCAAAACGTGTTTTGCAACAAAATGAATCCAATGACCTTGACATTTGTAGTGGAGCAAATATGATGGTCACCAAACTACATAATATTCCTATGAAGTTTGGTCAGAATCCGTTCTGTAATTCTTGAGATATGGGGTTCAGTGGACTGATAGACCGACAGTTGGCTCGTTCTGATTCCCGACTATGTCAAAGTATTTCCAGGTAAATCTGGAAATTAAAAATAATAATAATAATAAAAATAAACAAACAAAGACTACGAATGTACACAGTGGAATACAATGAATATCACGAGAAAGTTAACATTAAATATTGGTATGGAATGATTGCTCTTACTTTTACCAGTTTGAAGGAAAATTACCGATGGAGAAATTGTAGTACATTATTGTGTATATTAATTGCTGGACTGATAAAATAAGTGAGTGTTTTGTTTTGTTTTGTTTTTCGTCAAAGTATGTTTATTTTGTTTCGTTGTGTGTCTACATTTTTATTTTTCTCTATATGGCTATGAAAACACCAACACAAAATAGTAGTGGTCACGAGCGAAGCTCCTAGCTGTCTTCTATATTTAACTGTTAAAAGTCGTCTGTTCCAGTGCAAATAATTTGTATAATGACTCGCAAGTACGTGTAGACTAATCATTTTTGAAGTTCATAAAGACTGTGTTGAGGTAAATGAAAATAATTGAGAATGTTGACAAAATCTGCATTGTCCCAAAAAAACTTATAAGAACTAAGATGTTGATCGATCGGTGGCAAACTTCAGCAACTATAGTCACTAATTTTAAATAGCGAATTATAATACCGAATAATGTTAATTAATGTAGGAATCCTTGTGCTTTTATTCACCACATAGTAAAATTAGTGTGTTAGATTTTGTAACTATATAGTGTACAGACCAATTAACAATAATAAGATTGTATCCTGGTGTATAATACGCTTAATTGTGTGTCACTTGGCGATAAATTGTCTGCTATAACTGTTGAATTAAAATAAAATATTGTTCCTTTATTCACGGGGTAAAGCAGAGATTGCGTTTATCGTCCAATATGAGTCTGCCTTTAGGCATGCATGTTTATATATATTGGACACTCCACTTCAAGCTCAGTATCAGTCACAGTGGAGTATAAATTTGAAAGTCAAGGTTTCCCCCTGCTGCGATGTGGCGATAATGGCCCTTGGCGCACTCGAGAATGGAATTTTAACAACCAAAGAAGTGAAGTAGCTTGTCACACCAGAACGTTTCGAGTGATACAGATACGGCAACACGTAGCTAAACAAGCACAACACCCTCTGTACCCCTACCCTTCTTTGTGCCTTTGTGCACAGAGGTATGAATCATTACACGATTTGGATTCTTGGGTTTGCATTGGTTCCTCTATAGTGCTCCAGAGGTAGACATCAACTGGAGGTCTGTACGTCAAAACACAAACAAAATAATGTCTACCTCTTCGCTACAGCGGACCCATAGCAAACCACTGCGCTATACAAGAACCCAAATCGTGTAATGCTCGTATGCTTTGGGCTACCAGTTGATCATTTTAGAATCGTTACGCATCTCCTTAAATAATAACATTAATTCATGTTTGTTTTTTTGTTGGTTTTCTTTTCGTTCATGCTCATGCTGTTCATAGTCGTAAGACGCCCTTTCAAAGTTTAATGGTAGGAAATGGGAAATGAACGGACGGACAGGTGCACTTCGTGTCAAACTCAAACTGTAATCCTCTTTTTACTGCACGTAGCCTACAAGATTCCTGTAAGCGTCGATCATTAATCATCACCTTAGACTAACTAGGGCGGTTAGCATTGAAAACGTACTGCACGCAGTCACGGATGACAACAACGTTAATTGCAATTAAATCTTAATATCTTGTGCTGTTCGCGGATTCATTTGACTGAGAAGCGCCATAGACTATTTAATTTTAATTGAACTGCGTTAAATATCATGCACATAATGAGAAAGTGTGAAGAATAAAGCAACACACTACATGTGGAAATAAGGGAAAGGCGCTATTTTCAATGAACGCATTTCAATGAAATCTTAAATGCTATCAGCCTGTTTTGGAAAGATAAGGAAAACGATGTGTTTTGGAACAAGTTATTGTGAGTATTTATCTGTGTTGATGTTACTTCGCTTTATTTTAATTTGGTGGAAAGGGATGGTTTATGTTGGAGTAGTCGATTGAGATTCATGTCACAAGCACATCCAATTGGTGACCATGTGGATCATTTGTCTTTATGTTTAACAAGACGCGTTTCGCTTTTCCATGGAAAATTCCTATAGTTGTGTGAAATGATGTTCTATGTTAAAAGAGCACTAGTTTACACTACAGACTCTCCATTTGAGAATACAATTATTACTAGTGTTGTCTGTAAACATTAACATCTGATTTCTATGAGCTCTCCAGTGGTGAATAACTCATATAAGGGAAGTACATAAAATATAACTTTCCAGTGTTAGTGGAGAAAAACCTAGATGTATAAACTTTTTTTAATTTAATTTGATGAGCTTGGAGGTCAGTTCTATGAGTGCTCCATGACATTAGATTGATTATTCTCCAGTGCTAGTTGAGAATAGGCCTAACTGTAGTTTTCTGGTATACAATGAAGACATTTTTAACATTACAATTTCAATACAAACCTATCCAGTTCCAGTGGAGAATAACTGACAGTTTTGTGTGTGAAATGGAGGTCTAATTTATATATGAACTAGCAGTTATTACCCGTCCAAATAAATTTTTGATGACCCATTTGCTGGGCCTGATGTTATATGCCCGTTTCAAAAATTTTCCTGGAAGTGACTTTTTTTGTGCATTCTGCAGCATTTTGTCATTTTATGTTTGTTTTTAATCTGAAGAAGAGCAAAGCACGAAAATTCATTTGTCTTGTATTGTTGTATAATTAAAAGTATCTATTATATTTTGTTGTTGTGTTGCTGATTTTATGCCCGTTATAGGTTATCTTTGGGTGTCCAAGCTGTCAGCCACTGAGTGAAGTCAAATTTATTTGAGACTATAATGTTCCATTGTAGCCTACATAGTGTATAGTTTATGTTGTGGTGTTGGTACAATAACTACATGTAGGAAATATCAATTGCCTGAAAGTGGAAGAAATTGTAAACACAACAGGAACTGCTAAGTATTTTGAAAGTAAAATACAATTATATGTTTATCTTTAATCTATGTCTCTTTTTAGTGATTCACCACTGACAGTGCACTTCAGCCTTCCACTTCCAGAATCATAAACACAACTAAGATATACAGTATATCAAAGATACTTTTAATTAACATTAGCTCGAAAATTAATTCACATTGTATAAAAGTATCTTTGATATAATAATCTTTGTTGTGTTTATGATTCTGGAAGTGGAAGGCTGAAGTACACTGTCAGTGGTGAATCACTAAAAAGAGACATAGATTAAAAATAAACATATAATTGTAATAAAACACAATAATCATTTATTTGAGGAGAACAGCATTACTGATTTATTGCACATGCATGTGATTAAAACAATAAGGTAATGCTATCACTGCATGCACAGAACTTTTTTCCTTATAATACATACCAATGAAATACCAAATTGAGGCAATCATAAAAAAAAGCACCAAGCCATGTAAATGTAAAGATGGACCTTTAGTCCCTACAGATATTTATTTGGGAACAATTCAGTTTTAATTTAGATTCTAAATATTTATTTTTAATGTAAAGTTTGCTCTTAATTTAATATTTTTTTCTGATGAATCGAATGACAATTAATTATGCTATGAAATTTACAATAAAACTATAATGTTATTTTCTAAATGTTTTTTTTTTAAACAGACCTACCTATACCTACTTTTTTTTTTAAAGCATAAGATGTTAAGTGTTCTAAGAAGTACACGCATCATGGATAAATGAAAAAAAAAAGAATATGAAGCAGTTATTAATACCCGTGCTATGATTTTATTTTTATTTATATATATTTTTTTTTTTTTTTTTTTTTTTTAGCATTTTACTTGCACCTCGTTTTGTTTTTCAGTTGCCTCTGTTCCGCTCTTTTTCTCTTTATCTATATCTTATATCTCTCTCGCTCTGTATTATTAAATTTTATTTTAAAAAAAAAAAGGACAACGCGAGATTCGAACCTCATTGACAGTCAAACGCCATATGCATTGAACCACGGGATGCTATAATTCTCTAAACTGATTTTAGGTCCCATATCATAAAACATGTTGAACCCGTCGATTTTAATAGTGTTATAAACTTGAAACTGGATTAAACAACAATATAGCGAACGCCGATCGATTAAAAGCGATTTGGAATAAAATACGAAATCCTTGGTAGAAATGGTATGCGGAAATGATGGCAGGGCTAAGGACAAAAATGATTGGTTCTAAAAATACCGTCTCACACATGTGTTTTTACAGTGTTTTTGGACGCAGTAAAATGCAAACTAAAGCCGTTTTGCGATCGAAAAGAATGTTAAGTTTCGTTGTATCGGCAGCGGGTGATCGAGCGCCGAATGGCAAAACTCGCGTGGAAGCAATTATATGGACAGTTCAGCTGTAATCTGTAAAACTTGGAGCCAACTGAAGCTCGAAATTAACTTCACAACAAAGCCGCTGGTTGGCTAAAACGGCCCCTCGTGATCTGAAAAGGCTGCTCGATTAATATATAGATTACGCTTCAAATAGAGCATTAACTATAGTATATGTGAAAATTAAGATACTTTCTTTGTATATGTTATAAAACTGTAAAAGCAATCTTTGATAGCGCACGTGCACACATACACGCACACACACACACACGCACACACACACACACACACACACACATTGTAAAAACGACATTCTGATGACTGTTGTGAAAAAAACAGGGATTTTTTTGACACACTTTTCATTTTCGTGACATTATTTTGACATTTTCAAATTTTTGAACCTATCCCTAACCCTAACCCCTAACCCAAACACTAACCCTAACCCTAAGCCTAAAACAGCTGTAACTCTACCGGAACTCTATTTTGACGTCAAAATAGGGCAGCCTTCCAAAAAAGTCAAAAGAAACCATGTGGAGTTCCATGAGTGTGTCACTGTAACGTCGTTTCTACATGCCCACACACACACCCACACACACACACACACACACACACACACACACACACACATTTTTGTAAAAACGACATTCTGGTGACTGTTGTGAAAAAAACAGGGATTATTTTGACACACTTTTCATTTTCGTGACATTATTTTGACATTTTCAAATTTTTGAACCTATCCCTAACCCTAACCCAAACCCCTAACCCTAACCCTTAACCTAACCCTAAGCCTAAAACAGCTGTAACTCTACCGGAACTCTATTTTGACGTCAAAATAGGGCAGCCTTCCAAAAAAGTCAAAAGAAACCATGTGGAGTTCCATGAGTGTGTCACTGTAACGTCGTTTCTACATGCACACACACACACACACACACACACACAGCCGAGGTTACACAGTATTATCATGACTTTCCCGAAACGCCACCTACTTTGTGCTGACAATGGGTCATATTTCGTCCCCATTTTAAAGTACGTTGCAGTGTTCGAACCCAAACCCTAACCCTAACTCTAACCCTAACCCAGCCCTAACCCTAACGGATCATTGTTCTGACGTCAAAACAAGTAGGCATGTCAATACAAGTTATGTAGATGTTCACTGTTTTGTCCAGATAATAATGTGTAAACAAGGACACACACAACGCCGTTGTTATGGTAAAAAAAAAAAAAAAAGGTAAAGGTAGTCCCATAGCCTTGTGGCCGTAGGGGAGCGTGATGTTGGAGATCACACTTATCTTGGGCCAGCGTAATGAGGGTGATGCCCAACTCTCTCCCTCGCTGCTTTACCTTTCCCACCCTCAAGAGAGTAGGTACTCAATCACAGTTGAGTCAACTGGGGGCGTTGTTGTTTGTCGCTTCACACCTTAGCGGTCACCCATCCAAGTGCTAACCGCACCGGACGGTGCTTCACTTTCGACACAGTAGCGAGTGCTCCAACCACTGCACTATCCGACACCCCGTTGTTATGACTTTCATGAAAAGCCACATACATTGTTGTGACATTTTAAAAAATGTGTCCATTTTTGGAAGCTAGCCCTAACTCTAGCCCTAACCCAAACTCTAACCCTAGCCTTAACCATTAACCTAACCCTTAGCCTAAGGGAACACTGTTTTGACGTGAAATAACGGGGCCGTCAAAAGAACGTAGAGTATTAAAAGTGTGTCTCAACAATGACGTTTCTGCGCGCACACACACACACACACCCACACACACACACACACACACACACGCCACCCATAGTGAGGAACAAACAGATTGTTTTTACAGTATTTGACATCTCAGCTGTTAAGTATAAAAATTGATTTGAATATGAAGTGTGGTCCTGATTTGGTTCGAAAGAGTCCGCTGGACCTAAAACAACACCAACCATGTAATGTAATGGTTATGAAGCTATTCTGCGATCTTACAGTCCTGAATTTCGTTGCTGAGAACAGAGAAAGATGGAGTACGCTGGTTAAACAATCATCTGTGGTGCCCCAACGATCTTTGAGTTACGGGATAGGATAGGTATAGCACTATGGTGATTAATACAGGTAAAGGTTTCCTCTTCCTCCTTGTAGAAAAGAACGTGGGTGTGTTCATGTTTGTATTAGTGTAGCTCTACCTGTCAAGAGTGTCATTTTACAGATAGCTGGGTTTGTTTGTTATTGGTTTATTTACAAGAGGTGCCGTTACACTCAAGAACAAGGAAATTCACTCGACTGTTTCTTGGTACCATAACATTATTGTTTCAGAGGTGCAAGTTTCCTTTTCCCGATTTCATGTACAACTCTCACTAAAGAGTGGCCCTCATTAGTTATGCGCCGTAAATCTTCGACTCTCGACATGTTAGAGTGCATACAGAGTTTCGCAGAATGGCACTGCTACGCAGAAATGTCCCTGCGTGCTATTCATCGTTTCATATACTGTAACAGAGTGTTGTGACCGCGTGGTCTAAGGCGAGACTAACTTTCTTTGTCCACAGGCTAGAAACTAAAGGCGCCTGAGAGGTGTGGGATTGATCCCGCTTCTGGGCTTTAGTCTCCGAATATTATATTTACTTTCGACTTGGGAAACGTCTCAGGGGTTTTCTCTGGATACTCCGGTTTGCTCCCCAAACAAAAATTAAAATGAAAACACAGCTAATATTAGGTAGGTTGGGTTTTGGCGCGCCTCAGGCTGCGACTACGCCTTCCCCGGTGTGACATCGTCACAGTTCCTAGTATCTTAGCTGGGCTGGGAGCGAATGGGAGCATTCTGATTGGTCGACGCGTTACAAAATTCGACGCATGCGCACAGTGCTATCATAGTCTTCGTAAGGGTTAGGGTTAGGGTTTGGGTTAGAGTTAAGAGTTTAGGGTTAGGGTTTGGGTTAGGGTTAGGGTTATGACGCCTAAGAACTTCGTGAAAAAGCCGGCCCGACATGACCTGGCGCATGCGCAAATGCGCTCGGATAAACTAGGAGACCCGGAACTTGAAGGATGTGACACCGGAGGAGACGGCCAAGACTTTCCCGATAAAAATGGAGAATAAAGTGTCAAACAATCCACATACATACAAAAAAAGAGTGTCAACCTATATACTACAGACTAACAGCGTCCAATAATAATAATAATAATAATAATAATAATAATAATAATAATAATAATAATAATAATAATAATAATAATTATTATTATTATTATTATTATAATTATAATAATAACATGCAAAAGACACTTTGACAGAGTTTTGAAGACTTTTTCATCAGAAAGTCCCGGATTCGTTTTCTCATATAAGGCCTTGGTCGAGCAGTTGTTTAAGCGCCTGTTTCTTATGCCGATCAAGGTCGCGAGTTTATAGGTACTGCACAGAAAGTCATTACGTAACTTAGCTACTACAGAGTTTAGTAGAATATTCATCTCCGCCGTATTAATATCTCAACTTGTTGTCTCAGATACTCTTGTGGTGATTTTGGGTGAGATTGGGCTGTTAAATGTCGCCTACAACAAGATCTTAAAACTAGACGTTCTCTAACACTTGACGGTGTCCGTATGAAGTCCTATTGGACGTGTTTTTTTTGTATCAGTTTATAGTCCCCTCTCTTCCCGATAAGGATTTTCAGAGAGGAGACTATTATACGCATGGACGTGTTCTGTGAACTGTAGGCTATTGTACAGAGAGCTAAAAACTGGGTGTTTAAGTAGCGTACCATACGTCCCTTATACGCTCATGTGTCTTGGGACATTAATTTATCCAACCAACCAACTAGCGTACCACAGTTAATCTGGACCAGGCGTTTCTTGATTGAGCTGTTTATTTTATTTATTTATTTATTTATTTACTATGTATTTATTTATTTTATATTTTAATTTATTTTATGGTATTAGGCTTAGTTGTGAAAATGTGTAACAAATTTAGGGAAGACAAAAACGAATAAGAGAGCGCGCGAGAGAGACAGACAACGTGACAGACAAACAAATAAACAAACATACAGACAAGAGAGAATATGTAACGGTAGTCATGAAGATAGTAATGTTAAACAGTTTTCACCCATCAATACTAGCTGTCCTGTCCGCCTGAAAAAGCTTAGTTCCAAAATTTGCATTGTGTCGTTTTGTCTTGTTTTTGTCGAAATTAACATTCTTTTGGCTTATGTACATATATTGTTTCTCATTATTGTAAATGTTGAATTCTTACAGTCCTCTGTTTTATTCCATTTATTATAACCATTCAACGCACTGCATTTTCTATTAAACCGCTCTTACTTTTAGTACAAGCTCTAGGCTATCAGTTACTCTTGCATTACAGAGTTGACGATTTGCGTTCTTGCGATCAATGAAATTACTTATTTTAGATTGCTAGAGTGAAATTAGGAATTAATTCACATGTCTTCGACAGACGTGAATATATGTAGTTGTTCGACGTGTTTACGTACTAGCAATTCTGTGTGCCATATCTCCAATGGTGAATGTAGATGTTAAACTTAAATTTTCATTCTTTTTAAAGTATTAGCAATGCAACTATTCGTGTTTTAAATAGGCCTACCACCGGTGCTGGGGGCTAAAAAATGATTAGGATTTTGGTTCAATCCATGTCATTGTGGTGTGTGTTTGTGTGTGTGTGTGCGTTTGTGTGTGTGTGTGTGTGTGTGTTTAGGTGTGAGCTTGCATACTTATTTTTGTTGTTTTTGTGACAGTGATGTGGATTAAAAATCTCTGTGCAAGATCTGCTATAGTACGTCTCTATGCAAATATAGTACGTCGTCGTCGTTTTGTTGTTTTTAATTTTGCTGCTTTTGTTGTTGTTGTTGATGTTGTTGTTGTTGTTGTTGTTGTTGTTCTTCTTCTTCTTCTTCTTCTTCTTCTTCTTGAGTAAAGGCATCTGCTCATGACATATAGTTTTTGAAACCATGCAAGAGCAAAGCGCACGATTTCCAGCTTGTTATAGACTAAGACGATGATTAGTCATCCATGCCGAATACAGTAACAAAATGTAGCTTATTAAGTTCCATTTCTTCTTCTTTTTTTTCTCATTTTTTTCCCACGCTCTGGCACAGTAGCAAATAGCAATAGCTATTTATGTTTTCTTAGCAGAGGGTCTTCAATGTGTATAACTAAGGGCTAGGCAAGGTCTTCAAGTGTGACTTTCCCTGGTGTACTGAGATTTTTTTTCCCTGCCTATGTAGCCAATATAGCAGCGTATGCAATAGAATCCCGTAACATCTGCATAAGCCCCACAAATCTGTAGGTATTTTAGTGGATTATTACCGCCATCCAAACTTGTGACCTTAGTTTTTCCCTTTGTACAATGTAACGTAGATCTGCTAGAGTTCCATAGCATCCGTAAAATCCCCACAAACTTCAGTCTTTGGTTTATGGTTCTTGTTATCAGGCATGTCCCCCACACTCTTCACCGTGACCTAGGAACAAATAAAAGAGGTACGGAGATCACAAGGAGGTAAAACGTTGTTGGACGCCCTTGCGTTGTACAATTATGGCTGGTTGGAATAGGTAGGGCCCTCGGTCTATCATTAAGGAGAAGAAAGGTTCACCAGCGCAGGAGATACGTACACGATTTGTCCTATAGTCGTTGTTGTTTGTAGATTATAGTCACACGACACTTTCGCATATAGGTGACTACTGGACCGATTTATACTGACACCAGCGGGCCAGTTGTTGGTAAAGGGGAAAATAATATGATCACACGTTGACCAATCCGGGATTCGAACCAGCGACCTTTCGGTTACTAGCAAGACGCTCTTACCAACTGAGCTACCCGGCCCCCCGTCCTATAGTCTTCGTGAGACAGACAGTTTATACCCTTCCAGATTACCACCTCAACATTTTAACATTTTACTTCAAGGCTCCAGCAGTCGCCTTTCATTTTACCTAAGGTTACCGAGACAGAGAAGAGGATTTAGTACAACCAAAGTGTAAAACATTCGATAAAAACCCACTAACACATACGGAAGACTTTATATAGTACCCCAAAAAGAACATTACATGTAGCTGTGTACTATTTGTTGTAGTGATTCTCTTTCTTCTGCATGTGAGGGTCATCGCTGCTTGAAAGCGCATAGTGACATTATTTGTGACGTGAGGACTAGAACCACGTGACTCTCTATGTAAGGACTAGCAAGACATTCGATCACAACAGAAGAGCAGGACAAGCCAGACCACAGGTCCACCAGGCAAGAGAGATGAGGTCGTCAATCTGTGGTAGAAACAGTTGGGCTTCCTTGATTCTTCTCGCCACTTTCGTCTTTTCGTTACAAGGTAAGATTTTAACTAAATGTGAATGGATTTATGAATAATTCATTTATTCATATACAGATCTCTGCTCAAAAGCGATGTTATTAGCTGATGTTGTTTTGGATATTGATTTTTGTGTTTATCTCTTTTGAGATACTTATTCAGTATCTTATTTATTTGTTTGATTTACTTATTCACTGACGGACTGGATTATTGATTGAGACTCGCACAAAAGGTTAGCTGTGAATATAATGATTTTATTTTAACTAGTTAACTGGTCGACTGAAGAAGAAAGTTTACTGTTGGTATTCTATTTAGAGTGCAGGGTGTGATAGTTTCGATGATTCATGGATGATTTGCTTTGCAACGTAATATGCATCTCAGTTTGAATCATTAATTTATTTTTCAGTTCCTGAAGACTGTATTTTTTTTTTATTTAGTCGTTCGCATATAGTGCTTTTCTAGTTCAAGAGCTGGTCAAGGCGCTGATGTAATGCAGTGGACTTTTTCTGTTATGTAAATTGGCAATTAAATTATACTTACCAACAAAAGTTAACACAAATCCTCAAAAGTTAAAAGAAATACTTCAAGTAATTCAAGCAAAAAATTTCTTAAGTAATATTTATAAACAGAAGCAAGATATTTTAAAATCCGTAAAATCTTCTTAAATTAAAGGTTCATTTGGAGTTCCGATTCGTGTGAACACATTCAAAACATTCCAAGAAGCTGGAACATTACTATTAACTCAAAAACGTCAACTAGCTATTTCAAAATATGTGATAATGTGTTTATTTGTTACACATTGGGTACAAGATGACACACATATATATATATACCTTTTTGATAATAGAGACATTGATATCGCATAAATATTAGTTCTGCGCCACAATTGATTTCACCGTGGGAGCAAAGATGACATTGTGCAAATTTGATTTTGACAATAGCCAAACTAAAAAAGATTACAATCCTAGATTACATGTATTAGTTTCGGAGGTAAAACAGCATTTGACAGTAATTATTAAAATCTTTTTTTTTTTTTTTTTTACTGATGTGTCAGTGTTAGATTCTTCATATTTTACTATTCATCTCCATCTTCCAATACTCTTGCGAAACATGGACCATCACAGCAGACCCACATTGAAGAATACCAAGCATGTAGACGAGGTGCTACAGAAGACTTCTGGGCATTTTCATCACATCACCAATGTACGAAGCCCGACAGACCATCACACAAGTCATTGGACAGCACGATGGCATGCTCACAATGGTGAAGAAATAGAAACTCCGATGGAATGGCCACATCACCAGAACATTAGGCATAGACCATCATGCAAGGCACGGTGCAAAGAGGCAGAAGAAGAGAGAAATAGAAAAGTGTTGGGAAGACAACATTCGAGAATAGACTGGCTTGACACTGAGCGAAGCCATGAGGGCTGCTAAGGAAAGGGAAAGATGGAGTACGCTGGTTAAACAATGATCTGTTGTGCCCCAACGACTTTCGAGTTATGAGATAGGATAGTTTTACTATTCTTGCAATAAATATAAGAAATCATCGTATTTAGGAAAGAGTTTTCTATATTAAAATATTTACAGCTGAATTTTGAACAATTTTGATGGCTTTCTTGTGATACAACATCTTTTCAGTCAACACTCTGGAATCTTTCTCCATTGGGATCCACTGAAAATGTTATTTTTCCTGTAGCCATTGTCTTCAGCAGCAATGAACACAACTTCCAAAAAGTTGAAAAATAAACAAACAACAAGTTTTTCCAAGATGACATCAATTTACTTTCACTACAAAATCCATCTACAGTTCCTCCTTCTGCAGGTTCTCACAGCAAAGGCGGCAAGCAACATGGACTCTTAGGTAAATGAAGGCGTCTATAAACCAGAAATAGTGCAAAAACAGAAAACCAATACAAATAAATACTTTTATTGGGAGGGGGAGGGAGGGAGGGGGGAGGAGTGGAGAGGAGGTACACATAACCTACTTCATGGCACAAGGTGCCCCGACCTACCCTAATCAGTTGTCTGTAGGCCTAAAGTATTGTTTGACATATTATATAAGCAATAACCCAAGTTCAAATATTTAAAAAAAAAAAAAAAAAAAAAAACGTGAAAGGAAAACGCTTCAACAGAATTGTATTATGTGTACCTTCGTGGGTTACCAGTGTATCCCATTGTATTGTTGGACAGACTGCTTATAGCCCCGTGTCTTCATTCAACGTGAATTTATCACTTTGCCGATATTTGCGCTGTTCAGCCTATTGTGTTTGCACTGTGCTACTTTACGGCTATTAGTAGACCACATTGTGCCTAGGTTGTATGACACATTAGCCTATCTGTGTGTGTGTGGGGGTGTGCGTGTGGGTGCATGTGTGTGTGTGTGTGTGTGTGTGACCCAGTGGATCCTTGTGGTAAGAAATTGGGGCAGAGCAACTTCAGTGTAAAGCAAAGGTACTCTGCAGCAACATACCACCATTCAAAACCAGGACATTGAAAGTAGGCCTACCCCTCTCTAAAGTGCATTTTGTATTATGTAGTGAATTTGGGTTGCCGTTGTAGTTGTTGTTTTTGTTGTCGTGATTGATTTGATTTGTTATCCGTGTTGGCGAAATTCGGGCTGCCTTCTGAGCGAAAACGCGGCAGCAGCAAAAGCAGGGATAAGACTTAGAGTGCATGTTGGATGCATTCTTGTCTCTGACACTTAGGCCTACCCGTATAGGACATTAGGGTCAGGATCTTTAAAGTCCGTATGATGAAATACATGCGTGCACAGACCAGACTTCGATTTATAATCATCAGAATGAAAAATTTACAATGATATTTCATATAAGATATATAGCCTAAATCAGAATTAGCACAATTTAAAGTATCTGTGTTTGTACGTTGTTGTTGTTGTGTTATTTTAATCAACATCCAGTAAACTACGTGAAATTTGAAGCATTTTATTTTTATTCCTTGAAGTTGCAATGGGAGTTGATAAAACACTTTGTATATCCATTTATTTTGCCAGAATCTTTAATTACACTTTAACACTCCTCCTGCTTCTACACACTTTTCAGTCCAATATATTCTCTACGCTTGATCTTGATAGAGTGGTAAAGACATTTTATTGTTCACGAGATCTGTGCTCACACGAACTGTTGGCCCTTACAATCTCCAACTTAGGTAAGCCTAACAGATCTCTGACACTTGAAGTTTTGTGCTCAAACCAGAAGCGGGCGATAAAGGGGGTGCAGTGGAGGTAATATAACTACTGGAAGTTTCGTCCCTTTGTTCTGTCCGCCAGTTTGGGTTTAACGAGAGCTTGAGATAAAATATTTATGGTCCACTTGTGCGAGGCTCTTGTCGTAGACTAACTGGTAAACACCCGAACATTTATGAGAGTATAAACCGAGAATAATACCATATTGGTAACATCAAAGAAATGTTTCTGGTAATATGATTGACCGAGCTTTGGCCATCCGAAGGGCATAATAAATTCAACCCCAGAATTAGTGCACACATAAGATTTTAGAGAGTTTCCATTTTCTTGGAATACAAGTATACCTATTACTATATATGGTAGTAATCCAATTTGGGACTTTTAATATAAGAGGAGCAAGTTCATAAGTTTTCCTCACATTGCCTATGGACATGACTGTACTTTCAGTTTTTCTTCAGTTTTATGACACCGCATAACGTTCAATACAGAAAGTATGTAATAATATTTTAGTAATGAAAAAGTAAAAAAATTTGGTCCTCATTGGGTTATTAGTAAATTATCATAATTGGGTCAATAAAAATCGATGACAGTTTTGACGGATATTAAAATATCTATCAACCTACATCATTACAGGCTTACAATTAAAGACCAACTGTAAATGAGCATAGAGATGACTTTGAACATCGGTTCTGCCACATGGGAGCGGCGTCGTCTACTGTTATTATTAGAGTTATAACGTTAACCGGTACTGAGAGATCACACGTCATGATCAGACTACTAATTAAACACTTTTATCTTCCGCTTTCACACTCGTTTGAAGCGACTCTGTTAATTCAATACTGCCTCACTGATGTGAAGAGAAATCTCAAACAACGTTAAATGACACCCCCGTTTTAACCCTATAATATGCCTCGACCGTTTCCATTCCTGCCCTTTGAAGGAGTTGTTCGGAACCTTTTGATGTTCGATCTTTGACCTGAGGCAAGGCTGATGTTCGCACACTGGTGATGAATTTGGATGACCGTGCATCAACATGGCTTCATTAACTTTTGACCTGTCTGGACGGTGGGCAGTATTGGAAAATTAATTCTCAGGTTTTAGCCATTCTGAGGATGCTACCAATACTACACTATTTCCTGCATTTAAGCTTATGCTATTCGATAATGCACAAGTATATCAACTAACTAGTTGATATACTTGTGATAATGCTATTACTTGTGACACACAATTGGTCCCTTTGGTTTGGATACTTGCTAAATAGCATCCTTCATACCGAATACGCTGGCACGTTATGAGGGTATTTCAAAAGCCCCAAAATCACAAATGTCAACGTCTCAGATACTTTTCAAATTCACAGCGAGTGTTGCCCCACCGGCTAGGATGAAGCCGAGTCATAACATCGCCAAGAAAATTAACACTTTTGAAAATGAATGTGTTTCTGGAAATACGTTTGAATGCAGTTTCCTTTCATCATCATCATCATCATTATTATTATTATTATTATTATTATTATTATTATTATTATTATTATTATTATTATTATTATTATTATTATTATTATTATTATAAACTGCTTTCAGTTTTCCTAGCACAGGGACAGTCTGTACCGATGATAGGTGGATGTCCATCAGAACTTTATTATCCAGAGGGTCTTCAAAATGGTATGCTTTTATTCATTTAGATTTTTTTAAAAATATTTTGGAAAAGACGATGTCTACTACTACTACTACTACTACTACTACTACTACTACTACTGCTGCTGCTGCTGCTGCTGCTGCTGCTGCTGCTACTACTACTACTTTGTTGAACACTTGCGCTACAAATAAATCTATAAATCTTGGATGTAGTGGACCTTATGTTCAGTTTGGAAGTTGTGTTTTCAAGACGGAATGTAGGTGGCGACCTAAAACAAGTCAGTTAACACAGCGTGAAAGATATTCCTGACAGCTATATTGCAATGTTACGATAGTACCCAGAATCAGACCTCACTCAAATCAGATGTAAATGAAGGCCGGGCCCCCAAAGTAAAACAACGAAACAAGCCAAAAAACCAACAACAAACTACAGAAAGATCTTCCTCACGTGGCCTCGCGCAACCACGAGAGTCGGACTCTCCATTGAGGCCTGGCGGCAATGGCATCCACATCTCTTTTCTTAACCCTAAGACGGAAGGCCCTGCTTTAAAACAAAAAACCAACAACAAAACACAACAAACATTTGCCGAGAATTTTAGCCTTTACATAGTTGATGAGAAAGTAAGAGTCTTCTAGCATGGTAAAACACAATGGGAGAGGAGCGGTATGCGCATCCTCATGTGAAACCGAAGGTGGTAGGCCTACATGTATATTGATTTTGTCTTCCAAATGCCGGTTTAATTTTAAAAAAAAATAATTAATTCCTGTATCTTATTCTTTTATTTAGTTAGTTATTATTGTTGTTTTGTGTTTATTTAGGGACAGTGTTGTTCGCCCTCACTGCTAACGTTAGTGCGGCTTTCCCCACCATGAACGTAACATGGTCTATAGTCCACATTTCTACTAGTGCGTTGGTACATGTAGATATCCAAGGCAACGGACCACCGGCTGTCGGGCAAAGTTTCTGGACTGCGAATGTGACACTGACCGGGGTACTGGACCGCGATTTTGTATGTATCATTTTTGGCACTTTTTGTTTGGTTGGTTGGCTAAAGCAAAAGTTTATTCATGAGACACGTTAACATAGTTTAACATAGAAGACATAAAACGCACCCAAAAGTAAGACTTCGTTTCTTGAGCCGCTTGGTTTGTGTTAGCCGATAGACTGCGTATTTCTATCTATTATTGAGTCGCTGGGTGTATTGCTTGTGTTGGCTTATAAGTCGTGTGATTGAATAGATGATTGATTTATTATATTGCCTAAGTGGTTCATAGGCTGGTGGATTTCTTTTATTGTTAAATGTTATTAAACGATTGATCGGTTAGCCTAGCCTGTCGGGATATGATGCATTATACTCAGCCTATTATCATCATTGATACCTGGTTATTCGTGCTGTTAGCTGGAACGCAAGTAAGGTCGAGGATGTTCTTTGCGTTGCTGGAATTCGGGTTGTGTAATATTTGTGTAACCATAAGGGTTATGACTGAAAGATAGCAGAATGATGCGGCGCGTTTTGGATGACGTGAGTTTGACTCTGACTTCAGCAATTACAGTTTTTTTTACTCTAGATCTCGGTGTCCTTTGACCTAGAGAAGCTAAGTGGCCGAGTGCGCGGTTTAACAACAAACTATAATGCTGTCTAAAAGGATTCTAACAAACAGAAACAACGTTGATGGTTCAAGCGTATTCCCCGAACTATAGTCTAGACGCCTACTCCTTTTTTAGAATCACACCCAACCCAGCTTATACCCCAACTAAAGTTCATTGTTTCTGAAGATTATCGAGTGCAATTGAAAACGCAAAGTAAAAGCCCCATAATCCACTCCTACCTCACAAACCCTGAAAGTCACTACGGTTAAATTTGCTTCAAAAATATAGGTGAGATCCACTTTAAGAACATACTATACTTTTATTTAAAACATGTATTATAACCCAGATACGTTTGTGAAATTTGCAGGAACCTTCGAGAAGACCACTGACCTTCCGTGCCATGGACTCGTCTGGTCAAAGCGGGGTAATTACAGATTTTAAAAAAAAATTAGGCACCAGACACATTGGTAAGTGGGCAGATATCCACATATTTCAGTTGGAGACATCAAGATTGTAACCTAGTAAAAACAACAACAACAGCAACAACAACAACAACAACAACAACAACAACAACATTCAAGTCCAAAATGATCACTAAATAAACTGTCCAAACAATATATAATTACAAGATTTAATTAAAAAAAACAACTAATGATGTCTCAAGGTAAAAAGCACAAAATATTCAATTTAATAAGAACTCATTAACATGAAGGTAATGAATTTATTTATTAATTGCCCAAATAATTTTTATAAATCCCCATTATAATTATGCCTTCACAGTTTAAACAACCAACAATGCTTTCTTATTAAGTTGGATTATAGGAGGTTTCTCAGTTGATACCACGGAAATCTACTCAGTAAGCCCCTTCTATCCATTGGTAAATAATAATAATAATAATAATAATAATAATAATAATAATAATAATAATAATAATAATAATAATAACAATAATAATAATAATAAATGAATGAATGAATAAATGAACATTGAAGTTTAACGTCTACACCCACCATTGGTGAAATGGCAGACGGGGATAACCATCCCATGGAGGAGTGGTTAGGGACCTAAATTAACTTTAAACCATCAGAGCAATCACACTGCTAAGATAAACAGTGAAAATGGCCACTTTTGATGTTGCCCAGCACGGGATTCGTAGAAAGTGGCCATTTTTACTGCCCATTCATTCCTTCGTGAAAAGATAAGCTTTAAAGAATCATTCTATTTATATTTGTGTTCCATGTTGTTAAATACATTATTGTGTAAAATTATTAGAAATTTGTCTATTACTGTTACGAATTTGTACACAATTATTGTCAGCTGTTTTACGCTTTAGAAGTTTCCATTAAACCGAAGTTGAAGTGTTTTACCTGTACGTGGTTGATTTCCAGACCGATCTTGGCTGATCCGATTTTTATAATTGTTTACGTGCAGATAGTAATATAGTATTTACCTCTTGCTTCGTTAGAATAACATCGAGTCATAACACCTCCACGAAAACTAACAGTGTTGAACGTGCTTATTGATCTATGTTCGTGAATGTCTGAAAATACATTTGAATGGCTTGCCATCTTGTTGTTATTGGTTTTTTTTTATCTTAGGAATACATGTCTGAAATTACATTTGAATGGCTTGCCATCTTGTTGTTATTGTTTTGTTTTTTTTAACTTATAGGAATACACTTGCCAAATCGTGATCACTGACATTAACGACAACCCTCCATCCTTCCAAGGTTTGCCTTATAACATCCAAATACCAGAGGCAAGTATATCGAAAACTTTATTTACCACTGAATACGAAAAAGACCCCCCAAAAAAGGGTTGATGGAGTTAAAACACACACCAGATTAAAAGATTGTCAACGAAAAAAGTTATGATTTGAATATTTAGGCCTAAAACATTCTTGTTAATCTTGGACAATTAAAAACTTTATTCGCATTTGAATTACAAATAAGATTATTATGGCATTGAAAAGGACCGCGAAAACTGAACTTAACGAAAACATTTGTTGGTTCTTCTAATGGTCAGTTTCTATGATAACTGATATTGTTTGATCATACGATCATTTAGGTGCTGATTTTGTTGTTGGTGGCCTTATAATCTATAATATAATTTAAAAACTACCAACTAAGAAAAATTGAATAATCCATGATTATGATTGAGCTAAAAACATTCCTATTAATATATGATTTGGACACACATATTTGTATCATGTGGTGTGTATTGTTGGTAGTGGTCTTGAAATAATAAATAATTTAATAACTGAAAACAAACCCAAACTTCAATGTAATGGCAGTGAAACTGGAACACTTTTCATTGTCATGTTCAATTATTACAAGCTTTGTTTGTACAGCGGCATTTATTTGTTTCCGTTAAAAAAAAGATTTATTATTCGTAGCAGCCCCAGCGGGATAGGGCTGTGGGGGAGGGGGTGTGTGTGTGGTAAAGTGGGGGAATGAAATGGGAGTGGGCATGGGTTGCAAGTATTTTATTTTCATTACAAGGTTTAGCTTAGATGTTCTTTGAACTAGTAAATGCACTCTAGAAAAAGCAAAAAACCAAAAAAAAAAATCCAGATTTAATTCATTACTTGCTCATTTTGGGGTGTGGAGGATATAAAAACATAAGCATAACAATCGTAATTCGGTTCCTTTTAATGACAGTAACATTACTAACATTCCAACTGTAACATTCAAAACAACAACCTATATTGTTTATATTATTAGCGATCTCCCTTTCCTCATTTTATAAATTTTCTCAATTTTAGTAACACTTGATTTTTTTCCCCCGAAAGAAATTGCATAAATTAAACATTGACTTATACGATTAATATTTCGAGATCCTATAAATAGACAGTTGTCGAATTTGCTTGTGCTTTGGACACTCAAAAATAAAATAAAATGTATTCCCACAGGAACCCGTACAAATATTACAATCCCTTCAAAGTCTGACTTCCCTTATTACACCTTCCCGCCTTCCTGTATTTATATATTTATTTTATTTTATCGTTCTTATATAGCGCTTTCCCAACTCAAGAGCTGCTCAAGGCGCTGTCCGATACAGGATGTAACTCAAGCTGCCCGAGGCGCTTACTTGCAGCCTTTGGGCGCGTTGTATTACGCCAAAACAGCTGAGCACACTACTGGGTGACCAGGTATGGGGGAGAACGGACCTAGTGCTTGCTGGGTGTATTTGTGTAGCCGTCACTCACCCGTCTAGGACATGAGCATCAGGATCTTTAAAGTCCGTGCTGTGGAATGCGTGCGCGCACATACTAGACCTCGGTTTATACTCTCATCCGAAGGAGTAATTTATGACCATAACAACGAAATTTTATCAAAGTGTATATTTTTGTTTTCCTTTAAAACCCATTGTCAGTTTTAAAACGACTTTTATAGAGGGCATATTGTGTTTCTTTCTCACAGAACACCGTTGTTGGTGCTTTATTGAAGGAAGGCATATCATCAGTTGACCCGGATTCAGGATTTGGAGGCACCCAGTATCTCTCCGCTCAGGTTCGATTTGGATAATCCTATACGCCTACCACATCAGCATCCACGTCTTTTTTCTTCTTTTCTTAATTTACTTCCTTCATTTAGTTCTTTATTTCTTTTAGAAAATATGTATTTCACTCTACCATTTCTCATATTGCAGAAAAGGAACTGTAACTCAGTGTTCCCAAAGATTTATTTTCCATCGAACTATTTGGAAACATTGTGTTGAGTTTCCTTTGTGCAAGGTAACACACCTTTGTTTTACAACTTCTCATATTCGTGAAAACCTTAATTGTTTCTGCCTTCCGGCTCAAATTTCACATTCTTTGCACAATGTAAATGAATTCATTTCATTTCAATAAAACTATCAACCTAAAGAACTCTTTTTTCAGTGTTATTGTGGTTATTATGCGAAGGACCTCTGACGATGTAATGGTTGATGTTGAACGGTATCTGATTGACTAATTCTTATTTTATTTAGTTTTCAGATCCGACAGTGGAACCTGTTTTTAATTTGTCTAAACGCATTGTGGGAACCGGAGAAGTAATGGACATAATATTAGCCCAACCTCTGAATCGAGAGACTCGTAGTTTCTACTCTTTCCAGCTAATGGCGACGGTACTCAATTTTTTGTATTTTCTTTTGCCTAATTGTGTTCAGAATTATTAGGTCTAATTGATATTAAACATTTCAAAAACCTCTCTTCTGAAATCCCAACTATAACTACAAAATAATACAAATAATATTGCATCTAAACAAATTGTTGTTATATATATATATGCTCTTTGCTTTTTCACATTATTCATTATATATAGTGAGTGGTAAGTAGAACTAAGCAAAGCCATGTGGACAATTACAATACCTTACAATAAATGACTGTGAATGAGTGAATGGAATTATTTAATAATTAGTGTTGGACAATGTGGGTTTTTTTATAACGTGGCAATTACACTACACCACATTACACTACACTACACTACACTACACTACACTACACTACACTACACTACACTACACTACAACACATTACACTACACTACACTACACTACACCACACAATTACACTACACTACATTACACTACACTACACTACTCTACATTACATTACACTACACTACACTACACTACACTACACTACACTACACTACACTACACTACACTACATGCTTTCATACAAATACTATCTAGATCAATTTGAAAATGGTAGACACATGTTGTGTTTATTTCTTCCTCTTTTTTTCTTTCTTGCGTGCATTGAGCGCAAATCGCAACAACAATCCCAAAAAATTGAGTCCCCAAAATAGAGACGTTTCGTTTACAATATGAGTACCGATAGGCGAGCGAAATTTACCTTATGGTTTATTACTATATTTATACTGCCAGAAACCATATAAAACACACAAAGAAAAACCTCAAAAAATTGAATGGCTGTTCAGGCAGTGGGCCAAAATTAAAAAAAACAAAACATTGTATGTTAGTAATAGTATAGATTTTATTACACGTCGTATACGGTCTCTGGTAATAGCGTTATGAATAGCTGTAATGTGTGAGCAGACGGGCGCGCTCGGTTTCGTTCGTTCGCTCGTAAGGGCTAAACAAAACCTCTAAAATGTGTAACAGGACAAAGCCCTAAACACAACCACAGAAGTGAGAGTGACGGTCACGGATGTGCAAGACACACCTCCTTTTTTCCTGCTGGACAGCTATAGGGCAGCTATCCAGGAGAATCGGAGCGTGGTATGATTTCCTTTCTCTTTTTCACACTCTAACATTCTACTTTTCCATTTTTACTCTATCATCCATTATAATGATGATGATGATGATGGTGATGATGATGATGATGATGATGATGATGATGATGATGATGATGATGATGATGATGATGATGATGATGATGATGGTCCCGTCTTCATCATCATCAACGACAAAGACCACGATGATGATGATGATGATGATGATGATGATGACCCATGACATCATCATCATCATTATCATCATCAACAGCATCATCACCACCACCACCACTATCAGCAGCAGTAGCAGCAGTATCATCAGCACCGTCGTTGTCTCTATCGTCTTCGTCGGCTCATTTTTGTTGCCACGTTGATAATGGTTTGAATTTTGAAGTTAGAATTTATGGAATACAGTACAAATGTATGGCTTTATTAATGATTATGTTGTTTTTTTAATAGTGACATGGTTTTCTCATGAAAAAAAATCATTTTATATGTTCGAATATGAAAATCAATGTTGTTTTTGCTCCTTTCCACAGGGCACACATGTGATCAAAGTGAGCGCAGAGGATGGCGACAGAGATCCCCCTAACAGCATCTCCTATTCTTTTGTGAATGGTGAGTGTGAGAAGTGATTCATTCATTCATTCATTCATCCATCATTATCATCGTTGTCGTCGTCGTCCTTTTTATCACTGCACTTAAGTCATTCTTCTGAGCTATTTACTGCATACCATTAGCAAAAACATCATCAGCCTGCTTCGTTAGCGCTGTTATTATGCTAAATGGCTTCTTGACGGCTGACTTCTGGTAATTAGGATATAGCAGTAATTATTTATAATTTATCAATGTGGGTGCGCTGCAATACCTGAAGACTAACTTTCCGTACATTAATTACTCTGATTTTATTGTTTTTTTTTTTTTTTTATTTGGCAGGTTCCCGAACGGACCTATTCGCTATCGATAAAACTACGGGTCAGATCACGTCTCTTGTCGTTTTGGACAGAGACGATGAAACGATGGTCGGGCGAGAGAGCATGTTTCAACTCATCGTTCGGGTATGTTTCACTGTTGTAATTGCAGTTAAATTTTTTTGCAGGCTGCCGTATAGAAATAGAATGCAATGACAGTTAATTGTTGTCGGTGGTGTTGGTGGTCGTAGTTTTTGTTGCTGATGTGATTTCGTGTGGGTGTATATTTGTAGTTCTTCGGTATTTTTTCCAGTGATCGCAGCTTAATTATAATTGCTTGTATTAAATTATTTAGCAGTAAAGGTATGCCGAATCAGGAGCACACCAATCCATTTTAACCACTGTCAGTACAATAAGCCCAAAGCAGACTAGACTAACAAGAAAACATGCTGTGTATTATAATAATAATACCCTTGCTGTTTTTACTCTTACACGTTTTCTCTTCTACTCACTACACTCTAGAGATTAGTTTAAGGGTGGATAGTGGGGGTGGATCAGAGAGCAGTTGGTCGGTCGGTCGGTCCGTCTGTCGGTTGGTCCATTGGAAGCCATATCAAGAACCACTTAACTGCTTTTGACCAAACTTCATAGGAACAATAATTAGGTCAGTCATCAGGCCTCTCCTGCCATCATATTTTCTTTACCGCAAAGGTCAAGGTCACTGTAGTCATTTTGTTGCTAAACACATTTTTTTAAAACTTTAAACACACCTTTTGCCTTATGTCAAGATAAACTGAACCGAAATTCGTCATTTGTACTTTTGGGATACTTTAACGGTTGCTAGGTATGTCAGATCATTCGTAGCTGTACTTTCTCAAAATTCAAGGTCATTGTGTTTCACCATTTTCTAAATACGTTTTGCGTTGTATCTGAAAATTGTCTTAACCGAATGCGATCATATTTTGTTTGCAGATATTTCACATAGTGGCCTATCATTCCATATTTTGCTTTTGTTTTGTTAGAATGAAGCTGTATCACAACACCGCCAAAAAAAATGAACACTTTTGAACTTGCTTATTTTTCGACTATTTGATGTACGGGTGTCTGGAAACACATTTGATTGGCTTGCCATCTCGTTTTGGTTTAGTTACTCGTTCTTCTCTACGCAGGCAACCGAAAACAACGACACTTGGCCTCAGTACGGCAACACGACCACGGACGCTCTGGTGGTGATCATGGTGGAAGACGTCAACGACAACAGTCCCACCTTCAACAGCAGCATGCCCTACACCGCCTTTGTCAGGAGGGACATCCCTGCAGAGTCCCTCATCTACTTTGATGGCGAGGGCTACATCCACGTCACTGATCTCGACCAGGTAGGCTGCTTGTTTCATTATTATAATCGTCGCCGTCGTCATCATCATCATTATCATCCTTAAAATCATCAACATCATCGTCATCGTGATCATCATCATCATCATCATCATCATCATCATCATCATCATCATCATCATCATCATCATCATCATCATCATCATCATCATCATCATTTATTATTAGGCGTTTAGCTAAAGATCTCCGCGTACGAGATTTGTTGGTGGTTGAGAGGGCTGTAAGAAAAAGCAAAAGAAAAAATATCGGAAAATGAACCATTTTTAGGCCTACTGAAAAACAAAATGACTTTGCTCGTATTAACATTATTTATATGATCTATTTTTTTATTAATCCCCATGTTAAACTTCCAAGATCAATAACTTGTATTAATATTATTTCTGTTCTTTCTGTCTTGTAGCTTAGTTGCATTTAATTTGACTCGGATTTTGCTTTCTTGTTTTAAGGGAAAGAACTCGCTGTTCAACCTCACAGTAGAACGCAATGACGTTCCTTGGCCTGCACTTGAAGCCTCGCCCGCCGAAGCGTATTCCGAGGCTCGCGTGCTGCTTAGAGTCAAAGACCCTGATGTCTTCAGAAATGCACAAGGAAAACACATTACTCTTCAGGTATCACCGTAACTACTTTCATAATTAGTTTATTGTGTTTTTCGCAGTTTTTATTTTTTATGTTAATACTCGAACAGATAGATGATTGTTGTTGATTGATTGATTGATTGTTGCTTTAGGTCCAGCGGACTCTTCCGAGCCAAATCAGGACCGATGATTGTTGTTGGGGAAAGTTCAATTCTATAAATTTTTATTACCATCAAATGAATTTTGTACAGCGAGCACTAGACAGACTATTAAACAAAACTTAAAAAACAAAAACATAACATAATACATTGTTTTGTGGGAATCTGATTTTTGACTCACATGCATGACAATGTGAGTTTATGTGTTCATCCCAAAAAAATGTTTTCCAGATTTTTGCAAATCTGTGAGAGAGGAGTCCTAAATAGTCCAAAAATGATATCGAGAAAAAATTTCCGTCCGTTCGTCCGTCTGTTTGTCCGCCGTCTACCGTCTGTGTGTGCAAAAACTTTAAAGTGGCTAAGTACTCACAGTCTATTTAACTATCACAACCAAACTTGGTAAGATGGCGAGACCTCGAAAATGATCAGTGAATGAATGGCTTCACATCAAGGTCAAGGTCACAAGATCATTAAATGTTAGTGAAAAAATTGCAATTTTTCACCAAATTTAACATTTTCTCTAGGTTATTAATATTGAACTTTTGATTCTTTGAGGCATGATAGATAGCAATGAGAACCACCAACTTTGCAAATTTGGTCAACCTCACTCTAAGGTCAAGATCTGTCTAAAGTCGGTTTGTATAGGTACTTTGAAGTAGTTTTGACTCTAAACTATGATAGATATAAAGTTCATACTTGTTACATTTAGAGATTATAGATTGACCTTTCATATATGTTCCGTTTTTGCGTTGATCTTGAAAGTCAAGGTCAACTTAGACCTTGCAAAAATATACCAAAACATCGGTCGTTGTACAGTAGAATGGCTGTTTATTTAACCCATATTATGCAACAACATTGGGTTATTTGATCAGACATGCATGAGAGATCACGTGAGGTTCAAGGTCATTCCAAGTTCAAGGTCACTGAAGGTCAAGGTCATCCCAAGGTCACTTTTTTGGGCATAAAACAACTTTCGCTGTACTTTATTTGTTGGTACATGAGTGTATTTGGAGACAGAGGTCAATGTAATCTCAAGGTTAAAAGCATAGAAATATTAAAATCGGTATTACTTTGCATTTTAATGCCACCATTTCATTTTGTTTTTCCTGGGCTCTCATTTTCATGTTAAATATTGCGAGTTCCATAAGGAGCATTAGAGTCATATGGGCTTTGCCCTTCTAGTTTTAAGGTAAAAACTCAATACCGCCTAAATACAATTAGATCTATTATTAAATGCTTACACACGTTACAGGAGTTAGCTACCGCGTGTGCTAAATAGCGCCTTCAGCGATATGGTAAAGACCGTAATGATGATGATGATATGCTGATGGTGACGATGATGGCGATGATGATGAAGATGATGATGATGATGATGACGACGACGACGATGATGATGATGATGATGATGATGATGATGATGATGATGACGACGACGACGACTTGTATAATGCACTTCTCGATTAAACCATGCACATGGTGCGCACTGTAAGCCTACACATCTTGTGTGCAACACGAACCTTTGCTTTTCAGCTTGTGGCCCGAGAGGTGTCGACAACAGAGCGGTTTTCCAGCACGGCGATGGTAGTCATCACTGTAGAAGAAGAGGAAGCGCCGCCTACTGCAGCCCCAGTAGAGCAAGTCATCTCCGAATCTGATGTCGTCGTCTTCATCATCGGCTTCCTCGTAATCTTCAACATCGTCGCCTCCGTCCTCATCATCTACTTCATGCGAAAGTAAAAGAAAGCTGCACGTTGTTGTCAAGTGTTCAATAGTAATCGACATTTTTAGTACTAGATTTTGTGAAGATCAGTCCTCTTTATTTTGCCGAATGAATGCGATGTATATAAAAATGGTAGTGTGTTGCGTTTGTCGCATATAAGGCTATTTGCAATCTAGCTTGTGTGGGTTTAAAAAAAAATTATTACACAACAGCATAGTTTATTATCACTACATTTCAGGTTTCAGGTTTTGTTTCAAATAATATGAAAGAGCAAACTCTAGTCTTGTTATCTCCAAGGCCTGTGTTAAGTATTGAATCATCTCAAGATGATAGGGTAAATACATGTTTTTTGTCGATTAAATCCAGGTTACCGTATATAGTATTTTTCTGAAAAAAAAACCCACTGTGTTACTGGATCGTCATTTGTAATATAAGAGAAAATGACTTTTAATCCTTCATTTCCTGCTTCACCGAAGACGGTGGTGTTGTTGTCAGGTAGAACACCAAATTCTACATCATTGTGCTCAGTGCCTTTTATTAGGACAAAAAGAGAGCAAATATATGAAGAGGTTCCAGAATAAACAAAGACAATGTACAAATATTTACAGTTCCACAAAAGACTGAATTCATTGCTGCTCTTCTGGTGACTTTTTCAGACGAGCTCGTTCTGAGCCTCGACAAGGACTAGTACGAAAGGGATCCAAATACTACGTGAACGGGGTTGAGAAGACCGTTGCAGGCGGAGGGCAGAACGGAGCATCGATGACGTACGGCGAGGACACAGTGATGGTGGAAGTGGAAGGCAAGGATCGCTGTGACGTCGTTCCGCTCAGCGCCGTTCTCTCTGAAACGGGCAAACCTTGGGGCGATTCTACCGAGCCCAATTCTGCTGGGAACAGAGCCTCTTCCTCCTCTTTCTCCCAAGCAGTGAATTTTGGAGAAATCTTGGAAAACGGCAACAGCCTTAATCAGACCGATCGTAAAGCTTTACTGGCCCACGAAGCAGCTACACCAGGGTCTACCAGCACCATCACTCTCGCTGGGGGCAATGTTTCTGTGACGTCAGCAGCTACGATAACGAATAGCCCAGCGTCAGCCGCTATACCCAACATGACCAAAGCAAAGCGGAACATCTCGACGCCTCAGAACCCAGCGCTGGCATTCAACGATCCTCAGACTGGAAAGACTGCCCCATCTCCTTATGAAAATGCTGTCCGCGCCAGCCACCTACCAGAACGTGAGACCACCATTTTCCCGCCACCCGGTGCCTCCACGTCGCCTGCTACTGCAGCAGCTGCTCCAGCATCCACCACCTCCGCATCGAGGCCAGTCTCGTTGTACACTACCAACGCTGATGCCTCATCGCAGCCGACTTCCTTGGAGCCCGTTACTCGGTTCAGCTCTGTAGGTGTCGTGTCCACCACTATCGCAGCTGTTCAAAGCGCGGGACGGGACCACGCAGGAACAGGAAATGACGCCGCAGGAAAAGGAACCACCGCCCAAGTACAGACCACTTCCGCTAAGGCCGAGCTTTTGTATTAGCTGTGTGTGTTATTATGTTGATTTATACTTAATAATTTAATTGGATAATAGTATTACATGACAGTGCCGGACTCATGAAATTTGCTATAATAAATATTTCTTGTAAAAGAAGAATCTATATTTCTGCCAGTTTTCACACTTATAAAATATATAGGCTTAAATGCCTTCCACATCGTGCATATAGCTGTTATCAGTTATGCATAGCATGATTATGTTTTATTCCTATTTATGAGTCGAGTGCGATAATTGTTTGTAACAGATAGCAAGTTTTCTTTTGTTTTTCTCCCAATAATTTTAAGTCAAGGTTTATCACTTTCCAGTCTCCAATAGAAGATAAAATAATTTGGAAGACTGTTTTGCAACCCCTCGTTCTGTATAAATAGCATCTCCACTTTTGTGGAAATTGAGTGCTTTAAATTACAACTGTTTCTGTCATTCGAATGTTTTTTCTTTCTCGTTCCTAATCTGTTATATTAATCTACTACCTTTTATCTTTTTCGCTAGACCAGTTAAGATTACCTACCTTTTTTCTGGAAAACTCTCCCAACACTCCTCGTCTGTGTATGGGGTCTGTTGAGTCAGCTTGGGGATATTGGATGCTTTCTGCCTAATGGTCACTGGGGCTTTCTATGGTATTATTATAATTTAGCAATTTGGGCATTTTATATGTATGTGTTTATTTAATATTTTATAATGATGTTTATATTATATTTTGTTTTTGTAAACGGGGGTTCGATAAATTAGAGTACAGCTTCAGCGCCCCCTGTATGGGATGTCTTTATTGTAAAGTGACCCGCTGGTGGAGTGCCTTCAGGATCGGGGGTGAGTCCTCTTTCAACCAAGTTGTGGTCCTGATTCGGTTCTTTGAAGTCCGCTGGAGCCTATGACTAACTAACTGTTTTGCTATTACTATTAATTTGTTATAAGTATTTGGCTTGATCATTTTTAACAAACATCTTATTGTGACATGATTTTCTCTGTGAAATGCTTTGGACAATAGTTTAATTTATTTTTATGTATTTTAAATTTTATTTATTAACAATATTTATTGACTTACTCAATCTTTGTTCGTTTTACATAGCCGAAGCGCGAAGGGTTTTTCTTTATCACTGGTGTATTTTAGTACAAATAAAAATCTAAGCATAATTGTAACTGATTTACCTCCTTTTCATTATCATTATTTATTTAATCACACAAGCCTTTATTTTTGAGGGAGGTAAAATTACTGGTAAAGTATCCTTCTTTGAAAAAATAAGAACATATGTGTCTAACAGTGGTCTTGTAATTAATAAAATAAAATAAAAATATTTTACAATGTTAACAGCATTGCTTTTGTTTTAACGTCTGTATGCGAGGTTGAAGCCAATTTGGAAAAGACAGGACCATCAGTCTACACTTCAAGGTAAGATTGCTGCGCTCCCTTGTCATCTCCATCTTCCTATACGCTTGCGAGACATGGACCCTCACAGCAGATCTACAACGAAGAATTCAAAGCATGGAGATGAGGTGCTACAGAAGACTTCTGGGCATTTCCTATACCCAGCACATCACCAACGACGAAGTCTGACAGACCATCACACAAGCCATTGGACAACACGATGACCTGCTCACAGTGGTGAAAAAACGGAAACTCCGATGGTATGGCCACGTCACCAGATCATCAGGTCTTGCAAAGACCATCCTGCAAGGCACAGTGCAAGGAGGTAAAAGAAGAGGGAGACCGAAAACGAGGTGGGAAGACAACATTCGAGAATAGACTGGTTTGACACTGAGCGAAACTATCAGGGTTGCTGAGGACAGGGAAAGATGGAGTACGCTGGTTCAGCGATCATCTGTGGTGCCCCTACAACCTCCGAGTTACGGGATAGGATAGGATGGGATTGTTGCTGAAAAAAAAATCATCTTACATAAAGTGATTTTTCTCACGCTTTATATAAGTTGTTCTGGTAGTTGAATTGACGTTCGCTTTCCACAGTCCCAAAATTGTGTGTGTTTCTTGTAATATCAGTTGTTTTGATTTAATATAACATAAAATTGATTGCATTGAATTGAACTGAACTGAATTGAAGCAGTTGTTTTGTTTGATATTGTGTGAATATTTTCAACGTTTCTGGTAAAACCAGTTGAACAGTTTAGACTCATTATTTCATATTTAATGTTTAGTCTTACTCATTCGTACTGTGATACATTTTATGCTATTTTTAATTTTGACATCTCGTTTTGTTTTTGTCGCTGTTTTCTCCTCATAGAAATTGTTAAATCACTTCTTGACATGTAATTATCATTTTACTTATAGACTTGAATATTGAAAGAAAGGAAGAAAGGGAGGATAATTTTTATAAAACGAGTTACCTCTGTCTTTTTTTGTTGTTCATTTTGTAGTTTCTATTTTGCTTACATTAATCCACTATCATCTTTCATTTCATGCATTAGGCCTAACAAGTTTTTGTAACGCTTTATTGTCCCTTTTTATCGGGAAATTCTGGGCCGCCTCCCCTGAGGAAGGCGTAATCGCAGCCTGTGGCGCGCCCAAACCCAACCTACCTAATATTAGTTGTGATTTTGGAATTTTTTGAAATTTGAAATTTTGCTGGAAGAGCAAACCGGAGTACCTGGAGAAAACTCCAGAGACGTTGCCCGAGTCGAAAGGCAAGTTAGTCCCGCCTTAGCCCACTTGGCCACAACGATCGCCATTGCGAGGAACTATCAATGGTTAGTGGATGAAAAATAATGGTTTTTACTGATTTTAATTACTAAAAGATCGTGAAAGAAGCACAAGATATGATATCGTCTCTTTTCACGGACTGACTTGTTCTTGGAAATATGAAGTGGTGTACTACTCCAGCTATTGTTATAATATCGCTTTATAAACAATATTGTCCCCTGCGTCCACTAACCCTATTCCCCACTTGTTCGTAAATAAATATTGTGTTTTAGATTGCAGGAAACTAAAAAAAAGGGGGAAGGAGCTAAACTATAACTGTGGTTTGAGAAAAACCTATATATTTGAGACAACGTTTGTCCGTCCTCATGCTAATGTATGAAATGCTGAATTTCTCTCTGCCGGGAACATTTTGTTAGTCAAAGGTGTGGTCGTAATATGATATCTGTGATATTTATGTGTATATTTTTTGAATTCTTGTCATAAGTGTTTACCAAAAATATAATCAAATTGTCATGGAATCCGTTTGAGTTCGTTGTGTTTTACCCCTTGCTGTCACCAATACCACACTCTTCCGCATCTTCTCCTCTTTCTTTTAACATTCTCTGTCTCTTCCTGTCTGTATGTATGTGCCATTTTGTCTCTGTCTGTCTGTCTGTCTGTCTGTCTCTCTCTTTCTCTTGTCCTCCTATATGCTTCTTTTTCTTCCTTATCTTCCACCATCTCTTCCTCTTCCTCCCCCTCCTCCTCCTCTTCCTCCCTTTTCTTCTTCTTCTTCTTCTTCTTCTTCTTCTTCTTCTTCTTCTTCTTCTTCTTCTTCTTCTTCTTCTTCTTCTTCTTCTTCTTCTTCTTCTTCTTCTTTTTCTTCCTTTTCTTTTTCTCCTCGCAATATTAAAAAGTAAACTTTCAAGAGAACGTTATTATAACAAACGAATTCTGTGTTCACTTGCAACGCAAAACAATTTCTGTTGTTATCATGATCCGTACACATCCTGTCTCCACCATCGCATTAGCTGTAACAGCAGTCGACGCAGAAGGTGACTGAAATCAACATCGCTGACATTTCCACAAGGCATAGTCATGTGGACTTCAAGCCAGCTTGTGTACTGCATCAAAATATTATAAACAGGACGAACATTCTTTGGCCTCAAACATTGATCAAGTCAAGTTAGTTTCCTCACGAACTTTGCTAGTACAAAACCTGACGCTATTTTGACCTTTCAGTTTTTTTTTAAGTCTTTAGACTTTCATAAGAATAAATCATACTGCATGAACTCTAACAAATATGTTTACAATTCAAAACATTTACAGTTTGTGCAATACTGAATTTTATTTAACATAAAAAAATTTGCCCGTACAATTTTGGCTCAATGTTGACCTTACTTGTTTGGTCTCTATATTTCTATTATACAAAATCACATTAACTTCAAGCATCTTATATAGTTTGGAACACCACAGCACTAAACCTTTTCTATTATAAATTATATATACATTTTGAAAAAGAACACTCAGGATTTTTGTTATCTTGCATTTTTAACTTTATACTTTCGAATTAGCGAATTCATGTAGATCTCGTGTTATTATGTTTTCTACTCCTAAATAGTATTTTGGAATTATTTAAATAGAACAGCTTACCTTCCTTTCCCCGCCACCAATCCCACCCCAATGTTAAGCGACCTAAGCCAGTGTACCCGGGTATAATCTGGCCTGGAGCTATATTCTGATCTGTTACACCAGGCATACTTTCTAGAAGGTATAATTTGAAAATAGATCAACGCGGGGGGGAAAAAAATTTTTATATTGGTTCTCTAGCTACACTCCACTGTCTTTCTCTCGAGAGCGTATCCTTCGAGATGTGATGGCCAGTTATTTAACACACGCGTGGTGGATAATATTCCATTGTCAAGTCGTGGGGTCCAATGTTTGGACAAAAACGAAGAAAAGAGGAAGGGAAACCTGAACACTGAGTATCAGAAACGAAATCCGTGATCGACCGCAAGCTAGCTGCATGGTAAGCAGCGTTGTCTGTTTCTCTCTGTCTCTCTGTCTCTGTCTCTCTGTCTCTCTGTCTCTCTGTCTCTCTCTCTCTCTCTCTCTCTCTCTCTCTCTCGCTTTGTTATAGAGTAAGGGTGCCTTTTGCACTGTAAACATCGTAGACAAAATCGGGTTCTGCCATGCGACTTTAATAGAAAGAAATCAGAATGAAGGTGTGGTAGAGCTTTTTGGGACTAATTTAGCACACCAGTGGCTGAGCCAATAGAAAGTGACAGTCAATATGCCATGAGGGCTTTAAACAACTTTAAACGGCCTTGAAGAAAGTACAGTAGATAAAAACCCGTCCTTCGGAAAAAGAAAAAAGAACTTCTTCAGTGGGCTCAGATGTTGGCAGGTAACATTTTAACTGGCAAATGATAGATCGGGGATGGAGAAGAAGAAGAAGAAGAAGAAGAAGAAGAAGAAGAAGAAGAAGAAGAAGAAGAAGAAGAAGAAAATACAGAAAGAAAAAAAAGCATGGAAGAAGAAGAAAAAAAAGAAGAAGAAGAAGGAGATTACAGATTCAAGATTCAAGATATATTTTTTGTCCTCATAAATCACGAAGAAGAAGAAGAAGAAGAAGAAGAAGAAGAAGAAGAAGAAGAAGAAGATGCAAGATTCAAGATATATTTTTTGTCCTCATAAATCTCAAGAAAATGTCATATGATTTATGAGGACAATAAATATAATATAAAGTATAAAGAAACAAAGAGGAGGAGGAGGAGGAGGAAGAAGAAGAAGAAGAAGAAGAAGAAGAAGAAGAAGAAGGAAGAGGAGGAGGAGGAAGAAGAAGAAGAAGAAGAAGAAGAAGAAGATGATGATGATGATGATGATGATGATGATGATGATGATGATGATGATGATGATGATGATGATGATGATGATGATGACGATGATGATGATGATGATGATGATGAAAACCAAAAATAATTAAGATGAAAGATAGCAGACGTGAGGGTTTCTAAGCGTGTGAATGAGTCTCTGACACTCAGAATTTGGAGAGGAATGGAGGAAAAGAGAACAAATATTATGGTCTCTCCCTGACCCGCTTTCACGTATGGCTGTTTGTTTTGAAACAATACAAAATAGTAGGCCTATGCTGTAACATCATGCTGATCGATACCTGTCTATGTATCTTGTCTTAAAATTAGATTTTTTCCCCCCTGAACTTCATGTGCGTGAGAGTATGAGTATATGTGTGTGCTTATGTGGTTATATGTGTGTATGTGTGTGTGTGTGTGAGAGTGTGTGTGTGTGTGTGTGTGTGTGTGCGTAAGAGAGAGAGAGTGTATGTGCTGGTGCGCATGTTTACACGGCGTCCTTTGGACAAACTAGTGCACATCTACATACGTTCTTTGGACAGACCTCCTTGTTGGGACGTCCATTTAATGATCCGTTAGGATTAGGGTTAGGGTTAGAACACTTAAAAGTACTTAAAAAGGGGGTCGAAAAACGACACATTGTCCGCACAACGTATGTGGCGTTTGAGGAAAGTCCAAATAACGGTGTCTGTGCAAGTATGTGTGTGTAAGAGAAAAAAAAAGAGAGAGAGAGAGAGAAAGAGAGAGAGAGAGAGAGAGAGAGAGAGAGAGAGAGAGAGAGAGAGAGAGAGAGAGAGAGAGAGAGAACCCGTGCGCGAGCGTACGTGTTAATAAGTAGATCGTAGCGTCATACATAATTTAATTCCGATCAGATCCTAGAGGCACGCTGCATAACTGGGTCCCAAGGCTCAGCAATGCTTATTGGGGTTGAAAACACGAACACTCAAAATAAGCACACACCAGTCAGTGCAGATAAATTCTGCATCCAATGCAAACAGTTACATAACAATTACCTATTCTATCCTATCCTATCCCATAACTTGAAAGTCGTTGTTGCACCCCAGATGATTGTTTAATCAGCAAAACGAAGGTTGGAGATTGCTCTAACCCCTATGCTTACTGTGCCTTTGTTATCTGCAAATGCATCTGACATGATGCGCTCTAGGAAGATGTTGAAGAGTGTTGGAGAGAGTAGGCATCCTTGACGCACACCGATGGTTGTTCTGAACCAGATTCCGATGGCGCTGTTATGGAGTACTGCACTGGTAGCCTTGTCATACAGGCTTTTGATGACTTCAATAATTTTAGGGCTGATGTTGTACACTCTCATGGTTGCCCACAGAGCTGCGTGCCAGACTCGGTCAAACACCTTCTTGAAGTCTACGAACACATGATATAGATGTTGTTGGTGCTGTAGGTATTTCTCGCAGATTATTCTGAGGTTGAAAATCTGTTCAGTGGTACTTTGCCCTGCCCTGAATCCTGCTTGTTCTTCAGCTATGATTTGTTCAGCTTGGGGTTTCAACCTGTCGAGTATTATTTTCAGGAGGACCTTGCTGGGATGGCTGATGAGGCTGATGGTGCGGTAATTTTCACACTCTGAAGGTTACCTTTTTTGGGAAGAGTGATGACAAGCGACTGAGTCCATGGTGTAGGCCACTCCCCACTCTGCCAGATCTTGTGACAGATAATGGTGAGTGCATCAATCATCGCTTCTCCTCCTACTTGAAGCAGTTCCGCGGGTATGTTGTCCACTCCCGCTGACTTCCCTTTCTTCAGCGATTGCACTGCTGCCTCAAATTCTTCTCGGAGAATTAAGAAGATTTCTTCTTCTTATCTGTTCTGGGGAAATGTTAGAACTGATGGGTCTCCGTTTGGTGTGTGGTTGTAGAGGTCAGAGCTGTACTCTGTCCATCTGTCCAAGACTTCTTGTTCTTCTGTAAGGCATATGCCAGACTTGCATTGGATCGTGGAAACCTTGGACTGTTTAACACTTGTCAGCCGCTTCACTGTCTGGCTCTGGAGAGAGAGAGTGAGAGTATGATGAATGTGAATTTTATCTATGTACCTATCTAATTATTTCAGGATCTGGAGAGAGAGTGAGAGTATGATGAATGTAAATTTTACGTATGTACTTATCTAATTGTTTCAGGATTTAATAATTTATGTCTTTTTAACAATGTCTTATATTTATTCACTGTTTTACCTTTTTGCCTTTCAACATATTCTGTAATTTTGATGTGATATGACTTGGTGCAATGTGGAAAGTGTTTTGCTTTATATTGTTCCAAATCAAGACTAATTTCTATACGTCTGTATATTTTGTCAATTTTTAAATCATTGTTATTTACTATGTTGGCACCACGATGGAATTTCTTTGTTGAGATAATAAAGGATTTGTATTCGTATTCGTATTCGCAAGCGTATTTGAAGATGGAGATGACAAGGGAGCGCAGCAGCCATACCTTGGAGTGTAGACTGATGGTCCTGTCTTTTCAATTATTAATAACAATTACGTCGCTAGATACAGGTTTCGCGCAACTATCCATAAAAGAAGACAATTTGGTTCAAATGGAAAACTCAAATCATACCCCATGCCGTGCCAAAGGGGCGACATGAAGAGTTTCCATGGTGTAGACAATAAAAAGGCGAGAGTATTTAAAAGAAACGAAGGTTATAAAACAAAACAGCTCTATGCAATAGATGGTAAAAATCTTTTTATGCTGCAGCGTAGCACCACAGTAGTAAAAACAGTCCTCATTCTATGTACATTTCCTCTATGGTAAGTGTGTCTATGCGACCATGATACATTTGCATGTTTACTACTGAAGAATTTATTTTTGTGGTTGCATTAAAAAGGAAGCGGTAGAAGACTGAAGTTGACATATGATCCATTTGATTATTGAACTTATTTTTGCGTTTGCTTTAGAAATACAAAAATTAAAATTATAAAAAAAGACTAGACATTTTCTTTTTAAAATTCCTTTTTGGAAATAAGACATCAGCTTGTATTGTACTTTGTATTGCATTGGATAAGTTAGCTTCCTATGACTTTCACATCCGTTTTTCCAGTCAAGATCCGTTTGTAGTTTAATTTTAATTTTATTTTTTATTTTGTTCGTTTGTGTTGTTATTTATAGATATGCGCTTATTTATCCGGGGTATGGGAAAAGACCCAACAGCCTATTGAAATGAGAGATGTGAATACATGTTCCCATGTCCTGAAATAAGTTCAGTCGTGGGAAAAAAACCTTGACAGCTTTATACAATACACCACAAAGCCACAACGCAAAACTATAGAGACGTGCGCACTTTCCTGTACTATTAATTATATACCCCTCCGACCGAAGACAAACAAAGAGGGACAATTTACATAGGGGTGCAACACACGAAGACAAAATTGCTTCCCTTTGTCAAACTTTTTTCAGTTGTTTTTGTGTCTCCACAAGAGAGAGAGAGAGAGAGAGAGAGAGAGAGAGAGCGCAATGAAACTGTTAAGAGCTCACAAAGACTTCGTTGTCGGCAGCACATTTTTCTCGAGCATAGCTGTCATATCGCGCCGAGGCTCCAACAAGAATTAGAGAGTTTTTAAGGGAAGATTTTAAAAGACTCTTTCTGTGCTTTAACGCGGATTGGGAACCGAAGCACAAATTTGCAGAACCAGTGTCCCGTCGGTGCGTTTAAAGAGGAAACGGCGGTTTTGACCGTTGAACAGTAAACATGAGAAGCCCGGTCTGCCGCTTGCTTGTTACAAACTTATTTCGACCTTTCACACTTCTCTGACTTAGGAGGACGACCTGGCCAGTTCATCCCTTGCAAAACATTTTAAGGCATTCCAGAATTCACAAGGGGAGGGTGTGACGATTGGGCCGGAGCTGGTTAGGGGAGGGGGTGTTAAAACGGTGCGCGAACTTTCAACCAAGTGTTGATGCGTTTCTAGATAATGCTACTTTTTCGTCGATAATGAACTAAGATTCGAATTGAAGGAAATAAATAGATATTTTAAACCGATACGAAACTATGACTGTTAACCTCTGTGTGTGTGTGTGTGCGTGCGTGTGTGTGTGTGTGCGTGTAGGGGTGTGAGTGTGTGTGTGTGTGTGTGTGTGTGTGTGTGTGTGTGTGTGTGTGTGTGTGGAATGATTGTGGTAGATAGCTCAAAAGGGCCACGGTTTGATGGATGTTTGTTTTATATTTGTGTGGCTATGGAGCTTACTTGGGAAATTATATTCTTGTCCCCTGAAAGATAATATAATGGGTAATAATAATAATAATAATAATAATAATAATAATAATAATAATAATAATAATAATAATAATAATAATAATAATAATAATAATAATATTTATATAGCGCTTTTTCAATAAAAAAATAGGTTCAAAGCACAATTCTCAGAAATTCACACTCACACACACACACACACGTACACACACACACACACACATACTTGCACAGACACCGTTAATTGGACTTTCCTCAAACTCCACATAAGCCTACGTTGTGTGGAGAATGGGTCGTTTTTCGACCCCATTTTTAAGTACTTTTAAGAGCTCTAACCCTAACCCTAACCCTTTCCCTAACCCTAACCCTAACGGATCACTAAATGGACGTCCCAACAAGGAGGTCTGTCCAAAGAACGTATGTAGATGTGCACTAGTTTGTCCAAAGAACGCCGTGTAAACATCCACACCCACACGCACACACACACACACAAATACACACACACGCACGCACAATCACAATCACTACGATAAAAATGAATTTAGAAAATGGATATATCAAATAGAAAAAGATAAGAAAAAAAAACAATCGTTGCTCAGTCCGACCGCTAACTGTGCCTACTATACACTCTTACGCAGCAATTTCAATGTTAGCATGATTATTGATGTTGGTAATAGGCCAATAAACATATGAGTTTATCGATTGTATTTTTCAAAATCAGTTTTGTTGAAATAATTATGCTGAACCTTATTGTTTTTTCGGTGGGACAACACTCACTGTGAATTTGACTCGTGTGCTCTTAGGACCCTTTATGCAAATAAATAAGTAAATACATGAATAAATAAAAATGGAGTTTTGGTCCAATCAGAACAAACGAATACTGTTCCAGCTTTCATCCAACCGGTCATCCTTTACCCACCCATCACCTCCTCTCCCATCCGAAACTCCATCTCCTCCAACTCATCTCATCTCTCTTTCCCAAAGCGCGCCCCGACCTGTCCTTTTTTACCTTTGTTGATGGTGTTGATGTTGTTGTTGTTGTTGTTGTTGTTGTTGGTGGTGGTGGTGGAGGTGGTGGTGGAGGTGGTGGTGGTTTCTTTTTTCTCCGAGTCAGAATCGAATCCATTCGCTAGTAACATTTATAATCCAGTTGCACTGTGGTAAGATCGATAGGAAGTGTCAGAAAACAGAAAAGACGATGGAAACGAATCCCGCTAGGTCGATTCAGTCGTTCATTCCTGCACGCAAGCACTGCTTCCCTACTTTTGTTCTGTGTTAGGTAGCTGCTTAGGTTTGGCATGAGAGGGTGTGTTGTAAAAGGGGAAAGGAAGGGAGGAGGAGGAGGAGGAGGAGGAGGACGGAACCATTTAGTTATTTCGTCGCATCTTGTCTTTTTTTTTTTTTTAAATTTGTCATATATCTTTTATATGTAGTGTCCGCCCACTTCGGCCTACTGTGCTATTCTTACGTATTTTCTTGCTTTTAAGTGTTACATTTTGAATTTTGTAGAATTTTATTTTACAACAGGTTGACCTTGCCGCAGTGGGTCACTTTTACCATAGAATACTGATCATAAGAAACGAATAAGACGGGAGAATTGCACTATTTGGATAGTGGGAGTGTTGACAGTTTTAACACTTGCATAATGATAAATGTAGTAGGCTACTGACCACAACAATACATACACTAGTGGTTTTGTACCCTGGCAAGCCAGGGTACACAGGTTGCTGTTTAAATTGTAGACAGAGAGACAACTGTTGTCTGCGAGTTTCATTTGGACGATGATACCTCCCCATATCCCCCTTGATACCTCACCATACCCCCCTGATATCTCCCCGTCCCCCCCATGATGCCTCACCATACCCCCTTGATACCTCCCTGAACCCACTTGATACCTCCCCATACCCCCTTGATACCTTCCGTACCCTTCTTGTAACCTACCTGTACCCTCCTTGATACTTCCCCGTTGATCGTTTCGCAGGTATGGATGAAAGGAATCGATTTTGTTTCGTTTCGTTGAGTAGATTAACGTCCCCGGACACGTCAGCATATAGGGGACTTGAGGAATCGACCATCACCATACCCCCTTATATATACCCGTATCCCCGTTATGCCTACCCATGCCCCTTTAAACCTACCCGTAGCCCCCTTTTACCTACACGTACCACCCCATCCCGATCCTTGGTAATAATAATAATAATAATAATAATAATAATAATAATAATAATAATAATAATAATAATAATAATATTGAATATAGAATAATACAAATAGATATCATAAAAAACACCAAGGTTTTAAAACAAAATGTGATATAAGATAATAATAATAATAATAATAGTAATAATAATAATAAAAATAATAATAATAATAATAATAATAATAATAATAATAATAATAATAATAATAATAATAATAATAATAATAATAATAATAATAATAATAATAATAATAAAGGTAAAAAGCCTAAATTAAAAAGAAAAATATCCATATTGTAGTGTAAAAAAAATGGCCCACGTGAGATTTGACCTTGGGTCGCCCTGCACTGTAGGCGAATGTTTTACTAAGTAAGCTACCAAGGCTTCCTAGAAAGACCATCAATTTTTGGGTCTATATGGGAAAACATGCTGAAACCTCAATTTGATTTTTAATGGAAGCTCGCCGAATGAGGCTATTGCAGTTTGTGGACATTTTGTTTATTTATTTATCTCAGAAACGGTTAAACGTTCGGTAAGGAAATGTTGGCTATAACGATTTCGCTGGTTTTGAGCACACAGCAGGCCGATTTGCAGCGCCCTGCACCTGCCCAGATCAGCGTCCATACCGGACAAACTTTATAGTAGAGGTGAAGAAGGACTTCCGGCTAAGCAATTTATATATATAGATGAGTATCCGAGTCCTTATAGGTCTACACTCACCGCAGTGTTTTGGATTGTTTGAGGTGGACCTGATTTTCCCAGAATATTCGTGCTGCAATAATCTAATTCATCCTTAAAAGCTTCATACACTCTGACTATAATAATAATAATAATAATAATAATAATAATAATAATAATAATAATAATAATAATAATAATAATAATAATAATAATAATAATAATAATAATAATAATATTTTTTATTTTATTAAAAACAACAACCTTATTGTCTTTTTTTCTATAGGGAAATTCTGGACCGCCTTTCCCTGGGGAAAGCGTAGTCACAGCCTGTGGCGCGCCCAAACCCAACCTACCTAACATTAGTTGTGATTTTGAAATTTTGCTGGGGGAGCAAACCGGAGTACCCGGAGAAAACCCCCGAGACGTTGCCCGAGTCGAAAGTAAATAATATTCGGAGAAACATAACGCCCAGATGCTGGATCGAACCCACACCTGTCAGGCGCCATTGGTTTCTAGCCTGTGGACAAGGCAAGTTAGTCCCGCCTTAGCCCACTTGGCCACAACGCCACAATAATAATAATAATAATAATAATAATAATAATAATAATAATAATAATAATGATCATCATCATCATCATCATCATCATCATCATCATCATCATCATCATCATCATCATCATCATCATCATCATCATCATTACCATTGGTAATACCAATACCATGGCATGGGACGCCTGTAAAGTTCTTCAGCGTGAGCACACAGAACAGGCTGTCTGAGTTTCTGAGCATACGCCAATTGACCAGTAGGCTCAGACACTGCTCGCATGATGTGTGGATTCACGTCCTGCAGTTTTCTGCATAACATAATAATGATGATTTCACACATCAGTAAACAAAGGCATTGAAACATTTATACATTAATCTTATTACCGGCGTTGACTTATTTTTCTTGGCTCATTAAAATTTGGACAGTTTTAGACGTTTGCATGACCACAACATCGACGGATCGAATTCGCCATTTATCATCAACGCTCAATAGTATTTGAATTATGTTGAACAACTTGTCCAGAACATATTCCTAGAATTAATCAATGTTAAACCAGTAATCTTTACATGCTTTAAAAAAATCATTTGACGTCTATTCACCGAAGTGGTTTTAGACTAGAAAAATAAAAGGAAGTGGGGAAAAAGGATATTTGCTACTTGGATGGGGGAAAGGAGATAACATTTAAACAAAATATTACAGTAACATAACATGAAATAAAATCAAATAAAAATTAAGTAGTCAAACTAATATTTAAAAAAGATATATTAACACTAGAACATATCAAACTTAGGAAATGTTCAATTACAGAAAGTCAATTTTGTGATATTGTCATATACTAAATAATCAGAATAAACTTTCAATTTTTATTTTGATAAAATGTCCTACAGGACAATAAATGATAGACCTAGCTATGTTTATCCAATACTGTTTTTATTTTGAACATAATTAATGTTCTGTGGAATATATTGTGCTATTACACTGCAGTTATGAGCTATATGATTTATAGTAAAATTTTCATTGCAAATTCAAACAATATCCTTGCAATATTTTGTCCTCCAAGAATTTAAAGCAAGAGGATGTACTAAACTGGTTATTGTTCGAGGATACTGTGAAGTTTTACTATATAATATTTTTTCTTTTCTTTTCAATTATACTATAAATTTTTTTTTGGTGATAAGGGGATGTCAATATGGCTAACATTGTGTTGATTTTTCGCCCATTCGTTTACTTTTCTGCCTGCCCAATCATTATGACTTAAACTACAATGAGATGATATACAACAAAACTGAACATTAGTGCCATTGATAATTAAGCAATGTATAAGATATTTTATTTCATATATAATATCACCTCTGTTTTTATTAATAGTAGAGTCCAAACTTTGAAGAAATGATATAGTCTACACATAATAAAATATTTAAAAAAGGTCTTTTGTTGACTCAAGATCTTATTTCATGACATACGAATTGCAGCAAGTTCTGCAGTATAACCTGAACGATCTTCACCTAAATACAATGATGAACTAATTTTTACAGCAGATATAACATAGCCAGCCCCTGTTTGATCTGTATCTAAAACAGAATCATCAGTATAAATTTGCAAATAAGAATAATATTTTGTTCTATATGTTCATAAGCTTCTGTTGCTAACAATAACCCATTTTCTTTTTTCTGTAGAGTAGTACATTCAAAATAAAAGTTTGCTCGCTTAAATTCCCATATTGGTATAGGCATTTGGGGTATTTTTTTTAATAGATATTAATATAGGAAATAAATTTGATCCATGTAAAAGTTCATTTGTGTAAGTTGCTATTGTTTGTAAATAACTGATGGCTGGTGCTCTTTTTGGATAATCTAAATCAGATCTTACTTCTAGTTCTGTATCAGTGAAAATTTATACAGCAGAGGCTCTAACTGTGTATTTAGCGCATGATAATTTAATCATTTAATGGTAATACCAAAGAGCTTATCATAGAAAGAGGGAGAACTTGGTACAGAACCGCGAGACGAAATGTACGAGTTATGCTCCCTTGTCGACATGCTGAAAATGGCTCGTGGCAGAAAGTCAAAAGGCGACCGAGTGAAACAGGGCGGTGACTTTTGCACAGCTATCAATTGCCATAATGCCAGATACAAAAAAAGTTGTGTTGGCAAGTCCTTTTTCAAATTTCTAAGAGACAAAGAAAGGTAAATTGCAGTTGAAAAACTTCATTTTTTTGTGTTTATGTAGGCCTAAACTAAGAACGCTGCAGTGTTGTTAGTGTTAAAACAATCGGAGAGCAGCTTGAATGATTCATGTTATACCTGTGTGCTAAATCCAAAACAGTTTGCTTGCTAACAGTTTACGTTCAACAGGTCGCTCACTGTTTACGTTATTGCTAGGTTGTTTGACTATATTTATGCTTATATTTCAAAAGTAGATGTCAGATTGGCAGTTTGGCTTCGTCAAACTGCTTATGTTAACAAGTTAAATTAGACTAAGTCTGTTTTCTCCTCGTGATCAAATAATGTGCAAGATAACCCCTTACCTAGGCACAAAAATGGTCCTTGATCTGTTGTAATCCCTTTTCGTTTAAGGGTAAACGGGAAAAAAAAACGTTATGTAGAAACTCAGTCCTTGTTCTGATCTGTGAACTTCTGCGCATTAGATCTATATTGCGTGGAATGTTGTAGTCTAGCCAGTAGGTTCTGATTGTTCTGTCTGATTAATTAATTATTTTCCATGAAGTGACTGATGTTATTAAGCCAGTGATGTGGGAGGTGAGAGGGTTGGGGGGTAGGGAGACACCTGATATAAATTAAATTCACACTATTAGTGAAACATTTTGTTATTGTGCTTTATTGTGATTAATTGATTGAATGACAGAGCTCTCTCTCTCTCACTCTCTCTCTCTCTCACTCTCTCTCTCTCTCTCTCTCTCTCTCTCTCTCTCTCTCTCTCTCTCTCTCTCTCTCTCTCTCTCTCTCTCACGATTACGGATTTACAGTTTCGGATAAATGAAACAGTCTGTCATGCATATTTTAATTTTAAAATATCTGTCGTTGATTAAAAAATAATAAATTCCAGGGCAGAAAACGAACTTATGACATACACACATAAGCAGCATAAAAGCACCTAATAAATGTCAATAAGTAAACATAAACAAAAACAAAACAAAAAAGACAGCAGTAGCGGAATGTTAATAATAATGATGGTTAAAAGTTTGGTTTTTGCAAACGTTGCAATAAAAATGTTCTTTTGCAATGGCATAGGCTCTATAAGTTGCCGTTGCCGCGCACAGATCATTCATATAGCAGATGGTGAAATATAGCCAGCCCGAGCAAAGGGAAATAATCCGTGAGAGCGTCTCGCATTTTTGTATAGGACATAATGGAAGTTCCCTCTCTTTCCGTAATAAGCTCTTTGGTAATACTCCAGCTGCTTTATAAGCATCGTCAGTTTTTGTATGTATTGGAATAAGCATCGTCAGTTTTTGTATGTATTGGCATACCCATAACCATTTTAATTGTTTTACTGTCCATATTTTGAAGTTGTTTCAGTAAATATTTTGGGGCAGAAAAATATACCTCTTGTCCTTGCGTTAATTTAGATCTGACAAGCATGCACACAAGATGAATAAGATTTTTAGTATCACGTCCCCATTTTTGGAAGTTTATAATCTTTATTAAATTAAAATTTTTAACGGCCTTTTTCAACCAATAATGTATATTTCTATAGGCTACAGAGTTTTGACAAGTCACACATGCGTAAATGGCTACTTACTCGTGTAGCTTTCAGCGACTATCCTGTTGCCTTCATCAGCACAGACTGAAGGTGAGAACTGGGATGTATATTTTATTTCCAAGTTAAGTTATATGTAAAATATACCCCGAGAAATGTTATTTTCTGTACATATTGCAACTCTTTGATATCAATATAACATTTTGACAAACATTTGGGGTTAATCCCATTATTAAACAAGATCATGTTTGTTTCTTTTTCTGATAATTCCAGTCGATTATCCTTCATGTAAAAATCAATATTGTTCAGTTCATTCTTATATGTCTTTTGAATATGTTTTATTTCATATATAGATGTTTTTATTTTTCAAGATACCTTTATCCATATTGCATTAGCGTCAGCATGTTGAACTAGATTAGCTTTATTACTTTTTCTACCTGCATGAGGTTCAAGAATGCATGTTACAATGTTTGTTTGTATGTAGATTATAGTCACACGACACTTTCGCATATAGGTGACTACTGGACCGATTTATACTGACACCAGCGGGCCAGTTGTTGGTAAAGGGGAAAATAATATGATCACAATGCATTAACTTGTCCTTATATAGCGCTTTAACACCTCTACAAACTGCTCAAGGCGATGGCTGGAAACCCAATCTAACACACGCGGCACAAGTCTCCAACTTGCTGCTTGATGCGCACTGCCGCATGTGGCGCCGTTGTGCAATGTCATTTTAATGCGATTTTTCGCACGACCTGTCCATACCATAGTTTGAGTCCTTTACTTCCACTTCATGTCATCCCTCAACGTAGCTGAGACCGGGAAGGCATACTCCCCGAATGAGTACAACGAACAGGCCTCGTCAGTCTCAGCTACGCTTTATGGACATATTATGGCACAGTAGCACAGTACATTACTCATGTAGATGGGAGCTGGCAGCTGATGATCACTGGATCGCATCAAAACTGCACCAGTAGGACGGGTCACAGTTCGGACCTACAGGATGAGCATCATTGACAGTCAATGTCAGTGTGCATTTAGTGATGTTTCTTTCATTACTTGTCCGTTCTGATTTCAGAGATTGAAGCTTTCTTAGTACGGTTAGAAATAATCAACTTGTGTGCACATTAACCTAGCCAAGTTCATAGCATTTATTTCATGTAAGGTCTGTACATACTGCGATCTTAGACCAAAAACAACAACAACAACAACAACAACAACAACAACAACAGCAACAACAACAACACGGGAAAAAAAGGTTTAACGTTAACAATGTTGCAAGTTTTACAAGTGAATAAAGTTTCCAGCTAACCAACCAAGTATTTAAGAGTTAAGGATATGTAATATTTTTGGCTGAGAATATAAGGGCTGCATACACAGTAGCATTATTTTTTTTAAAATGAAGCGTGTCACAACAACAGGATGCTAATAAGTATCGCACTCTAACTTTCGATCGGATTCCCGTATTCTTTCTGAGTAATGTACTACAGATTACAAGGATGCATGATATCTAACTGGGGAGAAAAAAACAAGACAAAAACGCACTAGATGACTTTTCCATCACCTTTATTTCACACTTTATGGCAGAAGAACAACTTTATTTCGCTTCTCCGCAAAACATGACACACTGTGACACACAGATATAAATGCCACATCACACACGCAAGCGCACACACAAAAACACACTTTTACACACACACACACACAAACAAAACACACACATACAAACACACACAGTCTAACAAACAAAAGAATTGCAATGCACGTGCACTCACATCTACAGTCAGCAATGACTATTGACTATTGATTAGAGCCCTAACCAACTAAGCAGCCTACAAACGACAAGGGTCTCGGCTATTTGATCCTGACCACTATAAGAACTGTAGCATCGACACACTGTGATACCTACCTTAACACGTTAAAGGTGATGGTCTTCAATAATGCACAAGTTCCTGGCGTGTGCTTTGCTCTGAAAGTTTCATGACATTGTCAGAACAGGAGCTGATAGTCTGTATAGCAAAGAACTTGGTGGGAAGTTCTTGGGTGGTACTTACACATAATATGTGTTTGTGTGTGCGTGTGTGTGTGCGTGTGTGTATGTGTGTTATGTGTTATGCTATGTAGTGTGTTGTGGGTGTGTCTGTGAGCCCCCGTGGGGGTGCCGGGGAGTTCAGTATAAATAGTATCCCCACTTTCTGGAAATTTAGTGCTTTAAATTCCCACTGTCGCTGTCTTTCTCCTTTGTTCTTTCTCATTCCTATTCTGTTCTATCAATCTACTATACTATCTTCTGCTTCGCTAGACCAGTCACCTACCTTTTTTTCTTGAAAACTCTTCCGGGACAAAACTCCTCATTTGTGTTGGATCAGCTTGGGAATATTGGACGCTTTCTGCCAAATAGTCACTGGGGCTTCCTATGATGTTATTATTTGGCAATGTAGGCATTTTGTATGTGTGTGTTTTGTTGATATTTTATATTGATGTTTGTATTCTATTTTGTTTTTGTAAACGGGGGTTCAATAAATTAGAATACAGACTCGGTGTCCCCTGCATTGGATGCCTTTATTGTAAAGTGACCGGCTGGTGGAGTGCCTTCAGCGTTACCACTAGGGTTGTTTCGACAGATCTAGTATGCGGATCAGGGGTGGGTCCTCTTTTAGCCAAGTTGTGATTTTGATTTTGTGGTCCTGATTCGGCTCTTTGCAGTCCGCTGGACCCTGTAAGCAATGAATAACTAACTAACTAAGTGTGTCTGTGTGGTGTGAGGGGGTGTAGTGGTGTGGTGTTGTGTTTTGTAATATGAATTGTGGAGGTGGTGGTGATGGTGGTGGTGTGTGTGAGTTTCTGTGGGTTTGGGTATGTCTGTCTGTTCTTGTGTGTTTGCTACTTGCTCTATCTCCTCTAATCCGTCTCACATGCATACGAGAGAGAGAGCGAGAGAGAGAGAGAGAGAGAGAGAGAGGGTGGGGGAGTAAGGGAGAGATTTCTGCACACGCATAGGCCTACATAAGCTTACACACACACACACACACACACACACACACACACACACACATACACAAACATCACATCACTTCTACATCACATCACGTCACACCTCATCACACACTATAATTGTTGGCGATATAAATAATTATGTTGGGTCATCCACGGTGACTTATTACACATCTAATGAAAATTGTTGTGGTCAGCTCTGGCGGACCATCACTATGCACAGATAAAATCTCGATATCTCGATATCTTCCCAAATATTATATAAAAACCTATATTATTACCCCGTTTCAATCATTTGTCCAAACAGATCACACAAGTATTGACTTCTGTGTATAGCTGTGTAATGGTGTAATGATCACTATGACGACCACACAGCGTAGCTGAGACATGCAGAGGTTTACTTTTGCCTCTCGCTAATTCATATAAGGGGCGGATCAGAGTGGTCAAAGGAAGAGGTCAATTTAAAAAAAAAAAGATTTTCACGAGTTCATTAGTAAATACCATTTGAATATCGAGGAATATCGGCCTCAAGTTTCTCGCGTCCCCATCCAGAATCCTCTGAGCGATTTTATTCTTCAACTTCTTTTGTGTGGCACGGGCACGTAACCCCTGCTAAACCTCGCCCTCTCTCCCCGCCCACTAATCCGCCCCTGTATATTTAAATTTGTATTGTTAAAAATCAAAATACCCAGTTTTTTTTCTCGTTTCCTCCCTCCTCCAAACACATACCCTATACACAAACATCATTATGAATATCCGTTAAAAGTCTTATTTCTGTTACAAAACGCACTGGCAGCTATTACCTAGTGCGATATATGTTGAACTGAGCATAACAATAACTAAGAAGTAGGCTTACATTACACTAATGCTTGCAGGTAGGCTGAAAGTATATGATTAACAATTATGAAATATGACACTAGCTTTAAGGAACAACCACAGCCATCAAACCAAAAATGGAGGTCGTTATTTAACCTTGATTGTGCAGTACTAGTTTTTACACTACTAAGACGTGGGGCATTAACAATAACTGTAACAAAACGACACAGAGTGCCTGTCTCAGTTTTCAAAAATGACACATCATCCGTGTGCGTTCATTGCACGTGTAATTGTTCAGCAGCTTATAAAGGATTGTTAGATGATGACTACAAAAAAAGTTGATGAAGGCGTATGAGTTTTAACAGAAGACTGAATCTATTACACTATTCAAAAATAATTATTATTGATCTGTTACGAATTTACCGAAAACTAAGGTAACTTAATGTTTTTAAAAAAAAAAAAACTTTGAATTGATACATATTGGCACACATTATCCTTATTGAATGCTGAAATGACTGCTTGTAATGAGAGACATTTGGACGACAAATAGTCTGTCAAAATACATCGAAATACCCCCCTCCCCCCTCCCCCCAAACCTCCTCTTCCCCTCTTCACCACACACCCACATACTTTTTTTTAGACCTTTATCACTTGTGTTCTACATAAACGTTTTGCCTCCCACGTCTGTCAAAGTTTCACTCTTATGATGCCAGTGCCACTGAGTCAGATGTAAACAAGAGGGAAGGGACATAACTGCGGCTCATTTGACCAAAATGGAACGACATTTGGACGGGAGATAATATTGTCAAAGCTAGCCCGTGCCACCGTAAGTGAAAACTGCAGATGAATCGACCATTAGATGAAGGAGGAAGCGGTGGGGGATGAGGTGGAGAAGAAGTAGATGAGATGAGATGCACTATTAACGTGTCTGTAAAAGCGATTGTCAATTCCTTGAGGACGCGCGAATGCCACAGGATGCATAATACCTCGTGTCCATTTTCCCTTATCAATTAGTAAAACAAGACCAAACGCGACAAAGAAGGACCGACGAGGAGAGGTTAAAAAAGAAAGGGAAAGTGACAGGAAGTCTTACTTAAAACTATTCTTTACGTCCAATTAAGTAAGACTTCCTGTCACTTCTCCCTTTCTTTTTTTTCTCTGTCGTCAGGAAGTCAAGTAAAGTAACAATTTTAAGTCCCCTGACACAGGGCGAATAGGAGACTATCAAATTAAAACAGGCCATAAAGACGACGCCGAGGGGTAGGCCTAAGGTGATTTAGAGGATTTAAAATCTACAGCATATACTTAATTTATAAATTAAGATGAGCATTATGACGTAACCTAAGTATGAGGTATAAGTTAAGTTAAGAAAAGATGAAAATTCAGGACCACATGTTAAAAGTAGAATGTAAGAATAAGGTCATAGATCAGAGTAAAGACTGTAAAATAACAAGGAAATACATAGATGCCGGAGTAGAGGAGATTAAAATAATAAGATGTGAAGTAATAAAGTAAATTTTATATCCCAGGACTCAGGGCGCAAAGGGGGCTGTACAATTATTAAGATGGGTCATGAAGGGGGCGCCGATAGGTATGCCTAAGGTAATTTAGGAAAATGTATAATGCCGCATCATATGTTCAATTGATAACTTAGAAGAGCATTAGGAAGTAGCCTAAATATTAGGTATATGTTAAATTAAGAAACGATGAAAAATTCATGACCTCTAATTGAAAGTGGAACGTAAGAATAAGATCATAGTCCAGAGTAGGGACTAAAAATGTGTAACTGTAGATTATAGTCACACGACACCGAAGCGTATAGGCGACTACTGGTCACATTATTCTGACACCAGCAAACCAGTTGATGGTAAGGGGAAAATAATATGGTCACACATTGGCCAATCCGGGATTCGAACCAGGTACCTTTCGGTTACTAGTAAGACGCTCTACCAACTGAGCTACCCGGCCCCTCTGGGTAGGGACTGTAAAATAGCAAGGAGATACATACACGCCAGGATAGAAGGAATTAAATTCGTAAAATGGGTATCATTCACACGAATGTGGGAATAATTAAAAAAAATCTATTAATTAAGAAGAGACGTCAGAGGGATCATACAGGAAACTAATACAGGAAGTCAAGGATGGAATTATAGTCCCCTGACACAGGGCGTATTGGGTAGAGAGGAAGTCAGGCAGAAGCGAAGCTTAACGTCCCCTTTGTTAACAGTTAAAGACAAAAATTTATAGAAAAAAATGCTATCTTAAAATATGGTATTTGTTCAATGTGCCTAGGGACGAAGACGTGCAAAATGCCCTCCCGGGATACAAATAAGGGTTTACAGAAGGGCGTACGTACGGCGCGTGGTCGTGTCATGGGGTCACCCCCACCCTTCCCCCCAGCCAAGTACGGAGGGACGATGTTTTAAAAAGATAAAGAAACAATGATAATATTACAAATATAATATAAAAGAGAGAGGGCGATTTCAAACTGGCACAAATCGGCCACCCTTCTCTATAGTAAAACAACCATTTTGGTTTAAAGTTACATTATTTACATCAAGTATATTTAGAGAGGAAGTCAGCTCAATCCTTTCTATTTTATAACACCACAACGCAGGTGCCGCTACCTCAAAAATCAAGCCAATGAAACGGCGCGTACTTTATCAAGCGACGTTTCGCGCACGCGGATTGGTCTCTTCTGTCATCGATTGAGGCGAAGCAGACGACACACATATGTCGACTCGCATGATCAAAGCTTGCAGCGGTAGTGTCAGTGCAGTAGTGTTGTGTGGCTCAGTTTTTACCTGTATACCGCCAACAGAGCGATTCATAAACTAACCACGGGGAATGAAAAATTATAGAATAAACTAGTGGGTTGAACTACAACAATGAAGAATGGAATAACGTATATTTTGACCCACATTTTAACCCGCAGATTCATTTGAAAACAAACAGGTAAGACGCGATTTTATTTTTTTTCTACTCTTGAGCGGAAAGGTGCTGCTGGTGCTTGTTCGATGTGATAAACGTGTGACGGTTACTAGGGAAACCGTTTCGGTAAACCTTGCCTTGATTTTGGAGTGGTTCATGATTTGGCGTACGTAGGATTGTTTTCATCATTTACTTATAAACTACACAACTGACTTTATTCACAATGTAAGTTGAACAAATTGAAAATAATGTGTAATGAAATGTCTACTAAATAACATAGTTTTTGCATAAGCCTATGTGTTTGCTCTGTCTCTGTCTCTGTCTCTGTCTGTCTGTCTGTCTGTCTGTCTGTCTCTCTGTCTCTCTCTCTCTCTCTCTCTCTCTCATTTTTTTTCTCACTCTCTCACTGATAAGTTTGACGTTACTGAGAACGGACTGAACAATATAAAGACATTATTAAGTAATTAAGTATATATATATTGCCCGACTGTTCATTCAACCACATATGAATATCAGGTTTGTTACACCTCCAATAGGTCTGTAGTATGATGAATGATGCAGCTGATATGCTTGTCAAAAGCTAGCATAGGCTTACTTGTTTATATTAATGTATATGTGCTTCGTTGAATATTAGGAATGCAAAAGTAACACAAAATACAAGCTATTGTCGACAGTGTTAGAATGAAATTATGATCAGTTAGAATTATTTTTTAATCCTTTAACTCGGCGTTGAAACGAACTATGAATCCAATGTAATATGGATTTAGCTTTTCTGATTTTTCTGATTTTAGAACAGAACAAATTCATGATATTTATTTTATGAAAGTGCTTCAGTATACGCACGTCGATCAGGAAGTATCTGACTTTTAAAAATTTATTTATAGGGGCTTATATTGACAATTCAAAACAATGATATACTGTGCATGATATACTATAATTAAAAACATGAAATACTGTACATAATAATGACGAAATTATATTTTACTAATTATGCAAAGAACTTGAACAGAACCTTTATTTGACAAATGACATATGTACTATTTTGTTTTGCCTGTAAAGTGAACTAAAAGAGAAGAGGAAGAAGAAGAAGTAGAGATATTAATTTTTATAGAAGTTAAGAGAAGCATCAATACTGACATCAAAGTCCAAGGCCAATCCCTCGACACAGTGCATAGCTTCAAATATTTAGGAGCCATTGTATCAGACAATGGGTCCCGACAGGAAGTCCTCTCCAGGATCGCACAAACAACTGCTGCCCTGACAAGGTTGAAGCCCATTTGGAAAGACAGGACCATCAGTCTACATTCCAAAGTAAGACTGCTGCGCTCCCTTGTCATCTCCATCTTCCTATATGCTTGCGAAGCATGGACCCTCACAGCAGATCTCCAACGAAGAATACAAAGCATGGAGATGAGGTGCTACAGAAGACTTCTGGGCATTTCCTATACCCAACACATCACCAACGACGAAGTCCGACAGACCATCACACAAGCTATTGGACAACATGATGACCTGCTAACAGTGGTGAAGAAACGGAAACTTCGGTGGTATGGCCACGTCACCAGATCATCAGGCCTTGCAAAGACTATTCTGCAAGGCACAGTGCAAGGAGGTAGAAGAAAAGGGAGACCGAAAAAGAGGTGGGAGGACAACATTCGAGAATGGACTGGTTTGACACTGAGCGAAGCCATCAGGGCTGCTGAGGACAGAGAAAGATGGAGTATGCTGGTTAAACGATCATCTGTGGTGCCCCTACGACCTTCGGGTTACGGGACAGGATAGGATAGGAAGGAAGAGAAGACGACATTCTTACTCATGGCACACATCACTATTCAAGACAAGACCGTAGTGCAGGTTGTTGATGGATAGGCAACCAGCAGGAGCGTTAGTAATGAATCCATTTGTGGCAGTAATTATTACAGAGAGAGAGAGAGAGAGAGAGAGAGAGAGAGAGAGAGAGAGAGAGAGAGAGAGAGAGAGAGAGACAAAGAGAGAGAGAGAGAGAGAAAGAAAGAAAGAAAGAAAGAAAGAGAGAGAGAGAGAGAGAGAGAGAGAGAGAGAGAGAGAGAGAGTACCACCTTATTGCTTTTTTGTTCTTTGGGGATGTATAATAGCACTTCTTGTAGCAGCGACAGTCCGTAGACTATAACTCATATCAGAGATCTTTTGCTGTATTAATGTTAGCTGTAATGAGTGATAGAACATTCGGGTATTGTTTGTTTAAGCATATTTAATGACCTGTAACTGTTTCTATATATTAGTTATTGTGTAATACTGCTGTGAGTGTGAGTCACCAACAACAGCATTGGCAGTAAAAAAAACAAACACCACAAACACCGCATTTTCCGTATTAACGTTGTAGAAGCAACGACAGCGCAGCAGTAAATAAGTTAATATAGATGTGTGTGTTGGTGGATGTTTTGGTTGTGGGTGTGGATGTTTTAGTTGTGTGTGTGTGTGTGTGTGTGTGTGTGTGTGTGTGTGTGTGTGTGTGTGTGTGTGTGTGTGTGTGTGTGTGTTTAGGTTTCAACATTTTTAGTATGAAACAACTCCCACACAAAAGGCAATTTAATTTCGGCAACAGCAGTAACATTAAATTTCACGTAACTGCAGAAGCAACAGCAATTGTTCACGTCATATCAAAAGCAACAGCAACATTTAATGTGTTAGCGTAGCTAGCAGCGGCACTGTGATAATGCATGATATAATGAGAGTTCTATGGCAGAGGTTCCCAGAACACACAATGAGCAAGACCCGCCCTGATCGATACCTTTATGTTGCAGGGTTCTCTAGAACATTTCCTGTGCTAGCACACCTGGATTCTCAACTTCAGTAGGTTGTTTCGACCTAGCCTTGCTTTTGTATATATAAGAAAATAGAGATCTAGCATTATGTCTGTTATACATGACATATCCGTTAATATTACAGAATATTATGCTGCAAGATTCTCTAAAACATTTTTTGTGTGCATTCACAGTAGGTTGTTTCGATTGCCAAATTGCAGATGCATCCGTTATCTATGTCATTTAATTCCACATCACATTAATTATCCACCTATTGCTGTGAAATTTTTCTAGAAATTTGCCAGTATACCAAGTTTGCTCTTAAGTTACTCGTTTTTTTAATGCTATTGCTTACTTCTCATGTAATACTGAAAGTAATGAGCATAACCCAACCACTGATATTAATCCTTCTTGAAAATTATAGTAGAAGAACGTTATTGTTCGCATTTTCATTATTACGTGTTTGATCGTTGGGGTTGTACTTCAGATGAGGTGCACATAATAATTTATGTTTTCCGATCTTACATAATTATTATAATACGTTCTTACTCAGAAAAGTTTCGAAATTCCAATCTAGTTTCAACTAGCGGCAATAAAATTGACAGCTTACTCGCGTAGATATTGCATAAAAGAGTGTTGCAGTTTAGACGCAAAACGAATACGAGTAAATTGTTGCCCTTTTATAAAGTTAACCATCAACGGTGAGATTTCGGCTGATGCCCGGTTTGCTTTAATCATCAAATTTGAGATCTATTTTGATGTCGTGGGGGACAGTTTTATTAATGGGTATTCGAAACGAAGTATATACATAATTTAGAGGCGTAACTTTATTATTCGTTTCTAACAACCGTTAATAAAACTGGCCCCTATTTAAGTGATTTTATCGGGCGGATTGAGTTAGATCCTGTATCGGCCAGCGCCTTGAGTGCGCTATACAAATCCTCAATAATAATAATAAAATAAGTTGCACAGTTTGCATTAACAGTAATAATGAAAATGGGTTGCGGAAAAATAGAGACTTAAATGTCAGCAGTCGGGGAAAATTCTATTCAAGAATGTTTGGTTTTCGGTCTTTTCATCAACCGACATTTTTCTTCCCCTCAAGAGTAACAGAAAAGACGGCTACATAACAATGGAGGCCAAATGAGATAGGTTGGTGTGAATATTCGAAAAATAACCACTCTCCTATTTGGTTTGGGTTCTTTTTTTTTCATCGGGTCTTTCTTCTTCCTCATTCTAACTTAGAAGAAAAAGGCCACTACATAATGCAAGTTTACTCTTCGTGACTGAGAAAATTAACATCTTTTAAATGAGGTCAGCTTGAAACTGGGTTCTCCTCTGAAAAGACTGGTTTGTTTAAGGTAGATTGCAAATTATGTTTATGCCAAGAAACGAATTCAACTGTATTTGTTTACGTGTCTATCGTTTTTCTTTGTTTTTTTAATTTACTTTTTATGATTGAATTTTTAAATGTTAGCATATTTTAAGACGCATTTACTTAGTATCACTTACTTAGATCTATAGTCAGTGTCTCTCTGCGGCCTTGCAAGTTTGTCGTATCGACTGTATTCAGAAAGAATGTCCACTAGTGTTAACAAATGTATAAATTATACCACTATCTTTCTTTAATTTAGCAGACTATTTGGCGCATTTAAATCTTCTCTTTGTTCTGATCAAATTACTCCACCCTTATATTGACACAATAACAGCTTAGGTGGTGTCCCACTATCAGAAATGTTATAAACCTAGGGTTAGTTTCTTCTGACTGTATCAGCATTATATTACAGTATTAAATCATGTTCGTGTTTTATTCTCAGGTTAGTGTAAAGTACTCAATATGAATGTTCAGACCTCCAATAAATTAACCCGTTTTCCATCTAAACTGCCGTTTTGCCTGAAGGTTAGATTGTGAACTTTTAACGAAGATGAAAGGCGTAAAAGAGCGTTTATCTGCTTAATTATCTCTACAACTGCCGTGAGCGTAAGTGGGCAGTACTTTGATACACTTTTGATGTTATTTTGATATTTAAGGGAATTTAAAAGTCAGCTTTGACAGAGACGATTGTCAGTTTTAAATTTAACCGTCATGGGTTTTAAAGCCGCTAAAAAATATGAATCTCAGTTTTATAACGCATTCTTTAGTATATTTCGTTTGTTTAAATGTAATTCTTACTAACCACTGCGATCGCAATGATCCCCTGCCCATCGCTCCCCCACGAACCACTGCAATCGTAGTTTTCAATTGTGACGTATGTTGTTTTTTTTTTCTTCCAATAACATCAATTTTTGTACGAAACTAAAGTTCTAGCTTTCACATTTGTTCTAATGCCCGCTGTTTCATACTTTTTCTTCAGCTGTAGAATGACGCAGCAGAGTTTAATTTTGTAATCACTGGTTTTGTGTTAGTTAGTTATTATTTATAGGATCCAGCGGACTGCAAAGAGGCGAATCAGGACCATAACTTGGTTGAAGAAGGGCTCATCCCCGATCTATATAAAAGATCTGCTGAAACAACCCTAATGGTAATACTGAAGGCACTCCACCAGCCGGTCACTTTACAATGAAGGCATCCAATGCATGGGGCACTGATTCTGTACTCTAATTTATCGAACTTCCGTTTACAAAAACAAAATGGAATATAAACATCAATATAAAATATTAACAAAACACGTACATATAAAATGGCTACGTTGTTAAATAACAATACCATGGCAAGCACTAGTGACCATTTGGCAGAAGGCTTCCAATATCCCCAAGTTGATCCAACAGACCCCATACACAAATGAGGAGTTTTGGGAGAGTTTTCAAGAAAAAAGTTAGGTGACTGGTCTAGCGAAAAAGATAGTATATTGATAGAACAGAGTAGGAGCGGGAAAGAACAATTGAGAATGACAAAAATAATGATAATTTAAAGCACTACATTTTCACAAAGTGGGGATATTGTTTATACCGAAACTTCCCACGTTGAATTATGCCAACCAAAATGGCATCTACTTCGACAAAAATAGGGTCAGTTATATCCCCCATATAAATGAAATATTTCCCACTTGAAACATTTGAAACTCTGAACTATTGAGTACCAATATGTCAACAATAACTCCTGAAGTTTTCATGTTTTTTTGTGGAGTACTTTATTTTTAATAAAATGTTTTGAACTAAATAGTACACATGGCCTGTATACAGAGAAAAGTGTATAACAAAATCGCTCAGATGAGGTTGGTTTGGTTTGGTTGATATTTCAATGATGACATATTTTATTATTGTTATTTGAGTGTACTATTTTGTATGGATTGTCGCTTTCTTTTACGCTCTCTCTCTCACTTCCTCTGTCTCTATTTCTCCCTCTCTCTCGTTCTGTGTGTCTATGTGTGTGTGTCTGCTTGTCTTTCTCTGTCCCTGTCTCGCTGTCAGTCGTTTGTCTGTTTGTGTGTCTGTCTGTTTCTATGTCTCTCTCTCCTTCGGTTTAAATTACAACAGTCAACAATTAATCATTCATACACTATTTCTTCAACACTTCTCAGGCACAGCTCCCATATTTCTAAAGTGCTACGCCCGTGATATTATCGAAAACTCCCTTAATTCTTCCATCATGAGCCAATTTATCATGAACGTAGACAGGCTACATTGAACAAAATTGTTTTCAATAAAGCTAGCGAATTGAGTCATTTGTCACTTTTCTCTTCAACAACATGTCCGCCATGCACATAAGGCTAACGTCTCCCATTTTCAGTTTTTACATCCACACTATAGTTGAGTGGAGCGCTGCAGCTGTGACATACCTAATAAATCTTGAACCCGCTAACTGATAGACTCGCCCTGATAGCATGCAGGCACGTGCACAGAGCGAAACATAACAGTTACCAAACATAAACAGTGGAAGTGGCAACAAGTCTGTATAATATGTTTTACTGTGACATTGAAAATTTATCTTTATAACCCCCATGCATTTAAAACGGGATTGCTAGAAGCTAGGACCATTAGCTCTGATTTCAGTTGGAAGATTTCTCTGGACGTTTGCGCGAAATGCTGCATATTTCTACTAGTCGCATTGAGCAGTTTTATACTTTCGTTGGTGCTACGGTCCATCGTAGCCTAGCAGCTTGAAGCAACTTTTGCATTTAGATTTACACATTTCTTACCTAGCGAGCAACGCAGTGGTGTGATGTCACCTAGACATATATGCAGAGTATTTGAAGCAAATAATATTACAATACCCTCAAAAAAGAGGAAGCAGGGGGTTTCATTTCTAAAACAAAATAATTTAATATTCCTGTTAGAAGTGATAATCTGTATTGTAGTAACTGCAGCATATTTCTACTAGTCGCATTGAGCAGTTTTATACTTTAGTTGGTGCTACGGTCCATCGTAGCCTAGCAGCTTGAAGCAACTTTTGCATTTAGATTTACACATTTCTTACCTAGCGAGCAACGCAGTGGTGTGATGTCACCTAGACATATATGCAGAGTATTTGAAGCACATGGAATTGACCCTTTGCTGTTGTTTGTAGGGAAGAGCATGCATATCGTGTAAAACGATCCTCTTAAGTACAGCCACCGTCATTGCGACACGAAAAAAAGACGTAGGAATACACCCCATGCATCATTTCACTGTCGTCTTCTATAATATTATCAGTCAAAATGTCAGTCGTTTTCACGGCAAGGAGTATGATATGGTATCAGTCCGACCATCGCGATTGAGACAAATGACTGCTGTCATTATCAGTGTGTGAATGTGGCTTTTGCGATGCGGCACAGGTATGCTATCCAATCCGCTGCGAGTCTAATGATGAGTCAGATGCACTCTTGCATTTTCTGAGCATTCCTATCATGGGTTGAGAAGCAAGAATATCAAAATCCTAATAGATATATTGAAAGGGGACATATTATTAATCTTTTTATGTCAGTTCTAATGTTCGATGACCTTATCAATTTTCTTCTGTCAGTTTTGGAGTTGTTTTGGTCTTACTCCCACCACACTTAAGTATCTGTACTTCAGAACAATGAACTCGGTACTTGCCTAACCTGCCGATGTTGTACAGTTATCGAAATCTTTAGCCTGGACTTTTATTACATTACGCAGTGTATGTTTTTAGCTTTTGTGATTTCATTAGGGCTACTGTAATGGGGGAAATTGTGGATGACTTCCCAGGGCAATTTAGAACAGCATGTGTTACTATCTAGGATGCTTTGGCTACTATGGATACTGCGAAGTCCACCTGTTCGTGTTAGTGACAGGTAAGATACTGATGAAGAAAATGAAGATTAGGCAGATGTCGAGGAGGATGACATCTATTGCTTTCTTTTACACCTGATTAGATCCGGCTTTTTGTGTGACAGTTGACACCAGATGTACGAGTCCGAATTTGGGGGCGTGGTTAATAGAGGTATAAACGATCAATGCTAACGATCGCTTTCACCTTGTCTCTCTTGTTCAATGTGAATTATGAGGATGAGGGTACTCTGTCGATAATAGTATAAACACATACTGATTTTTGTTGACCAACTCATGTAACACAAAACTGATTTGATGCTTGCCTTTTTTTAATAGCTTTCAGGAGGCACATTTCCTTGTAAAATAATTTGTTTATAAAAATGGCTATCAGGCAAAAGAGATTTGTCACGAAACAAGACTTTAGTACAGTTTAGAAAGGTTTCTGTGAGGTTTATGTTTCAACTATTTATAATGGAAATAGAATAAAACCGAGGACTGCTAGCATTCAAACTTTACAATAATGAGAAAACAAATATGTACGTAAGCCAATAGAATGCTTATTTAGACGAAAACAAGACAAAACCACACAATGCAAATGTTCGAGCTAAGCTCTTCGTCAGGCGGAAAAATCACAAGACAACAAAACAGTACTTCCCAAACAGAAGATCAACTATTTATAAACTATACATACACAGTATTGTGTAAATCGACATAGTCTATAATGTCTGAATTTGAACAGTAATATATACCGCACATTACAATAATTATTATTTGGTTTTGGTTGTCGTCAAACGATAGAAATAAACAATTCGTTAAAATGACAAGTTGCATTTTCTCTCGTTGAATTATTTCTTTAGAGCGTCAATTTGTATACAGCGACATCATTATGTTTTGCTTGCGTGCGTGTATGAATTTACTAGCTGCTGTTGCCATGACAGTGAAGCCATAATGTAATGGTATTGTCGACAGTGTGGCAATCTATCCATACGGTTGTGTCACCTAAATCAACTATTAGAAATCGTGTTAGTTAAGGTAGGGGCCATTCGGGGAGAGAGAGAGGAATTAGAAACATCTCTTTCCTCAGAACCAGCTTTTTGAGGTTGCTGTCTCTTTTTCTTGGCTGATTTACCTTCCCCAGCTCTAAGGAGAGCTTGTTACCCATTTAGCTCTGTGTGGGTTGAGTAGCCTATGGTGGTGGTTATGAAATTTTAGGCTTCTGTATTCGCTGGCGGTGGCAAATAAGTGTGATTTTTTGGCTGTAAATTTGTTAAATCACGTTGTCAGCATTATTTTCTTATGTTTTAACCAAACATATGATACAAATCTTTTATTCGTAGACCCAGGACAGTGCTTGTTCGTTTCCATGGTAGTGGCGTAACTTGAAACCTTTCAGCACTACGTCATGCTTAACATCACGATACGAACAGGTGACTGCATCCAATCGATTTCCCAGGCAATTTAAAGCCAGCAGTAAGCTTAATGGTAGGAGAGAGAGAGAGAGAGAGAGAGAGAGAGAGAGAGTGAGAGAGAGAGAGACAGAGACAGAGAGAGACAGAGAGAAAGAGAGAGAGACAGAGAGAGACACAGAGAGAGAGAGAGAGAGAGAGAGAGAGAGAGAGAGAGAGAGAGAGAGAGAGAGAGAGAGAGAGAGAGAGAGAGAGAGAGAGAGAGAGAGAGAGAGAGAGATGTATTTTGTAATTATTTCACACAGAAAGTGGCTAACATAAGGGACGCTCTTGACAGCCATGAGATCCCACTCATCAACCCATTCTCACCTTCCCTCACTACCGCAAAGATGGAAGTTTTTCAACCAATAACAGAGCAAGAAGTCAAGAAAGTCATCTTAAGCTCAAAACCAACATCTTGCTCTCTTGACCCCATTCCTACCCCCATGTTGATAGAGAATCTTGACCCTCTACTCCCGACCATTACCCACATTATCAACGAGAGTCTGTCCTCTGGTGGTGTTCCGTCTGTGCTCAAAACGGCTGTCATCAAACCCCTCCTTAAAAAGCCAAGTTTAGACAAAAATAATCTAAAGAACTATAGACCTGTTTCAAACCTCTCCTTCCTGTCCAAAGTCATAGAAAAAATTGTTCTCAAACAACTGTTTGCCTACCTATATGATAACGCTCTACTTTGCCCCAACCAGTCTGCCTACCGACCCTTCCACAGCACTGAGACAGCCCTCCTAAAGGTAACCAACGATCTGTTGCTGGCCTTAGATAATGGTAACGTCTCCATTCTCACCTTACTAGACCTCTCAGCCGCTTTTGACACAGTCGACCACCACATTCTCTTTAACACTATTCAACACTACTTTGGAATCTCCGGCTCGGTCCTGGCTTGGTTCCACTCATATCTTTCCGACAGATCACAAGCAGTCACTGTCGATGGCTGTTTCTCCAGCACAGCAGACTTGGTGTGCGGCGTGCCTCAGGGTTCCGTTTTAGGGCCGGTGTTATTCACTCTGTACACCAAGCCACTGCTTCTCCTGCTTAGAAAGCATGCTGTTGAGAGTCAGTCATTTGCAGACGACACACAACTTTATAAATCCACAGCCCCCTCTCTCATTAATTCCACTGTTCAGACTTTGGAGAACTGCATCACAGACATTAAGTCATGGATGACACTCAACAAGCTTAAGCTTAATGACGATAAAACCGAAGCCCTCTTCATTCACAAGCACAACACCTCCTCCTCACTCCCGCCTCTCCCAACATCGCTTACTGTAGGGACAACAAACATTCAGTTCTCATCCTCAGCAAGAAATCTCGGCTACATTCTCTCCGATGACCTGTCCCTCAACAACCACATCTCCAACGTCTGTCGCTCTGCATACACGGCCATACGCCAAATCAGCTCCTTTCGCCACTATCTTACGCTCACTGCCACCAAAACCCTAGTCTGCGCTCTTGTCCTTTCTCGTCTTGACTATTGCAACTCTCTCCTCGCTGGCTCCCCAAAACACATCATTGACAAGCTACAAAAGGTTCAGAACTCAGCAGCTAGACTAGTATTCCGAGCTAAGAAACGCGATCACATCACACCTCTACTACATTCCCTTCACTGGCTTCCTGTGCAAGCACGCATAGAGTACAAACTCTCTGTTCTCTGTCACAACTTCTTCACAGATTCTTGTCCCTCCTACCTTGCTGATCTACTGTCTGTCTACTCCCCTTCACGCACTTTAAGATCTTCTGCTGACACTCGCACACTCAAGGTTCCCGTCACCCGCACTAAGACATACGGCCAACGTGCATTCGCCTACTCCGCACCTAAGCAGTGGAACTCCCTTCCCTCCCATATCCGCAACATACAATCAACACAAGCATTCAAAAAGGCCCTCAAAACCCACCTCTTCAAACTTCACTATTCAGAATGATCTGTATTCCGCCGCCATTCTCTCCTCTTTGTCTCTGTCTGATCCGTAAGTGTATACACGGCTGTACATATTTATACTGTTTTCCTCCTGGGCCTAACCGGCCTTATAAATAGCTGTGAATATGTCTTTGCTACTCTATTTGTCTTTTCTGTCATTTGTGTACTTAGTTGTAAATAGCTGTGAATATGTTTTGCTATTCTATTTGTCTTTTCTGTCATTTGTGTACATAGTTGTAAATTGTAATTTGTGTACATAAGTGTAAATAATTTGTACCCTTACTGTTCTGTGTTTTGGTGTATTGTAGCTAAAGCGTTGTTTTATCGAGTGCATGTACTTATATGTAATGACTATGTAAAGCGTGGTGAGTCTGGTCATAGGCTGGAGTATCCGCTATATAAAAATCCGTTATTATTATTATTATTATTAGAGAGAGAGAGCGCACTAAACATCCCAGAATGCGTATAATCCTTTGAAGGTAACGCAGACAAGGAGAGGAGACGGGCTTCGGTAACATAAAGCTGGCCCGGAGCAAAAAGCACCTGTAACATATATTCCTACCTCCTCTCCACTACGACGAAAAGAGTTGCGAGCAACTGTTACTTTTACCTATTTGTCCCTGGAAGATGGCCGCTGAAATAACAAATCGATGCGTTGTCTTTGAAACGCCAGTGTCTGAAGCAGAACGAAATAACAATGCAACATGGTGGTAAAGTAAAAACAACATCCCGTTTTGGGGCTTGGTGCACTTTAAAAAGATACGCGTTTGAAACAATAATTACTTCTTAGCTTGATTACTTGACGCAGACTAACGATGCATTCAGACCTCTATTGTTATATTTTCACGGCCCAGTAGACACTGTCAGACTTATTGCTGGGTGGCCGGTAATCAGTGCGCGTTAGTGAGATCTTTGTGATGCAAGTACATGCTGTTAAATATCGAGTTATTTAATATTTTTGATGGATTACGTGTCGGTTTGTGCTTTGATGGCTTACTGGTAGGCTTTGGTTTGTTTTGATGACCTCGTCCTAGTCCCACTGTCTTGCTCTCGTTAACTTTGGGCCTGACTATCAAAACTTATACTGAACTTACTACGACTTGTCGCCTTCGCTGAGGATGTACAAATTTCATTTAAATAAAAATAGAAGAAGAAAGACTTCTTTTACGTTTGACACCATACGGCAGAATAGCACACCATATACTTACCAGTTAGTACGTACTAGTCTATTAGCTTACGCCGTGGTCTCTGATGCTGAGGTGTTTATAATCCTTACAGCATATAGTTAAACACGAAGTCTAGTAGGCGTGTATGCAGAGCGCAATTCTACGGTAGCGATGAGTGACTGTAAACCATTTATGTGATAGATTCTGCATGGGGTAGGACCGTTGCAGTGCCTACTTGTATGATGTATGCGGTGGGTTGTAAGGATGCAGCAGCACACAAGGACTGCGGAGGCGTACAGATGAAACAAATACAGTTTCTAGCTTGTACAGTATATATTTCATATACTCCGCATGTCTGCAGCAGCTGCTGAAGTGTGTTTTAATATGTCTATCGATGCACACCTGCATTGCGTCGTCTGCAATGCCTAGACACCGGTGCAAAATAATTAGAACTATTATCGAACGGACATTTTGCTGACATTTCACATACAGCGGCGAGTAGGTCTGTTACTGAATGAAGTTTATGGATGCTAATTTTTCCTTCCAGAACAAAATATAATTTTGGGGGGTATTTATTGGTATTCAGATTTTCCTCCGACACTAAATGTTTCTTGACACGTACGAGTAGAGAAATATAAAGCGTTGTGCAATTTAAATTATATTTTAACCACCTCGCCCAGCCAAAAACGGTGTGATGAAGTGTAAGCCGCAGCTTGTTTTACATATAAACGGTAATTTAATTGGAAAATTAGTGACTAGATCTTAATCAGTGTCACACTGAATGTGATTTTAACTTCACGCACGCAATAAAACTGCCAAGATCAGAATGTTGTATTCTTTTTCAGTGACGCATAATGCCTGTCCAATAGGCTGACTAGATTTCGTTAAGCTGCTTTGACAAATTTAAAAACAAATTATTTCTTCAAGATCGGTAAAATACATTAATTCCATTCTTGCAGTGAAATTGCCAATATTGAACTAGAACCATAAGAATAATCAAATACAGTCTTCAAAAATTCACTGCTAGGTTTGTATGCAGAGCCGTAAAGTAGTATAATTGCTTAATGCTGTATTTTAGCGTCTTGGGCGGGGTGGGAAAACGATCACGTTGGCTTGGCTATTTAAACAATTAAAAGTTGTTGCCACAGTCTGCACGTCGTACAAATCACATAATATAATTAGTATTTATTTTCTGTGAAGTTGTCTGAAATTTCAAAAAGCAATTTTCATGATGGCAGTGACGGTTGTGGTAGCCTAATAGTAATATTGATTGTGTTCGGAGCTGTCTGAGAGCGAACTAACTTTCCGATCCTGTATCTGTACAAGGTTTTGACTTTTAAACAATGAACTGTCTTGTCTAGTGTGCTACTTTTAACTGTGAGCCTGCGGTGCGCACCACAACGTTGTGGAAGCTGTCTTCCAACAGTCAGTGTATCTACAGTATCCTACAGAATATAAAAAAGACGAGTCGTCACATAATGACGGTGACCAGATACAATGACGACGGTGCAAAGGATGACGACAACACCGACTACAACGACGAAGTAGAAGGTGATTATGTTGGCAACGCTGATAGTGTTGATACTAATATCCAAAACATAATACTGTAATATCCGAGATGAGTCAAGCTGTACGTAGTTTTCAAAGTAAAGCCATACAATTTAATTGGTGCATTATAATTTATTTGAAAACACTATTGAGATCTTTAGGCTGTTATGCGAGCGTAACGAGTACGGCATCGATTGGAATTCTCTTGGCGGATGCATAATTCACGTGAGTTTTGACGACCTAACAGTTTCCCATTTAGGCAGAGATTCAGGCACAGTCCTGCGAATCGGCTTTGAAATTAATAGTTTGTTGTTGTTGTTGTTGTTATTGTTGTTGTTTTTGTTGATGTTATCACCAGATATAACTTTAATTTTGATTGCCATTTCATACATAAATTGAGCTATGAACTATCTCAATATTTCACACAGTAGAAAAAGCAAAGAATTATTGCATCATTTTACAGCTGTTGCATGTTGTTTTTCAATCCCAAATTAGTGACATTAGAGACCTTTTTGGAGATTCTGGTTTACGCATTCAGGTAACGTTAGACATTTATTTTGTTGGACGTTGCTTTGCGAAGACAAAAATCAAAATCAATACCATTAGCATGGGTATCAAGAAACATCGATCAGTCCTGCGTTCTCGAAATTCAATCTCAAGACCCGTGAAATTATGTATTGTTATCGTTCTTGTTATGGCTATGAATCATGCCCGTGTGATCATGTAAACACTTCGTGAAGATCGTAGTCAGATAATTCCATCTTTATGCAGGACATACATATATATACCTGTTCAGTACCACATGTACAAAGGAGTTTAATCATTTTTTTTATTCGAATTCAAATCAAACCGGAAGCATATCAAATGCATGCATCATTTAACGAACAAGGTCTCTGGTTTGATGACCATCGTGGGGGTGACGCATTTAAACCTTAAATTCTGCGTATTAATCCCTTAAATCAAAATAGAGAAAATACCGCGCCACTGGGTTTCTGGTGCAATCAGACGTGTTTAGGGCATTGACACATATATTACGTTGAAATTGTACATTGAGAGATGATCAGTGCAGTGGTGTGTGAATTATGCCACTGCACAATTCTCATCCATGCACAAATGTCATGCGTTTGCTTGCTCAGGCAAAGGTTCTTAAAAAGTTCAGCTGTCTTGAGCCAAGAAAACAGCAACGCTGTAGTTACGTGACATAGTCTTCCATCAAACATGCCTCAAAGAATATTTTGACTGGATGGTTTATGAACTGCCTTGCGCTGGCCTGACTTTGCGTTTCTAGTTTGTCACAGAGAAGCGAACAACTCTCAGTATCAGCTACCATCTTGGGTGTGTCCAACAAACAAACTTGTCAGAGCGTGCAGCAAAAATGTTTTTTTTCTCGCATTTCCTATGCATGGTCGTGTTCTGCTAGGCATACTTCCTGCTAGATCGATTCTTCTACATCGAAGAATATGATACCACGCAGCTGGATTCGCTTGACGTAACATGGTAATTCTAGCTTGAACATTTTGCATGGACCAACAACCTTCATGCAGAGGTACAGCAAGAGACATTTTCCAAAAGGTGCTTTATTCTGTTAGTTCAAAGCGGGTCTCTTAGATGTGATAAAGGTGATATTATCAGTGTTTTTATTATTTTGGTAGTAAGATGTTTGGTACACGATTATTTTAAAATGTATTCTTTTAAAATGTTGTATTTGAAAGAACTAATTGTTTACATAAAAAATTAATTTGCATTTGTATGAATAGGATGTCATTACATTCAACTTAGTATCAAGACACAAATTCGTATATGTACTTCCATTTTCGTTTAATAATTAAATATATTTGTCTAATATCACACATGGAAATAGACGTTAAATAGAAGTTCTTTGTTAACGGCTGCGTCGATTTAATAAAGGAACACCACTTTAAAATGGTCTTGTCATATTCTGCTTCTGTCGAAAGTAAAAATTGTGTGATAGTTAACTTGTTCTGTGCTAACTATTTCATTATAGTAGCCTACTAAATTGTTCCCATCGATAATTACTTTTGGCGTGGTACAATCCTTTTCCGATTAAGCTTACGTCCTATTCGCGCATGTGTGCCTCGAAAATCCCCTTTAGACATTTTGCTTAAAATGTAGTTTGTACGAAGTCTGCGGTCCTTGAAATAGTGTTTCTTGACTAGAATACGGAAAGCTTCCCTGGTGTGACGAGTCTTAGTGATTTCTACAATAGCCGAGAGCGTGCTCCGTTTAAATATGTTTGAAATGTTTGCTCTCAAGCAGTTGCAAATCAAAGGCTTTGCGCTAAAGTTAAAGTTGTAAATTTACCTCCACAACATGGACAGATAAAAAAAAAGAAGAATAATCGTGGTCGAGATCAATTCAGGAAAAAACAAAGTAGCCTAAACTAGGTTCCTGCATGCGTGTAGAAAAATCACAGCAGCTCTATCATAAACAACGGGATGACAATCCGAACACAAAGAAGCAAATGAAATAATTATTACAGAAAAAATGTGTTTCTGGTTGAACTCAAAAATCCTGGTTGCTATAGCAGTGTGCTATAAATATTAATGTTATCATTCTTATATAGCGCTTTTCCAGCTCGAGGGCTGCTCAAGGTGCTGGCCAATGCGGAATCTAACTCAGGCCGCCCGTGGCGCCCATTTGCAAACTTTGGACGCATAGTCTGACGCCCAGACGACGAAACACAATCCTAGCGACCGGGGATGGGGGTAGGTGAGAGAAAAGGGTGGGGGGGGGGGGGGGAGGGGAGGATGGGCCTAGTGCTTACTTGCCATGAGCGTCAGGATCTTTAAAGTCCGCGCTGTGAAATGCTTGTGTGCACAGACAACATTCGAGAATGGACTGGCTTGGCACTGAGAGAAGCCATGAGGGTTGCTGAAGACAGAGAAAGATGGAGTACGCTGGTTAAACGATCATCTGTGATGCCCCAACGACCTTTGAGTTACGGGATAGGATAGGATACGATAGGATAGGATAGGACAGACTAGACTTCGGTTTATACTCTCACCCGAAGTAACCGTATTACGACGGAGTCTATATTCGGGTTTCTCCGTTCTTGTTGAGTGTATGGAAAACAACTACAACAATAACAACAACGTCAACAACAACAACAACAACAATTGAATAGTAGAAGCTCAGGTTAACGGGTTGGGTGAAAATAGTTTTCGTTCATCTTGTATTACTTGATGTCCTTATGTTAATCACATCTTACCGCCGAAATGTGTCCTATCCTTCAATAGCAATTTGGTAATCTACATTGTTTTAGGGGGAGTATAGAATATAACTATTGTTTTTACACGACCCCTTTTTTATGCCCTATGGGGATTATCGGGGTATCTCTTAGCTATTTTTTAATATTCAAAGTACTATTCCATTGGTTTTGGAACACTTTTAAATTAATCTTACGTTCCTTCTACGTGGTTGATATAATTGTTAAGTCTTCTTCGAAAGGGATATTGTTAGATTATTGGTTTAGATTGCCTCCCTCTCCATCCCCCTCTCTTATCATATATGTCAGCGCGTGCGTATTGTGTGTGATGCGCGCTTGTGTGTTTGTGAGTGTGTTAATATATGGGTGTGGATGTGTTTGTTTCACCTTCGACATTTTTCCTATCGACAGTAGCTATATTTGTTCGCATTTTCCTTTTACACTTCCTTACCCCTGTTTGTATTATTTAAGTCTGATAAATATTGTAGTGTAGTGTCATATTTTCAACATTGCAATAGCGTAAATCTTTGTGTTCAAAGTGTTGTTATCGACCTCGCCCAGGTTGAGACTTTGAACTGGTTCATTAACACACTGAAAATACCCTTTTAAGTGGGTAGACTGCTGCGTCCGCGTCTTGGTGTGAAAGCCCACTCTCCCATAACGAAAAGTATCCCCTTTACTAAAAGCTGAAAAGACCTTAAGGATTGATAGGGAAGTTAAAACTGAGACTGGGAAAACTTGTTTTGAACGGGTGTGGGAACGAGTGCATATTAAAATTTCACTGTCGCTGAAGTTGTTCCGGTTCGTTTCCTTCAGTAGGTTTTAAGTAGTTTGAAATGACAGCAACTTGATCCATTCTTGTCGTTAAGGCGGTACGTATAAATTCGATCTTAATTAAGAAAGAAAATGTGGAAGCACGTAGTCGTGTGACACAAGGAGGACAATTAATATACAAGGAAAAGCAATAAAACTAGTTTAAAGCGTTTTAAAAAGAATTTATGCTGGGTGATTCAAGATGACTCAATGCAAATATGGTATATTCTGACTCATTTAATTCATTTCATTTGCGAGTCATTTTCTTTCTTCGATGAAAACTCTCGCGATGTTATTACTTGTAAAGTAGACGCAAAATTAGTAATGTTACACTCTCGTAAATTGTCTCCGCAGGTATCCAGGCGTGCTTACCGTATGTCCATTTATTATTACTTTTCAAGGGTTGACTGCTCAATTGCCTTTGTGTGGGTACTCCTATTACCTATGCTAAGAATTGTCGGTAACCGTTTAAAGCAGAGGGTTGTTTTGGTGGCATATGATAGATAGGCTGAAGAGGAGTGAGAAATCAGTTATTCCCCGAAAGCTTTATAGTTTAGTGTGTGCTAATACATTGTAAGTCGATGGACGTGAGGTGTCGCGTAGGTGATTTGACTTCTGTGGGTGACGTTTGTTTTCTGCATACGTCTCGATCTGGTTGGAAGGCGCATCTGGCCTGAGTGCTCGCCGGGAAGTTCCTTCGGAGTCCCCGGCCTTGCTGTTTTCTGGGGGCATGTGATGTCGCCTGCTTCTTCGCGGGGCCAGCCTTTTGCTGCTGTTTCCTCGTTGTGGTTGCTGTGAGGGCCTGTGCTTTTTGAGATTCGTCTTTTCTGGCTCTGGACTCTGACCGTGGCTGACCCTATATGTGATGATTATAAATATTTTACTTCGTTTATTTCTTATCAAATTTTAATCTAAACGTGGTTTGTTTTTATTGGTCCTGATTAAGATTTTAACTTGTGCCGCCTGGTCACTTTTGCCAGCTTCCCTCAGCCCTTTTTTTGTGCTTGAGTTTATCTATAGTTTGTTATTCGGTTCCGTCACCGGTTCATTATGTCTTTTGTGATTAAATCGTCAAAGAAGCGTCGGCGAAGGCGACGTTGTGGTGATGTTAGGCTAGATTCTCCGGTCGTTAGAAGCGCCACCGAGACAGTCGCGCTCAGTGCCTCTAGCTCAATTAAATTTGAGCAGGCCGATCCTGTCTTACCAGTGATTGGCAACCTGGTTGCCTCAGCCGTGGGTGGCTTGATGTCTCCCAATCGGAAAAGGGCACATGAAACGCTGTCGGATTCCTCCCTTTCCCGGTCATCTGGGGAGATGGTCGATGTTTATTCTAAATGTAGTAGTCCTTCCCCTTGCCCTGGAGTGACTGCGGGTATTGATACTAATGGGATTGATCCTCCCCGGGATGTAGTAGAGCATAGTTTGCTTCCATTGGATTCAGTGGGGGATGACCCATTGCCTGATAGCGCCCAAGCCTGGACCTCGGTTTCCGGCGGCCGTAAAAAGAAGAATATGAATAAAGTCCCGAGGGTGACTTCCATGCCAAATTACGGACTGTGTCAATATCCGGTCATTGTGAGACATGCGGAAAATTCTACTCTTGAGTCCCTGAAAGCCATTGGGTGGAAGTTGCCGGACCTCCTTCGGGAGGCCATAGATCCTGTAGAACGTGTCAGGCCCCTTAGAGATGGGTACATGGTGGGCTGTTCGTCCAAAGCCCAGCAGTGCGACCTGGTTGCATTGGGGAGGCTGGGACAGATTACAATAGCTGGTACCATCCAGGCTCCCACGGTCGACAAGTGTGCGGGGTCCGTGGATTCGTACGGTGAGGTCAATGTGTGTAATGTTAAAGGTTTTCGCTGCCTTTCCCTGGCAGATGAACGGCCATCTACCGTTGTCCGGGTCACCCTGATGGCCCCGTCCTTGCCCTCCACTTAGCTGATTAACTCGCGGGAGTTTTTCGTCGACCCGTACGTGGCTCCCGTTGTTCGCTGTTATCAGTGCCAGCGGTATGGGCATATTCGCAAAAATTGTAAGCAGAAACAGACGTGTCCCTCTTGTGGCTTGGTCGGCCATACGGGCTTGCAATGTAAGTCTGCCAAACGCAAGTGCCTAAACTGTCACGGCGACTATTCGGCCGCTAGTCTCGGTTGCCCGGCTAGAGAGGAGCGGTTGTTTGCGAATAGATTGTTTGTAGATTATAGTCACACGACACTTTCGCATATAGGTGACTACTGGACCGATTTATACTGACACCAGCGGGCCAGTTGTTGGTAAAGGGGAAAATAATATGATCACACGTTGACCAATCCGGGATTCGAACCAGCGACCTTTCGGTTACTAGCAAGACGCTCTTACCAACTGAGCTACCCGGCCCCTCATTGCGAATAGATTAAGAGCCGCCACTTTTATGCCCCAGTCGCAGGCTATTAATTTAGCCAAAAATCAGCTCCAACCGGTTGCGAATCGGCGACCTACGTATGCCGAGAAGGTTTTGGCTACATCGGTTGGCGTGGGGCCTCCCGGGGCCACGTCGGGTGATGGTTCGCGTAACGATGCTCGGCCCGGTGCCCACCGTGGCCCGGTGAGGGTTCGGGTTCCGGGCGACGGAGACTTGGAGAAATGTGACGAGAATAGAGAGCTGAGGCCCCCGATTGGTCGTCGGGAGGTGCCGACCGGGTTGACGGGTGACCCATGGGAGGCTATTAGGGGACTGGAGAGTACCATAGTACGCTTAACCCAGACAGTCGCGGAGTTGCTCGCGACTGTAAATGCTCTGACCGACAGAGTTGTGGCTGGCCCGACTGGTGGCGCTGCCGAGAGTGCTCCCAAGAAGGTTCTTACCAAGGCAGCAACTTGCGATCGAGAGATTCAGGTCTCGACTTCCAGTGCCGTGTTGAATGATAGGGTACACGAGTTGATGTCCCCTTTGTACGATTTACTTGATCATGACACGGTTCAGGACGTGGAATCGCAGTTGGTTATGAGTTTTCGGAGGCTCGCCTCTCAGGTCATTTTTGATGCTTAGTAGCGATACTGGTTGAGGCCATGTTATTTTAATTTAATTATTTACACGTCGCATTATTTGTAGACGTTTTTCATTTTTGATAGTGGGTGGGCGAGAATTGCGACCGCTATGCGGGCGCCTGCCCCTAGAAAAATATATAGTTATGTTATTGTAATTTTAGTACCTAGGTTTTGGGCGTTGGTATACACTATGCTATGTTCCACTTGAATATATATAACGAACTATGTATAGTAGATTTTAATTTTAATATTGAGTTGGCTATGGCCTCTTATTATTTTTTGTCATATTTGATTTATTTGATTTAATTTTTGTCTGGTTGAGGGGTTTTGGCACTATTGACCATGCGGCACTATTATAACTTTTTATCCTTGTCTTTGGCCTTGTTGGCCTTTTTCCCTTTGGCATGGTAGAGCCGTTTTATTCGGTGATTTTAACTTTGTCAGCTTAGGCTGTACAAGATTGTCTCCATTTGGAGACGTAAATTTCCCTTTCCCCCCATCCCCAGTCCCTTATATGCTCCTGTGTCTAAGGACTTAATTCTACCCACGCAACGCAACATTGTAAGTATCATCCAATTTAAGTTATCATTGTCTTGTTGTAGTGTGGGCATAATTTCCCAGTTAACGAGTGATACATTTAAGTGTGATGTACAGTGAAAATATTGAGAGTGAGAGAGAGAGAGAAAGAAAGAGAGAGAGAGAGAGAGAGAGAGAGAGAGAGAGGAGAAAGGTAGATAAATCGAGTCTTAGAGACGCACTTAAGGCATTTAGAATAAAAAAGGACACGGCATGAATTGAAGTAGTAAAAGTGTCGACAGCTTAAACCTCCTTTAAGAGAAATGGCGAACGAAGACAGGAAGCGTCCTTTCTTAACACTAGACACACACAAGCAACTCGTTGTCTATTTTTTTTAAATTGCAAGTTCAATGATTGGCTCAGACTCCGACATTAGTAGTGGCCTGTAAAAAGTGTAGGTGTTTTGGAACAAGGCAGGACACCATGTTTCTGTTCCAACACAAACAGAATTGTTAAAGTCCTAGTCGCTTATATCAGTATTCGAGCTGCATTGATACTGGAAAACTTTTGTAAGAAACCGGTCCTTAAAAAACCAAAACAAAAAACACCTACACAGCTTGTGCTATTAAGAAATTGGCAAAGTCTTTCCAGATTAACTGGACAGCAACCAAGTTCTGTTTTATCGACACCAGGCCAATCTCGTTTGAACCTTGCAGGGTTGAAAACGGCGGCGCTTGTTTTCTTTGGCGTTGTAGTCCGGAAGAAGGTGGCCAACACGCGAACTGGCTACTGGGCCAAACAGAAGCCAGAATATCCGTTCAACTATCCCCCATTCTTTATTATTCGGTTATGTGGCCACTTGACATATTTATATGGAGTTATCCTTGTGGTTAACTCACACGCAGCAGGTAAAAGAAGGGCTGTATTTTTTTTTATCCTATAAACCACTTGACCTTCGAAGGATTGCATCGAATTAAGAGAATGCTCGAGGTAAATCAACAACAATCCTTAGCTTTAGTGTTTTAACAATACATTTTTCCTCTATATTATTAAATAATATTTAGTTCATTGCCTATGCACACATTCAGGTCATATTAGGCATTTAAAACAACAACAACAAAACAACAATCAAATCACAATTAGTAATGGTATGAAAGGGGAAGGAGGAGAAGAAAGGGAGAGTGGTTTAGCGCCAACAAAATATTATGACCCGTGTGAGGAAGCGGCTCACAATATATATCAGATTCATCTTCTAATACTTATTTCACCTGTAGTTATTCAAATATATGCATGGCGCGGATGCTTTTGTTGTTGTTGATGATGATGTGTTTTATTGTTGTTTCATTTGTCTTTTTCGTGAATTTTGTATACATTGCATGCTGCGTTATTTTGTCTTGAAATGAATAGATCCACCCATTTTCAGTAATATATATAATCCTTATTTTATTTAAAAAAATCATTTCTTATTAAAATTTTGTTCTTTTCAATAATTAAAAAAAACAAAAACAATTCGTGGTATGAAGTCTTTTTTTTTTTAAATGGTCGGGATACTCGGGCGATAGCTGATGCTCTTTGTGAACAGTGTGTGGTCAAACAGATGTCCGCATTGTGTCCAGTAGCCTTTTTCTTGGCCTCCATTGTCTTCCTGCATTTGACTTTGACGTTGTCATGTTGGCTCGAGCCAGTGGTGGATCAGCTACCAACAGCATGCGACATTCACAAACCCGACTCTTCTTCAAGATATAGTAGTTTTCCTTTGAGGAGTCGGCGACGCGTCAAAATTAAAAGGCCAATCTTTTTTTTTTTCAATTTTATTTATTTATGTTTTCTTTTTTTAACACTTTTATTTAGAGCTTATGCCTATTGATAAATATGTACAACTTTTAAAGATAGGGTGGCTAAGAAAAACGACATTAATTATTATTTGACGCGCAGAATTATTCCTTTTGGTTGTCTTTCAAGTCTCGATCAGCATCCTCATCGTCCGCTTCTCTCTGTCTGTACTGTCTGTCTGCCTCTCTCTCTCTCTCACACACACACACATACACACACACATACACATACATACACACACACATACTTCTTTGCTCTCTCTCTCTGTGTGCTCTCTCTTGATTAATTTGCATTCGTTGCAATTTCTGCTGCTCGTTGCCTTTCCCCCGTCAACTCATCACGAATCTCTGCCAGCAAGATTTAAAACTCCACAGTGCCAAGTAGTAGCTGGTTGCCATGCCATGGAAGGGGTTGTTATTTAGCTAGGACACGAGACGCGGAATTGATTGGCTGCTGATGTTGAGGATCTTGTTTGCCTTCAGTGTCTTTGCCTTACAACGAGGTGCGTGTGTATGTGTGTGTGCGTGTGCGTGTGTGTGTGTGTGTGTATGTGGGTGTGTGTAAGTGTGTGTCCGCAATCACTCTGTTCTGACGTAGGATGCTGTTATTGCCGTTGCTGTTGTTGACTGACAGTGGCCGTCTGCGCGATCTTGCACAGATAGAGAGTGATCAATCAATCTGTGTGTACTTTTGTATAGAGATAAAGGGACAGACAGGAGGAGGGGGGAGGGTAGAGAGAATGGAGAGAGAGATAGAAGAGCGGGGGAGGGGGAAAGAGGGGAGTTTGAGGTAAGGAAGTAGGGCGGGGATGCTGGTGGGGGTTCATGGAGATAAAAGAGCCAGGTCGTGAAATGATAGGCAGTTAGGCAGGTGTTCAGTTTGCGCTTCTGAGAATATATTGATATTTTGTCATTTACTGTTTGCTTGTAATTTCTCTTATTTATTTTTTGGACACTGATTTTGTTCATAATTTAGAACCAATCAATAATGATAAGCCTTAAGGAAATGCAAGATCAAAAGGCTGCTTATCTGAACTGAATGAAACATGACTACAAAAAAGCCTGATACCAAACCTTGATCTCCTAATATTACTAAGGGTTATTCTTCGTAAAACAGTAAAAACGAATCCTTCAAGATGAGAAAAACAACAACTAATATTCAGATAACAATATTACTATGTTTTTGTGTGCGCGCTTCTTTCAGATTGCCAAATGTAATATTGAAATTAATTTTCTCGCCACGTGCTCCATACAGTGACAAATTAAGGCAGATCTTGAAACTCGAGCGGACGACAAGATGGTGACGGAGCGACGGACATGGAAAACAATATTCCTTTCCTATTGACACAGCCCCCATGTATTGCTTGCTAATTATATTTGCTACATTGCACAATCGTCATCTTTGTATAGCACTGTATAATTGAATTTCTTTCTTCTCACAGTGCCGTAAAAATATATTTCTTTCTTCTTACAGTCTTATATCAATAAAATCTGTTTCTCTTCATTTATGGTATATTTTTTATGTTGGGAAAGAGTGTAGGTGTAACTCAGTCTTAAAGCTAAAACAAAAGCAACTCGCTGGGACTTTCTTGTACTTGAAAAATATATTAAAGCGCTTTATGCGCAGAAAAAAACGTTTAAGAGTTCAAACAAGGTCAAAACTATGTGCAAGTATGCCGCTGAATCACATCTGTAGGATAGTGCCGTCTACAGTTAGTGGCAAATCAACATTGTTCATTACATCGTTATTTTCAAATTGGACCATAAACAGGGCCGGACCTGGGAAAAATCGAGGGAGGGGGGAGGGGGGTGTAAAAAAAATCAGCAAAGGCGCGAAGCGCCGAGCCTTCTAGGGGAGTCCGGGGGCATGGCTCCCCCCTCAACGTCCTCCCCCCCCCCCCCCCAGAAAATTTTTTTTCAATGATACAAAATGGTGCAATCTGATACAATCTGAACCTTGAAAAAGCCATTTGTGATGGTCTGGGACTTTGAGCTTTTTGAACAATTGAACTGACAAACTTTGGGGTACAAAAATTATCCTCTGCCCCTCCCTTAAAAAAAGACCACTCACACACAAACATTTATTTATCAGCAGAGATGTTTTGTATACTATTATTATTCACTACTTTTTGTTGATCGTTAACGGTATAAAGCTTTACCTTGTAGTTTATGAACATCACCGCCCTGCTTTCACTTTCAGTCTTGCTGCACCAGGTTCCTCGGCATTAGTACTTTTTGTGAATTGTATCTTCTGGCAAAACAGTTCACTGCCTCTTTGAAGTCAATATTAACATCCCTGTGCACTTTCAGTAAAGCAAGTCCATTGAGTCTCTATTGCCCCATTGTAGAGCGCAGGTAGTTTTTCAGGTTGCGCAACTGACTGTTTGAACGCTCACACTCGGCAATAGTGACAGGCAGGGTGAAAAGGTTCTTTAGCATGATGAACAGGTTGGGATAAAAATCCCTGTCACAATGTTTCAGTGCTTCTGATGCCGTGGATGGGATGATAGCTGTCGCATTCTCAGCAGCACTTCGCCATTTGCAAACCCACCGTTGGTATTCTGCATCAAGGGTAGCGTTGTCTGGTAGGTCAGACTCCCACAACATTGCCAGTGTCTTCACCCCTTCTGGAACCTGCATGAAACCATCCTGGTTGTCTATTAAAGTGCTTGGCACCAGACAGATACCATCAACTGCTAGGTCCGCATTTTTGAACCTCGAGTCCAATTCGGTTGACAGGTTTTCCAAGAAAGGAATTGCAATGCTAATCTTGAAATCTTCTCCTGGAATGGCCGCAGGTTGGTTGTTACGGAGAGTCTGTCGAGATGCTTGACGAGGAACGATAACATCAGTTGTCAAAGCATTTGCCATTTTGCTGACTTTACCAAACCAGGCAACGAACGCTGTGTTCATAATTATCAACTTAGCATCTTAATTAATATTTCTAAAAAGTCGTTTTTGGGGGAGTAGGGCAGTATCAAGGTGAAGGTGCTGGAAGAGGCATGCGGCCAGAACAAGAAAATATGGTGCATTTACTAATTTAGGCTTAGGGGTTGGGTTACTTGGTCGTTTCAACGGGAAAACGCTTTGGACGTTTCAACGGATCCTTTGAAATGGATTTCCGTTTAATTGTCTATAAATAACTCTTTGTACCTTGGACCAAAAGTGACTAAAAACTGCAATGTTTTAAAAACAATTGTAAAAAAATAAAACTCTTTGCATACAAAAAAATTCAATTTTTTTAAAGTTTGGAGGGTGGGTTTTCCGGAACCCAGGTAACCACCCCCCTAGGTCCGGCCCTGATAAATGAAATCAATGGGCTATTGCCTTTTGCAATTAGTATAACAATAAAACTGTTTTGATATAGGCAAATTGAAAAGAAAGTTCGTAATTGGGCACATAACACACCCTTTGTTTCTTCTTCTGTTCGTTAGAAAGGAACAGCTGTATCCACCATTGTTTATCCGATACAAAATTTGACAGTGACTTGTTTAAGAGGATTTGTAAAAACAGTCTTAACAATGAATAATATTTAAGCTTTTTTTCTGCCGTTATATTTTCCAAACATTAGCTCCCCTACAATGTCTTCATGACGCTGTAATGCAAATGTAATAATGTTGGTCTAGGTTGGATTTTGATATGTGGTTGCTTTACGCTACTAATTGATTTTTGTGTTGTTTCATGTTTCTTGATACTGGTTTCGATTTTGAATTACTTTCTCCTCTGTAGTGTTCTGTAATATTGGTTTGGTTTTTCTCATGAGTTCTTTGATATTATTTTCACACTAATCAATATCCGCGACTTGTAATAGTTTTAGTCTGTCAGCATTTGAATCTTAATTTCTGTTCCTATTATCAAGTATCATGTTCTGTAATATGTACTTATTAACACCTGCCGTTACAATTGACGTTCAGCGCTTTTCGCTATCTGAGCATGGTTTGTTGGAACTAGCATACTAGAGTCGTATTAATGTAAACTGCTTCGTGGGGAGTCGGCTTATACGTGTGCAGGTTTCCTTGATAATAGTGCCGTGTGACGTTTGCAAAGACAACAAGCAGTTCTTCTTCTTCTTCAGAAGAAGAAGAAGAAGAAGAAGAAGAAAAGAGTAATCCGATCTTGAGATCTAGTCTGGAAATGAGCGGGTGTGCAAACGGATAGCTTTAAATGGATGATCGGCTTTTTGGATAAATCAATTACACTATTATTCATAACATTCTTAGCGGAAGTTCGTATTTGGGCTTAAGGTTGCAGGTGGGTGGGATAATAGTTGGGAGTAAGCTAACTGCTTATTGTCATTGATATATTAAAGTATTTTAACTGTGCATTTAAATCTGTTAGCGGTTTTGTCAGGTAGATATTTGTGAGGGTGGACGAGGTAGTTTTAAATCCTGCAAGCCATGTAATTGCCTCGCATGTTCACGCATGTTAGTATATTTGCCCCATTCATCAACTTGTTAATCTGTCTTCATATTGGTGAACCTCCTATATTATGGTGGGGACTGATAAACCGGATAAGGGCATCGAACTTTAAACATACGTTTTACAGTGCTCAGGTAAAGAAAGTCGATTGATCCGCTTTATTGGGTACCTTTAGAGGGTTTAAAACACAGTGAAACATATATGGCAGATTCAGATATAGATAAGTATTTGTAAAGTCAGCTTCGACTGTCAGCACTGAGAAAGAAATTAATCATTCATAACTGACAAGTCAATTCATTCTAAAGCCACCTCCTGTCGGGTTTCGATACCATACTGATAAACATTTCAAACCTACCTATATGAATCCGAGGGTTTGTTAATGTGCTGGGTAAGTGCGGGGACTTAAACGAACCGACCATTCACGGTGGGGACTGAGCATTCAAACTGGTGACAGACCGCAGGGAATGTGGTGACTTACCAATGAAAATGACCATTGACATGCATATATTTCTGTCCAGACATGAACATGCCGACCGTTCTATCAGCTTGAGTTCCCATCCCAAGCCGTTAAAGTCAAAGCGACAATTCAGCGCCCTTGCTTTTCTACTAGTACTTGAAACTTAAAGATTATATTATTTACTATGCAGATGATTTATTATCTCTGGTTTGTCATAAGTCGCCCGTCATCCTCTGCTGGAGTAACAGCAACGGTTCAGCAATCTTGCTACATGTACCAGTCTATTACAAACTGAAATATTACATTTCAATCCAGCTTGATTTATTTTTTGTTTCTGGTTGTGTGGGTGTAGATGACCTCTCCTAGTGTTGCTTTTTAATTATTCCACAAGTTTAGAGATATCAGGAAGGGGAGTGAAGGTACAGAATTTTTAGAAGTGCATTAGTGTCTACAATGTATATCTATTTAAAAAAAATAACTTCATCCCCTTTACGTTTGTGTGCTGTTGCATTGCCTAAGCACTATGGTGACCTTTAATTATGTACAAATGTGATAGGATAAATCTTATGATTACAGTTTCTCTTATTATATGATTGAGTTGTAACGGATTGACCGAATGAACGAACTGAACGAGATGGAATCGAATCAGTAACAGATAGCAGTGTTATTATGTGGAGTGCAAAAGAGTGGTAATCACTTTAAATATAAAGTATGATGAGTACAGCAATAGATATAAGACAGGGCTGATGGGTATAATAAGCTTGTCTTCTTTACTGGGGAGGTCAGTGTGAGGTTTGACAAGGGGTCTAACGGTGGGTGGTAAAGATCAACTCTGTCACTTTACACTCTTCACTGGACACATGTATTTGCATTTAATTTGCAAGAAGGCAGGTGTATGGAGAAAAAGCTACGAGGAAAAGAGAGTGAGATAGAGAAAGAAAACTAAATCAGAAAATTATCCCTGACCACACACTTTATTGCCAGTTTAATGGGTGTTTCTAATAGTATGTTCAAATATTTACTAATCACCTGTAATTATATCTTTCTGTTTAAACAAATTAGCCTTGACTTCATTTTACAGCCAGTTTATTAATGGACACTTATAATTAAATTTAATTAATCATATACTCCGAAAGCTGAGTAACTGTTAATTGTTCCTACAATTATACATTGTTCGAGCATTTTTTTATTTCTTCAAGTCAGATAATCATGCTTTGCCGAGAACAGGAAAAATGGACACAAAGTGTGTGCAATTTAGACATGCCGAGCTTCAAATCAAAATTATTGAAAGAAAATTAACAGAAAATGTGCTTTTTATCTTCTGAATATTATGTTTAGAACAAAATCATTTTTGTAGGAGAAAGCACAGTCTTTTTTAATTAAAAAAAAATTAAACCGCTAATCGCCACTCAAAAATGTTCTTTATGCTGTCTTCGCAACCTCATTTCGAGACACGTAAAATCCATTAATAGTTACTGCATTATAAGAGACCAGATAAGGGTAAAGGCAAAAAGAAAGGAGAATCCAGCACGTTTTCTTAAGAGCCTTTTATGAGTGGGATTAAGTAATAAAAGCATAAAACAAACCTATTCCTCTACCGGCCCTTTCAATACCAGACTATGTGGGAGCTTTTTGGAATTCTCTCAATCTCTGTACTGCAGGGGTGGTATGCAGGAAGCAGTTACCCAGTGTATAAATCCGCGAAACGATGGGTAATTCCGTACCTCACTGTACGGTTTCTCGAATTAATCCACTGGGTACATGGTTCATGAATACCACCCTAGTACGACAAGGCACAGTATGTTCTACTGCTTCATGTGTCGCAAAACACATAAGGAATACACATCGCGCTACTCAACATACACACACACACACACACACACACACACACACAGACACACACCCACCTACACACACACACACACACACACACACACACACACACACACACACACACACACACACACACACAAGGAATTATTTCGGCGTTTTTCAATAAGTTTTGATGTTGTTTTATTGATTAATCTTGTGGAACAATCAAAAAAACATTACAATGGAACTGCATTCCTTTTTAAAGAGTTTTTATTGAATCTTTAGTTCTCAAAATATTGTGCTACATTTGTATGATGAATGTACCAGAAACCAAAACCAGAGAATAGGAAACAATGTTAAACCTGCAATTGACTGCCATAAGACTCTTTCCTTCTGAGTCTAGCAAATACCAGATATTACAGAAACTGAGTTTCTCTGTCTCTAGACATATTGCTAATGACTTCAGCAACAGCCAGGTAATTAGAAAATGTTAAATTAAACCTGCAACATGCTACCAACAGATCTTTTCATGATGCATTTAGAATATAAGACGAATTGACAAGGCTATAAAACACATTTAAACAGCAACACGCCTTCATAAGATCTGTCCATTATGCATTTAACCGAAATTAGATTGTAAGAACATGTGAAGGTGACGGAATGGTCGCCACAGGCCCCGGAGGTGGCGCCAAGCCTCTGCACCAGCCACCCAAGATTTAGCCAATACACCAACGCCATCCGCAAAACAGAGGCCGGAGACCGCTCCACCACCCACGCCGACCGCGCCCACGTGATCCGAAAGAGCACCTGACACGATGCGTACCAGGAAGGCGACGTCCCAGAGCTGAGCTGGAAAATCCAGAACTCTGGCGTCAATATTCTATTTAGATATATTGGTATGTGGTGCCCTCTGCAAGGAGTCTATAGCATCAGACACCTTCCGAGTTTCCCATCTGTACACTACTATATCCGAATCTTAAGGCTAAGATATATCGAGCAATATAGGCTTACACATGTCAGAAACAATATTCGGTTTCTGTAAATACATTTAACACGAACATACTAATACATGGCAATCAACACAATATATAAATACAAGTATTAGAAAACTACTGTTGTTAACTTACTTCTAGTCTCTGGGAATCATCAAACCATCTCTAGTCTATCACTATGTTGGTGATGGCTGAGGATTTGTGTTCACTTCAGTTCGCTCCTTGTTTGACCCTCTTGGTTCTAAGCTTTGCGTGTGACTACCTGGTTAATGTGGGGCGTACAGGGGATATGCAGGAGTCTCTACGTCATCTCCGACCAATCATCTCGTTCTCGCGACTACGGCAATCTTTTCTCGGCCGTCTTTTGTTCTCCTGTCCTGCTTCTGGGGCACTATCTGTTACGTCTCAACCTCGTGTCAGAGGAGAATCGCAGGGTAGATCTACAAGTGATATGATTCGCGTGGCTACTTAGCGGTCAAGGGACATTGGTCAGATGTTCAAGTAGGCTAACTTACATTCACATTCTTCCTAGCGAGTTCTGCTTGATGGTATCGGGAGTGACCGTCTCAAGGAGGTTAATTTAATAATGGCCCACATTCCTCTAGAGAGCTGGTAAATTAACGTCAAGTTTTGTTCAATACTATCAGTTTATCTCTAAGCTGAGTTACCACATCTTTGTCGTCAACATTTCTGATATTACAGGAAGTTTGGGAGAGAGTTGCAGTGTTACTCATGGTTTATCAATAGTTGATTCAGCTCCGATGCTTGACTCTTCATATGCGTAACTTCGAATTCGTTTATCTACGCAGCCTGTTCACTCAGCAACAAGGCAGGAGTGGTCGTATAAAGTTTTCCAACTGTATTCAGCAAACATCAACAAATGCATACAAGAGTCGCTTTCCGAAAATCACTATAACAATCATCATCAAAAATCATCACAATCATTCCACAAGGATGGAAGGATTGCGTAAGCGCTAAGGACAAATCACCATGTCGCCACCTTCAAAACAATGACCATCATCATCATATCAAAAGCAAACTGTGTATTATTTATTTAGCCCCTCTGCAATCGAGAACAAATTCGAATATTCCAGCATGACGCAATAACACCCAATCAAAACAAAACTGGTCACTGGAACTATGCACTGTCTTACGTCATTAGGTTAGGAGAATCCCTTAGCTATTTCCAGATCTATCTGGAAGCTTCGATAATAAACAAGTAATTCCAGAAAATTCTGAACAATATCACCGACGAAAATTATGAACATTATACAAAGCTTCTTTTAGCAACAACGCAAAATCAAATCGAAGGTAAATACACTCTGTTATTGCATGCTTTGCAAAACAAAATGATCGGATCTATCGTGCACGTCTCAATCGTACCATACAGACCGCTGCCAAGCTGAATAAATTAAACAGATCAATCTGAGGAAGAGGAGTGTTCATTCTCGTGACCTGGTGTGAAGTTCTGAAAGTGAATTTTAAGAGAGAGAGAGAGAGAGAGAGAGAGAGAGAGAGAGAGAGAGAGAGAGAGAGAGAGAGAGAGAGAGAGAGAGAGAGAAGAGAAGATTACATTACATTACATGATTATTGCTTTAGGTCCAACGGACTCTTCCGAGCCAAATCAGGACCAGACAACCCCCGATCTGCATAGAAGATCTGCTGAAACAACCCTAGTGGGAAATCTGAAGGCACTCCACCAGCCAGTCACTTTAGGATAAAGACATTCCACGCAGGGGACGCAGAGGCTATACTCTAATTTATCGAACCCCCGTTTGCAAAAACAAAAAAGAATACAAACATCATTATAAAATATCAACAAAACACATACATATAAAATGCCTACATTGCTCAATAATAACATCATAGGAAGCCCTAGTGACCACCTGGCAAAAATCGTCCAATATTCCCAAGCTGATCCAACAGACCTCACACACAAATAAGGAGCTTTGTCCCGGAAGAGTTTTCAAGAAAAAAGGTAGATGACTGGTCTAGCGAAGAAGAAGATAGTATAGCAGATTGATAGAACAGAGTAGGAATGAGAAAGAACAAAGAAGAAAGACAGCGACAGTGGGAATTTAAAACACTAAATTTCCAGAAAGTGGGGATACTATTTATACTGAAACCACCGGCACCCCAACGGGGGTATAAGATAAGATAATAATTATAATATAAGATAAGATAACAATGTTATTTTGCAAAAGTACAAGAGTAATCGCCGGATGCGCTTTTTACATCTTGCCCTTGGGGCTTGTAACAATAACTAGAGCGAGAGAGAGAGAGGGAGAGAGAGAGAGAGAGAGAGAGAGAGAGAGAGAGAGAGAGAGAGAGAGAGAGAGAGAGAGAGAGAGATGACATCACAGTGATTGAGATCACTCATTATTAGTATTACAATCATCTGTACGGTATCTCCACTATCAGGACTTGCTGAGTTTACATGTGCAAGGTCAGACTTTAGAATCAAATCACATGTCATAGTATGGGGCGCCATGTGTCCATTTATTCTATGTGACTATTCTATACATAGAATAAATTCTATGCACATAGAAAGCATTCTATGCACACAAAAAGCATTCATTAGTTGAAATTCCATTTATAAAAATGAAACCAATATTGTAAGTCATAGAATAAAATTCTTTGTATAGAATAACATTCTATAATATAGTGTAAAATTCTATGTCCATAATACAATTCTATGTATAGAATAAAATTTTATAATAGAGAATAAGATTCTATGTATGTAATACAATTCTATATTATAGAATGCACTTGTATGCATAGAATTGTATTCTATAACATAGAATAAATTCTATTACAAAGAATGAATTCTATAACATAGAATTTATTCTATGTGCATACAATTCATTCTATAACATAGAATGAATTCTTTAACATAAAATAAATTATATGACATAAAATGAATTCTATGTGCATAGAATAAATTGTATAACATAGAATGAATTCTATAATAAAGAATGAATTCTATATGCATAGAATGAATTTTATAGCATAGAATGAATTCTATGACATAGAATTCATTCTATGACATAGAATGAATTCTATAACATAGAATGAATTCTATAGCATAGAATGAATTCTATGACATAGAATTTATTCTATAGCATAGAATGAATTCTATAACATAGAATGAATTCTATAGCATAGAATGAATTCTATGACATAGAATTTATTCTATAGCATAGAATGAATTCTATGTTACAGAATGAATCCTATGTCATAGAATTCATTCTATGCTATAGAATTCATTCTATGCTATAGAATAAATTCTATGTCATAGAATTCATTCTTTGCTATAGAATTCATTCTATGTTATAGAATTCATTCTATGTCATAGAATTCATTCTATGTCATCTTATTCATTCTATGTTATACTATTCATTCTATGCTATAGAATTCATTCTATGTCATAGAATTCATTCTATGTCATAGAATTCATTCTATGTCATAGAATTCATTCTATGTCATAGACTTCATTCTATGTTATAGAATGAAATCAATATATACACTTTTTTTTAAATAGTAAAAACTGGGGCTCTGTCAAGGTATAGAGAACATTTTTTATGGCATGGGACTGTATTGCAGAGAGATATACACATTGCCACATCCCATCACCACACCACATCACTCTACATCACACTGCACCACAAATGTGATGGGTAGGTGTGGTGGAGTGATTAGGTTATGTGACGATGTGGTCTGATTCACTGCTTTTAAGGCATAATAGAACTGTATTGCAGATACATACATACACATTACCACATCACATCACCACACTACATCACTCTAAATCACACCACACTGCACCACAAATGTGATGGGTGGGAGGGGTGGGGTGATTAGATTATGTGATGTGATTCACTGATGCCATGATATGTGCTGTCTGCTGCAATGTGAAGATGTGCTGCTGCTGTGATGTCGGCTGATGTGATGTGATGATTTGTTGATATGATGTGATTTTATGTGGTGGTGCGTTTTCACGATGATGGTGATGAAGCAATGTGATGCAGTGATGTGATGTGATGATGTGATCGATGTGGTGATGATGCGATGTGGTGATGTGTCATACAATATCTTTTTTTAAATTCTAAATTTTGTTACAATTTATTAGTTGTGTTTTTTAATTTTATGTGAATGAAATGAATTATATGTATATAGAATTAATTGTATAACACAGCAAGAATTGTATGACATAAAATTCATTTTTTTAACATAAAATGGATTTTATTCGCAACACTGATACATTCTATTTTCATAGAATTGTTTTTTTAACATTTGGTGCACATAGAATGCATTCTATGTTATAGAATGTTCATTCTATAACATAGAATGTTCATTCTATAACATAGGATCCATTCTATAACATAGAATGGTCATTCTATAACATAGAATGGTCATTCTATAACATAAAATTCATTCTATAACATAGAATGTTCATTCTATAACATAGAATCCATTGTATAACTTAGAATGTTCATGCTATAACATAGAATCCATTCTATAACATAGAATGTTCATTCTATAACATAGAATGCTCATTCTATGCGCAACTAGGTCATTCTATGTGAAGCGAGGCTGTGACGTATAAAGGGACACGTGGAGCCTTGCACGCGCGAGAACTGAAGAAATGGCTGACGTACCAAGCGCTCTGCGGCTTTATCAGACATCATAATTTCGTGAACAAGCATTTAGGTTTCTTGATGCGGACGACTTCGACAGTATAATTAGTGTGAGTAGATCGCTTAGCAATAAAAATAATTGACGTCACACCCTCCCCCCCCTCCGCCCCTGCGTGCTTGCTTTTTTCATTACAATGTGCTGAGGTTCTGTAAGGGTTTATAGTGACAAAACCTAATTAAATAATCAGTTCTTTTCGCTCAATACCGAAGAAATAACCGTACTGTACACTCATAAAAAGCAATAATTAATATATTTAAAGGTCGAATATTGCTATACAACTCTGAGACATAATAAATGAAAGGTTCCTAAAGCTGAATATTGCAAAAAATCTATTTCACCCCAAGCGGCCCCCCCAGGGCGCTATGCACAAAGGCGTGGCGGCCACGTGCTGCGGGAATAACACAGCGTGAACGAGTTTGAAAATGGTGAAGTACTGTGCTGTGTTTGGATGCTCTAACTCCGACGTAAAACCTTTCTGCAAAGAAAAGAACATTTCCTTTCATCGATTTCCACTTCGAGCGCAAATGATGAAGCACTGCATGTCGTCAACTCTAAACTGAGAATGTCAGTGACAAATCGCTCTGTAATCATTATTGCACGAGTGTGCTATGTTCAAAACATCACAATATCCCGAAATGTTCTCTATACCTTGACAGTGCCCCAGTTTTTACTATTTAAAAAAAAGTTTTTATATTGATTTCATTGTATAACATAGAATGAATTCTATGACATAGAATGAATTCTATGACATAGAATGAATTCTATAGCATATAATGGATAGTATAACATAGAATGAATAAGATGACATAGAATGATTTCTATGACATAGAATGAATTCTATAATATAGAATGAATTATATAGCATAGAATGAATTCTATGACATAGAATTCATTCTGTAACATAAAATTCATTCTATGCTATAGAATAAATTCTATGTCATAGAATTCATTCTATGCTATATAATTCATTCTATGTTATAGAATTCATTCTATGTCATAGAATTTATTCTATGTCATAGAATTCATTCTATGTCATCTTATTCATTCTATGTTATACTATTCATTCTATGCCTATAGAATTCATTCTATGTCATAGAATGAATTCTATGTCATAGAATTCATTCTATGCTATAAAATTCATTCTATGCATATAGAATTCATTCTTTATTATAGAATTCATTCTATGTTATACAATTTATTCTATGCACATAGAATTCATTTTATGTCATATAATTTATTTTATGTTAAAGAATTCATTCTATGTTATAGAATGAATTCTATGCGTATAGAAATAATTCTATGTCATGCAATTTATTTTATTTTAAAGAATTCATTCTATGTTATAGAATTCATTCTTTGTAATACAATTCATTCTATGTTATAGAATATAATTCTATGCATACAAGTGCATTCTATAATATAGAATTGTATTACATACATAGAATATTATTCTCTATTATAAAATGTCATTCTATACATAGAATTGTATTATGGACATAGAATTTTACACTATATTATAGAATGTTATTCCATACAAAGAATTTTATTCTATGACTTACAATATTGGTTTCTTTTTTATAAATGGAATGTCAACTAATAAATGCTTTTTGTGTGTATAGAATGCCTTCTATGTGCATAGAATTTATTCTATGTATAGAATGGTCACATAGAATAAATGGACACATGGCGCCCCATACATAGAGTGTGATATCATGTTTTATGACTTCACAGAGAGTGACCTCACGCATTGTGACATCACAGAGAATGACATCACAGAATGAGATCACAGATTTATTTACGACATCATGCGTCAAGTTATTGTAAACAAGATTACGTGCGCTTTGATCGTGTCTGCAACCTAGACTGCAACTTGTTGCACTTTCGCTCCTCTAGGTAGACCCTAATACCCGACACTAATGCGACACTAATCGGTCAATACTGGATAAGGTACGCTCCATTCCTCCGTTGCTGTAATCACTGTCACTCTAGATCTGTCCACTGTCCCTCTCGTTTGATAGTTGTCTGTGCAAGCACGAACACCACCTTTAAGTGGTAATGTAGTTTCCATTAGTCTACAAGTACTTAGGACCTTTGTTGTTTAGCCATGTGAGTCATAATATTAAGTTTTGGATGCTATACGCGCCTTATTCACAAATCAGACTCAAAAAGCGGCGATCTGTAACCAACATACACGCTCGCATGATACAGACACTCCTACGAGACATACACAAAACACCCATATTCATCATATCACTCAAACGTGTGTAAAGTCAAGTCGCTATTAGAAGACGGAGTGGAAATCGAATTTTATTGTTGGGATTTTATACAGACTGCATCCAAAACCATTATTAAAGGGTTTTAGGGTTTATTGAATAGTTTTATAAGCACTCACCACGACTCGCACATAGAAACGAAAAACTAGCAAAGATAATTAACACAAAGAAAACTAACGAAGATTACTAACATAAAAGGGCGAATATAGCGATATATAAAAACAATTTCATTGCCGGCCATTCATCAAGTATACAGATTTCGAGTTTCTGTAGTTTTATTGTATCGTACATTGTGCATGCAAAGTTGGTAAGCTTATTTATTGTGTGTGTGTGTGTGTTTGTTTGGTTTAAAATATTTGACGAGTGGTTATAAAGCCTATTTAAATACTCTTATTTTGAGAAAACAGCAAACTAAGAATTGAAACAAGGAAATTGTCTTATCCGGGCGACCCATTTTGTTAAGTGCGCCAACAGGGCGAGACTCTTAAACTTTAAGACATAGTCATCATAGTGTCATATTTTTCCATGCATTATCATTAGACCTTCTAATGGATGTGCTATTTTAAACTCGGGCTTACTTTTCGAATTTGTCTGAGATCCTGTCATGAGTAGAATATTTTGGATTAATTATATGATGAAAAAACCTCGAAAGTTCCGCACCATCCTCCCTCTCCCCCTCATGATAATTATAGTCAGTATACCATATTTGTACCTTTCAACGTTTTCATCCAACCTTTCTTGGAAAATTGCATGGCTTGTTATTATCACATTAAGCTTTCAATAACCCATCAGTTTCAAGTAAACAGCTCGTGTCAGTCGATCTCTTAAATAGCCAATTGCTATTATCTTCCTCTTTCCTTTCTAGGCTTTCTATTTCAAGTTTGGGCAACCCAACCCAATGTTGATGAGCGAGACAGGTATGGATGGCTAGTTCAAACAAATGTATACAGATAATGGAATAAAGACATAGCCTAACTGGCAATGAAATGTTACTTTTAAGGAAATATTGAGCTACACTGTTTAGTCGTACGTAAAACCCTTTGCGGAATGAAAACAACGTCTGTAAAGCCCTTTGCTGAAAGAAAAAAATCTCTGTAAAGCTATTTGTGGAATGAAAACAACATCTGTAAAGCCCTTTGAGAAATAAAAACAACGTCTGTAAAGCGCTTTGCGGAATGAAAACAACGTCTGTAAAGCCCTTTGCGGAAATAAAACAACGTCTGTAAAACCCTTCACGGAATGAAAACAACATATGTAAAGCCCTTTGCGGAAAGAAAATAACTTCTGTAAAGCCCTTTGTGGAAATAAAACAACGTCTGTAAAGCCCTTTGCGAAATGAAAACTACATCTGTAAAGCCCTTTGTGGAATGAAAACAACAATACGTATAAAATCGTTTCATGTCAAATCTCTGAGATAGTATTGCCTAACATTTTGCTGAATATCTCAGGATCACCGCATTTGCACGCTTTTGCTTTCCATAGACACAGACTGATAGGGACAGGGAGCAGCAGCTAATTTTTGCCACGTGAGCAGTTTGTTCCGGGGTGTTAATGTGATCGACAACCAACCGGTACAGGCGGTGCCGGACCCTGGAGTGGATTTTCAGATTACTTCTCGAGGGCTTACACAATTTGTGGATTAGGTGGGGGTTGCACTAATTATTGTCTTTCTTCGATTTCTTGTTCTCTGTGGTGCAAATGCTACAAAATACTACCACAACAAGTGCTACCAACAAAAAGAGCAAGGTGTACCAACGATCGATTAGTCATTTTGACGTTGGCCTCTTCACTTAAACGAGACTATATTATTGAGTATACATACACATGCTTGTTGGTTGTGTATGAGTGTACATGACAATACCGTAGACTAGAAGTAGAAACAGTATCCATACATACATGGAAGACGATAAGGTTGTTGTATTTAAAACCGAAAATGCTTTTATGTTTGATAACTGTACCTTAAGAAGCCGTATTTTATACACCTAACCTTACGATTATGATCATAAATGGTATTAAAAAAAATCATTTGTTATTTATAGGCCTACGCATTTTGTGTATTCTATAGTTTGGATTTCTCAATGTAGGCTGACTTGATAAACTGTCATTTCGTATTCTTGTTGGTAGGTGCGTTTACCCTTTAGAATCGACAGAGTGAAAGTGAAGTTCACATCCTGGCATAGATTTTTAAAAATGAGAAATGTATGATAACAGTACCAAATGACACTATCCAGTATCAAAAACTTTTATTGTCGATGTTTGAAGTGACAAAGATGATCGTGACTATGCTGAGGGAAAAACACAAACTTTTCACATATTGGTGACTACAATTTCGTGACTGTCAAACAAGATTTAAAAAAAGCATTCACTATGTAATGAGAGACTTTGTGTTACCTTTAACGGAAGGACGAATTTCGAGGTAAACAGGTGAGAATCGATTTTTTAAAAGTACAATTTCAGGACTGTGCATACACGAGTGTTTCAGTTTTGGCCTGTTAGTAAAGATAAGGTAATCAATAAAACCAATAATGTAGGCTTTCACTGGTTGTTTACTTTCGAAGGGATGAGTGGTACTGGGATAGTGTATTTAGGTTGGATACACCTCCGTTTGCCATACGTGCGATAGGGAGGGATAGCTTTACTATTACTCCTTGAAATGCATTAGGTAATTCTTTGCGATTTAAATTATAGGTTTTGAAAGTTTGATCTCCAAACTTAACCATGTGCTAGCATTGAACCGCGTGCTCTAGTTGGTATTATTATGTTTTGACCGATGGAAGGAAACCTTATAAATGCTCGCGGTAGAATATAACGATATATCGAAGGCATAGTATGTTAATTATATAGACAAACTTAGTGACCTTATTAGATCACGCATAGCGACAGGAAATGTGGACTTGTTAGAATACAACGATATATTTGTGTTACCCGGTCATTAGAGTACAGGGATTAAAGAATCGACAAACGGCGGATCTGCCTTATTTTAGTGTATGTAGGCCTAGGAGTAGTTTCGTGGGCACATTCTACAATTTATAATACGCCAAATTCAATCTCTTTACCCCTCTCATTTTATTCCACTCTTCTCTGTTTTCCAATGTTTGAGGTTTTAGAAGGGACTTTGGAGATGGTGGTTTTGGGGTTTCTGAGTCAAAATCTGAAAGGCTGTACACATTGCTCGCGTTGCAATTATGTTTGCCCTCTATGGCTATGCATGTTGTTAAGGTGGTATAAATCAGTCTATGATGGAAATAAAGCGTATTTACTGAGCATTGAAGGATTAAGTGTGGGTTGATTCTTTTTTTCAATGGCACATTTAACAGCTTCTAAGCCGTACGCAGAGCAATAAGAAAACGGTGTGTGTGACATGGTGTTTGAGAACGACCACACAATCCAGGGAATAGAATAGAATAGAACAGAATAGAATAGGATAGGATAGAATGAAATCTAGACACGCAATATCAACTATTTTAGTCCAGATGCGAAGGTAGTAGGAGCCTCGTTTGTTTTGTTAAGTTTATTGTAATATGTATAATTATTACATTGATGCGAACGTAAGTGTCATGATTAGAAGCAAGAGAAATTACTAATGTTCGAGCCTTTGTTATTATTGCTGGACAATTTTAGGTGCTGTGGAGGCACTCGTGTGCTTTATGATTTTTTGTTGTACTGTGCTTTTTAAACATTATGTTCAAATTAGGCACTAAGACATTATTATATTTTTTTGTTTTGTTTTCTGCGATCGTTCTATCTTTGATACTTACTGTTTTCATTGCCTTATAACAAAAAAGAAAGATACTGTATTCTCTTCTCTACATTCTGTTTTGTTTATTATTTAGCATAAGAAAGCAGCTTCATTTCACATTTATAGGAGCATCGACATGGCAGCATTCCTCTTCTTTACAAAGTGAATTGGATGCATAGTGTGCACCAACACCCTAAGAATGGAAACCTTCTTTCTGTATAAAACGTACTTTATCCTGTTTGTTCTGTCGACATGTCGGGTCCTTTTCCTGCGGTCAGTTTGTATGAGGCCCCTGTTGGGATGCATCGATCCGCTTGCCTTACGTGATTTTCACGAGGTTCATGTCCAGTCTTTTGTTTGCCAAAACCAAAGAAATAGCGTAGGCTTAAATAACTAAAATACGGATAATATGTAGGCTTCAGTTGGAGGCTAAAGTAACTGTGTGTAGGAATTCAAATAATGTAGTTGGTGCTTAGCATTGAAATATTGTGAATCATCCCTGTTATTGCAAAGTTCCCTATTTTAGTAAATTTATAAAATTAGGAAAGGGCGTAGACCAATAGTATCAACAATATTGGCAGAATTAATATTGTTTTGAATGTTAAAGTTGGAATGTTAGTAATGTTATTGTTATTTTGTTAACAACTGAATTATGATTTTATGGTTTTGTATCCTTCATACCACAAAAGGGGCGAGTAATGGGTATTAATATAGAATCTTGAAAATCTTGAGTTTAGCTCATGCCCTGTCATTGAGGGCAGTGCAAATATATCTGAAATAAGTTTAGTTGCTGCATTGTTGTTAAGAATGTTTTTTCTTCTTGTTGTTCTTCTTGTTCTTCTTGTTCTTGTTCTTCTTCTTCTTCTTGTTCTTGTTCTTGTTCTTCTTCTTCTTCTTCTTCTTCTTCTTCTTGTTCTTCTTCTTCTTCTTGTTCTTGTTCGTCTTCTTCTTCTTGTTCTTCTTCTTCTTCTTGTTCTTGTTCTTCTTCTTCTTCTTCTTCTTCTTCTTCTTCTTCTTCTTCTTCTTCTTCTTCTTCTTCTTCTTCTTCTTCTTCTTCTTCTTCTTCTTCTTCTTCTTCTTCTTCTTCTTCTTCTTCTTCTTCTTCTTCTTCTTCTTCTTCCTTGTTTACATTATGTTTTATCTCTTCTGTCCATCAGCACCACACACATTAGGAGCAGTTCGCTGTTCAGCGGGTGTATCTGAGTCACTGTTATTTATTATCATTATGCTTTCTGCACATGATCAGCCACATTGATTTCGGCTCATTTTCACTGTTCGGCGTGTGTGCTTTACCGTGACGATTATGTCCATTACTCACGCAAACTGAAATGATATATATGCTTATATTTTTCAGACACTGGAACCGCCAGCCGCGACTGACATAAGACTTGCTAAATGCACCCCCCTGTGCGCCCGTGAACCCACCCGCAACATTCACGCTTCGAAGACCTGAAGTCACGAGTTTTGATTATTTCACACTCTACCTCATTTCGCCATCCTAAGTGCCCACCGAAAACAGAACACAGTGCTTTCTAACGGAAATTTGTTTTGATGCATTTGTCAACAGAAATGTTCACGAGTGTTGGTGTGGATGCGTTGAGCAATTACAAAAGTTACTTTAAGTGTAGCTGCTCGCCACAAGTTAAACAATATTACCAATAAACGACGCAGTGAACAGTGTTCAAGTATCACGTCATTACCACCTACTGCAAGAATCAGATGTGACGTAAGCTACTACAGGTGTGATGCCTGATTTTAATAAATTATGACGACAGTAGCAACTATCGACAGCGGAGCGACAACTCTGAAAATGTTTCAGAGGGCGCTGCTACAGACAACGTAAATGGGTTCGATCCTCTGTGATAGTGGCTGCTTCCGCCTGGTCTTTGCATGATTCAGCAGTCCTGCACGCGCAAATCGAAAGAGTTCTGTTATCGAATTCTTTTTAATCTGCTTTGGAACTATCATTTCCACAAGGTGAGTGCGTTTTCATGCATAAAAGAATTTGTTAAAATGTTTGCATTGGTTCAGCATACGACGCGAGATTAAAAGAAAAAAGTTCTGAAACTTAATTATAATTTTGAGTCGTTCAAATACTTCGTGACAAATAAGAGGTTAGAGTAGGGTCTATATTGTCTTATTGTTTAGTGTCCATGAGGACAAGAAATCCTTTTTTCTTGGTAGTTTCTTGAAAAATGCAGGCAGCTTAATTAATGCATTGAAAGTATGTAAAGACTTAGCAGCCAAGCAGTTCAAAGCCCTGTATACTCTTGTTTATGTGCTAACACGCATGTTTCATGTCTGTGTTAATGTGTCTATTTTAAAATTATATATAAAATACAATGTGACCAATTTAAATAAATTAAATAACTTTTACTTTATAGGCTGTATGTACACATTTTTCTTTAGATAGCGCCGAAGTTTACGACCAGCCTATGGGTCCTATAAACTTAGAATGGTATAGCACTCTTAAACTTCGGTTTAGCTTAACCAAATTTTGCGTAGCGTACTACGGGATATAATAACCTAACTCCGGATTTATACTTTTTCCTCCATGCTGTGCCATTCTTTTCAAGAACATACAGTTTACCGAAGACTTTAGATCAGTGTCAAAGTCTGTATTAACTTTTTTTTTCACCCCTCGCAGTGTTGTGTAGACTCTACGTGGACAATCTTGTCAGATCGTAATTACGAAAAAAGTGTTAAGCATTTTTTTGGAAAGTCGCCAGATAAATACTGACGCTTATGGACAAGCAGATCTTTAATGACGATGGTCGCTATTCATCTTAACCTGTAATTGAAACTGTTGCAGACTTTGTTATTGAAATACGCCATTTTGGCGCGTCGTAACTTGTTTGCGTTTACGAAACCATTAGGGAGGGCATTTAAGAATAATGTCCATATAATAATGTTACACCTCTGTTATTTTAAAATGCACTCAACTGATTGCATAAGAAACACACATATCTAGCGCGATTATGACATTTCTACTACAGAGGTATATAATTGGCTCTTTATGATTTAAAGGGGTTTTGCCCCAATTCCAAAACATTTATAGGCATTGCTAATAAAAGGTGTTTGTTCCGCACGATAGAGACACTTTGCTGGAGTTCGCCCAAACTGATGCCAAATCGTAATTAAATTATTTTTAAAAACCGTCTTAGTGCCCTTAAAAACCTGTCATATGTCACTAATATCATACCTCTTAAACGTTACGCATACAGAACAAAAGGTAAATATATTCTTAAATGAGGTGTGGTAAACTTGTTGATAAAATGTGGTCAGTTCAGCCATCCATAGAATAGAATAAAGCACCCAACCCAACATAATGTTGCTCTTGTGGTTGGCGTCATGAAGTACAAATTGTTGTAGCTTGTTCAGATAACTTGACCTCCTCACATACACGAAGGAGAAGAAAAATTAATATATTTACAGACATTTATTATTACAATCCACTATACTGATAACCGATTTTTATGTGTGTAAATTGTAAATCTGGTTCTGTTTTAAAGTATATATTCGTAGGCGTTTTTTTCCCCACATCATCTGTTACATTTTGGCTCTCTTTGACCTCTCCTTTGGACTAAGGAGCGAGCCTTCGGCACAGGCGTATATTATAGTGTCAGGTAAATGAACAGTCATCCGCATCAGCCTATAGCAAAATAATGCTCACGTGTGGTCAAACCTATAGCCCGATGCACTGAGAATCACAACAAAGTATCAATTGTTTTGTAAATGTGTTAGCAGCTGAAGAATTTCTATATAAAAGAAAATTCGAATAGAAAATCGGAGCCGTTGTCCAGAATGCCTGTTTACTGAACTGAGACTTTAATGGTGGTCCATGTGTATAATCAATGCATCTGTACCAGTGATTAAAATCAGTGAATATGATCTGACCTTTGTTGTGGTCTGTAATTTGGAACGGTGAAATACCAGTATTTCGGTGACAAATATTACTATGATAATAATTAAAAGAATTTAGTATGTATTGATATCGTGTGATAGGCAGCGCACATACACACTTTTGTTTTGGTTTTATTTCATGTATGTCTGTTCGTCAGCTTGATTTGAGTTTAAAAAATCGGAAAACGAAAAGGGGCAATATTGGTCTTGGATAAGGTATGAGGGAAAATGGAAAAAATTACTTACATCAGATACTCCGCTATACTAGACTATAAAGATTCTATCTCTCACACTCGTTTTCACTCATTTCCTTCAGTATCTAAAAAACCCAATACAAAACATCGGTTATGTTAGTATTTATTGGAAACGGACTAGTATATTGGCTGGATTAATTAGCGGATTTCTGATAACCGATAACAGATAACAGGAATTTATTTCGCCAATTTTCATGTAATAGATACAACAATCGGAATATTATTTGGTGTTGGACAATGGCAGAATGTTTTATATTTAACATCTCTCTCTCTCTCTCTCTCTCTCTCTCTCTCTCTCTCTCTCTCTCTCTCTCTCTCTCTCTCTCTCTCTCTATCTCTTACACACACGCACGCAACCACACATACCTACATACACAAATACACACGTCTGAACAACTACGCCCGCACAGGATAACAGGAACCACACACACAACCACACACACTCGCACGAACATACCCAAAGGCTCGCACACAGTCATCGCCTTTACTAATACTTAACACCCACACACACACACATATACACACACATTTTTATAGAAACGACGTTGTGATGACTGTTGTGAAACTCTACGTACATTATTTTGACACACTTTCCATTTTTTTGACATTATTTTGACATTTTCAATTTTTTGAGGCTATCCCAAACCCTAACCTTAACCCTTAACCTAACCCTAAGCCTAAAATAGCTGTAACTCTACCGGAGCACTATTTTGACGTCAAAATAACGGGGCCATCAAAAAAAGTCAAAAGAAAGTATGTAGAGTTTCAAGTGTATGTCAGAGTAACGTCGTTTCTACATGCCCACTTACTCTCACAGTAAGAGTATCATTATTACATGGTATTCCATAGCATACTGAAATGCATAAACAGATAGATATAGTAACACACAAATGACTAGTCTAAAGTCTGGTTGACTGTAACAATATATTGACGGTTTATAATTTCCTGGTCATTGTGATCAAGTTATGATTTCGTCAGTTTACATTGCCTTTAGTTACATGGAAGGTTGGAACTTGTCCTGTTTTTAAACCAAACAATGGCGATACAGCAAATATTGAATTGGACGTATAGTAGAACAATATAGCGAGTGGGAGAATGGAGAGACACAGTATACATGAGAAAACAAGAGCGGCATAACTCAACATGCACAAAAGCATTTCAGTATATGACAGCATGGCAATTTCTCTTTCAGCTTCGTCAATGGCCGTCGTGGTCGAAGCTTCGTTTTAGTCGGTAGATTATCGTAATATTTTTTCAGGTTTGTGTCTTTCATCCGCAGGTATAACTGTTTCAGATGGGGGGATTTCAGAAATGGAAGTCAGCGTCTTCCTTTACGCACGTTTCCGTATTCTGCATATGTCTCTCAACATTGCTGCACCAAGGTAAGGAAGTCTTAGTATATTGCTTACAATGTGTTTTTACCCTCAGTAGCCCAAAAGGCCTACATGACCGATTCTTTGCCAATTCTTTAAAAACAAAATTCCTGCATCTTTATTAAGAGCAGGACTGTACGCTTTATTGATTTACGTGACTAATTTCTCAGTAATGAGTATTGTCACTAACAAACTATACGTAGACTACTATTTTATGTATTATATAATTTTATAATGCTCGTTAGCCGAACACGGAAGGCAGTGAGCGACACCATTCTATCAAATCCTGCATATTTGTATCTGTCACGCGTAGGATGCTTTAGTTTTGATAACCTTTGCTTAAGTAATAAATTGATACTGATAATGTGTCTTGTTTTATATACCGTCTGTTTTAACCTAGTCGATCGTAACTCTTAAGCTGGATCATAACAGGAAAGATATATCCTGTAGAAAATGTGTAGACTGTAAACTATGACAGCGCATAATTTGTTCAACTTTTGTATTAAAGAGGTAGTTAACATTTTTCAGGCACCTCGGTGGAGCAGGGGAGAGGGGGAAGGAGAAGAAGAGAGGGGGAGAGGAGGTTTTCTTTTTTTCCCATTTGTTTAATACACGATACGCAGTTGATAATTTTTCTTGCTATCAGTATCAGTATTTCTTGATATGATCTAGCTGAAATATATCGCTGTACCAGTAGTGTTCATAGTTTCGTTGTTTTATATTCATATCGTTACAGTGCGGACTGCCGGTAAGAAAGCATGTTTTAAAGATTGTACGCTTGCGCTAACACGCTGTGTATTTCTCCCTTGTAACCTAATACCATCTTTCCTAATTTAAAGACCTTATTTCAGCCTACTATTATTGTTTCCTTCAACCGTTTCATATCTTAAGGAAAGAGCGTTTGTGAATAACCAAGAACAAGTAGTATTTTGCTAACATTTTCTTTTAATTTGTAAAATGCACTTATGGTAGCAAGTATTTTTGTTTAATTTCTAAGTGCATGACTGTTTTCCTCCAAGCCACATACTAACATTTTAATTTTTTTAAATTAAAGCAAAATAAAAATCGGTGGATTGTGTTCGAATCTATTGTTTTGACTTGTTATATTTTCGTACTGATTGTGTTATTATATTTTTTCTCATTTAGTTTATATAACGTTTGTTAGCTTATTATTAATTATTCTCCCTCAACGTGTGTGTACCTTTTCACAGTTGGTTACCTTCATGTAGTTTCCCTTTAGTTTATTGACTTGTCTTAGTTTAGACTTGATTGTGTTTGATGAAAAATTATACAGTGATAATTATTACAATGATATAGTCATATGTGCACATGCATAGGCTTACTAATAATTTATAAACAAAATACATTAAAAAAACAACAAAATATAAATCAATCATGGCAACAAGAAGCTCTCTCTCTCTCTATCTCTCTCTCTCTCTCTCTCCCTCCCTCCCTCCCTCCCTTCCTTCCTCTCTCCCTCCCTCCCCCTCTCTCTCTCTCTCTCTCTCTCTCTCAATGCAAAACTGAATCTTGTTGTATGAAGTTTTAATAGCACACTAGCTCTCGTAATGCGGAATCATATACCGTGATTCCTTTACTTATCATTCCATAATTTGTTTTATAAGTATGCGACATTCTTCGAAATACGTTATTGTATGTTTTGGTGGTTTTTGGTTTGGGGCATCGGACATCGGGCATTTTGTGTTTTCGATCGTAACTACTTAATTATAAGTTGGCGCATATTATCATAGATTTATCTAAATGTCAAGATTCATTCATGTTTCTCAGGCTTATCAGCAATTTGCTAGCTACAGCTTGTTAATTGTTTTTCTATTCAGTTTTCTATAAACATAATTATAGTATTTTCAAATAGTTGAATGCTAATATGTATGTTTCTTAGTTTGCTAGCAATATCATGTACTATCATTTGGCTTAGCTAAGTCCTTCAAGCATATTTAGCTGTAATATATAGATAACCATTACATATATGTATTCTAACATTATTTATTTATGTATTTATTAATATAGTTCAAACCCAATAAATGACTGTTAGTTTTAAACAACAATTAATCACTAATGTTATTATTAAAGTCACGAAATTTCTAACATTGTCTTACTTAAGGTTAAGATTGTGATACTAAAATGAACAATCATGACCCCAGTTTCCTAACGTATGTCTAGAGAAAATTCCTTTATTATCTGCAATTTTACTCAGACAATCACCCTTATTATTATTTTTTGGGCGAGGGGGGATGTGTGTGTGTGTGAGTGTGAATGCGAGTGTGTGTGTTTGTGAGAGAGAGAGAGAGAGAGCGATTGTGAGGGACGGTGTATGCTTGTGTGTGTAAAATCACCATTGTGTGAATAGACGAAACATATATTACTGACCTGATAAATCAATCACTCACTCACTCACTCAGCCACTCAATCCCGTGATTTTTGGAGTCCTGGAAGAAAGATTATGGACGATGCCATAGACATTCATTTCCATACTTTACAAACAAATTCGAATTGCTCTTAAGCACCAAGTCCTTTGAGAGTGAATGGGTGTGGCATATAACGGAAGCTCTTCATATAACCGATTCTAATACGGTGATGGCTGATTGTGCATGTTCGTTTTTTTTTGGTTGGCTGTTTCAGTTTTGACTCTGCAGTTTGCAGCTAGCTCTTTACATTTCAATATCATGTTACCCTGCTTCGACAGCCTGTTATTTTCCAATAACCTTTACGATATTTGCAGTATTGTAACATTATGTATAATATTTCCTTTGCTTGTTCTCACTTGGAAGCTCTGTGCAATGTTTTATAATTACTAAATGTTACGAACCTTTTAGAATAAGTCGTATTCTTTCTCTACCCCTCTCCCGCTCCCTCTGCGCGCGTGCGTTTGTGTGTGTATGTGTGTGTGGTTCTGTTTTTACATGCATACTTATATTGCAATATTTACCATCGGTAAGTTTATGGAATTCAATATACGTGGCCATTGTAGACCAGTCGACATTAGATGTGATTGAAAAAGAAGTAGATCACTATGACAGTGGCAACACATGAAAATGACGGCGACGACGACGATGATAACGATGACATGATGATGATGATAATGTTGATGATGATGACAATGATGATGATGGAAAAGGAACATAACGGTGACGACGACGACGATGTGATATTTAGGGTTGTTTCCTTATTTCTGGGTTTTTATTTGTATATTTTTAAAACGTTTTTTCATTAAACTAGATTACTACAACAATATGTACAACGTCTACAGTTTAACGCCGTGTTCAAACAAGGAATTATTATTGTGGAGAGCTGTATATACACACGATGAATAACTTTAATATGTAAAATATATTATCATTTATTATTAAAGGTTACATTCCAAGTCAGTATGGGGAGTTGTAACTATGTTGCGTTTGTGTGTATGTGCAGTTATGTAGCCTACCAATATTAATTATTTATCTGGTTGGAAACTTTCTTTTCAACAGTTTGATAATATAACTATGTGTGTGTGTGTGTGTGTGTGTGGGTGTGTGTGTGTGTGTGCGCGTTTACTACCGTTAAACAATAAGGACTTTACTCCTCTACACACGTATAGCTCTCACAGTCCTCAATATATAGCTTTAGTAAGTGTAAGTGTGGGTGTGGGTGGGTGTGTATAGTTGTGTGTGTGTGTGTGTGTGTGCGTGTGTGTGTGTGTTACCATTTCGATGGAAAAGACATACAACTCAATAAATACAAAATAGAAAGTACCAACATCTTGACATTTTCCATGTGCAAATACTATGTTGGATGAAAAAATTCTGTATTATGTGTGGCATGCACTTTCATCCACGCATTGATTTTCTGTGCAGGAGTCGCCAACAAGACTCCGCAGCCTGGGCAGTTTGACCAGTTTCTAGTCAAACCTGAAGACACGCCAATCGGTAAGAAAACACTGTACATTTTTCAATGATTACTTAGATTAATATTTTGTGATAGGACACATTTCCTTTAGTATGCAGAGCAGAAAACGCAGTTTGTAAATATAAACCCTCTTTGGACGAATTGTACAATTTCATCATAGTAGTTAGATTAATATTTAAGTTTATACCATGCTACGCGTTTAGTTTAGTACGGAGTAGCAAAGCAGTGACTGTCAATTTAAATCCTGGTTGAATGTTTTTATAGGGGATTTTTGCCGTTATGGCGTGCACTTTCAAAACAGCAGCTAAGTAGCCATCTCTTGCTCGGCTGACTCTTCAAACAAGTCAGACATAGCATCGCATTAGCAAGAAATTGGGTAACGAGTCTAGTATGGCTATCCTGATATTTATATTCGTGTTACCTATGCAGGGCCTCTTAACATTCTTGGCAATATTCAAATGCCTGTAGAGTTGTAATAGTAAATGATCATATAGATTCTTTCCCCGTGAAGAGTAGCGGCGTGTTTTGGCATGACCCGTAAAGGATAACAAGATGGTGGTCCTATAATGATAACTATCATATTATTCGTCTACCTTCTACAGGTTCCATCCTTGGTAATATCTCTGCATATGACAATGACGGGCCTCAAAATCTGACGTTCAGCATCCCTCTTCAGCTGACCACAACTTTGGAGTTAGTAGAGCTGAGGAACCTCCGCAAGGTTGGAGAAATCTGGGTCATGGACATCGTTCTGAAGAAGACCCTCGACAGAGATTTTGTAAGTTTGTTGGTGGTGGACCGCAAATGTGTTATTTTATCAGATTGACTAAAGTTGTAACGTAGTTCGAGGTTTTTGGATGATACTGCTTTGCAATGGTAAAAAAATTAAATAAACACCCATGTCAACTTAATGTAGCCGAGAAATAAAGTCAAAATATTTTATTACATACTTAAATTAGCTAGTCAGACTGCTGAAGTGACATTTATTAACAGAATAGTTTAACTATGATGCTATTTTTTAATAAATTGATTGATTGATTTGAATCAACATATCGTTGATCATATTGCGTAGATCTGCGAATAATAATGGATATCAAGTACAGAGATTTAAAACTGTTTTTGGTGGCATTAGCATGGTCGAAGAAAAGTGTCAGTTTTTTCCTTATCCTATCATGCCTTCTTTATTCACTATTATTTGAGGATGTACTTTCCGTACAGATTTTATACTGAAATTTTCTCTTTCTTTACACAGGACCAGTCTGAACGACGGTTAACGTTTACTTGTACAGATGGGCAGTCAACTGTAAGTAATCTTTCATCATCTTCTTTTTTTTCTTGTTCCTTTTGTTCTTCTTCTTCGTCTTCGATGGCTTCTTCATATTCGTCATAAATAGGTAAATTTAGCCGAGGCTTACGCTTACCGCAGATACACGGGGAGTCTCAGCTGCGCGGTTCGCTTCGCTCCCCTTATTCCGCATATTGCCACATTCCCTTCAGATAAATTATAGTTAGTCCCATTGTTTTTTGTTTTTTTGTTTTGTATTTTTGTGTGACTGATAATTTATTTGTTAACGTTGTTGTCAAAATGTACGTTTTCCATTTCTTTCAGATTGCGTTAGAAGTAACGCTGATGATTCTGGACGTGAACGACGAAGCTCCGTTGTTCGTTGACCTTCCATACAAAGTCACAGTTAGTGAGGTGGGTGGCATTAATCATTTGCTCAATAACAATTCTACGAGTGTCTCGAATGGGTGAAAAACTATTATGTTGTTGCACTGTATTTGGCCAGGTTTGTCCGCTTTACTACACGTATCAAATGTATAGATCCTGGGTAACCACGAGAAAGATGGATTGTTCTTATGTACGCGCACTTCCTATCTGAAAAAGGCAGCCCAAGGCACTGTCCAGCGACATTCATTGTGTATAGAATTTGCTTGCTGAAGTCAGGCTCGAACCCATGTCACTAAAGACGCATTGTACACAAAGGCTTGCTTCATGGACATCTGACCGCCACCATTGCTGCCAAGAAACCAGTTATTTTCTTTTGATGTTTTAGAACATGAGAACAAAATAATATTGATCATGGAATCACTATCCTATCCTATCCTATACCGTAATTCGAAGGTCGTAGGGGCACCACAGATGATCGCTTAACCAACGTACTCATGGAATCACACGGTTACTATTTAACTGTTTCATATTCTTTTTGACTAGAAAACGGAGGCATGCTTTCTCTGTTTGGGGTGTTTGTGAAGAACATAAGAACATATACTGATCATGGAATCACACGGTTACTATTGAACTGTTGTCATATTATCTTTGACTAGAAAACAGAGGTATGCTTTCTCTGTTTGGGGTGGTGGTGAGACAACTGAGGTAAGCCTACGTACGTACATTAGAAGAGTGAGAGGGGGTTGTTGGAGTGTAAGTTCAGGTTTACCATACTGTTGTTTCAGTATTTCAGAATTTGCTAAGAATTAATTTGTTGATGTCGTGTTCTTTTTTCTTCTTCAGAATCAATCCATAAACACGGTAATATTCTCAAAAATTAAAGTATTTGATCCTGACAACGGCAGAGGGAGCACTTTCGAATATTCTTTAACGGTAAGTGATGTTTCCATTGTCTTTCTCATCAATATTAACATAAGTATTCACGATAATAGTGCTTTTTTGGGCAAATGTTTGGGGCTAGTACACTTTAAATGAAATACACATTTAGACGTAATAGGCTATTTGCAAGATGGATTCTAACAGTGGGATTAAAACATTTTTTTAGCCTTTTCACACGCCTATTATCGTTTTTTATGGTTTGAGATTTCATACGTTTTTGCGCAATTTTGATCTCTACTCAGATGCACTTCAAATTTGTTTCTTTTATCGCCGGTATCACGTTTTGATAAAACTTCGATGGACTGCTTAAGTCATATATTTGCTTTGCTTTTTCGCAACTTACAACTTACAACTAAAAGTGTGACAGACTATTTATTTCAGTCCTAATTCTGTTTTAATAATAATAATAATAATTAAATATTATTATTATTATTAATTCTGTTTTGCATTAATTTTCCAATAGAAATTTTAGACAGGAATTTTTAACGTACATTTTTGGAGGTTTGGGGTTTGCAGGGGAGTAAATTACGTGTTGGCTTTATCGACTTAACTCTGAGTTTGGTTTATTTTAGCTGTTAAAAACATAACATTTTAAAAAATCTTATCTCTGCTATATGCTAGACAAGTGCTTCCTCATATTTCGAAAGATAAATACACATAATCTGAAACAGCCCATCCTTTGCTTGTTTTATAATATAATAACGAAACCATATAACCAGAGACTTGGGTGTGGTATATTATGTAGTTTTAGTGCCTTTTTGTACTACGTCATACGTTTTTTGCTTAGTTAAATAACCAATAGCCCTTAATAAAGTTCCACGTAACTTAGGAAAACCTGTTGCACGCGTAATCTTATGCACATTAATACTGATTCTCAGATTTCTAATACTAACAGCGTGTGTATTGGTTTTTTCTTTTTTTTCCTTGCTTGCAGACGGATGCACAGGTAAGCTTGCTTTAATTATTAGTGTTATATCGACAAGAATTTATCATCTGAATTTAAAACCATGTAAATTAGTATGCCATTTTTGCAGCAGTTTTCATAAACCAATATAGTTGCACTATTAATGCTATAGAAGAAATGCATTTTCCAGCATCCTTACTTGCAAAGAGTGCAATATAGTCAATGTATTTTCCAGCGACCAATTCCAATGCTAGTTTTGCTGCATTATCAAATAATCTGCACTATCATTCTGATTGTCCTACTGTATGCACATTATTACTTTTATGTTCGATCTGCATCCAGTTCCCTTTGCGTATCATAACTGTACAGCTTTAGCATTGATTAGTTGTATTCATATTATTCAGCACTTAGCGGCTGTATTCGTAGTCTTCTGCATGGAATGGTTGTATTCGCATTCTTCAACATTGCATAGTTGTATTCGTGTTATTCAGCATTGAGTAGTTGTATTGGTAATCTTCGGCAACTCTAATGCATAATCATAATTTAGTGAGCACAATATACGTTGTCAGGCTGAATTATTTTGATATCCATTTTTTGTCCTCCACGCACAAGTAATGAACAAGTTCAACAATGAATGGTTTTGTTTATTTCTGTAGGGTGCTGACGATTATTATAAATCTACCTTTGAGATCTCTCCAGTAAGTGGACAGATCACGCTGAAACGAAAGCTGGACTACGAGGAACACAGCATCTATATCTTCAAAGTGGGAGTCAAGGTGTGTATGTCACAGTTTAGTATTATTTTTCAAGAGGAAAGCTGGAGTTAATAGTATAACATGATCAGCGCTAAAAATGGTTTTTTTTCGCCGTTGGTCAAGACTTTTCCTCATAACCATTGAGTTTCTTCTATGATAATAATGATTGTTCAATATTTTCCACGTTCTATTATTGATCACATAAAAATAGGCAAATCTAAATGGTGTGCACGCTTACCAATGCTGTCAATGTGATTACAGGATATGGGAGAACCTCCTTTGACAGGGGAGCCAGCAGATTTTGTCGTCACAGTGGTGGATGTTCAGGACACCCCTCCAGTATTCATGTATTTGCCTTACACAGCAGAACTCTACGAGACAGATGCTGTGGTAAGTTTTTGAATGAGAGACTTTGCATTCTTATTATAAAACTACCTTTGAGATCTCTCCCGTTAGTAGACGGATTATGCTTACACGAAAGCTGGATAACGAGGAATACAGCATCTATATTTTCAAAGTGGGAATCAAAGTGTGTATGTCACAATTTTGAAATTTGAAGAAGCCTTCATGCAGTCAGTAAACTGCTATTTCGAAGACGCAGCAGTATTTTTAGCGTTATAACACGAAGTTCAACTGGTAAGAAATAGCTGAGGATGGGAAAGTTGTCTTTTGGAAAGCACCGCAGAATTTTAAACTAGTATTATTAACAATCTAATTAACAGGCCGTTTGACAAAATGATGGCATGCTCACGGTGTTAGGGAGACGGAGGCTTCGGTGGTTTGGCCACATCACCAGAACATCGGGCCTTGCGGAGACCATCCTGCGGGACACGGTGCAGGGGGCCAGAGGAGGAGGGAGACGGAGATGAAGATGGGAGAGCCGTGTTCGAGGGTGGACTGGCTTGACACTGAGCGAGGCCGTGAGGGTTGCTGAGGACAGAGAAAGATGCGGTGCGTTGGTTGGACTATCATCTTTGGCGCCCCAGCGACCTTCAAGTTGCGGGATATGATAGGATAGGAATTATGATGATCGCTCATCATTTCCTTAAAATTATTTGCTTGCTGTTTTGACAGGGTACACCCGTTGTTCGAGTGATGGCAAGAGACGGAGATCAAGGTATTCCCAATGAATTGTCCTACAGCTTTTTCTCAGGTAAGTTCACGTTGAAAACACACTACAAGCTTTCATTCCATGTAGACTACATGTTCGTACAAGCGAGCATTGAATTATGCTAACATGCGCTTTTGGTATAAATAGTTCAATGCCTGTTTAGTCCTATGTGCGAGAGAGAGAGAGAGAGAGAGAGAGAGAGAGAGGGAGCGAGAGAGAGAGAGAGAGACAGAGACAGAGACAGAGCGAGAGAGAGAGAGAGAGAGAGAGAGAGAGAGAGAGAGAGAGAGAGAGAGAGCGTGTGTTTGGGCGAGATGATCGACTCAGGACTACTTTAAATAAAACAAAAACTGAATAACTTCCGCAAGTTAGAGCTTTTGGCCTTTGAAGAGTCTAAGACTCAACGAACTGATTCATTTTATTCTATTAGACTTTTTTACCACCTCAACCATCTTATCATTTTAGAGCTGAATACAGTATTGTAATATTGCAGGGTCCCACGAGAATTTCGCCATCAACCGTACTACGGGTTGGATAACCGTCAACGCCCCACTTGATCGTGATTCAGCCAGTATGGCCAGCAACGGAGGTGTCTACGCTATGTATGTCCAGGTAAATTTTAAAAAAATTACTTTGACCCTTTATACCTGGTAGTTGATTTCTTCTGGTTTGTTTAGAAACAAGTTCCCCTTTCTAATACCAGGCATGGCTAACCATTAGGTATTAGGTGATCATGATATAGACCTAGGCCAATGTACTTAAGAGTGATGTATTAAAAAAACACTTAGCTCCTTCCTTGTTTCTAGCGACCTATTATTTATAATTGTGCTACATATACTGTTAGATTTGAGCTGTTTTATTTTAGCATGTAAAAGTGTACAAAAGAATATTCTTTGCTGTCAAACAGGCAACAGAGATAGACAAGCCTGGACAGATCAACTACGGCAACACTACAGCGAAGGCGTTGGTGACGATTGCTGTGCAAGACGTCAACGACAATGGACCGGAGTTCAGCTTGTCCCACTACACCGCAGAGATTCAAGAGAACATGCAGAACGGAGTGCCTGTCACATTTCTCACCGAAGCCATGCGAGTTTCTGACCCTGATCAGGTAGGTTCAGTGACATGACACAATGCTGAATGCTCCTTGAAATGCTCTTTGCGTTAAGTTCAGCTTTAAAATAACCGAAATGGTTGGATAATCCAATTTGTTTGACTATAAAGTTTGGTGAAAATTCATAGGAAGTGTTAATTCTTTTTAAAAGGTCGACTTAGTATAACTTCGTAGTGGGAATAAACTCGCTAGAATATTTGTCAGTTGTGTTGAAAATTGTCGGGATTCAATAAAATCTCAGAAACAACTTTGACCTTCAAGTATTGACTGTGATTAACCTGATGTATATTAACTAGCTCAAACATCACGTATATGTATGGTCGACGAGGATAGAGCAAGAAAGATTGTCCGGACGCGAATAACAATGTGGAATTTCCCTGCAAAAATTCTGAACGTTGCACGAATCGAAAGAATTTGCAATGAATTCGTATTACCGTTTGTGGAACTGCCCTTCAGTTTGTGAAAAATGTTTTGCCGTCTATCAATATCTGTTCAAGATCAAGGTCACTTTTGTTTGTTTGACTGACCTTGCTTGCAACTTCAGTTATGAAGATCATGCCCTGTGTACAGCCATTTATCTGGCTCGCTCACGTTGCTGGAAGTCTATAAGTTGTGTGTGCGTGGGTGTATGTTTATGCGTGTATGTGTGTGTGTACGCGCGCGCGTGCGTGTTCCTTTGTTCGTACGCGCGTGTATCTATGTTCGTGCGTGCATTGTCATCCTGCATTTTTACTCACACCAGTTTACCTGTGGTTTATCAATCAGGGAACCAACAGTCACTTTTCCTTATCGGTGCAAAAGGGCGGACAGCCATTCTATGATTTCAAAACTCTCCCTGCAGAGGTTTACTCCGAGTCTACAGTGCTCATCCGGGTCAACAACTCCAACGCCCTTGATTATGAGAAGGAGCACTCCATTGTCTTCCAGGTGAAGATTCTTTGTTTGTTTGTTTGTTTGTTGCCTTTTTTCGGGGGTTGGAATGGGAGTGGGGAGAAAGGGGGGAGTGGGGGATTTGTTCTCACATCCATATCCCACCACTGCCTCTTTCATCCCTCCGAACAATTAAAATAACGAAAAGGAGTAGGTCATGGTTTTCCAGTTGAAGATTTAAGATTTGTTTGTGCGTGGAACACCTCGTGGTGTTTGTAAAGGTTCTCTATACCAAAGCTTTAAATGCGAACGAGAATCGAGAGACTAGTTTTCTCTTCTCTTCAAAAAAATAATTGAAACTTTGTGTAGTATTTTTTTTTTTAAATTTCACCCTCTTAACTTTTTAGTCGTTTTAGGTAACAAAATAGCAGATAGTTTGTTATTTTCAAATGAAGATTTAAACATTTTGTGGAATTTTGTTCACTTGATTATTTCCCCCCTAACTCCCCCCCCCCCCCTTCTCTCTCTGTCTCTCTCCCCTTCTCTTCCCCGCGCCCCCTCATCGCTTTGGATAACGATAAGAATTTGACTTAAAAAAAAACAACGTTTAAACAATTCTTATTTGGTAGTCACTTGTAAAGCGCTGATAATTCATGCTGTCACAGCCATGCTCACGGCGATGGTTTTTATTTGAATAAACTAAAGAACTCGGCCGCTCTGTAAGGACCGCATGAAATGTTTCCGAAGGCAGCGAAAGATCACTGGCCACACAGTCTTCGGTTTGTTTCTTTTGTGGGCGCTCAAAAGTCTGTAGCATTCAATTCCGTGTGATATGAAGTGTCTTCAATGCAGTTGTAATGAAGATGGTGCTATCCTTTCAGATCGTGGCCAGAGAGATAGAAACTGCAGAAAAACGGTCCAGCACTGCGACAGTGACGCTGAACATCTTGGATATGAACGACAACACCCCCAACTTTACTCAGACGCAATACGTATTTACCGTTAACGAAAACGCTACTGTGGGCACTAGCATTGGCAACATCTTGGTAAGTTTTGCGAGAACAGAAAAGTAGGCTATTACCATGCAGTAGAGAATGGAACACAAAAATGAGAATAGATTTATTATAAAATACAATATACAATACATTACAACACATCTTTATGACACTCCCCATTTCCATTCACCCCAACGCGCTCCTCCACCTCGATCCAACCTCCCATCCCCCCCATCCCCTAAAAAAAAGTACATTTAAAAAATATAGCAGTCGCAGAAATCACGTTTTAGATTCATATACATTAAGAATATACAGTAATCTGCTTTCATCTACATTCCATCACACTCATGATAAACAATATTGCAACTCTTTCCTTCTCTCTCTCTCTCTCTCTCTCTCCAACACACATTGACACATATACATGTCGTAACGAAATCGTGAAATAGCCGAATTTGTAATTCGTAAAATCGTCCGCTGAGTTGCCGATTTCGTGAAATTGGCAATCTCTTGCAGAGAACGCGAATTTGGCAGGCTGTTCTGACTTCGTGAAAAGGCTTTTCAAAGTTGACAAATTCGTGAAATAGGCACCCGATGTCACGAAGACGGATGTCGATTTAATAAAATCGACGTTTTTGGCCGATTTTACTACGTTGGCAACAATGAACGATATTGTAAAAGCATTACAATGTCTGACATCATAATAATTACCTGATGGATAGTATCTGTTCGTGTCTTTAAAAATATCCATGCACTTGGTGTCTGATCTACTTTTTATTGTGACAGCTGAGTTCCAAGTTCTTTACTTTAAGTTCACAGTTGCCTGTGCTCAAACCGCCCGAGACGCCCACCCGCAGCCTTTGGGCGCATGGTCTGACACCCGGACAACTGAGCCCTATCCTGGCCAGCCAGGGATGGGGGAGAAGGACCAAGTGCATGCTGGGTGTGTTTTTGTTACCGGCACTCACCCGTGTAGGACATGAGCGTCAGGATCTTTAAAGTCCGTTATGATGGAATGCATGCGACACACAGACTAGACCTCGGTTTATACTCTCATCCGAAGTTGATTAGCCTTGCATGAAAGTGAACTGTTCTCTGTGGGCAATGACTTCCACGTGCACCACTGATCTTCACGTAGAGTAAAAAAATCAACTGAAAGATATTCACTCTTCAGTTGCCTTCCAAAATATATCCATTTTCGTGAAATCGGCTGCCTATTTCACGAATTCGTCAACTTTAAAAAGCCTTTTCACTATTTCGATAACTGCCTGCCGAAATACGAAACCGGCAACTCAGATGCCGATTTCACGAAATCGGCAATGTTACGATTTCGTTACGACCTACATATCACAGCTGAGCAAGCCAAACAGTTGCATGCCTTGTTATATATCTATGTATATACCCCCGTTGGGGTGCCGGGGATATCAGTATAAATAGTATCCCCACTTTCTGGAAATTTAGTGCTTTAAATTCCCACTGTCGTTGTCTTTCTCATTTGCTCTTTCTCATTCCTGCTCTGTTCTATCAAACTGCTATACTATCTTCTTCTTCGCTAGACCAGTCATCTACATTTTTTCTTGAAAACTCTTCCAGGACAAGACTCCTTATTTGTGTGTGAGGTCTGTTGGATCAGCTTGGGAATATTTTTGACGCTTTCTGCCAGGTGGTCACTAGGGCTTCCTATAATGTTATTATTTAGCAATGTAGGCATTTTATATGTATGTGTTTTGTTGATAATTTATAATGATGTTTGTATTCTATTTTGTTTTTGTAAACGGGGGTTCGATAAATTAGAGTACAGCCTCAGCGTCCCCTGCGTGGGATGTTTTTATTGTAAAGTGACTGGCTGGTGGAGAGCTTTCAGTTTTACCACTGGGGTTGTTTCAGCAGATCTTTTATGCGGATGAGGGGTTGTCCGGTCCTGATTTGGCTCGGAATATGGTTTACATATCCATACAATGTAAGAATCTTATGAAGCGAAAATATAGATCTACAACACATCTGTAATAGCATCGCTGTATAATTGCCATGTATGTTTGATTTTTTTAATTTACTAAAATAAACATTTTTCACATACATATACATGTATATTATGTTTTGTTTAATATCTAATATGTAGTTTGGTGACTTTTGCAGGCCGTAGATAGAGACTCGGGGATTTATGGTAGCATCAGTTACTCTATACGTGGAGGAAATAACAAGTAAGAAATAAGTACAGAAAAGGCGACCTTATCATCGCCATTGTCATGATCGTCGTCACCCTTATCGTTAACGTAGTCGTCGTCATCATGATCATCATCATCATGATCATCATCATCATCATCATCATCATCATCATCATCATCATCATCATCATCATCCTCATCCTCATCCTCATATTATCATCATTATCACCATCATCATAGTCTTAGTCGTAATCGTCGTCGTGATTATCAACATCATGAGATCGAGAGACGTTGTAATCTAATTCATCCTTAACATGCGCTGGTGGATCCATCCCCATTGTATGTTATACTTCATTCTGTGAAAGAAATACGGCTAGACACTATGTTTTTTATAATGGTCGTTGTTCGCGCTGTTGGTGACAATAGGGTTAGACTACAAAACTGCTAAATAAATGTAAGCAATTCTTTCTTATTTTTTGTACGTGTAGGTTTGATATACTAAACAATCAACCCTTGCATTTATTTTTCTGTTTCACACGCGGTTTATTATTAAGCGTACTACGTCCATTTAGTACTTTTTGTACCTCTTGTCTTGAAGGTTTCGAGTGGACGGACTGTCCGGCATTATGTACGTGAATGGAAAGTTGGACCGCGAGACCACCAGCATCTATTACTTGTCGGCCGAGGCTATTGACGGCGGCGGCTTGCGGGGACCCACAGAGATCAACATCATCGTTAGAGACGTCAACGACAACCCTCCTCTCCTCAGGCGCAGCGAATACGAGGGCGTGGTTAAGGAGAATGTTGCAACGTTTTTGAGACCGATCGTTGTAGAGGTAGGCGTGATGAAGCTAAAGCTTACCTCAAACCAAGTGTTAGAGATTCCAACATAAGTGTCAGAGATCTCAAATTGAGTATCAGAACCCCATAAAGCATATGCGTATGCCTCAGCCTATATACACAATTCGTTGTTTTATTTGGTTTTTTTTTTTGTGTGTTCAGGCCACAGATGAAGATGAGCCATCAACAGTGAATAGCCAGGTTCATTATCGGATTGAACACACTCCTTCGGGCCTAGAAACAAACTTCTCTATCAACGCTACAAGCGGAGTGGTCACTCTGCAAAATCCGCTGGACTATGAGAAGCTGGACCGTGCCTTAAACGGCGAGGTCATATTGGTGGTTGCCGCGTACGACTCTGGAGCGAACGGGACTGCTTTGTCTTCTACCGTCCAAGTTATTATTACTGTCGAGGTGAGCGATTATTATAACTTTTGGTTTGTATTGCAACATTGTTACTAGACTTCCTCATTTTAATTCTGTGCAACCCAAGAATGTGTAATTGTTTGTTTGGATTTGTATAATGACGGGAATTTAGACTTCACCACGGCGATGCACCGATTTATAAAACCAGTATGGGACAAAATCATCGCGAACTTAAACGCTTTCTGAACTGGGACGATTGTCATTGTATAGGAAAATGTGGTTTGAGAACCGTTCAAGGCGTCAGACTTGTGCATTTTAATACTGTGTACCAATATTTATTTTGTTGGACATGACAATGCTGCCGGCGTGGAATTGTGCTCGTAACAGGTCGATCAATAAATGAATCAATAAATAAAGGTGGTTTTGATGGGGGTGAGGGTGCGTTGGATAGATAAATCATACGATTTATTTGGTGATTGTGTGTTCATAGCAAAGTCAGACACACAATTGCAAAACTAAAACAGTACAGGATTTTTAGGCTTATAATTGAGCATGTAACGCGTTCAGAGTGTGTGTACGTGATGTTTGTTTTGTTTGTTGTGGAAAAAATAAAATTGGCTTGAACGGAACAAAATGGGAATTGGTATTACTATAACTGTGCTATAACATTACAAACCTAAGCTACGTTGTCGTTAATCTGCTTGGCGGTTCTTTCGATTTCAAGCTTTTTTAGCTTTTACATTCGATGGGATGTAGACTGCTTGCTTGATCTCTTATATGAATAGGTTTGTTATTTCTATCGCAGGATATCAATGACTTTCGGCCTGTCTTCAGTCCTACCGAGTATACAATGCATATATTGGAAAATGCATCTGAAGGTTAGTTCACAAACACAGTTTCAAATGTATACTGCCTGTTTCTGGCTGAACCCATTCAGATAGCAAAGTGAACAGCAGACAACATTACGAAACAGTAGGCTACTCAACTCTTTTAGTGATTCAGAACGGCGCTTTTCTCCGTTATGATTAAATGCGGTACTTGCGGAATGGCGAGTTATTATTGTGCTGTCGCTCACACTTTAGTACCAGCTCCAGCTGTTGACAACCTTTAAAAGCTCTCTGTATGGTTCAGCAATGAAAGGGTTGATAGACTTGTATTAATCGCTCATTTTGGTTCAAAGCCCTATTTCGATACCAACATAGTATTGTAAGCAGGTGTTAGACTAATTATAGACGTATTGATACTTCATCTACACGAAACAGTCGTGTCAAATTGTGATCCTTGTTGAAAAACCCTGTAACAGATACCTCAGTGCTGACAGTTACCGCTACGGACCAGGACGGCACGAGACCAAACAATGAGTTCTTCTACCGTATTGAGAGTGGTGCGCTGGACAAATTCCGCATCGATTTCTTCACGGGCGAGATTCTTGTGGAGTCTGGTGCCAAGCTGGACAGAGAGGAGAAGAGAGAATATCGCCTCAGAGTGTCTGCAACTGATCGCGGCAACGCCCCGCTAAATGGTTTCTGCAATGTTACTATCATCCTGGACAACGTCAATGATGAAATGCCAAGGCGAGTAATGAAGAATGAGAAGGTGCTCAATGATGAATTACCAATGTGTGCTTGTGAGAATAATAATAATAATAATAATAATAATAATAATAATAATAATAATAATAATAATAATAATAATAATAATAAGAAGAAGAAGAAGAAGAAGAAGAAGAAGATGAAGTTGAAGATGAAGAAGATGATGATGATGATGATGATGATGATGATGATTGATGATTGACGATGATGAGATGATGATGATGATGATGATGATGATGATGATGATGATAATTGATGATGATGATCGAAAAAACATCGCCAGTCTGCGTATGTTTCTATCGAAACCAATAATAATAATCAAGATAAAGATGTCATCCGTTTCCAAAGTATCATTTGTAATGCATCTTTGCTGCTACTGCGCTGTTTCTACTACACATTATTTTATAGCTACTGTATTTCCTAACAATGTTCAAATTTCCAGGTTTTCAATCTAATGCTTGAAGTGTACGCCTGTTCACTACGAAGTGATATTAGACAAATACAAACTTAACCAAATGAAAATTCAAAATGTAAATAATCGCTATAGTCTGTACATCTCAGTTAGCATAATGATACTAACAATGTCAACTATAATAGGATTATACAAAATGTCCAGGCTTCCTCAAATCAGTGACACAGTATGCTTCCTGCTACTGCTTCTAATTCAAATTCTGACATAACTGTATATTTAATTTTCCAGGTTTGCTCAGTCTAGCGACGCGGTATCGGTGTTGGAAAATCTTCAAGTGGGTCGCAGTGTGTTCGGTTATGTTGCCACCGACACTGATGATGATAGCAACTTGCGGTACACGTTGTTGAAGGACCAAGTCAGAGCCCTTGATGAGACTGGGGAGGTTGTGAATGTTACTGCCACGGGAGTCAAAGTGAGATACATTACTACACTTTATCATTATATTTCTATCTTTATGAAACGCTCTCAATATTTAACTCAATCACCATCATTTCCTACACCCACACGCCCAAAATAATTATAAGATATTAGCAGAAGCCATGCATTTGATGCATCGTTCATCAGCAGTTATTATATTCTGTTCAGTACACATGATGTGATTTATTACAGAATTACTTCGACGTTCACCCTAGCAATGGGACTATATACGTGGCATCTGCTCTTGACAGAGAAACGGCCGAGAGAATCATTGTCAAGATCGTAGCAGAGGACTTAAACGCATTGGACCCACCTCAACAGTCTGCCACCGGTAAACTTAGTCCTGTTTCAAGTCGATTCCCATTAATTAATGTATTTGATCCCATTGATAACATAAGGTTTGATGTTAGCGTTAGATTAGCAAAAGCTTTGATTGATTTTCCAGTGGCTCAGTTAATATAGTTAGGTATTTTATATATGTATGTAGGCTTATGTGGTGCGAATGTGTGTGACTGCGTGCATACGTCTTATCATCTCGATGAAAAAGAGGTGAATAAAACCACCAACAACCAACCTTAGTCCTGTATTATCGTCTGCTATTAACGTATTTTCCATTGTTGATGTCATTGATGTATCATTATCCTCATCATTGTCGACCTAGTAGTCATCATCAACGTTGTCGTAGTAGTTGTCGTCTACATCGTCGTCGTCGTCATCATCATCATCATCATCATCATCATCATCGTCATCATCATCATCATCATCATCATCATCATCATCATCATCATCATCATCAATATCATCTCCATCATCTCCATCATCATCAACATCTTCCTTGATCTTATTGTTCTTATTTCCATGTCCACACACAGCTACCCTGACCATCACCTTGTTGGACTACAACGACAATCCGCCCACCTTTTTGCCCACTGACCAGTTCCACGTCAACGTGTCTGAAGCGGAGAACACTGACTCGGTCATCCTCAGAGTGCTGACTACGGACAGGGATAGGTCCAAGCAGGCTACCTACGGGCTGGCTGCATCCCCAAATGATGTGAGAGGGCTGGGATCTTTCTCCATTGATGCAGCTACAGGTGATGCGCTATAAACTGTTGCTTCTGAACAAATAATCTTCCTTGGGGTACCGAGCTAGCAGTTACTTTTGTTAACACGTTATACTGGCATTTCAAAGAATAGACCCCCACATATGGGACGATCAGTCCATCAGAATTACTATAACTGCAGCACGACCTCTTTGAAGTAGGTTTAATGGTAAAATACATCTTTAAATTAAATATTTTTCTATTACAGCCCCGGGCA
>CM072512.1:52403532-52453532 GCA_036898135.1 Oncomelania hupensis | reverse complement strand
ACTTTCAATTTTCTTTCCTATACGTACTTATCATCATCATCATCATCATCATCATCATCATCATCATCATCATCATCATCATCATCATCATCATCATCATCATCATCATCATCATCATCATCATCATCATCATCATCATTTTTTTCCCGCCCAGGTGGATGAAGATGCCAGCGTGGGGACGATGGTGTACACAATTCTAGCACACGACAACGACGAGGGAGACTATGGGTTGGTTTTCTACAGTCTGGAAGGCGTCGACAACAACGAAGGAAAATTTGCGATTGACTCCAGCACGGTTAGTGACTATTTGATCAGACTGATTGACATACAAGCAGGAAAACAGGAAAGCGACAAACAGATGGACAGACGCATGCTTTATGACATACTTCTTAACTGGTTGTTTCGGTCGGAACGGTATGCAAAGTGAGAAACAAGAACAACCTCAAGGAAATGCAGAACAAGGGGACTAACTCGCCAAGTTAATGCGGCAATGTCGATGGGCTCTATAATCACAAGTTGCCTCCCTGCTTCAGCGTGAGCGTATTCAGTTCTGAGGCTGAGCTGATGTGACCTAAAAGTATTCTTAGGCTGTGGCACGTTGTAACGTGAACAGCACTACATAATGCAGAAAATGTTGTAGTATGTTGTAGTCAAGACAGTAGGAGAGGGAGATAGTGACTGGCAAACAGTTTATTGTATTTTTATTATAATTTTTCATGTATTAATTAATGTTAGGTTTAGTTTATTATCTTATATATTCACCATGTTTTGTTATTTATAGGGGCGGATTACAGTAGCCAAACAGTTGGACCGAGAAAGCAAAACCATATATAATCTGGAGGTCATGGCCTCTGACAGTGACCCTGATCCCGTGAACCGGAAATCTAAGCGGGCGCAGCTTACCATCCGAGTTTTGGACGTCAACGACAATACCCCACAGTTCCAGCCTTTAGGTTCTTTGCCGACCATTGCCGAAATTGCCGAAGTGGGCAACAGCGTTTTTGCCGTCACGGCACTCGACCCCGACGATGGTAGGCCTGTTTTTTTAATTTTTATAATCTCATCAGTTGCTGATTTGGTAAATGCGGTTGTTGTTGTTGTTGTTATATAGTGTAGTATTTTAAATCCTACTTAGACTACAATGGCTGTATGTGCAACTGCTTTAATTAATTCGATATAATAAACAATGGGAATATTTTAACTGGATTTGGTTTTTTAAGGCTCGAATGAAGTCTTTAATTCTTAGAACATATAGCAATATTTTTTTTTTAAATGAAGCATGTTTATATCAACAGATACATTTTATGTCCGCTTTTATAATAATAGGCCTATAAGCTGTTGTACAGATGTTTGTTTGTTTCGTTTGTTTGTTTTATTGTCTTCTTCATCGAAATGATAAGACCAAAAAAAAAAAAGTTACATAATTGGAAAATGCAGTACGTAAATAAATAAATACATTGCGGCAGTCAGAGTTACTAATTATGCATCATATAAACTGGCCAATTGAAGAGGATATAAACGCTATTGTACAGAATGATCACCGATGTGACATAATTATGTCATGATCGGCTTATTGAACACTGAAGCAGTTTGCGAATACAACTTTTTTTTTCTGCAGACAAACCATTTGAAGTGAAAGGCTTTATGTGTGTACGATGTTATTTGTAACTAGGTGGGAATGGTACTGTGGTGTACGATCTGACATCTGAAATGAATGCTACCATCGGTGGCCAGAACCTCTTCAACATTGAACGAAGCTCGGGCATCGTCAAAGTAGCCAGGGTATGACTGGTTCTGCTTTATCTATAAAATAATGTCATATTTTATCATTAGGAGAAAAGAATACTAATGTCCTAATATGTATAATGATAAGAAAATAATACAATGTTAAATTTTGATATTAAAAAATGGAAAGAAAATAGAACACCACTCAAGCAATTAATAAAGTCTAATGTTTCAGCATAAAAGGTTCCTAAAGTTCAAGAAACAACACAGTTATGCAGAATCCTATATTGTGTTGATGACAAGTCCACTACTGTGTAACAAGGCAGAAGAAAGCTACAAGTTTTTAAAGGAGAACGACACTGAACCGAGAAGGCATCTACGAGTACAAGGTCCTTAATGGGTGTCTAATTGGGTCAATCTCTTTAATTAATTAATTTAATTATTGATCACTGTAGCTAGTTAGTTATTCATGTATTGTATAATTTACTGCGCTATTAATTTTACTGTTACGTTTTCTTTGTTCAACAGGGGTTGCAATCCCACGCAGGGTACTATTACATCACAGTGCGAGCGTCGGATATGGGTCCAGTCAGCAAGTCCACCACGCAACGTTACGTCATCGACGTCTACGATGTCAACAATGTAATTCCACAGTTCACTCACCCTGACCCTGAAAAAGCCGTTGTCACAATACCAGAGGTGTGTGAATTATTATCCACTTCTTTAGTTCTTCTTTCATAATTATAACACAGAAGGAGAAGAAAAAAAAAGAGAAGAAAACAAATAGGTAATGGTTTAAAGATGGGGAAAACGCCACAGACGTATGCATTCGGCATGACAGCGTTGTTGTTTTTTTCCGCACTAACTAAAGCTTTTTGGGGACGGAAAAAAAAGACTTTGTGAATTAATAAGAAGATGTTCTTCTTCTGAAGCAAGCTCGTAATTTTGAAACACTAGGGCGCGTCTGGACTACCATATCTGCTGACATTCTAAGACCGTTACTAGTAATATGTTAATCTGATAAATCATAATATATACAACAATGACTATATTAAAACAAAACAAAACAAAATAAAAGCAAAAGAAAAAATCCTAGTCGTAGATAGCTATAGAATCCGGTACTTTTCACTTTAATTGTTTCGATCGTAGGTCATAAGTTTCAACGTGCTTTGAGAACGGCTTCAGGTGTTGAATTGTTCGTTATTATTTTTTAAATTATTGATCATTAACAGCTATTACGAATATGTTGCATGTATCACTTAGGACGCAGCACCAGGGTCACTGGTGACCAGGCTGCTTGCAGTGGACACAGATACAGGCCGTAACGGAGAAGTGGAATACGGTTTCAAGCCAGGCCAGGACGCCAAAATCTACCAAACTTTCAGTCTCAACGCCACCTCAGGAGAGCTCACCACCAAAACGGCGCTGGACCGAGAAGTCACCAGCGAGTACAAGGTCGACCTCAAGGCCACCGATCACGGTATCCCTAACAATTATTCCACAGCTTTGACCTTAACGATCAGGGTCAAGGACGTCAACGACCAGCCGCCCATCTTCGACCGCAATACCGTTGCAACGCCGTACGAGGTCAGCTTCATGGAGAATACGACATTACAAGCCTGCAGCAACGTCAGCGTGGCCGTGGATAGGGATAGCGAGTTCGAGTTCACCATCATCTGTTATTACCTTGTTGGTGAGAAGGCTAATACACGTCTAGGTCTTGAACAACGTTCTTTGTTTTTTTTTCTTCATCTTGCTGATCAGATAAACCTGGATCTTTGATATCAATATATTAAGCGAAGATGGGATGGGTTTCATTTTAATTTTTTTTTAAAGAAGAGAAGGAATGGCCAATATATGTGTATCACGTAAGCTGTATTGTTTTTTGTGGAGATATTAGTATTTTAGAGGATGTCTATTAAATATATGAAAGAAGACGAAACCAAGGAAGTATCGATAACCTTAATATTCAAAGATAACTTTCTCAGTGTGGTAATTATTTGGTGCTGAGCTTTGAATATGTCGTAAGCTTATATGCACACACTTGTTACAAAATACTTGTATTTGCATCGATAAGCTTATTATTATTTTGGAAAGAACACAATATAGAAAGTGAAAGTATTGATGACAGTACTTTTTTTTCTTTTTTTTTTTAACAGGGGTTGAGCTTGCGGGTAAGTTCAGACTTAGGGCGTCAGGCTTGCTGTGTTTGGACAGTGGTCAGGTGCTTGACCGTGAATTGACCGGTGATTTCACAAACATCGTCGTCAGAGCATCAGGTAAAACCGAACTATCAATACAGACATAATCTACACTATACTAATAGTCATATTCATGTGAATATGGACATCACAATTAAAGAACCACATACCTGCATTATTTTCACTTCATCCCTAACTTCTGTCCCATAGCTTTTTGATGCTTCTACCGTTAGTCGGTCGGTCTTTCAGTTGGTTGTTCAGTTGAAAAGGTCAGTAACTTGCACAATGAATAAATCAGCCTCTTTGTCACGCAACTAGTCATTTGCTCAATAAAACAATCGTCAGGTTTTCTGTTATGTTACAGATTTTCATGACGATGAATGTTATCTTCCAATGCTATATTGGAAAAAAATTGCATACTGTGACGGTACAGAACTGTACCAGGTATAATTCATCAACTGTATTTGGGTATAGATCTGGCTCTTTAGTGAAAGATAAAGAAGGGAGGGAGACGAAGTGAGCCCGGCTGTCACAAGAAAATTGTTTAAGAAAAGAGAGATCCGTAGCGCCTCTACCATACGACCAAAATGGTACAAGGAAAACCTTTCATCTTTGTCTTTACGAAGGGACGTGTTGATTTGTGTTTTCCAGACAACTGCAACGAAGACGAAGTAGCCCCTACTGTAATGCAACCTTCCATGAACAGTCCCCCTGCCCTGTACGATCCTGACAAAGCGGACCGGCTGTGGGTGAAAGTCAACATTCGCGACGTCAACGACTATAGTCCTGTCTTCATTAGAGACGACCTAGCGCTGGGTATCACCCGCGACACCCAGCTTGGCAGGATTATTTACAATCTCAAGGTGGACAGTCTGTCTCTTTAGCTTGCTTGTTTTGTCATTGACCTCCTCTTCCATCTCCCCTTTTGCACATCTTCCTGCCCGGTTTAGTTCAAATCATCATCTTCCTCCTACTAATCGTCTTCTTCTTCTTCTTCTTCTTCTTCTTCTTCTTCTTCTTCTTCTTCTTCTTCTTCTTCTTCTTCTTCTTCTTCTTCTTCTTCTTCTTCAAGTGATCTTGATCGAAATATCTGTTCATAAACTGAACTGAAATGCAGAGGAGAGCATGCTGAAGTTGAAGCTTGGGTTTATGAGTTATAAACATCGACGTGTTTTTGACTAGTTGAATGAATGGAGTCTCATAATATATGGCCTGATACAAGCATTAAAACATAATGCAGCAGCTCGGATTATAATTATTAAATGGACCCACTTTGACCATACCCCCTCAACAGATTCATTTAACATTCACAGAGTATGTTGCCCCACTGAAACAAGAAATAAGCTTGCGAAAACAAAAACTTTTTTGGAAATATAGTTGTTGTTTTTTAAATCAATAAACTGCAGTTTTTCTATTAACAGCAACCGCTAACTACCTTTCTAACGTATCATCTAGTAGATTGGTACCGTTAAACAGGGTAAATCGATTTCTGTCAGAACAGAAATAAAAAATTCAAACTTTAGCGGTAGCCTGAGCAACGAAAGCCCGCTGTATCATTGTTTTATGTGAATTTCAGGTTAAATTCATTTTCGTCAATTGTAAGCAAAACCTTCAAATTGGGGCTCTTTACCATAAAACTGTCGATGAATTTTGACCTCCGAAACTTGAAGACTGTTGTGCATAATAGGTACTCTAACGCTGTCATAGCGTTCAGCTTTTGAGAGCCCTGGGCTTAATATTTTCAACGCACATTGGTATTTCTCTTTCTGCAGGAAGAAGTGTTTGACAGAGACACGGAACAGTGGGGAGTGGCGCGCTTCGAAAACTTGACCAAGTTCGAAGCTAACCCTCCCAGATTGGCTCAGGAATTGAAAGATATGGGGGTGGATTCACCCTTCACGCTGTTCCCTAACGGCTCTGTGAAGGTCAATACATACTTCAATGCCGACATGTCAGGCTACTTCATCGTCACAGTCAAGGTCATCGACAAAGGAGGTCTTTCTGACCAGGCTGAACTCAGGGTAAGCTTAAGTATCTGATTTGTAACACACACACACACATATAAAAATCATATGAGGCAGTATTTCCTATATTTGAAGAACAAGGTTTACCGTCTTACTGCATCAGCGTTAAGGACCAAATGAACTATTAAGCCTTGTGTATTAATGATTTGCTTTTGTTCTTTTCTTTCAGATATCCTTAATCAGCGACTCGCAGCGACTGAAGGTCGTGTTCAGAGAAGGAGTTGGGCAAGTAGGAACATACAGAGCAGCCTTTGCACAGTAAGCAGCATGCGTTAAGCAGTTTTAAGTTGGGCGATGTAGTGATGTACACCGACATTTTAAAATTTGGAAAAGTAAATGTCCTCTTGCCTGTGGGGAAGACGAGACAGATCAGGAAGCTAAAAGAGATAAAACACACTAGATAAGAAGGTTCTCTTCTATACATGTATTTCGCTAAAAAACAAAAAAATTCTGGAGTTAAAAGCCAACTGCGACTGCACAGTATATTATTTTATGTGTTGTGCTAAATGTTCGCCACGCTACTAATTATGTTCTGTATTTTTCTGTACAGGCGAATTAGCGAAGTGACGAAGTACCGCATCGTAGTGGACAAAGTCCAGACACACGAGAATGATAAAGGAGTTGCGGAGAATGACAAGTAAGTGTGTTTCAATAGCTCTGCAACAAACGTAAGCCTGATGCTCTGAAATCCAAATATAACATCTTCCACAAGTCAAATCATGTTAACCCGATCGGGGCACATTCAGTATTGTGGCTTAATGGACACCAGGGCAGGGAGTAGGCTACAAATATTTTGACTATTGCTATATTATACTTAGATGCTACACTTGAGTATTTAAACATATTAAAATCACGTTTTTATTTAAATTTGGCCACGGATGCTTGAAGCAAATTCCGGATTTTTGATTTACGAATACTAAGACAGGGAGTGCATTGAATATTGTTTCATTAGCCACTGGGCCCTAATGCTCTCTTCTTTTTTTTTCTTTTTAGAACTGACATGTTTATCCACGGAGAAGACAAGGTCACTAATGAGATCATTCCAGCTGTGACTCTCCTAAGGTAATTGGCCATTTGTTTCGATGCGTACTTAAAAAAAAAAAGATTTATTGATATGTTAGCTTCTAAAATGCTTTGTGGAGCTGTGATATTTAAAAATACTTTATTAAATTGTTAGTATCTGTAAATTAAATGATATTGATTTGCTAGAATCTTCGGATGTGTTTGCATAGAATGCATCTTGAGTGTTTTATTTGATAGTTTATTAGTGATTATAATAGATAGGTGTGTTGAGCAAAAGCCCTACAGGGGTAGGTCAGAATGCATATAACTAGCGCTAGATGGTTGCTTTGTCCGACCTTTTCAGTCTTAGTCTTAGTCTCAGTTTTTCGTCATTTCATCAGTGCGATTGGGATGTAATAGTGATAATAAATAAATATTGTGTTTTTTCTTTCCCCAGAGCGATCGACGAACTGAGTTCAAACGCAGAAATGGTGCGACTTCTAAACGACTTCAACATTCTCGAAATTCTGGTAAACGTCATTCTATGATCTAGAGACATAGGCACACCAGTTATAAAAGAAGATTGTATTTCATTTATTTAGCGAACGCTTGAAAAATTAACACTTTCCTTTACATCTATGAGACCACAATCCATTTGTCAGGATTTTGTTATTGTAATCCTTATCTTAGTTATAGCAATTCTGCACGTACTCAACACAGCTTTGATTTTGTACATTTTCCTACTGTCATACAAATAGTATGTAACACTTACAATTGAAATAACTGAAGATGGCTCATTTTGAAGTAGGAAGTTACATTTGGCCTATGAACACGACGCAGTACCTAATACAAGGACACAAACTGAAAACATGTTGAACAGTTGTTAATAATTATTTTTCACAATTCTAATTGTTAATATTTTAAATAATCATAATACACAGGAGGTAGTTCTAGTTATGTTTTGAAAAGCTTGATTTAGATCTGTATTATTGTTTTCAGGAAACAAGGACATTAGTATCCGGGGACGAGACAGAAAAGAAGTTACAGATGGCCCTTATTTTGGTGTCCGTCATACTTGGGGTGCTGTGTATAGTCCTTGCCGTGGTTTTGTATTTCACATATAAAAGGTGAGTGGCATATACACGGACAGTTGTGGGGAATCTTCTAGACTATGCACTTGCACACATTCTGTGATGATGATGACAGGAGTGACGACGATGCATTTTGAGCTGCTGCTGCTGTTGATGATGACTGGCAGAGCATTTGCCAAGCTTTATGTTACACGACCATGGTCGGTTCAGCTCCGATGCTTGAATCTTGTGTAACTGGAATTCGTTATCCAAGCAACCCGTTCTCTCAGCAACAAGGCAGGAGTCGTCGTTATGAGGTGTCCAACTTTATTCAGCAAAACAGCATCAACCACTGCATACAAGCTCTTTCCAAAATACACTCTAACAACCAAACAGCGCGCTACTTATATAGAGTCTATCAACAAGCTAGAATGACATAATCAGTCAACCAAAATAAAATTCGTCACAGGAGTTAAGCTTACGCAGTTACGCACTCACTTTCCGAAAAGTACCTTCTCTATTCATCTCAAAGATTCGAACAATTAATCACAATATTTTGACCGACGGAAACAAATAAACATTACATAAGACCCCTCCAGCAACAGCATAAATCAAAGAAAGGTACACGCCATTATCGCACGCCTGGTGCCTGAATACAATAGCCATTTGGAGTCAAAGAGAGCGGCTCAATCTAACACTTTACCGTGTCGTTTGCGAACTAGGTCGATCATTTTAATATTTCTGTATTTAATATTCACTAAAAGTGGTTTCCTCTCCTAATTTCAGATATTCCAGAAAATTAAAAGCAGCGACCGCAATGGCATACGGTAAGCAGGTTTATATTTTTAGCGTTCTGTTATTTAAAGTGCGTCTGAAGTCGAGATAAAAATTCCATTTAAGAAATATAAAATGTCTAACTTAAAGCTTAGAGATTTGTTTATATTATAGTCATACATTTCTTAAAATATTTGCGAAGATTGAATCTAAACTTCGTTTCCGACCATTCATAAGGTTATTTGGAGAACTTATCTCCCTTAGAATATCTAAACAGGCGCAAAAAGAAAAGGGAGGGCTTTGCTATGTCGGCTTCTATTTGACTGGTTCTTGGCCTATTGTAGGGGGTGATGAGTAATTACTTTACAGAAGTACATTCGCCAGTTGACGTCATTAAGGGACCGAATGACGTTTTAAGCTGGGTACAGGCTTATTTAAGAGTTTTTACCTCAGTAATGTGGGTTAATAAACTTTTATATGATTATGCAATCTAGTGTAAAAGTTTTGAAATATGACCTCAGACTCACTCGTTTTACAAAGATTTTTACGTGAGAATCAAATGCTGATAATATATAATGTCAAATTATTTCCAAAAATATAATTTGTGATGAATGATCATATTATTGCACTAGTTATATCGCTTGCTGTGTAATAGCAAATGGCAGGTTCTGATCATATTTTTATTGCCTCCGTTTTATCTTTGTTTCCTTTTCATGCAGTCAATTCAGGAGTTGGTAGGTTTTCTTTGTCTTTCACGGCACGCTATATTTATAGGCCTAGTACCTATTACTGTACACACTAACAATTTAAGTTTCTCATTTTCGGGCGCTGATAATATATAATGTAAAATTAATTCCAACAAAATTGTGATGAATGATCATGCTACTGTACGCCTTTTTGCCTATGCATGCGTCATATTTGTCCTGAACAATACCCTTGATATGTAAGATTTTATTTGCAAAACTTGTCAAGCCTGCCACTACCAAATCCGCCGCATCGGCGCACCGGACTTACCCGTAAATACCTTACAATCGACGCAACTTCTAAACTTGTGACGTCTTTCATTCTCTCTCGACTTAACGACTGCAACTCTCTTCTTTCTGGTCTGCCTGCTTCTTCAATTCACCATCTGCAAAGTGTTCAAAACGTTGCCGCTCGCCTCATTCTCAAAAAGAAAAAAAAATCTGACCACATGACTCCACTTCTTCGCTCACTCCACTGGCTTTGCATACCACAATTCTTTACAAAATCTGTATTTTCTGTTACCAGTGTCTCCATGGCTTCCCTCCTTCATACCCCTCCGAAGGTATTCAACGCTATACAGTACTCCCTCTCGCAACTTGCGCTCCTCTTCCGACACACTCCTTCTCAGGATACCCCGCCCCACAAACTGCCATCTACTGGTTCTAGATCCTTTTCTGTCTTTGGACCAACTGCTTGGAATTCATGATCACTTTCTCCCCGCAGCATACCGAATATCAACACCTTCAAAGCAAACCTCAAAGCTCATTTGTTCTCTAAAGTCTTCTCCTGGTCTGCTCTGTCTTCAAACTGTTTCTTCCATATCGCCTCATTCTTTTTGTACGTGCGTGCGTGTGCACGTGTGTGTGTATGTATGCCTGTGTGCGTGTGCATGTGTGGGGAATCACTTTGTTTCTTATTGCCTCTTCCCCAGTCCGCTTTGATTTGGCCTGCTCCCAGCCATGTATGTATATGTACATGTATTGTACTAATGTTTAATGAGTGCAGGGTTTATTCTTGGCGTCGGTCATCGGTCATTGACGCATAAAAATATGAAATGACCGATTGTTTTGCCAGCCAGCTGGTCAAGTGACCTATTGATTTTTCGATCGGGCGGTCAAACTTTGCGAAAATTTGTCATTTAAAAAGTTTTATACAAACTGCGAACTCAATAAAACTTAGCACAACCATTACCGAAACGAAATTATTTCCCCTTTCAGTATAATACAAACTTTTCCGATTCATAGTTTTCATTGCTGACATGCAACGCGCCAACACATTGACAGTCACAGTGTAGATCTAGTTTGCGATTCCATTTTGTCAACAAACAAAAAATGCCTCCGAAAAAAAAGCCAAGGTCAGAAACTGGCCAAAAGTCGGTAATGGAGTGTTTCGGTTTTGCAAAACCATCGGCATCAACTATGCGAGTGAAATTTCGTCATCACTGTCTCACGTCATACAACCATTATTTAGGATGGAAGCGTCTCTAGTTACCACTAGAATTATCCACACGCTTTGATCGATAGTAAACAACCAACTCTACAAAATTCTCAAATAATATCGACCAACTAAAATTACCAACATTATATAAAGCTTCTTCTAACAACAACGCAAAATCAAATCAAAGATAAATACACTTTATTATTGCACGCTTTGCAAAACAAAACGATCGGATCTATCGTGCGCGTACCATCATGCGCGTCTCAACGTAACAAAGGGCCTTAAAGTATTCAGTTGGGGTGGCCTCGTGACGTAGTGCGTCCATGGTCGTTGGTTTCCTATGCCGAAGGTCGCGGGTTGAACTATTCCCTAAAAGGAGCGAACTGATGTGACCTAGGTCCTATCCTTTCTTATCCTATCCTATCCCCAACTCGAAAAGTCGTGGGGCACCACAGATGATCCGATCATGTTTGGAAGAATGGGGAAGGGCCAAGGCAACAGTGCTTTCACAAGACTACCAACGAGAAAACATCAGGGATGTGTGGGCCATGCTTGCAGCTCACCACTCGGATGAATTTCCAAACCTGCTGAAGCTGGCTGCTTTTGCGGTTACCTGCCCCCTGCAAACTGCTGATTGTGATTCTGCACAAAACCGCATTCTGACAGCTTTGCGGAACAGACTGACAGCAGAAACACAGAACTTGCTGCTTTCTGTAAAGCTTGGAACTGTAAATATAGAAAGAGCGCTGCAGATATGGGCAGCAGCAAAACCAAGAAAACTGTTGTCTCTTTCAAAGCTATGAAAACAGTAATAATTAGCAGACAAATTAAAAAGGATTGAATTTCTCCTTATAACTGTGTGCATCAGCATGTCATTTAAACAATTTAAAAAGGCTGAATATAAAATCGATTAATTCCTTGGCGTTGTTATTTTGTACCATTTGTACTGATAAGCGATCGAATGAGACTGTGTGACTTATTGCTTTCCAAAATGACCTATTGTTTTTCCTGTGAACTGGTCAAATGACCTATCATGGTCACTTTCAAGATTAATCCATGTGAGTGTGTGAAAGTGCGCGTGCGCTTTGAACTGTTCTTTACTAGGAAAAGCGCCTTGAAAATAATAATAATAATAATAATAATAATAATAATAATAATAATAATAATAATAATATTAATAATAATAATAATATTATTATTATTATTATTATTATTATTATTATTATTATTATTATTATTATTATTATTATTATTATTATTATTATTGGAAATGATGAACTCGAATTGATCTATGTATATAGTTCTGTGAGGAGAAACTTTGGAGATCATTATATATATATTTTTTTGGCGCACTCCATTTACCTGTCCTATCCTATCCCATAACTCGGAGGTCGTAGGGGCCAAAGATGCTCGTTTAACCAGCGTACACCATCTTTCTCTGTCCTCAGCAACCCTGATTGATACTGCATTTACCACGTTCTTAAAATTGAGGTTGCATGATGCTACAGGAACAATTGTGGTGGTTCAATCTGGGGAAATCTCAGTCTTGTTCTTGATTGATTAAATTGATTAACAATTTATGATGATGACGTTGATTACTTCTCCAGCCCTCTGTAACAGACAATGATGGTGGCGGTCATGATCTTGTAAGCACAACGGCTGCTGCTGTGACTACTTATATTACTGATGCTGAATATAATCGGCTTGATTAGTTTACATAAATCTTCTTGCCTAACAAATGCTTGGCGAATATGAAGAGAGAAAACCTAGGTGGGACCACCTTGCCAGAATCGTAGCCAAAAACCCGCCTGTAGTACTTTCGGACCAAATTCTGTCACTTATCTTGTTTTTTTACCTGGGTTTTTGACTTTTTGCTTACTAAACATACCATTCTACTTCAGGCCCACAAGATTCTGATTTATACAAAGTGGACATACCAGGAACAAACATGCATTCCTACGAGAAGTAAGTATCATCTCCTTTCTTACTAATTTTTGTTCGCCTACTGCACTTTTTTCACGAAGTTTTCATCTACAGTATTCTTACACAGTCTTCTTAATTAATAACGCTCGGATTCGGAAAAAAATATTTCTTCAAAATTAAAAAAATTCTTCTGGCTTGAAATGTCTAAAATAATTGTTAATTTGTATCTCTGTGAATAATTGTTTTAATTTTGTCTGTCATTTAAAGAGTTTATATTATATTATCACTCGACTGTTTAGTTTTACACTGCCGGGATATTTTTTGTATATCATTATAAGTGCACAGGACTTACATCATGCACTAGGTATAGGCTTGAAAATTCGTTGGTAATTAACTAATATTTTAAATTGTAGAAATGATATGTTTTATGGTTGTATTTAAATGTATTGAGTAACAACAACGATTTCATACATTTTGAGTCATGTGAGTTTCTTTTGAAAATGATTGCTGTATGTTTTAATGTAATCTGCTAAAGAGCTTATATTCTGTCATTGCATGTGTGTATTCCTCAGCATTTAGCAATAAGTAGATAAGCTTCGTATCCCTCGGCAAACGTTTTTTTAACCTGCAGATCCTTGCATTGTTTATGTACAGTTCTGTCATCTTATCTCCATACTATTTATTTCATAAATTTCTATTAGAATTTACACAGTGTGCTGTTCTTAGTACTATACAATTATGCCTAGTTAGCTTACACCACGTTTCGACGCTGTGTTCTAAGTTTGTAGAGTGAATAATTATTTTATCTCCTTCTGCCCGTTCTCTGTAACAGACCTAGCATGTTTGAAGGACAGACAAGATTTTAACCCGTGGGTAAATCACACCATGCATGTTGTCTTGAGATTAAACCTCTTTGTTCGGTGTTGTCGAGTTTTGAAAACTTGAATTGCTACGCATGCAGGCCCAATACATTTCCCATATATAATTCTACTGTTCCAAATATGTTCGTCATGGTCATGACATATGTGTTCACCACACAGTGTGCGTGTTCCTCAAACTTTATCAACAAAACCTTTTTTTTTTAAACTAATATTATTTATTTTGCTGTGCTTCATGCCCTTTAATCTATTTCAGGCTAATGGTTGTTTTCAATTTTTATGAAGATTTATCCTGTCTTTCTCATTCTTTTTGTAATCGGCGTTTTGTATTCTTGTTGATAGTTTGGCTTTTGTCTTTGCTGTGGAATCTCTTAACTGTTTGCAATTCTTCAATAAGTGACGTACTGTACTTTTTCCCGTCTCACATGACCTCAGTTTATATTTTACATTTCCAAAAAAGTTCTCTATATTCAAAGGTCCGAAAGTTTTTTTTTTTAAAAATAAGTGAAGAATTCTTATTACGCAGGATCCACATCTTGCATATTTTATGTCGGAGAGTTTGAAAAATAAATCCATCAGGAATTCGTATCTTGCAGAATCCGACTGAATCTTGCGTGTTGTATGTCTGAAAGTTTGTTTTTTTTTAAAAATCGGTCAGGAATTCGACTCTGGTAGAATCCGTAATTTGCATATTGTATGTCTTAGTATATCAACCCAGTCCAATTCAATATAGAGCTCACCTGTATTCCCACAAGCTTCATATCACGTTGGCATGTTTAAGACGCTCTCATTTTCATGTTTTAAATGAACGATAAAATCAAACTACAGAATTATTTGTAGTACGACGTATTTTGAGATCGCTTCTCAGAGCGAAAAAAAAATAACGAATTTAATTTTTATTTGCTCTCAGTTTCTTTGGTTTTTGCATTTTATTTTCGTTGTATGCGTTTTCTTATCTTGTAAATAAAGGTTATAAAAAACTATATCAATTGAAACTGTTAAGCATAAAATGATAGTATTTATAAGCTGTCGTATACTTCTTCGAATCTTTCTTTTGGCTGGAACATTTTCTTATTTTCTATTTAATTTATTTTTAAATTAACGATTGAAACCATCATTTCATACATCGTTTTCTTGCAAAATGAATGTTCAATAAACAGTGTTTCTTAAGAATTATTATTTATTTTATATTAATAGGATCAATTAATGTCAGTATTATGGAATGCATATATTAAGGTGTCATTTTAAAAGTTGTGGTTTCTTATGTAAACTGTTGTAACGTATTGTCACACTGATATGGTCAGATTTGCTGTGATATATTTCATCAGAATTCAGTGGATCGTGACGAATTTTAATTACTTAATGTTATTGTCAGCACGTAAAGTTGTTATTGTCGGTTTCAATGTCGTACATGTTGTTTGCGTTGTCCTTAGCGTTGTTGACATGGTGTTGCCTGATCTGTTGACAAAGGTCTTCTGCTGAATTCCGTCTGTTGCCTCATTGTGCATGTTTTGTTCTTTACATGAACGGACAAATTTATCAAGTGATACCATATATTGTGACATCACATCATATCACATCTCTTCACCTAACCTTACATCACCTCTTCTCACATCACATCACATCTTAATACATCACAACATCATCTCACATCACATCATCTCCCATCACTTTCTGCCATATCATAATCTGTGTCTCACTATAGTGTGTGTACTGTGGTTATTATTATTTCAGTTCTAACCCAATTTATTTGGAGAAAGTCATGTTGGAAGGAGACGATGATGGGTAAGCTGTGTAATCGACAAGTGTAATCTTGAGAAAAGTTATTAGTTTTGTGTTCAAGAAAAAAAGTTATTCGTATCGTATTTCGTTATTCGTTTTCAAAATGGTATAGGCTTATCATGCATGTGAAAAGCTGCCGATTAAGATTAAGAGTTTTTTAAATGTAAAGTAATGCATGTTCAAAGATGGCTGTAAGTTAGTAAAATTTTAATTTTAAGAAATGCATATTTTCAAATGCTTTATACTCAGTTAAAAAAAAATTATTTTTGGAGTAAAATCACGCGCCTGACAAAATCGTCTGGGTAGGTCTGTGCTGGAAATGAATATCCTGAAAATGAATAAAAGCAAAACAAATGACACTATACGGAAAAAAGGTTAAGTAGGGACAATCCCTTCCCATAATGTGTTACAAAGAGCGGTTTGATAGCCTTTTAAAGTTATTGACCTACTGCCACGAAGGTCCATAGCGTTTTAAAGTGCGCATGCTTAGTGTGTCTTCTACCATCGCTTTGAGCCGTTCGTTTTGATGGAAAGAGCGCTACTTAAGAACAGTTATGCCTCAATTATCGGAGCTACTCCCTATGTTCGCTTGCACTTCAGCACTGGAACAGCTGTTACACACTCATGCATGAAGAATCTGTGGTAGGGAAGTGTTGTGTTGTGTTGTGATAAGCCTATCTCTTTGCATGCCAGATCGTTCGCTAGCTTACGTTGTGTATGTTACATAATGGAACTGAAGTTGAACGTGCTATTGTTACGTTGTAAAATATGTCCAATAAAATGTCATTACACGCATTTGTATTTTAAATATCTTGTATTGGAATTGATATTTAACGAATTAACGCGCAACATATAGAATAATTAAAACGGTAACAGTTACACTATTTTTATTTGTTCGATCTGTACGGCGCATAGGTAAAATATGGTATTCATTATAGCTTTTAAACATTCAGGCCTACATTTTAATTGGTTTTATTAATATCATTATACTCCAAAAAGAAAATCTGTGAATATACTTGCCCTGAAGTTGACATTTTGATTTATCTTACTGTGTAATCTATATGACATAAACATTAACAATGCACTGGTCACTGCTTTCTCTTTGTTCAAACGACAAGACAGACTTGGTATCTTTGACGAGGGTTCCATGTATTCACTCGATTCCGAACCCAGGTGATTTTATCTAAAAAAAATATGTTTTGGAAATTCTTGTTCTTCACTCCAAATTTACCCCTAAACCGTACTATACTAACCCAGTAACCTGCTAAAGTGATTGTATTCTTCTAGTTACTAATACAGTTAGAGACCTATTATATAATTATATATAATAGATTATACATAATAAACAATACCGACTTAATCATTGTTTTATTCAAAAACCCATTTTATTATACTCTACCCCATCCTGGACGGAGAAGTTTTGTTCCTACGCTAGCTATCGTTAATTTAATGCACGTATTTTATATTATTCTTTTGTTACTTTCGACTATTACGAATATCTTTTTCATTTAACTTCATTTTTTTGTTTAGTTTTGTACGACATTTGAAATTAAGGTTAGGGATATTACTCATGCACAAAAATGGACAATCCTATATTATTATAATTAAATTTTACTAAATCTGTGAGTGTCTAAATATTTCGTTGATTGCTGACAAAACTGCTTTATATGTAATCAGTCGTTATAAACAAACACCATCGCATTTATAAATTTAGATTTATAAATTGATTAAAACTAATTCTTTCGTTGATTATATTATTATTATTATTATTATTATTATTATTATTATTATTATTATTATTATTATTATTATTATTATTATTATTATTATTATTATTATTACAAAAGTTAATGATTGATTCTGACTATAGGTATTGGTGAAATTAAAAATATGAATTACTCTTAAAATAATTTTTAGATTATTAAACTTACCCGAAGATGGACTATGTTAACTATCGAAAGATCGATTGAGTATGGTTATTGTAAATTCTTAAGCTTTTAATAAATGATTTCGTTCTAAAGGACAGCCGTTTAATAAATTAGGTGGAGGGACAATTCTTGATTTTTCATATTTTTATACTGTTATTGTTTTCGCTGCGTTAAACTGGTATTACATGTGTTTGAAATGTAAGAAGAGAATATAATTGTTTTACCTTTTATTGTTTTAATACATATTTTATTATTTTACATTTAAATCGAATTAGGATAGTCGTGACATTATTTTTTTTACAATTCATTATTCATTTCATGTCATTAGCACGGCATCAGCTTAGAAACTAACAGGTAAGGAATGTTGATAATTAGACTTTCCGTTTGTTCATAATTATCATCCAATACTCACACAACCATCAAAGATGAAACCCTAATCATTTGTGTATGTTTAGATATTATCTGGAAATATTTGTGAATTAGTTGGGATTCAGAACGAGTTGGTTTTTCTGACTGTCTTCGGGTCCGTTGCACGCCATTTCTCAAGAACAACTGAATGGATTTTGACCACATTCCATAGGAACATTATCTGCCTAAGTGGCCAGCTTCCCGTTATATTATATTTGCCCTACCGCAAAGTCACGGTCGCTGGGTTTAAGTCTTGCTAAACACGTTTTGCTCTCTATTTTTTTAAAATCCGGAACCCATTTTGAGGATGTTTTGTATATTGGTACTCCAACTCATGGCCAATCATTCAGCGTCGGTCATTTGGACACTTCTGTAGGAAAACATCACAACAGAGCGGGCCCAAGAAAATTCACACTTTTGAACAGGCCCTTTTCAGCGATGTATGTGTTTCTGGAAATTCCATTTGAATTGCTTGCCATCTTGTTTTATACCATTGCAATACTCAAGAAACCTTCAGTGTTTGTTTTTATTTGTTGTGTGCGTAATATCTGTGCATTATTTTATCCTCTCCACATTTCTCATTCCTATAATCTTAATAAATTATCTATAGTTCCCCGGAGAACCACGGTATAGTTTGTTCGTCCTTCCTCTGTGTAGAATTATGTGCATGTGCTTGCATTGAGTGGGCAATGTTGCCTGTATTGTTTTTTAAAAAAAAATCTCGGATGGATTTAGTTGTTTCTCCTCCCTCCCCCTGAAATTTCAGAGGTTTAGTAGTTCTCTCCCTTGACATTTCGACGTTTGTTTTTTGTCTTCTGACATTTAAGAGGTTCAGTAGTTCTTCCCCTTACAATTTCAGAGACGTAGTAATTCTTTCTCTGGAAAATGCAGAGGGATATTAGTTATTCCCTTTTACATTTGAGACGTGCAATTGTTCTTTCCTTTTACCCTCGGGTTGAAAAATAAAGAGCTTAATTGATCTAATGCACAAAGGAGTTTTTTTATTTTTTTATTTTTTTTTGTGGGTGGGTGGGGGTGGGGAGGTGTTTGCTTTTAGTGCGATTACAATTGGTTAAACCTGTGTAACGTATTCAGTTTTGTTTGCAAAGTAAGTTCGGTTGATTATTTATAGTTCGAGCTTTTACATATTTACATAGACATACCTTGCATTAATACCTGCGCTTGCGACGACTTTTCATAAATTATTTATTTTCTTGCAACCATTCCTCGCTTTGTAGGCTATTATTGGTTTCCTGGTATCAAATATTATTTTCTTAGTTTGGAATGCAGCTTAAATATGAAATACCTTTCTGTTTTATTTGCTAGCTAGTAGTTCTGTATGTGATGAAGGACATAATGCACCATTTAGTACTTAATTTATGTTTATTTTTTAGCCTTATCGGATTGACAAAATGTGTTTTAAAATATGATTGTCTTGTTTACTTAGAGAAATACTAATTTATGGGATTGCATTAGGAGATATGTTTTAATTGGTTTTCTTCACAGTATTAATTTTAAACTTGCACAATATTTTTATCGGATTTTTTTTAATGGTGACTGACTTTCTTCGAAAATTCGGGTATTAAAATATTGTTACAAGTTTGATATGTGATTTTTTTTAATTATTTTAAAAACAATCAAGTATTTTGTTTTCCTCATTTTTACTTTTTAAAATGTGTTTTGTTTCTCAGTAAAAAGACACGATTTTTAATGAATATAATTAGCATGGAAATTAAATAAAAATGGTAATTATTTTCTTCAAAATAAGTTCATTTTGGTGAGACGTTTTATCTTTCACAAGGTCCATGTTTTGTGAGACTTATTATCTATCGCAAGGCCCCTTTTTGTAAGTTCCTACAATGCCTTTATCATCGGTATGCAAGTCTTTGCTTGCATAAATGCTCATTCTACCGTGTAAGCCCTGTATTGCAGCAGTTTTTTTGGACATTGTATGCTAAAGCACGTACAAATTATTTGTATCAAATTTGTTTTTGAGTGTAATTTTTGGGGCATATTTTGTTCGTAGTTCAGTGTAAAATCCTAATAAGGAAAATATACGTTCGGTAAATATTATGGTGTTAATACTGATGTTGTTAGTTTTAGCTTATAGTTTGCTAATTTTCATTTTATATTTCATTCATCAGCAGTAGTCGACTGTTAATAAGTACTGATTGTTTGAAATCAGAATCGTTCGCTGCAAATTAGCCACGATAGTCCGTTAATCGATATATAAATAAATATCTGTGATTTATGAATGATGTGCTAAAACTCGAATTTGTGCTTGAAATGTACAAGTAATAGTGTCGTTTCAGGCAGACGTCCCTGGATGAGAATGCACTGACGGCGAGGAATCACCAGTCTGCGGCCAACAGACAGGCGCGAGGCTACGATGAACAGGAAGTCTTCATGAACATCTCTCCGACCGAGGATTGCGAGAGCCGCTACAATCAACAGAACCGACACCGTTACCCTCATCGCAACGGACGAGCAGGGGGGCCAGGCACCGACGGCAACCACAATAAGAGATATCTGAAAGCGGTCATCAGTGAGCATGAAACGTCCAGTAACCTGCAAGAGAATGATCTAGCGAAAGGCAGCCACGAGGAAATCAATAAGATGTCGCTGTCGTCCTCGAACACCGCGTCATCTTCCAACAACAACAGCGAAGAGGAAAGCCACGGTGCTGTTGCTTCGCCTGCTGGGGTAGGGTTCCAGCTCAAACCCAACCACAGACAGAAAAAGCCCATACAAGTTAAGGGTCCCTACATACCGAACCCTCCCGCCAAACCAGATCTTCCTTCGAGACCGATCGTTTTCAGCGGCCGTAGCGGCGTGCCTAACATAGGCCAGGACTATGGAGACGGCACTGTTACTCGCAGCATTAATGGCTTGCCGTCCACAGAAATTTGAGTGTAGATTATTAGACTATTTATTGGTAGGCGAGAGCAATTGCATTAATATATATTAAGCGTACAGATACTATGCGTTATTTATTTACTTGCAGTTGAATGTAAAACTGAGATGTCAGACCTCATGCAAGAAAAAAGAAATGATTTCATGTGTGTTGAATTAATAGACGGTGTCTGTTTTGAGATTGTAGAATATCAAAACTATAAATCAAAATGGAAACCATAATTTTGAGCCAATCCTTGGACTCAGAAAAAATGCGTGGCTGGCCTGTAAACGTCAAGCATTGAACATGAATTCCTATTTTTCGACGTTGTCTTACAGTTGCATCTAACACATTGTGTGTGAATTTGCGCTTTTAACTTAAAAAGAACACATTTTATTTTTTGGCTTCAAAGGGACATCTATTCACAGATTGATTTATTTATTAACATGACGTGAAATACTCGTCCACTCTGTTGCATTTATCGTTACTCAATGGATACATCTTTTACGCTTCAGAAATATCCATTTTCGAAAGGCAGAGAGAGCTTCCGTCGATTCTCGTTTCTCCACAGTCGAAACTGAAAAGTTGTGAATACTGGACAGTCTTACAAGACTGTGGTGTACTAATTCAACAATAGTTAATTACTAACCACATTTCATTTGTGTTAGTAGCATTTCTAAAGTGATTGTTTCCAATGCAGTGAATCATGTTTTGCGGGAAGGCCATAAATCTTTGTCAATCCTTAAGGTTCATATTGTTTTCTTCTTGTCAACATACTGTACGGTCGTTATCAAAATCATTACTGTTATATATTGGTGCCGACACAGCATAAGGACCAGCATAAACAATGTGTTCGAATAATTTTTGTTCTTTTCGACAATTACTAGAAAACTGATAGTGATTGTTTTCGCTTTGTAAATGGATAGAGACTAATATTTTTAAAGGAAATTTGAAAGTATGACTAGAGACCGCGTTGCGTCGAGTTTTATGTAAATGAACTGAAGGTAGGCTGCGTGTACCAGTTTGAGATCGGAGATGTATCCATGTAAGAAAAGTCGTCCAATGACAACATATTTTTGAATAATTTTGTGTAAAGTGTCTTCAAATAATTATGTGTTCTGGAGCTCAACTGCAAAATCCAGCGGCATTAAAAGTCCAGTTCTTCATTGTGAACTCGAAAAAAGGTATTTTACCCTCAACACTTATCAGTAGAAGAACATATCATGGAAGAGGGAGGTTGATCGTTTTTAAATATCAGTGGCTTACTCATGTCTCTGTGGAAAAATCATGACCACCAATAAGAAATGCCAAGTTGTTTCTGTTGAACAGTGTATTTCACAATAGTTTGTGAATACTAAATCTAAGTAAATTTTGTGGAGATTTTGTTCAAGATGGTTAGATTTTGAAATCTTGGTCAAAATATTTTATGGAAATTGAAGTTTTTAGAAATTGTTTCGGCTTTTGAATATTTGACTTTTTATCCAATTTGCTGGTTGATTTGCATGCGTGGACCGATTGTTCACACACTCTAGATCCTAGGCCTTCTACGAGTGCCCAGTACAAAAGAAGAAATGTATGCTTACTTAAGCTGGCTATTTTTTGCGACTGGGCTTTGTTTTGCCGTTGAGTAGGTGGGATGGGAGTTGATGAGCGGGTAAAGGGGAGAGGGGGGGGGGGGAAGGGGACGAGGGAGGGATTGCATTCTTGCAAGCTTTTCTACAAACATTTGTCACTGAGTGGTACAAACTTGTTGTTTTTAAAGATCACACTTGAGATTTGATTCTCAAAGCTTGCTTCTTGTGCAAGTTTAAGAAGTTGACTGGTGTATTTGTGTGGATGGATGTTTATGTGTGAATTTATGGACTTAATGACATGAAATTGAACGAATGTGGTTCCCCTTCATTGTTTTCCTCTTTTATCACAATACTGTTCTGCGAAGAAGCGTGGCTGTGCAATCATGTGTATCGATAAAAACAAATCTAAGTCATTTTGGCAATTTGTATTTAAAAGCCAGAGTATTTATTTATCTATACAAAATTGATTTATATAATTCTGATTAATTTTTTGCGCGTTTTGTTTTCAATTACCGAATACAGAAGAAGCAACGTTGTCTGAGTGAACTTTAAAACATTTATCATTGCTTTGCTTCTATTTTATAGTAATAGGTTAATATTTATGTTTCAAAGGTTTTCTAAACATTGTATACTATAATTACTTTAATAGGCGCTTACAGTCTTGAAAACAATTTTATTTTCATTTGTTTGCTTTGGCTAATATGCAGTTTTGCCATTTGAAATAATTTTGAATTTTATTAGCAGTCTGCAATGGTGATTCAAATTAAAAATTAAAAAATGCGATATATCGATGTGATACTGAACTCTGGGCCACATTGTGTAATGGCTGGCAGAATCAGCTTAATTTAACTAGCAATTTGTGCGCATTGTTTTTCCCGAACTCAACTGTAGATACCAGTTAGAAATGATTGGCCGGTTCTCTTCCATCTTGTTTTTGGTTGGTGCTGCATTGCGGCTGTAAAGGTCTCGCTAAAAAAAGCGACCCAATGGGGGTTTACCTACATGGGGGTTTACATGTCTAGTCTACAAGCCAGTCACGTCCTGCCAAGTTTTTTACACTCCAAAATCGCATTTCCGATACTTTGAATAATGTTGTCGGCTAACATTATGGAATGTAGGACATGCTCATGACTAAATAACGTCGATGCTCCCAAAAACTGTACGTAGTTACGTTTTCTGATGCTCCTTTGTTATAGTTGTTCACTATTGTTTCAGATTTGTTGACTTGATGATGTTGTTATGAATGGTTGGACATTGTTTGTCGACATATCATATAGACTTATTTTCACTTCCACCGATATAAGCTACAACATAAAGTCTTTCACTGAAAAAGAACCTCACATATCATATTATAATTGCATTGTAAGACCTACTATTTATTTGTTACACATGCGAGTGCTTTTAGATGTATGTCGGGTGGACTACAGAGAGAAGAGGGAGAGAGAGAGAGAGAGAGAGAGAGAGAGAGAGAGAATTGAGCCGGTAGTGATTCTGTTTTCTAGAAAGCACTGTTTCCATCATTTTGTTCATTAAATTAACTTAAGTGTTATTCTGTCAAAACAATGTTTGTTATAATTTTAAAGATTTGAACACATTTTTTTCAGAATGTATTGATATAGTATGCCTGCCCATAATCCGCCTCCTCACAGATTAGACGCATTGTTTATTGTCCGCCTGTATTCGTGGAGTCGGGTACAGAGGCGCTTTTCTACTCGAGGCAAAAAGCAGTGGTGATTCAGTTGGTCCGTGCCATCACACAGTGCGCCAACTTGAAGCAATCCTAAAAACTGAACTAACGTTAAATACTGTACCAACTTGATAATGGTATAATGTAGTGTAATAACAGTTGTAATGATAATAAGTTTATTTAATTTGTTTCTCTTTTTATTTATTTTTGGGATCTATCTGAAAGGCCTGAAAAACAAACTGTAATACTTTTAATACAGCATTATAATTGTGCACTTTTTTCTTTATATATTTCTTTTTTTCACTTGATTAAATTGTGCTCTTTGTGTTTTTTTTTGTTTTTTTTTTTTATTGCTATAATTAATTAGATTTGATAAAAACCTGTCCATTGCATGAACCAAAGCATGTATTATGCATATTTGTCGTTATTAATTTAAAATAAAATAAAAACTTGAAGAAGAAAATAACGATTCAGTTATTAGCTGCTTATTGCGTCTTGGGTTATATTTATCCTGGCTTCAGCTAATTGCTTTGTAAGTTTACCTGATGAAGCTTGGTGGCTAGGTCCTTGAGCTGTGCGTTGAAGGTAAAATGCGCTATGTTAAATCACAACCCCAACATACTCCTTTTATTATCTCTATACTCTACCCCGAGTACCTCAGTTGGAGTGCCGGGCTTTTTTGTATAAATAGTATCACCACTTCGTGGTAATTTAGTGCTTTAAATTAAGCCCACCACTGTTTTTGTTAGTCTCATTGGTTTTTTCTTGTTCCTAAGGTGTTCTATCAATCTACTATTTTCTTCGATAGACCAGTCACCTACCTTTTATTTTAATACTCTCCCGAAACTCCTCATTTGTGTATGGGGTTTGTTGGGTGAGCTTGGGGATATTAAACGCTTTCTGCCAAATGGTCACTAGGGCTTTCTATGGTTTCGTTATTTAGAATGTAGGCATTTATTTGTATGTGTTTTGTTAATATTTTATAATGATGTTTATATTGGTTTTTGTGACCGGGGGATCAATAAATTAGAGTACAACCTCCGCGTGCCCTGCATGGGATGCCTTTATTGTAAAGTGACCGGCTGGTGGAGTGCCGTCAGTGTTACCATTAGAATTGTTTCAGCAGATCTGTTATACGGATCGGGGGCGAGTCCTCTTTCAACAAAGTTTTTGGTCCTGATTCGGCTCTTTGCTGTCCGCTGGACCCTATAACCAATGACTAACTAACTAACTCTGCCCCGAGTAGGATAAGCGTGCACAATCCCCATCTCCAACATTTTCTAGATACTGGGTTAATGGTTTAGATTTTCTCTTTTGGACCGCTCATTGTTGAAGAATGTTTTATTTTTTTCTTCTATAATTCGCTTTTCTAAAGAAATTGTGTTCATGGTCACCTGTGCTTTTTGTTCCATAAAAAGTTTAAGATTTAGTTTTGATGCATGTTGTTACGGGTGTGTGATGTGTAAATTTATAAGCTTTACATTCACATGTGTGTCCATATTTAATGTCCTTTAGTAATTTACTTTTACTCTTTTCTTGTGTAATGTGATGCGTGTTCTTGAGCGAGTTTGTTAAAAACAAAATCACCTTTAGATGTGGAATTTTGAAATGAAAGAAAAAAAATTATTTCACAATTTTTATTGTTTTTGTTTTCTGGCTTTCGCAATCTTGAAGTCTTCACTCAAAATAAACTCTCAAACCAACAGGGTCGGATTTTGTCATTGCTGAGGGGGAGGGGAGCGCACTCTTCCCCGAAACCATTAATGCGAAGTGGCGAAGCCACAAGCACGAGCCTGTGAAGCAGGCGATTGAACTAGGGGGGTCCGGTGGCATGCCATCCCCCTCCCCCTTCTCCCACCAGGAAAAATGAAAAAAATAATGGTTAAAATCTGTGCAATCTGGTGCATTCTGGGCATTATTTTGAGGACTGAAAACAGAATTGTTTTGTGCTAAAAGTCCTCTTTTAGTCCCCATCCCCCTCCCACACACGCACACACCTCCCTCAATTCAATATTTCAATTCTAGGTACTGGCTTTGGATATCCCTCTGCAAACTCTGATGATAAAATTTACAATAGCAGAACATCTTGCATAAAGGTTTATAAAAAGACAGGTAAGGTTACTGCAAATAAAACAAGAAATAGCCATTCACATCAGTTTTATTCAAAACTGATTTGATGCATGTACAAGTTTGGTCACACACACAAAAAAAAACAACAACTGGAGCACTAAAGATTAGAGGTACACACACGCTACAGATTATGGTAATAACGAGGTAAATTCCTACAGAAATCAGTTCAGTGTCTTTCACACAAAAGGTGCAGATAGTGCTTAGAAATAAAACTGGATTTGTTGTAATACTTCTGTAACATCTTTCTTATGCACACACAGTGTCTTCGCGCATATCCGCTAGAGCATAAAACAGAAACCTATTGTTCTATCAGTCTAACAGTGTCGTACACTGGCTCCCGATCTCAATGTCTGTTTAGCCTTGTCAGGCTTCAGTTGGCTAACCTATTGTCGCACTTACACTCGAACGGCAGTTAAGCTTACTCGCGTTTACGCAACATTATCAGGTCTTTAACACCTTCGGGCCCTCCTGCTCTCATTGTTAAAGTGTTAAACATGCCTAACTGCACGTGTATTTATTGTTTTCTATTTACACATTGTTAAAGTGTGCATAAGACTACGAGCAGCTTGGTCTGCCACAAGCTTGAGCCCACAATGCGCCACTTCAGAGTTCCGGAACCGGCTACTGAACTCTGACAATAAGTGGTCCAGGAAAGGCACGGCGATGCTTCGTCTGTAGTACTCCTGTGCTGTGTCTGCAGGCTGGCTTGGTTTCTGTGTCTGTCTGTTGACTGTTCTTGGCATTGTCACCTGTTCATTGACGCTTTCTGCAAGTGTCTCAGCCTCAGTGAACCAGACTGCGAATGTGTCCTCCAGGTCGGCGCGAATGTCGCTCAGTGCACTGGCCACTTCTTTAACGTGTGCATATGCTTCGATTATGTCCCTTGTTTTCTTTTGAAGACTCACTGACAAGGGTTTGATGTAGCTCAGGCTGTTTCTTGTGGTGACAAATGAAACCAAGAACTCTCTGCTTGAGATGGCAACTCTCAGTCCCCGACACTTAATCAGTGTGCCACTATCCCACTCACTTTCTCCAGTTTCCATGTCAGTCAGGCACTGGTGCACATAGAGGAAGAGATCTGTCAGCGTTTCAAACAAACTGTGGGTTTCAATACACCTCATAGGGCATAGGTCGACCAGCTTCTGCTTCCTGGTGACGTCACAAACATTCAGAATGCGCTCCAGGCGCCTTTGCCTCTTTGGTGAGAGCGCGAAGAAGAGGGCAAGCTCTCTCACAGTGCCATACATGTTCCTGATGCTATGCACAGCACAAGTTTTGACGATGCAGAGACTAAGGCAGTGGGCGGCACAATGGAGCATAATGGCCTTTTGGTTCAGATGCATAATCCTTGCTTGCAAGCCTTTGTACTTACTTGCCTGCCATGTTTGAACCGCCGTCGTAACCTTGACCTCTAATATCCTCCACCTGAAGACCCCAGGTTCGAAGACAGCTAAGGATCTTCTCGATCAGCGTCTCCCCTGCTATTTGTTCGCATGGCACAAAAGCTATGAACTCTTCCCTTATGTTGTTGATGGATAACAGCAGGTTGCTCCCAGTTAGCTAAGCATCCGTCACTTCGTCAACCAAACTGGAGAATTGCTTTGCCTCTTTCACTACGGCCAGAAGTTTCTCTATGATGTAATCACCGATCAGCCTGATTATGTTATTTTAAGTAGTCTTGCTGACCACTGGAATGACCACTACCTTCAGTACTGGACTCCAGATAGTTTTGGAGAACCGTGTCTCCCGACTGGATACGGACTCGAATGAGGGCGTTGAAGTTGTTTTGACTGTCAAACTCGCTATCTTCGTTTACAATTCCATCATCCCTGTGCCCTCGCAAAGGAAGGCCTTGCCTACCGCAGAGATGCACAGTCTCAACAATGCTGCGTAAAACAGCTCTTTGTCCATGATCCTCGGAATACTCGTTTGGTTCACCTGAACATCGATTGTTTTTGTTGGATTCTTCATGCTCCAAAGAAACGCTTCAACCTTTGTCATTGCCACTTGATGGGACTCTGCCTTCTGGTGTTTCTTCATGTCTTCATCGGCTCTGTACTAGAGTCTGTATGGCTAGTTTACCAAGACACCGAGATCTTCCCGTATTGAGAAACAGGCACAAGCTGTACAAAACCCACCGTCCTGCTTTGGCGAGTAGCAAAGCCATCTGTACTCTTAGCCACTCTGCACGAAAGCGACGCTGTCTGCCGCGTATGGTGGTAACAGGGAATTCATGACGCTTTGGTGGCTGCCAGTGATTTGTCAAAATATCCAGCTTGGTTCCATCTGACATGCGTCTTTAGCCATGGGTATCTAAGATCTCTGCAATGTCGACTGATGCCGGTGATATAGTGGCAAAGCAAACGTTACAGTTATATTATTATGGCAAAATTATCAAAGCAAGTTACACACACACAGATGTAGGCATGCATGAGCGCGCACAACATGCACACACAAAACATGCACAAGCACAGGCACACACTGCCACACGCACACATACACACACACACACACACCACAGAAGCTTAGCTTGATGAGGCTTCTGCTACGAGCGCTCGGGTGGCTGCCGATGGGTCTGACAGGGAGGAAGATGTGGTCGCTGTGTGCTCAGTAGAACAGGTGGCTTCCCCAGAAGTAAGAGAATGACCATCATCTGCAGGCAGTATGACTTTAGCAGACCTAGGACTATAAGTGGCTTCTAAGATTTCATCAGCGGCTACAGCAACACGTACCGTATCAGCACCATCAGGCTCTGTCAAAAAATGAAATCTGAAGTGCAACCCGGTGCAATGCGTAAGCACTAGGCTCATAATGGGAAGTAACATTTGCTAGTATTGAGAAAAATAACTTGTGTGCAGTTAATATCCCTGAACAGAAGAACTAATAAAAGAAAAAAATGCGAGAATAAAGTAGACCGATTTTATTTTAATTTTACTGAATGAAGATATTTCACTATGCCAAATGGTGTGATCTATGAATTTCAAACTGCACTGATTAATCATAAAATACATACAAGAAAATACATCCAGACTGTCTGCGGATGTTCCTCCAGCTGTTAGGTCCTGTTAGGGGACCTGTGGATTGGTCGGCTGAATCGCTTGAGCTTCATAGCAACCATCACTTTTTCTCTTGTTTGAAGTTGTATCCCCCCAACTGTGTAAGCAACACGGTCATTCATTGTCAATTAATCCAAAGATAAAATTTCTTACTTTAAACAAGATTATTAGGAACTAAATCTTCCTCTAGAAGAAAAAATCAAACTTGATAATGAATGGTTATGATTTTTTTCTCACGTTCAAGGTTTCTCGATTTTACGATCAGACTCTGTGACTGTGAGTGCGTAGGGAAGAAAATAAAATCAAGCAGCCAGCATCATTCCCTTTGATTCAGCGAAAACCAGGCCCTCCCAAAGACCCGCGGAATAAACTCAAGAAATATAAAAACCAACATTAACTTACCTTCCAAAAAGCAGCTCAGCTTACAAGATCCTTTGGCATTAGATGCTTATAAAAGCCTTTTCCTTGGCATTATTTTGAAAAAAAGTGCATATTGAGCGCGTACGGAAGAGGAAAAACCACGTGCCAGCCAAAGAGCTTTTCCCGGTGACGCTCTGGGTATAGACCATGTTCACACAATGGGACCAATGGCGATTGAGATCGTACTCATAAATAACAAATCAAAACCATTGAGAAGGAAACAACTTTTTGCACCAAGGAGGAAAAAGCGAAATGTGCAGCAACTGTTTGTTTTCAACTTCTTTTCATGGATACAAATTTTATTTTGCAAAAAATACCCGTAGATCTAGATCTGATGAATAAAAAAAAATAAAAATAATAATAAAAAAATAATTTGAAGGTACATGAAACTGTATGGTGAGTGAGAATTAGTATAGTTTTTTTCTTCTTCTTCTCCTTTTCTCCCTCCTTTTTATGACCGCCAGGGGTGTAGGTGTGTGCACGTGCACAAGTGCACACCCCCAAAATCCGCCCCTGAACTAACCATTCATTCAAGAGTTCTCTGTGAAAAAAAAACAAACTATTTTGTCGGAACGTACCAACTAATAAATCTTCGTTCCAGAACAGCAAAAAATGAATGCTATTCAACCAAAATAAAATCAAGCAATTAAGATCTCAAGATTTTGAAGACGTAAGGTAGGAAGAGGAGAATATGAAGAAGAAGAAGAGCAGAAGAGGTGGACGAGGAACATAAAGAAGAAGCGGTGGAAGGAAAAGAGGAGTAAGAACACGTATTATACGATGGCGAGGACAAAGTGCAACTATAGGACAACTAGTTGTATCTTTAATGTCATTTAGCGAACAAGTAAAATACTCACATCACTTAGAAGAAAGAACGGAAACAAACTACTTTAATTATACGAAGTAATGTTAAGAAACATTGGACGGATAGTATAAATAAATGCGTGAATAGTACATGAAATCACTTTAGTGCAGTAAAATGGGACGAATTTGTGCAGTTGTTGCAGCGTGTTTCAATCGGATGCTAACGTTACCGATAATATCAGATTAATAATAACAACACAGAAATGTCTAATGGAATGATCATGTTTTCATTTTACATGCTAAATCACGTGCTCACCCACTAATCCACCACAACAATCCCACCCCCAACCCCACCTCCACAGGCGCGGGCGTACCCACTAGCTCTTACACCGTTCCTTAACCCAACTGCAAGCCAAGAATATAGGCAGATGCACCTAATCAAAACAACTAAGCTTAAATGGCTCACATGCTCATCAAGGAACTCGCAATATTTAACATGAAAATGACTGTCCAGAAAAAGAAGCTAAACGGTGGCTCTAAAATGCAAAGTAATACTGACTTTGATCTTTATATGCTCTTGACCTTGACTTCTGGATCCAAATACAATCATGTACTATCAGATAAACTACAGCAAAAGTTGTATTACCGACCTTGACCTCAGTGACCTTGACCTTGGGATGACTTTGACTCTCACGTGACCTATCAAGCGTGACTGATCAAATAACCCAAAGTTGTTGCATACCATGGGTTAAATAAAGAGCCATTCCAATGTAGGCCCACAATGACCTATTTTTTGTACGTTTTTGCAAGACCTAAAATGATCTTGACCTTCAAGATCAACGCAAAAACGTAAAACATATGAATAGATCAATCTATCATATTTAAATACATGAAGTTTGGACTTTATATCTCTTCATAACTTAGGGTCAAGGTCACTTCAAAGTACCTATATTTAACCGACTTTGGACAGCTCCAGTGACCTTGACCTTGAGGTTGACCAAATTTATATAGTATGTTTGTCTTATTAATATCTTTCATGCCTCAACGAATCATAAAGTCAATATTAATAACCTACCAAAAAGTGAAATTTTGTTTAAAATTGTCATTTTTTGAGTAATTCGATGACTCTGACCATGATCATTTATGAAGGGATCATGAGTATACACCATCTGATCAACTTTGGTTGGGATAGTTTTCCTGAGGGTAAAAAGATAGTTTTTATGTGGGTACTTAATCACATGGGCATCCGCGGCAATATTGCAGTGGACAAACCGGCTAAAGAAGCCCTGCATCTATTTTTCCCTTCAGAGATTTTCAAATTGGTTCCATACTCTGACCTGCGCTGTATGACTGGCTCGTTTTGTAAACGGCTCTGGCAAACCGAATGGTTTAATCAAATAAATAACAAATTATTTCAAATTCTTCTAGATGTGTCTGCTTCTTTGCATAACTTTTAGTCCACTCGCAAATAAGATACTGTTTTGGCTCGCCTTCATATTGGGTATAAGCTTACCTATGTCGCCCATAGTTTCCTTTTGAAAGTTTGTTAGTTAGTTATTCATTGCTTACAGGGTCCAGCGGACTGCAAAGAGCCGAATCAGGACCACAAAATCGAGACCACAACCTCGCTGATCCCCATAAAAGATCTGACGAAACAACCCTAGTGATAATACTGAAGGCACTCCACCAGCCGATCACTTTACAATAAAGACATCCCACGCAGGGGATGCTGAGGCTATACTCTAATTTATCAAACACCGTTTACAAAAACAAAATAGAATACAAATATCATTATAAAATATCAATAAAACACATACATATAAAATGCCTACATTGCCAAATAATAACTTCATAGGAAGCCCCAGTGACCATTTGGCAGAAAGCGTCCAATATTCCCAAGCTGATCCAACAGACCTCACACACAAATGAGGAGTTTTGTCCAAGGAGAGTTTTCAAGAAAAAAAGGTAGGTGATTGGTCTAGTTAAGAAGAAGATTAGTAGATTGATAGAACAGAGTAGGAATGAGAAAGAACAAAGGAGAAAGACAGCGACAGTGGGAATTTAAAGCACTAAATTTCCAGAAAGTGGGGATACTATTTATACTGAAACCTCCGGCACCTCCCACGGAGGGTACTTTTGAAAGGAGAAGAACCATCGTGGTGCTTTGTTTGTGATAAGTCCTTTTCCGTCCGCCATTTCATGTCTGAATGTGCTGATCTGGTTGATGAAAGTTCGATACTTTTTAATGAGATTTTTTAAGGTTAGCAATAGTAAACACTGTTTCAATTTTTACATGGTGTTGGTTTGTTTTATCGCATATAGGTCATGTCGTCTTGTTTATATTCTTAGTTAAATTTTATTAGTAAAACTGGTTTTATTTACATCTGTTACCATATTTAAATATTAGCAGTTTATTCTGATTTTGATTAGTTTTGTGTGGTCATGATTGGGCTCTTGGCAGTCCGCTGGACCCTATAAACATTGAATATCAATCTGTCTAGCGGACGGCGTACAGACGGACGGACGGACGGACTTTTTTTTTTCGATGTTACTTTTGGACTACTTAGGACTCCACTCGCACATATTTGCAAAAATCGGAGTTTTGTTTTTTGTTTTTTGGGGTTTGAGTACATAGACTCACATTGCGATGCATACGAGTCAAAAAGTAAGTATAATTAATCACACACACACGCACACACACACAAACACGCACACACACACAAACATACACAAACATACACACACAAACTGCTGTAATAGTCTCCCGATACAATTGATTGATTTATTGTTGCTTTAGGTCCAGCGGACTCTTCCGAGCCAAATCAGGACCGGACAACCCCTGATCCGCATAAAAGATCTGCTGAAACAACCCCAGTGGGAAAATTGAATGCCCTCCACCGGCCAGTCACTTTACAATAAAGACATCCCACGCGGGGGACGGCTGAGGGTTGACCTCAACTACGCGAACCCCCGGTTACAAAAACAAAATAGAATACAAACATCATTATAAATCATCAACAAAACACATACATATAAAATGCCTATAGTGCTAAATAGTACAATCATAGGAAGCCCTAGTGACCACCCGGCAGAAAGCGTCCAACACTCCCAAGCTGATCCAACAGACCCCATACACAAACAAGGAGTCTTGTCCAGGAAGAGTTTTCAAGAAAAAAGGTTTACTATGACACCTTAATGATTGTGAATATGACACGAGCACATTAACGATTCATAGTACACTCACTCGTTTAATATGAACTTAGGTCGTTATAAATCAGTTGTAAGCCCAAAGCGCCACAATCCAACCAAAACGTTAACAACAATATTCTGTATCACAAAAACACAAACAAGAAACAGTGACAGTGTTACATTGTAACTAACTGTAACATGAAAACGCGTATTGCATGTGGTATCACAGATGTTCATGCATCAACATATATAATACATCACACACAATGATATGTTGCTTTAAAAAAAAAACTTTTCAACATGATTGTTCTGACTCCACTATTATCAATGAATATCAACAAGTGACTTTCCAGGAAGAATAAAATATGAGACACAATTGTTTCCCAAATTACGTCCATGGAAAACCATTTAACATTGTAAAATGTTGGTTGGTTGGTTGTTTAGTTTCTTAACGTCTTCATAGAGATGATAAGACGCAGGCATGATTGTCAAATATCCTTTTGTAAATGAAGACACACCAAAATTATCTTGAATCTTATACACAATAAGACTGATCTGACTCGACGTAAAGAGAAGAAAACAAACAAACAAACAAACACACACACGCAAAAACAGTCGACATTTTAGTTCCAACAGAACAATGAAAAATGTACTATCGACGACTTAATGTTCACCTCTTTGTTGTTTAAACAGGAGAGTTCTGACTCAACTTATCCTCTTATAAGAGGGGGAAAAAAAAGGAAACACCAACACAATTATGTCTACGTAAGGTCTTTTTGTCAGAAAAAAAAGCGGTTTTAAGATGAGAGGTGCAGAGTCACATGCATGTGATTTCAAAGCAACCCTCTGCTTCTATCACTATGCTTGAATGTTAATGCAAGAGAAAATGATAAATAAAACTAAAATACAAACAAAACAGATCACGACAGGCACTTGTTACTCTGTGTGCTACTTGTTCGTCTATTGCTATAGTTGTCCGGTAGATATTGAAGCAATAATTTGACATTTCTGGTTTAAATTGATTGCACTAAGCAATAATGTGAGATAATTAAGTTTAAGTTACGGTAGGTAAAGCCCAATTAGCACAGTAGAAGCGTAATCATGATTTTAATAGGTTGCACATTACAACAAAGTACGTCGACTAAGCTTTATGTGTGCAGTCCTGGCATTAATTTGTTTCATAATTTTCTTTTCATAACACATGACTTAGGAACAATATATACACAATATAATAATAGAAGCGTAATTAGTACGAATTCACACAGCACAGATGTCTACACATCTAGTGTCATCTATTGTTCTAGGAATTCTTCAGGGTGGACCCCATTATGCATTTGGGAAGGTAAATAATAGATGCATAAAATAATGGTCATCTAACGTCGATGTTTCAAATCCGATGACAAGGTGGAGCATTGTTTTCACATTCGCAAGAAAAAGACGACTCTAGCTCGTCCCTGTCTTCGTCCAAACCACCTACACAAACAGGATCCCCTAGCAGCACGCTCAGTTCCGTGGGCGCGGCGTTGTCATAGAGACTGACACAGTTGTCACGGCGATGACCTTTCAGTAATGGGGCCAAGGTCAAATTTGATTCTGTGGGCACGGAGCTGGAGGCCGAGATTTCGAGGACGGTGAGATGATGATTGTTGAGGTTGTTGTTGCTGCTCTTGGCGCTAGAACAGTCTGTTATGGTAGGCTCGGAGCCCGAAAGTCTGCTTCGTCTCTGCATGGCCTCCTTGACAGTCTGGAGTCTGCCTCTCAGAGACGTCACGCCGTTGATGGGATCGCCACCGCCCGCGCTGTTGGCCCTAATATTGTCTTGCGAGTCTTTGAAAAGGTCGTATACTAGAGGGCCACCACCGCTGCCACTCTCTGTGGACAGCTTGACCTTTAAGCTGCTGCCCCTGCCTAGGAGCCCCGTGGCCGTTCCTATCGTGTTTGCTCTGCCTCCTCCCAGTCTGGGAGAGTAGATCGGGGAGTGGATGAGCGGCTGGTGAGGGAAGCTCAACAAATTCTGCCGTAAGCATCCTCCCGCGGCGGAGGAGGCGGAAGAGACCGTGGGAGGCGTGTACGGCGATGCTGAGTACATTGACTGGCTGGTGGTGTCTCCTTGGTTGTCCGACGTCGTGGTCGCTGGTGATGGTGACGACGTTGCTGTAGCTGTGCTCATTGCTGGCATGTAGCCGAAGTGACAGTCTAATCTCCGCAGGCGCTCTCGCCGTATATCCGGGTTCTCCCCTGTCAGCCAGTAGGTCAGAACGTCTCCTTTGCCCTAGACGCAAACAAATACACTAACCACATTAGATCTTCAGCCATAACACAGAGGTGAATAGACGGTAAAATTAAATAATTAATATTATAAAACGTAGTAACAATAACTGGCATAACTCAATAGGAAATCAATGTCCAAACTTCATTCACGCTATCATAATATAAAGTTCAACAATTATATTTTGACGCGTAGTTGAAGATATTGAACTTCAGCCTTTGCGATGCTTATTCTTTGTACATGAAAAGAAAATATAGACATGCGTACCTTCATATTTACTAACCCACGCTCTTGCAAGATGTAACCTCCCAATCTTTCCAGGATGGCTCTGCACTCCTTGCTACTGTGAACCTTCAGTGCTGAAATGAGATACAAAAACAACAATAATTCTACAGTCACCTATGTTATCTTCTGCATCATCAGCGCGACGCAACCTCCACCACAGCCGATGCCAGCATCACTTTTTCCCCACCGTCACCGCCGTCACTATATCGCGTTAACATTTGTGCTAGTCAAGTCAACAAATTCCACAACAAGCGGGGCAATTTGGTGTGTCATAGTGGTTAACGAAAGATTGGCTAGTATATGAAAATTGTAACAAGACAACAGAACACGCCTCCTTTGACATCTTTGCATGCACACTCTTGTATTTCCACTGGTTCCCCCCCCCCCCCCCGCCCACCCCGTTCATCTTCTGCCCTCGCCCAACAGCTAAAACTGTGTAACAGCTTTAGTACACTGTGCTAGGTGTAACATCACAGCTGGACCGAATGTCGTAGCTGAGCCGGGCGCCTTTGCGCATGCGCCAGGTCAAGTCGAGCCGGAATTTTTACAATGTTCTTAGGCGTCGTAACCCTAACCCTAATCCTTACTAATGGACTACGATAGCACTGTGCAGTTTGAATTTTGTAATGCGTTTTAAATTTCGACCAATCAGAATGCTCTCAGTCGCTCCCAGTCAGCTGGCGATACAATGCCATTTGACGATGTCACATAGGTCTGTGCACCTCACGCGTGTAGACCGAAAGGTCAGACACTTTAAAAAAAATCTAAATTATTGTATTATATTTTGTATCCACACTGACACATAGAGGTATGTACACACAGTGTGAACTTCAAACTAGTTGATTAATCAAATATTATTATCATTTTTGGGAAAACGAATCAATGGTTCTATATACTCACGTTCGCCGTTGGTCTCCATCCTGGAAGCAGTGTTGACGGTATCTCCGAATAGCGTGTAGCGAGGCATGGTCAGTCCTACGACTCCAGCCACGCAGGGACCTACCGACAAAGTAATAACTCAATAATGAATTAACTAAAAACAAAAGAACAAAATGGGAAAGAGTAACTGTTGCAAATACGGCGTCAAAAACCAGGTAGAATTATACTCTGCCGTGTGCACACTGCGTAGCTGAGACCAGCCGAGACTTTACTTTTGCCTCTCACTGTGAGAGGTACTCTACGAGTCTCACTTACCGTGTGTACTGTGTGTTGGCCAAAAAAAAAATGCAAATCCTGCGACGCTAGCTTTTTTGTTGTTGTTGTATTTTTGTAATAGAAGAACATTCATGAGGCACTAACCAAGTAGAGTGGATCCGCGATAGTGAAAAGAAAGTGAATCCTCATCAGCACAGGTCAAGCGATTTATTCTCAATCCGCAAAAAAACGAACATGTAAACTTCCATTAAATGGAAACGATTTAGGCCTAAGATAGGTGACATTTCCGCATATAATAACATTGTCCTATATCAATGTCTTCCCGATTATATTTCGATGTAAATGAAGATAATATAGGTTCGTTTGTCCGGGGTTTGGGAATAATCCATTTGAGCGGCCGATTCGTTTGTCCAAAGACGGAGTGTGATTCCCACCCTTCTATCTATAATACGTGGCTGTACCCTACTACTGCTACCGGTATGCTATCGAGGATGTACTTAAATTTTTTTGCTATTCAGAATCCATTTTACTTGGTTAATTCGTTCTCCTGTGGAAAAGAAACCAACATTTTGTGTCTCAACGACATGCGTTGTCTGTTGTGTTTTGATTTGCCCGAATCTTGCATTCTAAGGACACCTAACATTCAAACTTCGAACAGCAAATGCGCCTCAGCGTTTTCCTTATGATGATTAAAATGTTCACTTTTGAATTTGACATTAAAAAATACAAACAAAAAACTTGCTTTGTTGTTTCATTCTGCTACTGAATATACGGAAAAGGCTCTACTTAGCCTACTTACTAGACAAACGAGTCTATTTGACTGATCAAATAACTGAACAGGCGAACACTTCAATAAGACATTTGACCTGAGAATATGTATTTAGATCTAATACTACTGTAAGAGGTATAAGGAATGTACTTTCCAACAAAATCACATTGGAAAAGCTATTATTATTATTATTATTATTATTATTATTATTATTATTATTATTATTATTATAATTATTATTATTATTATTATTATTATTATTATTATTATTATTATTATTATTATTATTATTAAGGTTGTTGTTGATGCGGCGGTTGTTGTTCATTGTTAAATTGTTTTCGCTGTTGTTGTTGTTGTACTTTATTATACTATCCAATACATGGAAAATTAGTATGGCGATAGAATCTAGAGAAGGCAGACTCCTACTGACCAGAGTGAATGCCGATGCGAAGTTTCAGCGTTTCATCCGGCCTGTGTCTAATTTTGAACGTCTTGATGGCCGACAGCAACTGCAGCGACATGGAAGCCACTTCGCCTGCATGAAGATCACCATTCTTGACAGGCAGCCCGCTGACGACCATGTAAGCGTCACCGATCGTCTCCACTTTGTACACGTCATAGTTGCGGATGATGTCATCGAAGGTCGTGTAGAGGTCGTTCAGCATGTCTACCACCTGTTGGCGGATACACTTAGACACTTAGAAGTGATATATTTGGTGACGGTGGTATCGCGAAAGCACACAAGTTCTGTTTATATATATATATATGTGTGTGTGTTTATATAACATTATGTAAAAACAAAAAGCAAAAGACCAAGAGCAAAACAATTTAGAAGCTGTTCATAGTTTGGAAAAAACAAGTTCGCAAACAAGGGAGGGCTACCACCTTCAAATATCCTTCCTTTCTATCCTCCTAACACACTCAGAAGCACCAACATTATTATTCTTCCATCGTCCTCAGACAACTAAATGAGTTCCTTTTACCCAGAAAAACACAAATTAAGCAAATTACCGACCCGACCCTAGTAGACAGGTTGATAAATGTCGACTACCTGTTCCAACGTTTACAACGAGACAGATCTTTAAAACTACATCGACTTTTCTGTAATAGCATTCAGTAGCAACGTGCAACATCCTGCGATTTGTTAGAAGGAAATAAAAAAACAACACACAAAGTAATAAGACTACAATGTCGATTTTGTTTTAATCGGATGCTTGGGCGACTACCGGTAATGCAAAGTGGATGTTTAGGATGTGTGGGGCGGGTACCGGTCTTTTAATTTCAACAGCCAATGATAAATTAGTTAAGCATGGGAAGTCTCTCTCTCTCTCTCCCTTCCTTGTGTTTCTTCTTGCACCTTACTCTCTTCCATCCTCTTCTCGCCCCTTGTCTCTCTCTCTCCCCGGACCCCAAGCCTTCTTCTCTCTCGCTTCCTTTTAAATTGGCCCGCATCAATCTTTCAACGAAATGTCATGTTTGCAACATTTCCCCTACACTGACTGCAAGGAGCTAACACGCAAATTCTCGAACACTTTGACATTTATCTACAGTTCCAGTTTAACTCCCCATCTGACAAACATATATTTGTGCATTAAAACGAATACACCAGTCAACGTGTAAAAGGTTTTATTCGCGTTGGTCCATGCCTAAGTAATCGTTGACAGCTCTACAGCCCCTAATAGGCCCAAATATGTTAGCATGGGAAAAGGCACCGCTTGAAATTAAGGAAAGAAGATGCTTCAGGGCCAGGAATTACTACCATTAAACTCCGCAAACTCCGACCCAAACTATAACCTTGAATCCCAATCCGTAGAACCTAACTCTAACCTAAAACCTTCTGAGAATTTTTTTTTTAAAATTATGTCATTCAATAAACTATGCTCCTGCCTATTTCACTGAGCTTGTCAGCCTCGACGTAGGTTCCGTTCTGAAACACAGTGTAGACTTGAGCTTCCCTGTGTCCGCACAGGCCAGCCGACACAAATAAAAAAGACTCTAGGAATGCGCTCTTTCACAAATGCGGTAGCACACCTCTGGAATTCCCTTCCCATAGTCCTGAAACAGAGCTCCTACTTGGACAGCTTCAGAAAAAAAACCAACTAAAGCTTGCCTGTTTCAGAAGCTCGATTTAAAAACAAAAACGGATAGCTGGGACACTTCATGTGCACACTGAGCACGAACCTATAACATGAAGTTCTGCGTCCTACAAATCATCATCATCATCATCATCATCATCATCATCATCATCATCATCATCATCATCATCATCATCATCATCATCATCATCATCATCATCATCATTAGCATCATCATCATCATCATCAGCAGCAGCAGCAGCAGCAGCAGCATTATCAAGATTGAATGATAAATGTCGTCGGGAGCCTGAAACCGGACATTTCATCTGCCTATCGTGTCAAGCTAGCAAAAAAAAAAAATAAATAAATAAATAAATAAATAAAAAAGCGTAAGAATTGGAGCATTTCCGAACCTGTCAATCATGTCTTGGAAATAAAGGAGGTGGGCACGGGGGCAAGAAATATGCTGACGTTACAAATTCGGTCGACAATGAAAGCTATTTACGTCATACAGAACAAAAAAGTAACGTTTTTGTGTGACAAGAGAAAGTGGGTAAAGAAGAGGCAAGGTTTCTTTCTTTCTGTCTTGTTTCTTTGTTTATTCAATCTTTCATTGATTCATGAATTTTATTTACTTATTTATACTTCGAGACATGTTCTACATCCTTCCCTGAGCTTGGGTATTACGAACATCAAATTTAATAAGGTCCAAGACATTAAAGAACTATAATTATGTTGTATTTAAAATAACGAATTTATAGTAAGAAATTGGTTGAACGACAATCATATTTCACCCGATACACATTGGTCGAACGCTACCAGAAGCATGCGTTATTAGTCGCCTCAACAGGCGATAAAGCATGCTCCCATGCTTCAGAGCACTGCTTTCTAAACGCTTCAAGCTCTATAGTCACGGAAAAGGCGAAATTTCACTGCAGTGAACTCATGAAAATAGAAAAATTTAAGTTTCGTCTCCTCTAGGGTGTCATGAACCGAGCAGTTTACCCTGCCCATTGACTATTTAGCCATGTGTAGTATTTGTAACAGTAGAGAAGTTAGACTATTACACAGCAGCAATTAAATTACACAGCAGACCACACACCGCGAGCCACCCACACCGCAGTGAGTCAGCACTTGAGCTTTGAATCGGACCGTTTTAACCAATCAGAGCAGGCCAAGTGGGTAGAGCAGTTTTGACTGTGTCAGAGCCTAACACAGTTTGAATCAGTCGTGTGTGAGACGAGGAAGAAGTAACATCTCCTTAGCTAGCAGAGAACTATCTTCACTCATAGACCAGGAAGCAGGACTTAGAATCTCAGAATTCTATTTAGTCAACACGGGCCTGAACTTGTCAAACAGGTAAATGAACACACTTCTGTTTCATCGTGATATATTTATATTATTGTTGAAATTATGTTTGTGGAATTTGCTATGCATAAATGTGAATTGTTAATCCGAATTTGCGGGACCACGTGGAAGAGCCTACCACGAGGCGAAACACGACCGGTTGCGCCGCCATGTTGTATCCCGTACGGAACCACTGTTGTTTAACTTATATGTATGTTTGCAGACCAGTGGCTGTACCACTGAATGTTTATATTATTATTAATTCTGTATGTGTATAGTTAGACACGATTTATATTTATGTATGTATAGGAATTTAGAGTGAGATTCCAGTGGAACCCGGAAGTAGCAGAATGTTCGTCGCTTATGTATAGAGATGTGGAGCTATCACTGAGGGCTACTTGGCTTTCAGTGAGACGCTCTGCACAAACCGATTATTCAGGGTTATGCAGAATTTCGTCTCTTATATTACAGACGAGCAGGCGAGCTATCCCGAGCTATCCTGTGCACCCCACTCCACAGAAACGACTAGTTGGTTGAGGAGACTCTGCCGCACAAGCCGGAAAGAGCTACCTTGAAAAACCCCCTACAAGACCCCACAGCGTGGCAAGGGAACCCAACTACACAACTACCCAGGTGGACCAGAAGCTACCTCACAGAAGGACTTCGCACGCTCCATCTAGCAGTTAAGTGAACACGCCAAGGTGCACTTAAACTGATCATAACAGGACCACAGTAGTCCAACTCTTCAGAAACTGTAAAACGGACCACAGTAGTCCAAATCTACATGAGATATACTAGCAAAGTGCCCGAGGAAGATAAAACAGCTGCCTAGACTATCAGCGATCGAACTATTAGCAGTGACTGAGACATTTTAAGTTAGATTAGTACTTAGAGAATCTTGTATAGAGTAGAAGAAATAAATGTGTGATGTTAACTGTTATCAAGTGGCTGGACTACATATGATTCATAGCCGTGTGAAAGCTAGTGTGACAGTATTCTTTTACCATTTTTCTATCTATTTCTGTACCCCAACCTTAACACAGAACGAGCTAAACAAATAAATTTATTAAAGTAATTCATAGGGTGACTTACTAGCAGTTCCCACCGAATAAACGTGAGGGTCCATAATTCCATTGTGCAGAGCCCATAAACCCCACGTGACACTTTAATTGGCGAGCCTGCCAGGATCTGTGTATAATAGGAATTGGGTATAACCGGATCTAAGTACAATAAAATTAGATAACAGTAGTAGTAGAATAACTTAGAATAGTGGTAACAAGGACTGATCAGTTGGGTGCACTATTCTTTAGTTAAAAACTTTTTTGCTTCAATTATTTTTGTGCCTGTATGTTGCATTGTTCTTTTGCAGGTTTTGCTTAAGTAACTGTTGTATGCCATTTGACTCTTGTTTTATTCTATTATTGATTACGAATTTGATTGTCTTTGCATTGTTGTTATTGAATTGCAATATTGCTAGTGTTTTGGTATTCCACTTGATTCAGAGGGTGTTCATAGACACGTTTGGCAATGTCGGACCCAGTGGCCTTGAGATTGCGCTTCAAGGAATTAGGAGAAGCTTTACACTTAGCAGGGGGAGACCTAATTGCGTATATCAATGCAGAGGTAGAGAAACAGGAGGCTAAGGCAGAGAGAGCAGCCGAGAGAGAACAGAAGAAACTCGAAGCAGAACAGAGAAAAGCAGAACTAGAAGCAGAGCAAAAGAAACTAGCATTAGAAGCAGAGCAGAAGAAACTAGCATTAGAAGCAGAGCAAAAGAAAGCAGAGTTAGAAGCAGCAAGAGAACAGAAGAAATTAGAATTAGAAGGAGAACAGAAGAAGGCAGCATTAGCAGCAGAGAGAGAAGCAGAAGTTAGGAGATGGGAGTATGAGAGGGCAGAAAAAGAAAAAGAGAGGGCAGAAAAAGAAAAAGAAAGACAGCATGAGTTAGAGCTAAGGAGATTGGGATCAGGAGCTTCAAGTTCTTCCTCAACCCCTTCCCACTCAGATCAGCTAGAGGTAGCATCCAACCCTGTACAAGGAATGTCATTTCCACTGGGAACATTCAATGAGAGAGAAGAAGGTCTAGATCTCTATCTGACTAGGTTTGAGCGGCTAGCAACAGAGTATAAACTAGATCCCACTCATTGGTCTTTTAAGCTTAGTCAAGGGCTTAGAGGAAAGGCTTATGACATCTACAGTAAGCTACCGACTGACAGAGTGACTGACTATCACAAAGTAAAAGAGGCACTCCTAACGGGATTCGAACTAACAGGAGAATGCTACCGGCAAAAATTCCGCACCAATCGGAAAGTGAAAGGAGAGAGCTATGCGCAGTTCGCGGATCGGTTGTCCACAACGTTGGATAAGTGGATTAGCCAGTCAGCCACGGCTAAGACGTATGATGGACTGACAGAACTGTTAGTATGGGAACAGCTACGGGAAACCATGACCCCCGAGCTGAGAACATTCTCAGTAGAGCAGGGCGCGGAAAGACTGGAGGATCTGGTCAAGGTCGCAGATAGGTACGTGGCCGCACACGGAGAAGCCAAGAGCTTCAGGCGAGACCTAAAGCCTAACGGGAAAGAGGCACAGAAACGAAGCCCTAACCGGGAAGAGCGCACCGCGAATAAGCCGAATAACCCCAGACCTGGGCAAAATAAAGGACCCAACACGGAATTCGGGAAAAGAGGTCCTGCAGAACAGAGACGATATTGCTCGTTCTGCAACAGAAACAATCACTCCACCGCAGAATGTTTCAAGTTGGCCGCACAACGTAGGGAAGAGCGCGAAAGCCGGCCAGCGCACAGAGTTCTAACTCAAAGCAGCGGTAACAAGCCACACACAATCGGAGATCACCCATCGGTGACAGACACGGTCAAGGTCAACGGAAAAGAAGCGAACTGTCTGTATGACACAGGTCTATCATACGACGCGATAGTTAGCGAATCTCTGGTATCGCGCGCGGACTTGACAGACAAGACAGTCGACTTACAAGGAGCAGACTTGACGAAACCGACGACTACTTGCCCAATAGCTTGGATCGAAGTAGAGAGTAGGTACGTCACAGGACGAATCCAAGCAGCTGTTTTACAGAAACCCCTGTATGATCTAGTGCTAGGTTGTAGGTATGTGTTCTTAGGCACGCCCCCCAAAACTGTAGAGATAGCTGCAGTGCAAACCAGGGCCCAAGCTAAAACCCAACCACCCCAGCCCGAGTTCGCTCCGAATCCAGGACTCGAAGAGATCAAAACAGCACAGAAAGAAGACACCTCGATAGCGAAGTGCTTCCAGAAGCTACCCAAGGCGCACACACCCCCGCACAAGGGAGACTTCTACATGGAAGAGGGAGTTCTACATCGACAAGGAGATGGAGATCACACCCAACTAGTACTACCAGCCACCCTTCGAGCCCAAGTACTAGAATTAGGCCACAGCATGCCACTCAGCGGACACATGGGAATTGGAGCCACAGTGCAGAGAATCAGCGCACACTACTATTGGCCAGGAATCACGGAGGATGTCAAGCGCTACGTGAAATCTTGCCACCAATGTCAACGATATTCCCCGCGACATCACACCGTACCAGTTACCTTAGGACCATCAGTAGTAGTCGGCGTGCCATTCCAGCAAGTCTCAGTAGACATAGTAGGACCACTGCCCATGACCAAGAAGCGGAACAGATTTCTACTCACACTCGTCGACGCATGTACGATGTGGTGCGAAGCAGTCCCGTTGCCAGCGATCGACACCAAGAAGATCGCAGATGCACTCATCGCCATCTTTACCAGAGTCGGATTCCCGGACAGCATTAGAACGGACAACGGATCTCAGTTCACCGGCCGCCTGATGCAAGACGTGTTCGAGTTGATACAAGTTCATCACCTTCGCACACCACCATACCACCCCGCCAGCAACGGACAAGTAGAAAGACTGAATGGAACCCTTCTCACCATCCTCAGGAAAGTCGCAGACGACACTCCAGAAGCGTGGGACACCTACGTGAATGCGGCACTGTTCGCATACCGAGAAACGCCCCATGCAGCCACAGGCTACACCCCGTCAACAATGCTATTCGGCAGACCTCTAGCCGGACCGCTAGAAGCCCTACGCAGAAGTTGGACGGAGGCCAAGATAGACGACACACCAAGAGGTGCCACCAAGTACGTCGCAGACCTGCAGGAAACCCTCAAAGCAACGTGGAAGAAAGCTGGTGAAGCACTGAAGAAGGCAAGAGCCCGTCAGGCGAAGTACTACAACCGCCACGCGAAGGACAGAGAACTGCAAGTCGGCGATCAAGTGCTACTCTTACTTCCAAGTGGAACCAACAAGCTGGACATCGCTTGGAGAGGACCGTACCGGGTGACTGCCAAGAAATCCAAGACAGTCTACCAAGTAGAGGTGAACGGGAGAGCCCGATACCACCACATTAATCTCCTCAAGAAGTATACGGACAGACCAGCGACCCCCAGCACTCACAACTTGCTAGCCATCGCCATCGCGGAAGAAGGAGAAAGCATGGAGACCAATGCAGTAGAGTATCCCCTGCACTCCAAAGAAACCTACAAAGACGTGATACTCAACGGAGATCTAGCCGCTAAACAGCAACAGCAAGTACGACAGGTCATTCGACAACATCAGACTGTGCTCACAGACCGACCAGGGAGGACAGACCTCGTCGAAGTAACCTTAACGGTGACCGACCCAACACCCGTCCGCCAGAAGCTCTACCCGATGCCACTGTCTCAGCAGCGAGCCATCAAGGAAGAGATAGACACCTTACTGGCAGCCGGAATCATCTCAGAGTCTACTTCACCCTACAGCGCGGGCACGGTATTGTTGCGAAAACCCAACGGAGAGCATCGACTGTGCATCGACTTCAGACTGTTGAATGCCGTAACGCAGTTCCAGCCAGAGCCACTCCCGGACCAGACAGACCTATTTGCCAAGCTACAGCGAGCGAAGTACTTCTCACGCATCGACCTCAGCAAAGGATACTATCAGATACCAGTACAACCACAAGTCCGAAAGTACCTAGCTTTCAGCACTATGGAAGGACACTTCGAATTCAACGTGCTTCCATTCGGACTCCACAACGCACCCAGCATCTTCAGCGCCATGATGCGAAAACTCCTGGCACCCCTGAGCAGCGAGCACCTACACTCGTTTATGGACGACATCCTCATCGCTACGCCTACGTGGGAGGAACATGTCACGCTCCTACAACAACTACTCGCCCGCCTCAGAGACACGGAATTGACGGCAAGACCCACCAAATGTCAGATTGGATTCACAGAACTAGAATTTCTGGGACACACCATCAGTCAAGGAAGCCTGCGACCGGTAGAAAAGACAGTGAAACGCCTACTCGACGCTCCTAGGCCCAAGACCAAGAAGGAAGTGCAGTCGTTTCTAGGACTCTGCGGTTTCTACCAGAAATTCATCCCCAACTACAACAGCATCGCCGTACCACTGACAAATGGAACCCGGAAAATCGCCCCGGACACAGTAGTATGGACAGCGGAATGTGAGACAGCATTCCAAACACTCAAGGACAGAATGACATCGGCGCCAGTACTCCACCTACCCGATTTGACTCAGCCATTCGTTCTTCGCACCGACGCAAGCGACTTAGGCCTCGGAGCAGTACTGCTACAGCGCGACCCCGAGAATGCAGAGACGCTATTCCCTGTCGCCTACGCCAGCAGGAAATTGAGACCCGCCGAGACCCACTACGCCACGTCGGAGAAGGAATGCCTTGGACTAGTCTGGGCCATACAGAAATTCCAACTCTACCTGTATGGGACCCACTTCACAGTTCAGGTGGACCACCAACCACTATCGTTCCTGGCAGCCTCCAAGTCTTTGAACTCTCGCCTGATGAGATGGGCACTCACCCTTCAGGCATACTCATTCCAGATCGAGTACATACCCGGCAAAGAGAACCACGGAGCCGACTACCTCAGTCGCCATCTCGTGGAGGACACAGCAGCTGTCGCCCACCCAACACAACTAAGGGCCACAGCACCAGAATTCGTCCCCGCCCAGTAATACCCTGTCACTAGTGTCCATAGCTACCTGGCACAGCATTGCAGCTCAGGTAGAGCAACTTAACTAGTGTGTAAATAGGACCCTAGGATAGTGCAGTGTTAAACTAGGCTCTGTAGTAGAAAAAGGTCGAATCCAGTAGTCATCGCTTTTTTCAGTTGAGGGAGCCTGTCATGAACCGAGCAGTTTACCCTGCCCATTGACTATTTAGCCATGTGTAGTATTTGTAACAGTAGAGAAGTTAGACTATTACACAGCAGCAATTAAATTACACAGCAGACCACACACCGCGAGCCACCCACACCGCAGTGAGTCAGCACTTGAGCTTTGAATCGGACCGTTTTAACCAATCAGAGCAGGCCAAGTGGGTAGAGCAGTTTTGACTGTGTCAGAGCCTAACACAGTTTGAATCAGTCGTGTGTGAGACGAGGAAGAAGTAACATCTCCTTAGCTAGCAGAGAACTATCTTCACTCATAGACCAGGAAGCAGGACTTAGAATCTCAGAATTCTATTTAGTCAACACGGGCCTGAACTTGTCAAACAGGTAAATGAACACACTTCTGTTTCATCGTGATATATTTATATTATTGTTGAAATTATGTTTGTGGAATTTGCTATGCATAAATGTGAATTGTTAATCCGAATTTGCGGGACCACGTGGAAGAGCCTACCACGAGGCGAAACACGACCGGTTGCGCCGCCATGTTGTATCCCGTACGGAACCACTGTTGTTTAACTTATATGTATGTTTGCAGACCAGTGGCTGTACCACTGAATGTTTATATTATTATTAATTCTGTATGTGTATAGTTAGACACGATTTATATTTATGTATGTATAGGAATTTAGAGTGAGATTCCAGTGGAACCCGGAAGTAGCAGAATGTTCGTCGCTTATGTATAGAGATGTGGAGCTATCACTGAGGGCTACTTGGCTTTCAGTGAGACGCTCTGCACAAACCGATTATTCAGGGTTATGCAGAATTTCGTCTCTTATATTACAGACGAGCAGGCGAGCTATCCCGAGCTATCCCGAGCTATCCTGTGCACCCCACTCCACAGAAACGACTAGTTGGTTGAGGAGACTCTGCCGCACAAGCCGGAAAGAGCTACCTTGAAAAACCCCCTACAAGACCCCACAGCGTGGCAAGGGAACCCAACTACACAACTACCCAGGTGGACCAGAAGCTACCTCACAGAAGGACTTCGCACGCTCCATCTAGCAGTTAAGTGAACACGCCAAGGTGCACTTAAACTGATCATAACAGGACCACAGTAGTCCAACTCTTCAGAAACTGTAAAACGGACCACAGTAGTCCAAATCTACATGAGATATACTAGCAAAGTGCCCGAGGAAGATAAAACAGCTGCCTAGACTATCAGCGATCGAACTATTAGCAGTGACTGAGACATTTTAAGTTAGATTAGTACTTAGAGAATCTTGTATAGAGTAGAAGAAATAAATGTGTGATGTTAACTGTTATCAAGTGGCTGGACTACATATGATTCATAGCCGTGTGAAAGCTAGTGTGACAGTATTCTTTTACCATTTTTCTATCTATTTCTGTACCCCAACCTTAACACAGAACGAGCTAAACAAATAAATTTATTAAAGTAATTCATAGGGTGACTTACTAGCAGTTCCCACCGAATAAACGTGAGGGTCCATAATTCCATTGTGCAGAGCCCATAAACCCCACGTGACATAGGGGACGAATTAGGTCAAACTGTATTCGTTTCTAGGTCAACTGTCTTTTACGAACCGTTTGACAATGTTTTTGAACCCTTTGTTGACGCCGGATAGTGCCCTCGCTTGGTTTCATGCAATTTAAGAATCCAACAAGGCAATTGGGTTTTTGAGACGGAAAGAGCAGAATGTTGTAGAGCAACATGAAACATAATATTTACAGTGCAATTGCGCTTTTTCCGTCACTATAGCGCTTGAAGTGTGTAGGAAGCAGTGCTATGAAGCATGAGAGCTTGCTTTATCGCCTGTTGAGGCGACTAGTAAAACATGCTTCTGGCAGCCTTCGACCAATGTGTACCGGGTGCATATTTAGTTTCCCGAAAAGGAGGAGCAGGAGGATCGCAAAAAGATAAGTTGTAAAAATTGAGAGGCAAAGGAGAGTTTCGCTTTATAGAGAAGCGTTGACGCTTGAAGAAATATGTGGCGTCCTACGCTGAGCAAACAGTCAAGGTGACAAGAAACAAATAAAGAATTACTCGTGCACAAGAGGAAGAGGGAGAAGAAAAAAAAGAAAGAAAGAAAGAAAAAAATAAAAGAATAAGAAGATTCAGTATTAATTTTTATTACGAGAAGAAAATGAATTTAGTTTTAATTTCTTAATTTTACAATCAGTCCTTCTTTCAGTCACTCACACATTTAGTTAAATCATACATCCGTAT